>JBBPBO010001986.1:18843973-19452796 GCA_037974295.1 Cicer cuneatum | reverse complement strand
ACTAGTAAAATGTTCAGAAAAAAAAAAAGACCAGTAAAATGAATTTGCTGATACTATTGTTAATATTAAAAAAATTGATAAATGAAACATAATTTGAATGATTTTCAAAAATGTTAAATTCATAGAAAAAAAATACTATGATAAAAATCTACATCAATGCACACAACAATACATCAAGTCTATCGAAAAAATCTTTTATGATTCATTATTTTTTTTTATATTGTCGATTAGACAATTAACTCACTTCACTTGATAGAAAATTTATAATAGTATAACATATATGAGGAGATTTTTAGTATTGAAAAGACTTAACTAGTTCTCTCATAATTACCAGAAGATTTGTTCCAAACATCTTGAAACTCATTTAAAACAGGATTGTTCTCATGATCTTGATGGTAATGTTTTATTTGAATAATTAGAAGTCATTAGAAATATTTTAATAATTAAAACAAAATCAATATTTATGGTATTAAGTTATTTGATAATATTTATTTAATTTCATATATAATGCATGCATGATATTAATTATCATTGTTAGTGTTGCATCTGCCAAGATGCAATACTCTAAATTGCAATTATTAAAATCTTAATTATTTATCATCTATTATGTCTGAAGATAAATTAAATAGTCTTAACTTAATTTTCATTAAAAATAATTTTTCAAATAGTATATAAAAAATCTCATGACCGACCTTAATGTCTACAATGAGTTATTAAGAGTTATTTTTGGAATAAGTTTATTATCACTATATATATATATATATATATATATATATATATATATATATATATATACACGCGCGCGCAGACATGATAAAATTTACATGGATTTAAATGTACATAAAAGTGATTTTTTGTTTAGACATATTTTCTTCAAAATGATTTTTCTGCCTTTTATGATAATTTTAAAATAATTTTTTTTATATAGTTGTATCTAAATATGTATTAGAACTTTAAAATTAGCTACGACATCGTCTAAAAGATCTTAATAAATAATTCATTTTCCTTTAAGCGATTATGTTGAAAAAAGAACTTTGTCCTTTTAGTTGTAGGTTTCTTAACTACTTTAAAGACCGTTAAGTAAGACGATGAGAAATATTTACTAACTAAAAACTAAGTAAAGTAGCGCATGAATTCGTATAATTTTTTTTTTTAAAAGGCCAAAGCAAAAATTCAATTATAATGAATTATTTGAAGCACAAGGAATGAATTAGTGTAAAATAAAAATAAATTAGAAGTAAAAGATAGATTTTGATTAATATTGTCATTAAAACACTAGTGGCCCTAGGCATGTTTAGAGTGTGCAACTTCACAGGCCTCTAAACTTTTCAGGGGCACCAATTTTTTTTTTTTTTTTAACAGTATAACAAAATTATATGTTAAGGTTAACTTACCTAATTTTAATCCACTAATTTTAGTCAGCTCTTCTAGAGTGTCAAGGTTAATTCCTACCAAGGGGTCTTAAGCCTCAAAAGTAGTGACCTTTCTTGGGATTAGATCATTCAAATAAGAGAGTTTGATTGTATATATGGGCCTTCAAATAATTAGTCATTTCACACTCTGCTTGCTCTAAATACTATGATTACCATATCTAGAGAACATGACATCATGTCCCCAGATTTGATTTCCATCGTATCCAGTCGATCCATGAAGTCCTTGATAATTATGGATCCACTAATAAACTATCTAGAGGTCGCAGTTCAGCATGAGATTTCAACTGAAATCCTTCACTAGTAAGGTAAGGTTGCATGCCTCCAACCTTTATTCTTCATATTCTTTTGGAATGGTCATAGGACTACGCTGTGGAGAGTAGAACAAAGCCTCCGAACATTTTGACCTCAATTGAAAATGGATTCTTGTAAGCTTTTATGGTTTTGACTTCGTCTCCTACCCAAAACATCGAGTTTTGGTGGAGGGTGTTGTGGAAAAAACCTTTTTGATATATGTTTTAATGACAACAAACCTTTTGAATTAAATGATTAAGTTTTATGAATGGTGGTCTACTAATGATTTCACTTAAGTTTTGTTTAAGGAACATGAATGCATAAGTGAACAAAGCAAGAATCCATTCACTTCATCAAAATGCACAAATGTGATCAATTACAATCAAAAGAAGCCATTCGAATCACAAAGAAAAAAGACCATGAATCAAGCTGCGAAAGCAAGACTGAACAGTCTCCAGAATGTCCAGAATTAACAATCAATATCCAGCATGTTAATGATTCAAGGAAAGCTGAGAAATCAGCATAAAGAACACTCTTGACACAATCTGGAAAAACAGAAGATGTTACCCGAAGTCATCACTAGAGGATGACGACGTCACCAGAGGATGATGACATCACCAGAAGATGATGACGTCACCAGAAGATGATGACGTCACCAGAAGATGATGTCACCAGAGGATACCTCAAGAAGACGTCACCAGAGGATACCTCAAGAAGACGTCACCAGAGGATACCAGAGGAAGACGTCACCAGAGGATACCTCAAGAAGACGTCACCAGAGGATACCTCTAGAAGATGTAAGACCCTTAAATTTAAGAATTAAATTATGGATTTAATATTAAGTGTATTTTGGGGATATTTGTAAAATATTTAATATATGTATGTTTTGTGTGAATATATATATATAAATATTTATTTTTGGAAGATGAATTAAAATTATTGGATGAAGAGTAAATTAATTTAATTACGAGTAATTAAATTATCGGACAGTTAATTAAGGGATTATGGCTAATTGCGACGAAACCGGTTAAGTGCTGGAGGGTTCAACAATATTTTAGTATTATTTTTTATGAGGTGGCACCCACATATGCCTATATATAGGAGTGATAAGGAAGGGCAAAGTCAGAAAATCTTTCCTCCTCCATACTGCATGTAACAGTAACCGTATCCCTTCTTCATCCCATTCTGATTTCTGCTTCACGTTAAGAAAAAAAAAGTTCCTCAAAAGTGAGATTACTTGGAAATCCAAACACCGAAACACCAAGTACCAAGAACAAAAGTTGTTCCTCTCCTCATTACGGAGCCAGAGAACCCACTTTGGAAGCGGCAAACGCAAACGGAAACTCTGCCGATTTTTGACGCAGAAACGTAACAGGGGTAAGGGCACCTTCCACTTTCTAGTTTGCATTAGGGCTGTAAGTGCATACTGTTATGGCATTAATGTTGTTTCATTACTGTTTTTGAAGAAAAATTGTTTTGCATGTCACTTTGAAAGATGAAAAATGCATTCTGTTGAGATTTTAACAATCTGTGATGTTGCTGTTTGGTGGTTATCTCAATGCTGTTTTGTCTGTGTGGAAAAGTAGAAAAATGTTTTGCATGTTATTTTAAAGATGATCAAAATGCATGTTCATAAAACAGTTTTGCATGTTGTTATAAAATGCGAGAAATGCATTATGTTGATGTTTGATGTTATGTGATGTTTGCTGGTTTGGCTGAAATACATCAGTGATGTTCTGTTTGTGTGAGAAAGCTGGAAAATGCTTTGCATGTTGTTTTGACTGTGTAAGAATACTGGAAAATACCTTGCATGTGTTTTAAGAAATGATCCAAATGTAAACGTGTAAAAATGTCTGTTTTGTGGGGGTTGACATTCTGTTTTGGGTGATTCTGGTGTTGCTGATGTTTTCAAAAGAAAAGAATTTAAAATGATGAAAGTGCTTTTCTGGACAATCTGTTATTGATGAAAAATGCCCGAGCTTTGTGGTTCGAAAGAGTGGTGGAACTGTTTTGGGGTTGTGTTGGTTTTCAAAAGAAGAAGTTTGAAAATGTGTTAAAGTTTCAGGAAAATTTCATTGAATTCGAAGGTGTATTCGAATACGGCATGAGTGCATTCGAATACAACCTGAAAAGCTTCTGTTTTATTCAAATTTTTGAACTTGTATTCGAATACGAGCTTCTGTATTCGAATACAAATGAAGGATTTTTGCTTCTGACTTAACATCTGTATTCGACTACGACCCCGTCGTATTCGAATACATAATGAAATTTTAACAATGTATTCGCATCTGTATTCGAATAAAACACCCTCGTATTCGAATACAGGATGCTGATTTTCACTATTTTTGCTTATGTATTCGAATACAAGGGAGCTGTATTCGAATACAGATTCGTGTTTTTCCAGAAAATCAAGTTTCAGACACTGTCATGTGAACTTTAAGTGTTGGGGAACATTGGGAAGGTTTGAAATGATTTAAAATGGAGTTTTGGAAATAGTTTTGAAGAGGAGATGATGAGGTTCTTGAAACCTTTAATGATATTGGGAAAAATGCTGAATATACACTATTTTGTCTTATGTATTCGAATACAAGTATGCTGTATTCGAATACAGAGTGTTGAAATTGCAATTTTAGCTTCTATATTCGAATACAAGGGAGCTATCTTCGAATACAGATTCGTGTTTTTCAGAAATCCAGAGTTTGAAACATTGTTTTATAAACTTTAAGTGTTGGGGAGCATTGGGAAGGTTTGTGACATTAAAATGGAGTTTTATGATAATTTGAAGTGGTAATGATGAAGCTTTTGAGACCTCTACTGATGTTGTGAAAATACTGATTTTTGCACTGTGACAACCTTTGTATTCGAATACAAGGAAGCTGTATTCGAATATAGAGTGTTGATTCTGCACTGTTTTGGCTTCTGTATTCGAATACGAGGAAGCTATATTCGAATACAGATTCGTGTTTTTCCAGAAATCTCAGTTTTAAACACTTTTTTATGAATTTTAAGAGTTAGGAGAACATTGGGAAGACTTATGATAATTAAGAATGGAGTTTTGAGATAATGTGAAGTGGTAATGATGAAATATTTGAATTGTTTAATTATTAATGTGATGATAATGAAATTAATTGTGTTGAGATATTTTGGGGAAATGATGGAAAGGCTGAATTTTACTGATGTTGCATACGGTTTTCAGTGAAGAGAAAACATTGCATGTTCATGCACTGCATAGTCAGGTGGTACCCGCGATGGGCCACAGAGTAATGCGTAAACGTGCTGATCTGTTGAGCGATTGCACGAGTGCTGGTCTGTTGAGCGACTGCACTGGTACTGGTCTGTTGAGTGACTGTACCCTGAAATGCGCAAAAATGTGCTGATCTGTTGAGCGATTGCACGAGTGCTGGTCTGTTGAGCGACTACACTGGTACTGGTCTGTTGAGCGACTGTACCTTGGTATATGTAAAACATGCTGGTCCGTTGAGCGACTGCATGAGTGCTGGTCTGTTGAGCGACTGCACTGGTGCTGATCTGTTAAGCGATTGCACCCTGGTCTTGAGGGCCATTAAAGTCAAACATATTTAAATTGTGCTGGTCTGTGAGCGACTGCACCTTGGTAATTCCAAGAAGTTGAATACATGAGCATATACATATTGCATCGGGGTGATTGATCGGTGGGTCACGATTTGGATATATGTTGATGATTGGAAATTGATGTGTGTAAGTACTTTATAAAATCTGAATTTCTGATGAATGATTGTGATTGCTGAAGTGTTAGTTGTACTTACAACATGTTTTCCATATTAATTGGTTGCTGTTTGAAAAGGCATACATGTCATGAAATTTCAAAATGAGCATCCTTATTTATCATCATTGTTATATGATATGCCATGGATATGTTTGTTACTATGATATAAATGCTATGTGTTAATTGTTAATTTCGGTCGGTGACCCTTTACTATTATTGTGGAAAATTGGGTTTTGCCCTCAGATGATACCCAAACCCGTCCCACCGACGGTTACACTAACGACGGAGACGTCGTTAGTTTCCCCTGATCTTTACGTACAAAGTATTCGTGGGCAACGTAGAGGGACGAACAGCTAGGGTGAAGACGAGACTTGTGGAGGAGGCGGTGGAAATTGCTTGCTACTGTAGCTTAGTGCATGATCAGACTAGACTTTTGTATAGGGTCTTGAGTTTGGGAAATGTAATTGGTTATTTTGGGAATTATTGTATAACTTTTTTGCTAATATTTTCCGCACTCTGATAATATTTTGGTGGGTCCAAGATACAGCTGTTGGATGTATCTTTATTTTGTTATGTTTTGAAGAATTAAATTCCCAAAAATAATTTACTTGATTAATCGTGATGTAATTATTTAATTACTTCTCTATTTTTGGATTACGACGTCGAACAACTTTTAATTTGAATTGATTTTAATTCTTTTGAATTAATAATTTGAAAAAGAAAATTCCTTTTACTTATTTAAAAAAACAAATACACTCGTGTTGTGTTTTAAACTCGGGGTGTTACAGAAGACGTCACCAGAGGATACCTCAAGAAGACGTCACCAGAGGATACCTCCAGAAGACGATATCAGAGGATACCTCCAGAATACTATCAGAGGATACCTCCAGAATACTATCAGAGGATCCCTCCAGAAAACGATATCAGAGGATATCTCCAGAAAATACATTCAGAGGATACATCTAGAAAATACATTTAGAGGAAGAACCAAGTCTGTTCTTGAACATCAGAATGTCCAAAATGATCAGATCAGTCTCCAGAATGATCTTCTATCAAGAATTATCATTAATCTCTAGGAATGATCATCAGTCTCCAGAAGATTAAGGTTCTAGAGGTAGAAGATGAAGACACCAGATAATGCATCCAAAAGGCCCAGATCAGAAGGAAGCAAAGTCAGAAGGAGACCTGGACCAGACCAGAAGGAAGCATGCCAAAGGGAGACTTGATCCAGACCAGAAGGAATCATAATTCAGACTTAGTCCAGAAGTTATTCTGACCAGAAGATGGCCTGACAGTAAAATGATAAACCACCCAGACTTGATCCATACTTAATCAGAGGATAAATTAATGGGTCCAGAACAAGAGATTAAATCCAGATTTGACCTAGACCAGAAGATAGCATGGTTCAGGGCATGAAACTAAGTCCAGACCAGAAGAAATGATGTCAAGATTTGATCCAGACCTGATCCAAATCAGAAGGTAAAATGTCCAGACTGAAATATTATTTGTCCAGTTTTAATTTTAGTTTAATCCAGACCCAGTTTAGAATTGGTCCAGATCAGAGGGAAAAGGTTCAGATCAATGGTCAAGATTTAAGTATATGGCCCAGTGTTAGCCGAGATCATAAGATCAGACCATGGCCCAGTGTTGGCCGAAATCAGAAGGTCAGAAAGTGTGGTCCAGCATTGGCTGAGATCAGAGGATCACAGCAGATCAGTTTGCAAGTCCAGGTTGGCCGAGATCAGAAGATCAGAAAGTGTGGTCCATGGTTGGCCGAAATCAGAGGATCACAGCAGATCACTTAGTATGGTCCAGATTTGGATGAGAGCAGAAGATCAAAGGGTTTAGATTTAATCATGATGATAATCGGTGGAGATTTGATTAAATTGGATCAAAGTATTAAAAAGGATTTGATACAAAAATAAATTGAAGTCTTGTGGAATTCAGAAGCTATTGGCGGGAAGAAAGATTTGTTCCAAAATTAATTAAAGTCAGAATTGGCCAGAGTTATTTTTGAAAGCAAATCTAGAGCTAAAAAGATATGTTTTTTATTTATATGAAACCCGATTGGCCAAGTTGTTTTTGCAAAAGAATCCAGCAAGATACAGCTCGAATTTCAGCTTGGAAGAGACCCTAATCTGCATCTATAAAAGGAGGTTCAAGGCAGAATACTTAGCATCGAAAATCACAAAAGAGTTATACACTTCCAAAAGCAAACATCAAGTTTTCAGTGAGGTTAATTGTGAGTTCCTGTTTTCCAGAAGCAAGCACTCGTGTTATTTTCTTTCCCTTGTGTTAGATCTAAGTTGTTAAAGTATAGTCTACAATCTGAGGGAGTCAAAAGGGGTAGCAGATTACTTAGCAATTAGATTCAAGGCGTTGTAATTCCTTCTACAATTTGGGGTTGTCAGATTGGTGGGAGAAGACTTGACTTGAGAAGTCAAGGTGTTGTATTCCTCAAAAGTCTAGGATTGTTAGACTGTTTGAGAAGACTGACTTGGAGGGTCAGTGGTATTGTTGTAATTCAAGGTTTTGAATTAGTGAAATCCTTCAAGGTGAAGGGACTGGACGTAGCCTCGTTAATGGTGAACCAGTATAAAATTCCGTGTTTTTATTTTTACTTTATATCCGCTGCTAACTCCGTTTTATTCATACATCAAGTTTTGTTTTAAAACTGCAAAAACAGAAAAAGTATTCAAGTTAGTCAAACATAATTCAACCCCCCCTTCTCGTGTTTGCACCTTCAATATTAACAAATATATTTGAAGTACAAAGGATCGTTAAACAAAGGAAATCTGATAAAGAATCAATGGTTTCAGCCCAGTCAAAACATAAACTAAAAATAGTCAAAAGCTGGATTATTTTTAATCAGAAATATTGCCTTTGGTCAAGCCTGACAAGAGCACTACCAACGACTCTATTTGACCATCATTAAATGCTCTCACGCCTAAAAAAGAAAGGCCAAAGCTCAGGAAGAAACAACAGCTTCAAGTACAAAGAAAAACATCACTCACATACACTTACATACTTGAAAGCTTCTCAATCACAAACAAAAGATTCAGTTCTGTTTTTCTTCTTCATATTAGAATCATCTATTGAATTCTTTTGTCAAGAATCTAATCTCAAACATGAGTTGAGCATACTCAGATTCTGTCCAAAAATCAAAGACATTCAAGTGCCAAGATATACCATCAATCACTCACATACATACTTGAAAATCTCTCATCACTTAAAAGAATCAGTCTGATTAAGTTCTTATTTACTCTGATACATTTGTACTGAATTCTTTGTAAAGAGTCGAATCTCAAACAAGAGTTGAGACATCTAAAACTCAAACTATAAGAGTTAAGTATAGTTTGGGGTAGATTGTAAGAAATCCTATCAAGGTTGGTAGGTGATTTGATTAATCGCTTTCTGGGTGGAATTAGATTAAAGTCTGTAACAAAGATCAAGGTTGATCTAAGCTAGATTCTGTAAAACCAAGAAGGTTCTTGTTTTAAACACTTAGTGGAAAATCTCACCGTTGTGAGGACTGGACGTAGCCCGGGTTGGGTGAACTAGGATATATTTGTGTGTGATATCTCTTCCCTTATCTCTATTTACTTTCAGTATGTTAATTATCAAGTTAAATAGATAAACTGAACTGTTGATTTTAACTAACCAAGAATGTTATCTGTTTTCTGGTGAAAACCAAGAACATTCTCCGTTTTCTGTTTTCACAACCAAGATCAATCTTGAGTTATTTTCCTAAGTTTTTAACAGGAATTTTAAAAGGGCGAATTTACAATTCAAACCCTCCTTTCTTGTAAATTGACATTGCTACTTCAGAGGGGAGATGGCACACACTCACTAATCTGAATACTCTCTTCCCAAAATGATTGAGTAGGAAGGTTTTTTATCAATCACAAAAAAGGAATATCTCACCTCTTTCGATCCTATCATTACATCTACAATTGGAACTAGGTCTTCCATGTTTTTTTCCTAACTTCTTCAGTGTTAACAAAGACATGACATTCAACATAACTCCTTCATCCACAAATATCCGATTAAACAACTTACCATTGATAGATGCCTTGATGTACAATGGTTTACAATGCTTAATCATATCATGTGTAGGCTTCTCAAACAACATTCGATAACTTTACTTTCAACTTATGTAGTATCTTCCACAAAAATATTTCCTTCCATCTCATTCAGTTTATGGTCATTGCCCCACAGTTCAAATGGGATCAGTGTGACTGTTTCAACTGAGGTCATCAATCTATTATTTTCCTCTTCTAGAAAGAAATATAGGATGGAATCTTCACCACTATCAGAAAGGTCAAGAAAATTATGTCGTTGTGTCAAGAAAATTATGTCACTGTGTCATGATTTAGGGAAGTCCCCTACATGCATGTACAATTACAACATGTCTCTATCTCAAACGGATATTTTTCTCAACGACTATATATTCAGGAGTATTTAAATACCATCATTTTTAACTAAAGAAGGTGATGATGATCACAATGATCATGTCCAAGACAATGTTTATGGAAAGTGAAGATCATTGACATTTGTTCTCATGAGATGGTCCAGTTGATCATCTAGGAGAAGAGAGAAAAGAAAAGAAAAAGGTAAGTTCAATAAACAGATAGTACAATTCACAAAATCCTTGAACAAGAAATATGATATTTAAAAATCTTCTCCATTGGTAGTCACTATAAATCTTTTTAAATCAACCAAGTGAAAAACAATATAATTAGTTATGAGTGAATTATTATACTTGGATTGATATAGGATTTGAATTGCAATATTCTTTCAATGAGAGTTTGAATCCTAAGACCATTTTTGTGTCATTTTAGGACACAAACTTGAATCCCTACCCAATAGTGGCAAAACTCTTTCGGATAAAGAAATTTCTTAAGTGATATTTAAACCCTTGAATTTTCAAGCTTGCAATTTTCAAATGTGTTGAGAAGACTAAAATACTTCTAGTGAAGTACGTTAAAAAGGCAAAGTAAAGAATACTTGTAAAGCTTGCAAAGGCACTGTACAAACTCAACTTAAGAAGCGAGTGAAGTCAGGGTTGTTGAGGAAATCTAGAGACTATAATCTTGGTAGGTTTGAAGAGGATTTGAAGAACACTAAGTCTAGAGAGGGTTGATAATACTCAATGCATTGAGAGCCAAAGGGACAATATTAGTTTGGAGAAGCTTTTAGAATACTTCAAGCCTGAAATGGCGGAACTAAGAATACTTTAGTGGATTAAGTATCTAATTGTACTAGGAAAAAATATCTCTTTAAGGGGAGGACTAGATATAGTAACAATTATAGCGAGCTAGCATAAAAATATGTGTATTTTGCTTCTCCTTTATCTCTTAATTTTGATGTCTAAGTTCTTTGTGTCTTATCATCAATTTTTATTTTAAAGATTTATGTTTAATTGAAATAAGCTTTTGATAAAAAATTAATTTTTTAAAAAGAAAAAGTTTAAAAGAATAAACACAATTCAAACTCCTATTTCTTGTGTTTTTTAATACCTTCAGTATTGTCCTTGCTTGTTTCATCAACGAAAAGAGCCTTTATTTTAGGTTCCTCCAAAGGAGATTCACCAATAGTGACTACCTCAACTATTTTACTAACGATAATAATTCTAACTTAGTTACCTCCCTTGTTTCTTTTACGATAAAAGCTCTTTACAATGCTTCAATCACAATTAGGGAGGAAATCTCCTAGTTCTTTTGCGACTTAACACTAGCAATAATCTTCAAGGTTTGCCCAATCTTATGAATTGTTCTAGTCTTTTGCATTCTTTTGTGTGTGTGTGTGTGTTCTGGTAAGAGGACTTAGGGTCATGACCTTATCTTGGTATTTCCTATTCACTACCCATTGTTGTTCTTGGACATTGATAATGGGCTTGATCATTTTTTTGTGGCTTGACCTCTTGATCATGAAAACAAATAGCAAAAGCATTTTTGATGAAATATGGAGATGCCAACACTAAATTCTTTCATGCAACATCTACAATCTTAAAAAAGAATAATGGTATAATTAAACTCTGCAATGATAAGGCATATGGAAAGACAACCAAGAAGGCTTGTGTAATCATGTGTCAAATTATTTTCAGAATTTGTATCAATATAGTGAATCGAACTCTACCTTTGTTATAGACTATGTTCCATTTTATATTTCTTTGGAGGATAATAATACTTTGCTTTTCCTTTTTCCATTGATGAATATCGTAGTGTTATGTTTTCTATTCATTTTGACAAATCTCTAGGTCTTAGTGGGTTTGACCGAACGTTTTATAAAAAAATTTGGAATCTTATTGGGAATGATGTTTTCAACTCTAGTTGTTCTTGGCTTGAGAATGGAGTTTTTCATCCATCCCTAAATCATACAACTATTGTGCTAGAAAATAAAAAAGACAACCCAAAAAGTATGAAGGACTTAAGACATATTTTCATGTGTAACGTGGCTTTCAAAATTCTATCAAAGGTCTTTGCTAACATATTTAAACCTCTCCTCCACAAATTTATTTCTCAAGAACATGCGACCTTTGTTCTAGGAAAGTCTATTCTTGACAATGTTATAGCAACATTTGAGATCACACATGTTATGGACAACAAGTGTGATATATCTTTAGGTGAAGTGGCTATTAAGCTTGACACAAGTAAGGAGTTTGATAAGGTGGATTGTAATAATCTATGAGATATAATGAGAAAACTTAGTTTTGATGAGCGATTGATAAAATGTTTTATGTTTGTGTGACTTTAGTAACATTTTCAGTTAAAATCAATAAGGATGCATTTTCCTGAGATGTTAATTTATCCAAGTATGAAATTAGTTTTAGTTGGAATGTGTCCCAAGATGTTGGCAACAATCTAGTTGGTCTCTTGGGTGTTAATAAACGTATGGGGCATGGCTCTTATCTTGGTCTTCTCTCTATTATTTGCAAAAGTAAGAAGAGTGTATTTACTTTGATCAAAATAAAGTTTGGAAGAAAATTCAATCATAAAGTGCCCATATTCTTTATAAAGCGAACAAAGAAATTTTTATAAAAGCAGTTGCTCAATCTATCACATCTTACTATATGAGTGTCTTCCTTATTCCTCATTCGTTAGCGGATGAAATTGAAAAAAATATGATGAAGTCATGTTGGTGGGGAACGAAAAAGAAATGGAAGGAAATGAATCAATTGTAATAGGTGGGAAAGAATGGTGTTGAAATGAAGAACAAATGGAGCTAGTATGTGAATTGAAAAATAGAAGTCCCACATAGGAGGAATTACACATTCTAGTAGTGTTTATATGGTGGAGGTATGGTACTTGAGGTGTGCACCAAGGTGTACCCAATTTTGTGAAATTCCTCAGATCCAGAACTTAAGAATCAGAATTGCAAGAACAACAACAAGGATAATTTTGGGTCATAATCCAGGCTTCATAAGGCATAGTATCAAGGCTTCTCAAGATTTATTAAGGCAAGGCTACATAAGGAGAAGTGGAGAAGAATCATTTATCAATATATGGCACGAATCTAGGCTAAGTTACAATCCCAACAATAGACAATATATGTTTGTACAAGACAAATTTCCATCACTTACGGTATGTAATATGGCACGAATCTAGGCTAGTATGTAATCTTATGCGGACAAATTTTAGTTGGAACTTGGATATGCTTTCTGCAATATTCAATGAACAAGATATTAACATCATTTGCATTTCACTCGACAGACTAACAGATTTTGAAAGGGATTGGAAAAGGCACATATTCACTAAAATCTACATACCACCTATATACAATTTCTTTGACACATGCTGCAAATTTAGTAGTCCTGAGAGATTGGAGCTTACTGTGAAATCTCAAAATCCCTTTAAAAATAAAATCATTTCTGTGGATACTTTGTCGCAATGTGCTTCAAAATTAGACTTGGCTACGCGATAAATGAGCCTTTTACCCTTCCTCATGCGCTAAATGCACTGCACAAGGGGAAACTTGTGCTCCTCACATTTAACACAACCAAAGTATTTTGGGAGAAGCTCCATATGTGGCAAAAAATTCAGCCAATGCTTACGTACATTAATGATTTCAATATGTTGTTTTTCAACTTGATGAAGAACCTTCCATTGGATAGCAAAACATCTACCCTATGTGTTTATGGATTCTTTGGAAATAAAGGATAAAACACATCTTGAAAAACAAAAATGAAGAAGTTGCCCATATATATACTTAGAACGGGCCAAAGTTGTTCTCTATAATTGGAGTTGGGCAAATATCACTCAGGGTAGCAGTAAATACTATCTCTACCCCCAATTATAAATATCTATTGACAAAAAAATATGTCTCTAAATATAAATCCTTTTTTAATTTATTAGAAACATTTATTATTATTTTTTCTAAATATAGCTCTAATTAATACTATTAATTTGTCTTAGAATATAAAAAGTTATTATTGAATATACCAATACACAAACGAAGTAGTAGTATTATATATGTGGAGCAAGCTAACACGTTTTTGCAATGCACTTAGGACACTCATTAGTATTTGCTAAAATAATTTTATAGAAAGTAAAATATTTGCATACTTAGTCACCTTGGTTGCGTGTAGAACAGGGAAAACACTCACACTTGTTTAATAATTAGTTTTATGCTTACTTTTTTATACCTTATTGACTTGTCTTAGTCTTTTTCTTACAATCTTATTGTATTTTTCTATTCCCTCCTCTCCAATTCTCTTTGCTTTATTTCCACATTTTGTGTTAAAAGCAGAAGACACTACTATTCTTGTGTTCTATTCATCTCAATATGGTGCTAAAAAACACAAACCAATTAGAGGAAGGTAATGATTCCACTTATGATAGAAAAGCTGAATTGAAAGCCTTTGATGATTCAAAAGCTGGTGTCAAAGGTTTGATTGAGTCTGGTGTGGCAAAGATCCCACGCATGTTCCATACCGAAAAGTTCGACATTACTGAAAACTTAGTTAGTGACACCAACTTGAGTGTTCCAATTATAGACCTCAAAGATGTTGTCAACAATCCAGCTCTACGTGTAAAGGCTATCGGTGAAATTCGAACTGCTTGTCATGAGTGGGGATTTTTTCAGGTGATTAATCATGGAATTCCTATTACTATCTTGGATGAGATGATTGACGGAATTCGTAGGTTTCATGAACAAGATGTTGATGTAAGAAAAGAATTTTACACGCGAGATGTGAAGAAAAAAGTTATGTATTACTCCAATTTATCTTTGTTTAGTGGTCAAGCTGCTAATTGGAGAGATACATTTGGTTTTGCTGTTGCACCTGATCCATTCAAACCAGATGATGTACCAACAATATGCAGGTATTGAACTATATGTTTATTTGGATTCTAACTCCATCAATCGTAATAAGATTTCATTACATACTTAGACATTGATTTATGGGTTGTATATGTTTCTAATCTCAAAGAATAGAAAAATGCATACTTTTAGTCTTGTTTTCTGAAAAGCATAGGTAGTGGTCCCTAAACTCAAGCATATAGCTTTTCTATTAAATATATGGTACAGTCATGTTTCCTAGATTTCCCAATTGTTAATTACATGAATTTGAAAAATAAGGTACAGAGAAAAGTAAACTCTGGTGTGGAAAATTTGATACTAAATTATCAAACGTGTTAAATATGTCATATGATTTGTCACTATGCACAAGTATTATTATATTTTCCATGCTGTGACTTTTCAGATAATCTTAGTCAAGCACTCCTTTCTAACTATTGCAGTTTATGAATCACATTAGTTGGATTTTATCCTTTTGGATAGCTACAACTGACTATTATTTGCAGTTAAAACAAAGACACTTTCCTTGTGGTTTCTTATTCCTTTAATTATTAACAATTAGTCTAGCTGTTATCTTCTGTTTTTTTTTTTTACCATAATGAACTATTTCCCTTTCATTGAATTTAATTTAACCAACACGTTTCTTAAGGGTACAAGAAATAGCTGAGTCTTACATATGTAAAGTAATGTTGTTTACTATAAATAGCAAAGTTAACTTCAAGAACTAAATTAAGTGATAGATGTTTGAATGAGTAAGAGACTTTTTTGAATTTTTGGTTAAGTTTGAGACTAAAATGTCAGCACCCTATATATAATCTTTCTTTCTGATATTCTAATCATAATTATTTTAGTTAACAAATTATAACTGAGAAAATATAGCAAAACTATATTAAAAATACAATAAAAGACGTTGTCAATTAAAAACCTGCAAAATTCTTGTTTCTAATAGAAAAGACAACAGAGGATTCCATATATTACTAAATGAATATCTACAATTAACCACATGGAAATTTCTTGTATAGTTGTATTGCACCTCACCCACCTTTTAACTAAATAATTGAGTTTAAGTGGTTAATGGACTTCAATTAAGAACGAATCATGCGATATAATCCGAGTTTGAATTCTGGCTAAAACAATTATTGATCATACTTTACTTACCTCCCAGTAGAATTTTGAATTATTAGACTATATTTTCCTAAGAACTAAAGGGTCCAAACAATAAAACTAAATCATTTGAGTACAAGCTTTGTCATTTTTACACATTATTTGACCCTGTGTATCTAAAATTGTGCACTATTAAAATGTGATTATAATGAACTGCAATTATAGCTAGAATAGAAATCATCACTAAGCAAAATCAGTGATTGCTTCCTCATTGAAAGTTTGTGAGAATAGTTTTATCAATTTCTTTTATACTTTGCAGATTATCACAAATGACAGATTTGTAAGTGTTTATCACCGAGTCTTATCACAGAATATAGGCCCAAGAATTTCTATAGCAAGCTTCTTTGTGAATTCTCCTGACCCAGTTGAAGGAACATCAAAGGTTTATGGTCCTATTAAGGAATTGCTTTCAGAAGAAAACCCACCAATCTACAAAGACATTACCATAAAAGATTTCTTGGCATATTATTATGCAAAAGGCCTTGATGGAAACTCTTCCTTGGAGCCCTTCAAGTTGTGAATTCAACATGTGAATGCACTTTTGGTTCTCTTGGGGTTGGCTATAATCTATTTAAATAACAAGTCATGAAACAAATTTCTGAAACTGAAATAATACGTTCGTTGATATTTCTGAAATACTTTGAATGAACTACAAAGTTATTATAAACAATAAATTCGGAATTAGAGGAAATGTGCGACTATACATTTTGCCTTATAAGTCATACCACTAATAGAATTAGGATTTAATTCTTATAGACTTTTAGGGTAAAGAATTTTTTACATTGTCAATAAATCACAACTATTAAATCATTAGAAATATTTGATTTTTACCATCACTATCTCTAAAATCATATCTATGAATGGTTACGAGTGAGTGTAAAACTTTTTATATTGACGGTGCATGAAAATTAAACTTCAAACTTGGTGAATTGATGTGTGTTGTAGCATGATCAATAATTGAATTGTGGGGACGACCAGAACTAGACCAAATTGAGTTGCAAAAGGCAGCGAGCTTGATGTCAAAGTTTGAAAGGAAAAAATGTCAGAACTAAGGTAGCTGATGAAAGTTTTTTTACCAATCTCCTTTCAAATCCCTTAGGATTCAATTATAGTATAGCAAAAGGGTTATATCGTATCCACAGGGAATTGGAAATACAATGCCGTTCTTTAATAAATCACTCGAGCAATAAGTTTTCAAGTATTTGGATGATTGTTTTGGTAACCAAATTGAAATGTAAAATAAGCAATAATAAAAAAGAATTTAAAAACACTATGAAAAAACTATTGGGATTGGATTCATCTATTAACTCTTCAGTATCCTATTGATTCAACATACAAATCATGTTCTATGCTTAATTTCATCACATCAGTTCTTATCTATCTCATTAATCTCTTACATGAGAAGATTAACAATTCCCTAATCTAATTACCGATCTCTCGCATAATTAAAAAGGATAACCGTAACAAGTTCAGATGTAAATTGACAAACAGACTTAATTCTATTTCTAGCAATCAAGCTTGTTAGATGAGATAATCTAAGTCCGACTTAAACATGTAGTTCTCACTCACATATCAAATCTAAATTCATGCCTTAGGTGATCAAGCTAAAACATGCATGAAGAATAAGATTAAATCATTGAAATCATAGCATAGAAATAGATATCTGTATATAGAAATCAAATTAGATACATCCAAGTTAAAGAGTTACATCCAATCCCAACAAAAGAAAATCAGCAATCCATAGCCATGGATGCTTTCAAGCTCAAAGCGAAGATCTAAGAAGAACGGACGGCTTTGTGATGTCTCGGGAATAACTCCAACTCTTCGGTTGAACCCCAATCAAGCAACCAGTTCTTTTCTCTGTCTTCTCTCTTGATTTCTCCTTTTTAACTCCGTAACCGCCTTTTTTGAAGTCTGTCTATGCGTTTTTAAAGGAAATGAGTTGATGGTCTCGCTTAAGCCAGGCCAATCTGGCTTAAGCCAACAGGTTTCTTTATGCTTAGGAAAGGTTGCCCGCTTAAGCTAGAAAATATATGGCTTAAGCCAACTGGGTTCTTCAAAATCCGTCTCTGCCTTATTTTCTCTTAAACAGTCCTTCTGGTTTTGCTTTCAGCATTCTTCTGGCTTAAGCCAACCTGTTTTGGCTTAAGCCAAGTTCTTCAACTTTGACTTTTTGCTTTTCCTTTGCTTGGACCACTTTGATATTTCTGCTACAATTAAACACAAAGTAATTAATACTTATAATTAACATATTTACCATAATATTTATATAGAAACTAACTACTTGCTAAAATAACCTATTGAGGGTTAATTTAACATATATCTTAAACATTTCAAACGTATAAGTGCCCAAAAGATCATGGAAAATTAGATAAATTTGGCACTTATCAACTTCCCCCAACTTAAGACTTTGTTTGCCCTCAAACAAAAGGTACCGATCAAAAAATATATATATACAAAGTTCATTCAACAAGTTGGATCCATGAATAATCAAAATCAAAAAATATTTCCACTTTGCATGATCACAAGTTCCACTCATAAAACTCTCTAACAGAATATGTGATACACAAGTAATGGTCATAACAATGATATGAATGTAAATTCCATGAATCCATTAGGCAAATCACACTATCCATGTTTTCAACCAAAGGAAATTTCAATGATTCACACAAGTTCTTTTAGAACCAAATCAAGGTAAGTGTTTCACTCATGTTCAGCCATTGAATCACAACAAATCAAATTTGTTACCTGTCTCAACAATTATCAAGATTGCATAGTTAATCAAGGATTACTAAGGGCTTTTCAGGGTTGTAATGTGGCCAGGTTTCAAAGAATATTGGTTTTTCTGGATATTAAAGTACTTTCAAACTAAGAGAGCAATTACAATGAGATTTACAATAAAACCATGCATTCATGCTCACTTCACCTTTCGTTTTACCAATCCCTTTTTGTCACCCTTCTTTTCACATTTGGATTTATATAACCCTTTTTCTTATCATTCTCATAATTTTCTCAATCTTTCTCTTTATCTTTCTTTTTTTTTTATGTACTAAAGATTGAGAAAATTTGAACCAATTTTGCTTTCTTCGCAAAGAGAACACAAACAGCTTCCACTTCCCCCAACTTTGCATAAATGCATACAATCCCATTATAAATGCTCTTTTAACTTTGAAAGTAAGGGATAAACATTGTTTTTCTTTAGAGTTTGGGATTAAACAAAAGAACAAAAATACTTATCATTTCAGACTCAAAATGGGTAGACAATGGATATTCCTATACAAGGGTAGGCTATTTGGTCAAGTAGCTATATACTCTAATGAACAAAAATTGCCTTGATCCTTTCCTATCATTTCCATGCAATCAAAATAATCAGAGACTCAAACAAATCCAACTGTGCAAAACAAATGGCGAATCTGTCATACTTACATTGTTTAAGGTCACACTCCCTCACCAAGTTCAGGTACAAATTTCCTGATTTCAAACATTTCAAGGTTATGCCAATGACTTTCATGTGAAAAATACAATTATACATGTCATGGCATCATGAGTGCAACCACAAAATCGATTAAGGAGATATATTTCTAACTTTTAAATTTCATAATAATCATGCAAAACTTTTGACTTTTCATGAATCATACTTACGAAAATGAACCAATCATCATGCAATTAAGTACCAGGCAAACATGGTATTATCAGCCAAAAAGTACTAATTAACCAAACTAAACAATGAAACAAAGTATTGAAATAAAGTGCTAGAACTGAAGAAAAAAAATGGCAGAAATTAAAAATGAACTCTTTTTGTGATGTGGTGTGTGATAGCTCATCAATCCTCATCCTCTTGGTCTATTTGATCCACCATGTGCTGCTCTGTTCCGTCTTTCTCGGCCTGATCAACTCCATCTGCTCCTGCTTTTGTGGTTGTACCAGTAGCTGCTCTCTGACTGCCTTCTCCCTCCTTAAATATTGGCCTGTCCCCAGGCCAAGCACAATGTGATTGAAATTCATTATAGGATAGCCATCTATATGGTGGAGGACCCTCATGAACCGAAACAGCGTATGATTGCTGATAAATAGCATCACTGGCTCTGTAATTAGCAGCTTCTTGTTTGAAAATATGCTTCTGCCTGTTGTAAAGCTGCTCCTGTCTGGCATACATAAGCTCCTGTCTGGAAAACATCTATGTTATCTGCCTCTGCATCTGCTCTTGGAGTAACAACATCTGCTGCATAGGATCTATCGGTTGTTGTAGAGATGGTGGTGGTAATGCGGCAGGTTGTGCTCCTCCTATTTCCTCAGTTGGGTTTATGCAGTGTTGTCTAATAAGGGCATCATTGATTGCAGGTCTTATGTCAAGATGAGGCTGATCTAGGATATTCACCCCCTGGACTTTGCATAGCAGTGTAATTAGTGAAGGAAAGATTAGTGGTGCAGGCTCCAAAGCTGTTGCAATTCTATGAATTTCATCTGATATTATTGATGCAACATCCACTGAGAATTGTTCCATGATGCAGTAAATCAAACACGCCCTTGACATGTTGATTCCTGATGTGTGTAAGGTGGGCTTGATGTTGGACAATAGAAAAGTCATCCAAATTTGTGTCAGTGTCTTCATCTGGGATCTTTTTATTTCCTTCTTTCCTGCCTCCCAACCTGATACGCACAATGTTGGCATTATCTCATTGTTAATGACTCTGTTCTCTGGTGGCATCATTTTTTGGTATCCACATAACCCTTCCTTGTCTAATACTGATTGATCTTCCAGATATGCACTAATGGTATTCCTATCATAAAGAATTCTTTTCCCCAGAACAAATGATTCCCTTCTTGCCTGTTGATTTGTAGTATACACATTGGCATAAAAGTATTTGACAATATCAGGATTGAATTGCTTTGGCAGTGTTGCTAACTTTCTCCATCTCCTTCGTTGTAGCTCATGTTGAAATACCTCATACTGCCCTGGGAGAAGCTCCACTCTTCTTTCTTTTATAAATTGCAGCAACCTAATAGCCAAATACCTTGAGAATTTGATAGAGGATCTGAATTTCTTCTTGTCAAACTCTAAAGTGGCATGCTCTTGTGAACCAACCTGAGAAGTTTCCCCTCTTGGTCTTTTGTGTGGGTTTTTGGTTGTTGCCATTCTGGAAAAACAAAAAAAATTAGAAAAGAACAAATAAAACTCAAAGTTACTTCCAATAGGAAAACCAAACTCTACAATTTTCTTTGAACATTGCAGCCAATATCAATCATGATTCATGGAAATGAGCATTTTCAAGCAAAAGCAAGTGTAGTTTCAAAAATAATCTCTTCCTCAAAAAGATGTTCATGAACTAATTTCTATTCACTTGTGTTTGTTCATGCCTATATTTCCCAGTTATTCTTGTTGAACCATTTTAATATTCATTCAATGATTTTGACAAACATCTATAGTGCGATACGGGGCTTTGGTTCATTTTCAAGCTCATGAAACATAATAAACATATTTCAACATCCCATAAACTCTGTGAGATCATTGTTTTTCCACACTTTTAATTAGACACATGGGATTGTATTTAAAACAAATCATTGCTCAACTATTTATAGCATCAAATTAAGCATAACCTTCTCTTGAGAATTTTGTCAAACACTTAGTATACAATAGTTCATGCTCATGGTTACAAGCACTTAGGCACCTATCTTTAACACATGAAACACATAACCAAATTGATTAAACAGCCCCTCAATCATAACAGATGCACAATGTCAATCAAAATATATAGAGAGAATCCAAACATTTCACATTCTTAGACACACTCTCAACCTTACTTCTCTCTAGTTCATTCACCATAAACAAAATTATTATTCTCTTTCAAGTTCAAAACATGCAATCCTTTTTCATGGCAAAATAATTGATCCATTCGTACTTACCCATGAATTCCCAATTTAGAACCGTAGGTTGCAAAATTAAATTCAGGAGAAAGAGTTAACTTACTTGAGAGGAGAATCAATGAACTATTGATGCAAGTGAGACATCGTGAGTGAGAGTGAGAGGAATCGTGATTGAGGATGAGAGAAAACGTGTGTTTAGCAAGGGAGTACGGCTTAAGCAAGGGAGTACACGGCTTAAGCGAAAATTAACCTGAAAGTATTTATTTATTTTTTTTCTTTTCTGCAGTGTTATACTGCTTAAGCCAACGTTCCTCTCGCTTAAACTAAAAATGACCAGAGAAGGCTATATTTTGTCCCTGTAAATCTCGCTTAAGCTGAAATTGTCTTGCTTAAGCGAGAGACATGAAATTCTGCATAATTATGCAGAATAAGACTTGGAACCCTTGTAAAAAAAATTGTAATGCTAACCTGCCTTGCTTTTCAATCATCATGAAACATTGTAGTCTTCATTTTGGACCTGTGGCAAGCTTGAATTCATCTTGTTAGTTTCAACAATCAACAAGTCTAATTCACATTCATTCCAAAGACAAATTCACTCTATTTACCCAAGTGGATACCTCAAAATTTGTTTCGCACATTTTCAATGACCTTCAAGGCATCATACCAACTATCCACCATATAAGAAACTTGTGTGAATCTTACAATCAACAAAAGATGGACTATTTCCACAAGATTCCAACTTTTACCCACAAAATTCACTTCAAATGCAATTTTTACATATTTTCACAACTCAACACTTCAAATTTTGCATTTCTCCCATTTCTTACATTCTAATCACTCAAACTTTCCATTTACATCATAAGAAATTTGTGGAAAGCTTAAAAACACAAATTCAAGCATAATCTCTCATGATCACATTCCACACACATGAAAAACACAACTTAACATCTGCCTATACAAAATCACAACAACATCACAAATTCACAATAAAACTTAACTAAACAATTGAAAATTAGCATTTAAACTCAATCAAACTAAAAAGAAAGTTAAATTAACTCAAAAACCTGGGTTGACTCCCAGCAAGCGCTTCTTTAACGTCATTAGCTTGACGCCTTTGTATTTTCACAGATCATTCAAGTAGAGCATAGTTGTGCTCAATTTAATATCACCACATAATTATGGCTTTAATCTCTGACCATTCACCACCCATGTCTCTTTGGACTCAGTATCTTCCAATTCAACTGCTCCTTAGGGTTTTACCTCTTTGATTACAAATGGACCTTACCATTTTGATATTAGCTTTCCCGGAAACAACCTCAACCTGGAATTGAACAAAAGTACTTGTTGGCCTGGCTTGAAGTTTCTTTTTACAAGCTTGCTGTCATGATACTTTTTCACTTTCTCCTTATACAGCTTTGAAGATTCATAAGCTTGATACCTCAATTCCTCTAATTGATGCAGTTGTTTCTTTCTTTCAACTCCTGCAACATTTAGATCAAAATTAAGAAATTTCATGGCCCAAAAGGCTTTGTGCTCCAATTCTACTGGTAAATGGCATGCTTTGCCATAAACCAATTGAAATGGAGTTAAGCCTATTGGTGACTTATAAGCAGTTCTATAACCCCATAAGGCATCATCCAGCTTTTGTGACCAATCCTTCCTTGAACTTGAATATGTTTTCTCCAGGATCTTTTTAATTTCTCTGTTAGAAACTTCAGCTTGTCCATTTGTTTGTGGATGGTAAGGTGAGGCTACTTTGTGCTTTACACCATAATGTTGCAACGCCTTGGCCAACCGTGAATTGCAAAAGTGTGACCCTCCATCACTGATAATTACCCTGGGTGCTCCAAAACGATTGAATATGTTTTTCTTTAAGAACTTCACTACCACTTTACCATCTGCTTTAGGAGTTGCTATTGCTTCCACCCATCGTGAAATATACTCCACAGCCACCAAGATGTATTCATTGGAGAATGAAGATGGAAATGGGCCAATGAAGTCCATGCCCCAACAATCAAATACCTCCACTTCCAAGATGTTTTACAGAGGCATTTCATTTCTTTTGCTTATTCCACCTAACCTTTGGCATGCATCACACTTTTGTGAATGGAAATGTGCATCTTTGAATAGGGAAGGCCAGTAAAAACCAGATTGAAGAACCTTCACAGCAGTTCTCTCACCATTGAAATGCCCTCCATAAGGTGAGTTGTGGCAATGCCACAATATACTCCTAGCCTCATTAGAAGCTACACATCTCCGCAACAATCCATCAGCTCCGATCTTGAATAGATAAGGATCATCCCACAAGAAATAGGTGGCATCCCTGAGAAATTTCTTTTTCTGATGATGATTGAGATCATCAGGGATTACACCTGCTGCTTTGTAATTGGCCATATAAGCAAACCATGGCCTTTCTTGTACAACAAACAGCTTTTCATCTGTTATTTCTTTTTCCTTTGCGGTCACCTCATTATTCATCAGCCTGGATAAATGATCAGCCACTAAGTTTTCCTTGCCACTTTTATCTTTAATTTCAAGATCAAATTCCTGCAACAACAAAATCCATCGAATCAGTCGTGGTTTGGAATCTGCTTTTGTTAAAAGGTACTTAATAGCTGCATGATCTGTAAAAATAACAACTTTAGATCCAGTCAAGTAACTTCTAAATTTCTCTAAAGCATACACTATAGCTAGTAATTCTTTTTCAGTGGTAGCATAATTCATTTGAGCATCATTCAACACTTTACTAGCATAATGTATGGCATGAAACATTTTATTCTTTCTTTGACCTAGCACTGCTCCTACAGCATAATCACTAGCATCACACATTAATTCAAAGTCAAGGTTCCAATTAGGTGCAATAATGATAGGAGCATAAACTAAATTTTGTTTCAATTGTTCAAAAGCTTTTAAACATGCATCATCAAAACAAAAAGAAGTATCCTTATTCAGAAGATTGCTCAATGGCTTGACAATCTTAGAGAAATCCTTGATGAAACGTCTATAAAAGCCAGCATGCCCGAGAAAGCTTCTAATCCCTTTGACATTTGTTGGAGCTGGTAGCTTTTGAATGACTTCCACCTTTGCTTTATCAACCTCCATACCCTTTGATGAGATTTTATGGCCCTGGACAATTCCTTCAGTCACCATGAAGTGACATTTCTCCCAGTTCAAGATAAGGTTTGTTTCAACACACCGTTTCAGTACAGTATCCGAGTTCACCAAGCATAAATCAAAAGATGCTCCAAATACAGAGAAGTCATCCATGAAAACTTCTATACATTTTTCCACCAAATATGAGAAAATAGCTAGCATACATCTCTGGAAGGTTGTAGGAGCATTGCATAGTCTAAAAGGCATCTTCCTGTGAGCAAAAATACCAAAAGGGCATGTGAAAGCTGTTTTCTCCTGATCTTCTGGATTTACAGTAATTTGATTGTAATCGGAGTAACCATCCAGAAAACAATAGAAAGCGTGCCCAGATAATCTTTCCAGCATTTGATCCATAAAAGGCAGTGGGAAGTGGTCCTTCCTCGTGGCTTCATTCAGCTTCCGGTAGTCAATACACATTCTCCAACCTGTGACAGTTCTGGTTGGAATTAATTCATTTTTTTCATTGGCTACAACGGTCATTCCTCCTTTCTTTGGTACCACCTGGACTGGACTCACCTAGGCACTATCTGAAATAACGTAGATCATTCCGACATCAAGCATCTTCACCACTTCTTTTCTGACTACTTCTTTCATGGTTGGATTCAATCTTCTTTGAGGCTGGGCTACAGGTTTAAAATCATCCTCCATTAGAATTTTGTGCATAGAATATGAAGGACTAATACCTTTCAAATCAGCTATGTCCAGCCTATTGCTCCTTGATTTGTTTTGAGAACTTCAATCAACTTTTTCTCTTCTTGTGGTGACAAGGAACTACTAATAATCACTGGCTTTTCAACTTCCCCCTGCAGAAACACATATTTTAAATGGGGAGGTAACAACTTCAATTCCAGTTTCTGATCAGTTTGCTTGTTGTCAGCTACATTTTCAATGCTTTCCAATGCTACCTGTTTTGGATGAATCTCTTTGAGGGAATCAAGATCTTGTAAACATTTTTCAATCTCTTGTTCTTCTTCCTCATTGAAGCTAGTATGCATGTTTACCAAAACTCTGCCTAGAGGATCAAATGATTGTAACTGCTTATGTGCATCATAACACACCTCATCAATAACATCAATGGAGAAGCATTGTCCTTTGTCCTTTGGATATTGCAAGGCCTCAAAAACATTGAAATTTACTTCATCATCCTGCACTCTGACCTTCAGTTTTCCTGCATCCACATCAATCATTACTCTGGCTGTCTTCATGAAAGGTCTACCCAAAATCTGCAGGACCTCTACATCTTCCTCCATATCCAAGACCACAAAATCAGCTGGAAACATAAATTTATCTACTTTCACCAGCACATCTTCTATGACACCATGTGGATATTTAACTGACCTGTCTGCCAACTGTAATGACATTCTGGTAGGTCTAGCTTCCAAGTCACCAATTTTTCACAACATAGACAATGGCATTAAGTTGATGCTAGCTCCCAAATCCAAAAGTGCCTTCCCAAGTGTTAGATTCCCAATAGTAACAGGCAGTGTGAAGCTTCCAGGGTCCTTTGCCTTTAGAGGGATGTATTTCTGAATAATAGCACTACAGCTAGCATCCAGCTCAATAATCTCCTCCTCTATAAATCTTCTCTTCTTTGTCAATAGTTCTTTCATGAATTTTGCATAGGTAGGCATCTGCTCCAAGGCTTCTGCAAGTCGAATATTGATCTGAAGCCTTTTGAATATATCCATCAATCTTGCAAATTTCCTTTCTTTGTCTTTTCTTATAGGAACATGTGGACAAGGCAGGTTTCTCACAGGTGGGGCTTTTTGTGCGCTCTTCTCATGGTTTTTCACCTTACTATCTTTTTCTTTCTTTTTCTCTCCACTAGTACCTACTTGTTCTTTTCCTCTTGCTTTTCTTTTCTCCTCCTCACTTTGTTCTTGTTTATTTTCACTCTTATGTACATCCTCACTCTTATTTTTCAGCACTTCTCTCTCATTTTCTGCTTTTTCATTCTCACTTTCGTCCTCAACAACAATCACATTATTTTCACTCTGGTTCTCACCAATACCTTCACCTATCAACTTACCACTCTGTGTTGTGATTGCTTTGCAGTGCTCCTTAGGATTAGACTCAGTATTGCCTGTAAATGCTCCTTTGTGAGTGTCTACTAACTGTTTTGCTAATTGGCCCATCTAGATCTCCAAATTCTTGATGGATGCATCAGTATTCTTTTGGTTAGCCATCGACATCTGCATAAATTGAGTCAATGTGTCCTCCAATTTTGAAGTCCGATCCTGTGGTGGTTGTTGATACTGTTGGTTCTGATATGGTGGTGGCCTATTAGAAGAAGGTGCGACATCCTGCCTCCAAGGTTGGTGGAAGTTTTGGTTGGTTCCCCTAGAGTAGTTGTTCTGATATTGACCTTGCCTTGGTTGATTGGACAAGTACTGAGCTTCCTCCTCTTTGGGTTCACAATAACTTGTAGGATGATCACCTATACACACAGCACATCTCTTTACCTGCCTACTGGATGATGATTCATGCATCTCCTTCAAATGTTTAGGAAGATTTGCCAATTTCTTTGTCATTTCCTCCATATGCTGTTGCAAAAGCTTGTTTTGTGCTAAGATTGCATCATTCCCTGCAAGCTCTATCATGCCTCTTTTTGTTGGACCTCTGTGGTGTTGGCCCTGTTGATCATTGATGGCCATAGACTCAATTATATCAATGGCTTCTGTTGAAGATTTAGCTATCAAAGATCCTCCAGCTGTGGCATCTAGGATCAACTTGTGTTGCTGGAGTAAGCCATTTATGAAAATATGGATTTGTGTCTTTGCATCGAATCCATGGTTTGGACATTTCCTCAACATTGATTTGTACCTCTCCCAAGTTTTAAAATCCTCCACCTGCAATATGAGAGAAAGTAGAAATAGCAGTTTTAAAATCCATAAATTTTGATTGAGAAAAATACCTAGCCATGAATTTCTCCTCCAGTTGATTCCAATCAGATAGAATTTGTTGTGGTTAGTCGAGAAACCACTCCTTAGCTTTTCCAATGAGGGTCAAAGGGAAGAGCCTAAGAAATACAACTTCTTCCTCAGTCTCTGTTACACCAGCAGTACCACAAAGTTCATAGAACTTTGTAAGATGTGTGTAGGGATCCTCATGATCCAAACCTGCGAAAGGATTGGCATACATCAGTTGTACTAATCTAGTCTTCATTTCAGGTGGCCTTTGATTTCTTGTAGGTCTGCCAATTCTGATTATATTCCTTGGTGTGAAATTGACAAAGCCTGCATCATTGCCACCATTTCCTGGTTCTTCTGCAGCCATTGTTGTATCTTGGTTTGTAGAAGAACTTGAGATAAAAGTTGCTTCTTGCTCCCTTCTCTGCTTAGCCAGTTGTTTTCTCTTCCTTGCTTTGCTATTATTTTTCCTAGCTGTTTTCTCTATTTCTGGGTCGAACAAAAGTTGATCAGCTGGAATCCTACCTCGCATAAACAGAAAGATAACACAAATCTAGCCAAGAGGATTAGTTAACAAGATAATCAAAATGTAAATAAAACTATGTACTATATTTACGATCGCTCAAGATAACAACTAAAGCAATGCTTTTGTATTTAGACGCAATTCCCCGGCAACGGCGGCATTTTGATGAAAGTTTTTTTACCAATCTACTTTCAAATCCCTTAGGATTCAATTATAGTATAGCAAAAGGGTTGTATTGTATCCACAGGGAATTGAAAATACAATGCCGTTCTTTAATAAATCACTCGAGCAATAAGTTTTCAAGTATTTGGATGATTGTTTTGGTAACCAAATTGAAATGTAAAATAAGCAATAATAAAAAAGAATTTAAAAACACTATGAGAAAACTGTTTGGATTGGATTCATCTATTAACTCTTCAGTATCCTATTGATTCAACATACAAATCATGTTCTATGCTTAATTTCATCACATCACTTCTTATCTATCTCATTAATCTCTTACATGAGAAGATTAACAATTCCCTAATCTAATTACCGATCTCTCGCATAATTAAAAAGGATAACCGTAACGAGTTCAGATGTAAATTGACAAACAGACTTAATTCTATTTCTAGCAATCAAGCTTGTTAGATGAGATAATCTAAGTCCGACTTAAACATGTAGTTCTCACTCACATATCAAATCTAAATTCATGCCTTAGGTGATCAAGCTAAAACATGTATGAAGAATAAGATTAAATCATTGAAATCATAGCATAGAAATAGATATCTGTATATAGAAATCAAATTAGATACATCCAAGTTAAAGAGTTACATCCAATCCCAACAAAAGAAAATTAGCAATACATAGCCATGGATGCTTTCAAGCTCAAAGCGAAGATCTAAGAAGAACGGACGGCTCTGTGATGTCTCGGGAACAACTCCAGCTCTTCGGTTGAACCCCAATCAAGCAATCAGTTGTTTTCTCTGTATTCTCTCTTGATTTCTCCTTTTTAACTCCGTAACCGCCTTTTTTGAAGTCTGTCTATGCGTTTTTAAAGGAAATGAGTTTATGGTCTCGCTTAAGCCAGGCCAATCTGGCTTAAGCCAACAGGTTTCTTCATGCTTAGGAATGGTTGCCCGCTTAAGCTAGAAAATATATGGCTTAAGCCAACTGGGTTCTTCAAAATCCGTCTCTGCCTCATTTTCTCTTAAACAGTCCTTCTGGTTTTGCTTTCAGCATTCTTCTGGCTTAAGCAAGCCAAGTTCTTCAACTTTGACTTTTTGCTTTTCCTTTGCTTGGACCACTTTGATATTTCTCCTACAATTAAACACAAAGTAATTAATACTTATAATTAACATATTTACCATAATATTTATATAGAAACTAACTACTTGCTAAAATAACCTATTGAGGGTTAATTTAACATATATCTTAAACATTTCAAACGTATAAGTGCCCAAAAGATCATGGAAAATTAGATAAATTTGGCACTTATTAGTAGCCTAGAAACAATGATTCAAAATTATTTTGATAATAATTAAATATTTTAGAGATTAATTTATCCTTTAATGTTTGCTCTAGAGGGAAGACGATAAATATTTGATAATTCTTATTTTCTAATGTTATGTTAGCCTATTTTAACTTCATTTATGAGTTTAATCTAAAGGTTTTGATTTGAGTTATCTTTGATTCTTTAAATATTTTAATTATGATTTTATTCTAAAGAAGTTGAAGTTTTTAGCTTTGGTTTAGGTCAATTTAACTAGTTTATTATTTACGCATGAATTACAAGGCATTTTTTTGAGCTAAAACATAAAAGAGTGACTCCTAGAGTCTAGAAATTTCTTTGAAGATATTTTGTGAAAACACTTTCTTTTATTCAATGAACCTTTCACCTCGTCCTTTTTAGAGTTGGTTTATGAAGACAAAAGGAGAATTTCTATAAATACCACATTAACAAAAACCTTAAATAAAATTTGTGACAACTCATCTTCATTTATTTCACTTTTTCTAATATTTATTAACTCACAAAATTTTTGATGTGACACATTCTAAAGCACAATTTTTTTCATCTTCTACTTTCATTTTATTTTGTTTCTTCAATATGTAATACAAACATTTTCACTTGCCTATCCAATTAAATTATTCCATACATTATGCAATTCCACTTTTAATTTATTACTTAATGATTTATCAATACACTTAAAAGACTCTAATTACTCATTAAAACTTTCATTTAAATAACAAATACAAAAAAGAATAAGATCATCCAATAACTTCAAAGTATGACAATTCAAGTTCAACTATATACACAATTCACGATCTTATCAACCACTCTCTTGTACATTCTTAGTTCAAGCAATGATAACGACATTATGAAATGCAATCAAACTATACTTATTTGTGTGACACATTTGAAGGTGCAAACACGAGAAAGGGGGGTTGAATTGTGTTTGACATAACTTAAATACTTTTCCTGTTTTAATACTTTCAAAACAAAACTTGATGTATAATTAAAACAGAGTTAGCAGCGGATAAAAATAAAAATAAAAACTCACAGATTTTATACTTGTTCACCGTTAACGAGGCTACGTCCAGTCCCTTCGCCTTGAAGGATTTCACTAATTCAAACCTTGAATTACAACCGTGCTACTGACCCTCCAAGTCAGTCTTCTCAAATAGTCTAACAATCCTAGACTTCTTTGAGGAAAAACAACTCCTGTCTTCAGCCAATCTGACACCCCAGATTGTAGAAGAATCCACAACACTATGAATCTAATTGCTAAGTACCTTGCTACCTCCTACTGACTCCCTCAGTTTGTAGACTCTACTTCAACAACTTAGTTCCATGCCCTGAATCATGCTATATTATGGTCTGGGCCAATTATGAATTGATCCTCTTGTTCTTGACTCATAAACATACCTTCTGGTCAAGTCTGGAACAATTCTGGGTAGTTCAATTTTTCACTGCCAGACCATCTTCTGGTCATAATAACTTCTGGAATAAAATTGATATTTGATTCCTGTTTGTCTAGAACAACTCTCCTTATGGCAGGCTTTCCAATGGTATGATCCATGTTTCATTCTGATTTTTATTCCTTCTGATATGGGCCATCAAAGATATCTTCTGGTCATCTTTTGACATTCCTGGAGTATCTTCTGGTCATTCCAGAATTCATTTTTCTGGAATCCTTTGATCACTGCTTCTGATTCCTTCAGTTTCTGGGGCATTTAACTTAATAATTCAAAGTACAAAATAAGTTTACATAGAGTACATTTGTAAGCATCAAAATCCTAAGTACTTAGAACCAACTTGGTTCCAACAGTTTGTACTACTTGAATTCTTTTTCTATTTTTGATGATTATTTGAAATCTGAAATATAATCAAGTAGAGTTAGCAGCGGATAAAAATAAATAACACAAGGATTTATCTTGGTTCACCATTAACTAGGCTACATCCAGTCCCTTCACCTCGAAGGATTTTACCACTAATTCAAAACCTTTGAATTACAACAACACTACTGACCCACCAAGTCAGTCTTCCCAAACAGTCTAACAATCTTAGACTTTTGAGGAACACAACACCTTGACTTCACAAGTCAAGTCTTCTCCTACCAATCTGACAACCCCAGATTGCAGAAGGAATTACAACACCTTGAATCTAATTGCTAAGTCATCTACTACTTCTTCCGACTCTTCAGATTGTAGACTCTACTTCAACAATATAGATTTAACACAAGGGAACGAAAAACACGAGTGCTTGCTTCTGGAAAGTTGAAACTCACAATTAACCTCACTAAAAACTTGAGTGTTTGCTTCTGGAAGTGTGTGACTCTTTTACTGATTTTCATCATGATTAAAATCAGGACCGTTTGATCTTCTGATCTCGACCACCTCTGGATTATATAATCTGATCTGCCCCAATTCTGTGATCCTCTGATCTCGGCCAACACTGGACCACATGATCTGATCTTCTGATCTTGGCCAACACAGGGCCATGATATTTAAATCTGGACCATTGATTTGAACATTTTCCCTCTGATCTGGACCAATTCTGGATTGAGTATGGATTGAATTAAATCTGGACTAATGATATTTTAATCTGGACATTTAACTTTTGATCTGGATCAAGTCTGGATTAAATCTGGACAATCATTTCTTCTGATCTGGACTTAGTTTTATACTCTGGACCATGCTATCTTCTAGTCTGGACCAAGTCATTTGTTCTGGACCAGTTATCTTCTGCTCTGGACCAAGTCTCCCTCTGACAAGCTTCCTTCTGGTCTGGACCAGGTCTCCTTCTGGACTCTGCTTCCTTCTGATCCGGGCCAGGAAAAATATCCTTTGATGATGTTATTTGATCTTTGATGACATCCTATGATATCCTCTAGAGGTGTATCCTCTGGTGCCTTTAGGATGTATCCTCTGGTACCTTCTGGATGCATTATCTGGCCTAACCTTCTGGTGGCATTTCTATCTTCTGGTTGCTTCCTCTGGATGTATCTTCTTGTGGTGTCATCATCTGATTTTGCACAGCTTTTGATTTGTTCTTCTAAGTCAAAATACTATTTACATAAAATACTTTTGTTAACATCAAAACTAAGTATAGAACCAACTTGGTTCCAACAACATTCTCAGTTCACAGATACTTCAATAATATTGTTCATTTGTTGTAAATGATTGTTCAAGATCATATATAACTATTCTTGCATAAGAGGTGAGTTTCTCTCTCTATGATATTGTATACGTTTCTCATAACATTTATTTGTTCTTTTTATAATTAGAAAAAGACAAATCATAACTGAAACAAAAAAAAAAGAATAATATTAAATATTTGGAAATGAATAACTTCTAATTTTATCACTATTCTATGTCTTAAATATCCACAAACTTTTATTATCTATAATTTTTTGCAACCCACTCTTGAACCGCAAGACACACAAAATATCATTTTATTTAATACATGCTTAGATTGACAAAATTACGGTGAGTATATAAAATTGAAAATGTCAAAAAGTACATAAATTTATAAATCTAATGTTTCAAAACTAATATAAATTATATAAAATGAATAACATATTATAGTTAAATGTACAATTTTAACAATAAAGAAATGCATAACTATTTAACAAATATATTATTAGAAGGAACACTTCAATGAAACTAAAAAGCTTGAATAAACTAATTCCACATTTAAAAAATATTAAAGACCAGAATTGCATATCTAAAGTTGTAAAATCTTATGAATAGCCTCATATTTCAATATAATTTGCATGAATTGTATTAGTCAACAATGTTTTACATTTTTCGTTTGTACTAAAGCAAACTTAGCTTATATATAGTTATTCAAAAATATATTTACCTTTAGACATATAAACATTTGAGTATATTCATCTATAAAATTAAAATAACATTACTATTAAATTACATATTATTGTTATTTTATACTAACTAATATATTAAATTCTACTACACAATGTGCGGGTAAGCATCTAGTTTGATGTAATACTTGAGTTGTTGTATCACTACCTAGGTTTATTTTCTGAATCGTTATGGCTACAATGAATTGTTCTTGTGATTTTCCCTAAACTTGTAATGAGCAAATTCTTGACGTTGGAATATGTTATATATTATAATAAAGATTTAAATATAATTTTGGTATTTTATTTTTTTTAATAGTCGTTTTGGTCTTTTATCTTTTTTTGATTAATTTTCGTTATTTATCTTTTATAATTGGTGTATTTTAATACTTTTTCTAATTATAACAAAAGTTATAACAATATCTTATTGAGACAAAATCTCTCTCAAAAATTTTAATGATAACAAAATTATTTCAAATATTATGAATAGGTGTGTTATCTAACCTGTGCTCTTGAGTGTATTAAATTTAGAAAACGGGTTCCTCACCCCCTTGATCAAATGAAGTGTATTTTACACATTTTAACATGTCCTCTACGTTATAGGATAAACAAGTGGAGGACGAAATTTTAACCTCTAAAACAGAGGACAAACAATATTGAAGAAAGGATGAATGTACGTCATAAATTAAAAGAAGATGAATCTATCTCAAATGACAAGGAATGCTAAAGTATAAGGATGACTTTATGACCTCTATGTTAGAGGATAAACGAAATAGAAAAGAGGATGAACAAAGCAGAAAAGAGGATGAACTCATGTAATTTATTCATCCTCGCACATGGGAAATAGGTAAAAGTACAAAAGCACAAAAAATAATGACCTTGACAGATAAAGCAATACACTACATTTGTTGGGAAAAAGAAAAGTCAAAAAGCACATGTCACATCATAATAAATGAAAGCTTCATCCTCTACAAACCAGATCCGAGGATGGACCACGCAATCATTCTCTCAGCATACTTAACAGGAGAATAAATGCTAAATGACAGCTTTGCAAATAAAGACAAGTCCAAGGAAACTTAGCAAAGCCTCCAACAACTATATTTTGCTAACCCATATGTTTGAAGCTCCAAAGGCAAAAGTACAAGTCATGTCCTAATGGAACTCCTATTAGAGGATGAACAATTAGAGAATGAATCTTTGAAGAGGATGAACTTTCAAAGATACAAAATATATAACGTCACTGAAACAATTTAAATCAATGTCAAAAAATGAAAGAAAAAACAATTTAAAAGAATAGCTCAAGGCTAGAGGATATATGACAGAGGGAGGACTATAAGAGGATGGACCTCTAGCTCACTTCATCCTCATATGTTGAAAATGACCCAACACATCAAAGTACAAAAAGGTTGTACTGAACAAGATAAAAAATAAAGTCTTACATCTCGGCATACTTAAAAGGAGGATAAAGGCTAAATGACAGCTTTGCAAATAAAGACAAGTCCAAGGAAACTTTGCAAAGCCTCCAACAAGTATATTTTGCTAACCCATATGTTTGAAGCTCCAAAGGCAAAAGTACAAGTCATGTCCTAATGGAACTCCTATTAGAGGATGAACATTAAGAGGATGAACATTAAGAGAATGAATCTTTGAAGAGGATGAACTTTCAAAGATACAAAATATTCAACGTCACTGAAACAATGATTTCTTGTCATTAAGAAAAGATAAATCAGTGTCAAAAAATGAAAGAAAAAACAATTTAAAAGAATAGCTCAAGGCTAGAGGATATACGACAGAGGATGGACTATAAGAGGATGGACCTCTAGCTCGCTTCATCCTCATATGTTGAAAATGACCCAACACATCAAAGTACAAAAAGGCAGTACTGAACAAGACAAAAATAGAGTCTTACATCTCAACATTACTTAACAGGAGGATAAAGGCTAAATGACAACTTTGCAAATAAAGACAAGTCCAAGTAAACTTAGCAAAGCCTCCAACAACTATATTTTGCTAACCCATATGTTTGAAGCTCCAAAGGCAAATGTACAAGTCATGTCCTAATGGAACTCCTATTTGAGGATGAACCATAAGAGGATGAATCTTTGAAGAGGATGAACTTTCAAAGATACAAAATATTCAACGTCACTTAAACAATGATTTCTTTTAATAAAGAGAAGATAAATCAATGTCAAAAAATGAAAGAAAAAAAAATTTAAAAGAATAGGTCAAAGCTAGAGGATATATGACAGAGGATGGACTATAAGAGAATGGACCTCTAGCTCACTTCATCCTCATATGTTGAAAATGACCCAACACATCAAAGTACAAAAAGGCTGTACTAAACAAGACAAAAATAGAGTCTTACATCTCAACATACTTAACAGGAGGATAAAGGCTAAATGACAACTTTGCAAATAAAGATAAGTCCAAGGAAACTTAGCAAAGCCTCCAACAACTATATTTTGCTAACACATATGTTTGAAGCTCCAAAGGCAAAAGTGAAGGTGCAAACACGAGAAGGGGGGTTGAATTGTGTTTGACTAACTTGAATACTTTTCCTGTTTTTACACTTTTAAAACAAAACTTGATGTACGAATAAAAACAGAGTTAGCAGCGGATATAAAGTAAAAATAAAACACAAAATTTTTATACTGGTTCACCGTTAATGAGGCTATGTCCAGTCCCTTCACCTTGAAGGATTTCACTAATTCAAACTTTGAATTACAACAATACCACTGACCCTCCAAGTCAGTCTTCTCAAACAGTCTAACAATCCTAGACTCTTGAGGAATACAGCACCTTGACTTCCTAAGTCATGTCTTCTCCTGCCAATTTGACAACCCCAGATTGTAGAAGGAATTACAACGCCTTCAATCTAGCTGCCAAGTAATCTGCTACCCCTTCTGACTCCCTCAGATTGTAGACTCTACTTCAACAACTTAGATCTAACACAAGGGAAAGAAAATAACACGAGTGCTAACCTCTGGAAGCAAGAACTCACAATTAACCTCACTGAAAACTTGAGTGTTTGCTTTTGGATGTGTATGACTCTTTTGTGATTTTCGATGCTAAGTATTCTGCCTTGAGCCTCCTTTTATAGATGCATATTAGGGCCTCTTCCAAGCTTAATTTCAAGCTGAATCTTGCTGGATTTTCTTGCAAAAATATCTTGACCAATTGGGCTTCATTTAAATAAAAAACATATGTTTTTTAAGCTTCAGATTTTCTTTCAAAAATAACTGGCCAATCATGTCTTTAGTTTCTTCCCGCCAACAGCTCCTGAATTCCACAATACTTCACTTTATTTTTGTAACAAATCTTTTTAATACTTTGATCAAAATAAATTAAAATCTCCATCGTTAATCCTCATGATTAAATCTGGACTGTGTGGTCTTCTGCGCTAGTCCACATCTTGACCATACTAAGTGATCTGCTGTGATCCTCTGATTTTGGCCAACCCTGGACCACACCTTCTAATCTTCTTATCTCGGCCAACCTGGTCCACCAAACTGATTTGTTGTGATCCTCTGATCTCGGCCACTGCTGCACCACTTTTTCTGACCTTCTGATTTTGGCCAACACTGGGCCATGGTCTGATCTTCTGATCTCAGCCAACACTGGGCCAAATACTTAAATCTGAACCATTGATCTGAATATCTTCCCTCTGATCTGGACCAATTCTGGACTTGGTCTGGATTAAACTGAAATTAAATCTGGACAAATAATATTTCAGTCTAGACATTCATACCCTGAACCATGCTATCTTCTGGTCTGGGTCAAATCTGGGTTGAATCTCTTGTTCTGGACCCTTTAACTTATCCTCTGATTAAGTCTGGATCAAGTTTGGGCTGTTTATCATTTCACTGCCCGGCCATCTTCTGGTCAGAATAACTTCTGGATTACGTCTGACTTTTGACTTCTACTGGTCTGGATCAAGTCTTCCTTTGGCAGGCTTCCTTCTGGTCTGGTCCAGGTCTCCTTCTGACTTTGCTTCCTTCTTATCTGGGCCAACAAAGATACCTTCTGGTGATGTTTTGACATCCTGGAGTATCTTCTGGTACCTTAAGGATTCAATCTCTGTAATCCTTTGATCTTCTGCTTTGATTACTTCAGCTTCTGATGGCATTTGTTTTAATAATTCAAGGTTCAAAATAAGATTACATGGAGTGCTTTTGTAAACATCAAAACCCTAAGTACTTAGAACCAACTTGGTTCCAACAATCTCCCCTTTTTTGATGATGACAAAACCTTAACTTATTTTTCTAGCTTGTAACTCGAAGTGTGACTTACTCCCCTTCAGACCAATCTCTCCCTTTAAGTCTGATACTGACTTTTTCTTCTTCTTTTCAACTCCTCTTTTCACTCTTTCTTTTCTTCTCTTCTCCTCTCCTTTTCAACTCCTTCTTTATTCGCTCTTTCTTTTCTCTCTTCACATTGCCTTTCCTTTTCAACTCCTTCTCTTTTCACTCTTTCTTTTTCTCTCTCCCTGTTTTCTCTCCTTTTCAACTTCTTCTTTTTCACTCTTTCTTTTTCTCTCTCCCTGATTCTTCTCCTTTTCAACTCCTTCCCTTTACATTTCTTTCTTTTTCGCTCCTCCTTTCTTTTTATCTCTCCTTTTCTACTTATTTCTCCTTTTTCTCTCTTTCTCCCCCTTTTTCTCATCAGCCAAAAAGAGGTCCTACTATTTTTTTATTTTTTGTTTTTCTCTTTACAAATTACAGAAAGTAAAACAGAAAATAAAAGACAGAAAATAAAATTACAAGAAATTTAAAAACTCCTAAGATGACTACTTGAGCTAGTCAGATATGGAGGTAATGCTTAGATGCTTCTTGATGAACTCGATCCTATCTTCTGGTAATGCTTTGGTGAAGATGTCAACCCATTGATGATCAGTGTCCACAAACTGGATGCTTAAAGTCCTTCTTTGAACATGGTCCCTAATGAAATGGTGTTTTATTTCAATGTGTTTGGCTCTAGAGTGTAAGATAGGGTTCTTGGTTAGGTTTATGGCTAAAGTGTTATCACAGAACAAAGGGATATTGGTTTCAAAGATGTTGTAATCTTCAAGTTGATGTTTCATCCAGAGTAACTGTGAACTGCATCCTGCTGCTGATATATACTCAGCTTCAGCTGTTGACATGGCAATTGTGCTTTGTCTTTTGCTTGACCAAGAGATCAAATTATCACCTCAAAAGGTGCAGTTGCCGCTTGTACTTTTCCTTTCCAGCTTGTCTCCAGCATAGTCGGAATCACAAAAACCATTGAGTTTGTAGGTGGGGGTTTTCTTGTATAACAAAGTAAGGTTGGTGGTTCCTTTAAGGTATCTCAAAATTCATTTGACAACAGTTAAATGGGATTCCCTAGGGTCAGCTTGAAAACGGGCACAGACACAAACCTTAAACAAAATGTCAGGTCTAGAAGCAGTTAAATAAAGAAGGGATCCAATCATACCTTTGTATTTTTTCTGGTCTACCTTTTGACTGGTTTCATCTTTCTCAAGTGACCAGGTTGGGTGCATGGGGGTGGCCATAGGCTTCCATTCACTCATTTTGAACTTTTTAAGAAGTTCTTTAGTGTATTTAGATTGGTGAATGAGTATACCTGATTTACCTTGATGAATCTGAATTCCCAGGAAGAACTTAAGTTCTCCCATCATGCTCATTTGGAACTCTTTCTGCATTAGGTCAGAAAACTCTTTGCACAAAGTGCCATTAGTCGATCCAAATATGATATCATCAACATAAACTTGAATAATCAAAATATCATTTTTAATGGATTTCCTAAATAGAGTATTATCAATCTGGCCTCTATTAAATTCATTCTTAAGTAGAAAGTTGCTAAGTCTGTCATACCATGCCCTTGGTGCTTGTTTTAAACCAAATAAAGATTTCTTAAGTTTAAAAACATGGTTTGGAAAATCAGAATTTTCAAGTCCAGGGGGCTGTTTGACATAGACTTCCTCACTTATGTAGCCATTTAAGAATGCACTTTCAACATCCATTTGATACAACATTATATCATGATTAGCAGCAAATGATAAGAGAATTCTAATTGCTTTTACCCTGGCCACTGGATCAAACGTCTCAGTGTAATCTATACCTTCCTGTTGACTGTATCCTTGAGCTACAAGTCTGGCTTTGTTCCTTACCACTTCACCTTTTACATTGAGTTTATTCCTGAACACCCACTAGTTTCCAATAATGTTTTTGTTTGGTCTGTATATCAGATCCCAAACATCATTCCTTTGGAATTCATTTAGCTCTTCTTGCATTGCAAGTATCTAACTTTCCTCTGCCAAAGCTTCATCAACATTGGTTGGTCTGCATCAACTTCTGATTCTGGTAAATCTGTAACAGCTTCTGATTCTGATAAATCAGCTTCTGGTTCTGGTAAATCTGTAACAGCTTCTGATTCTAATAAATCAGCTTCTAGATCTAGTAAATCTGTAACACCTTCTGATTCTGGTAAATATCTAGATTTCTCTTCTGACTTATCTTGGCTATTTCTAACTTGATCAGATTTATCTTTTGAAGATTTGTCATATGTTGCTGAATTGCTTGTATCCTCTACCTTTCCAGGTACTTCTGTTTCTTCTGCTTCTACTTCTGCTCCCTTTGGTTCTGGTGAACCTGCACTATCTTTATCTTGCTTTGTTTTGTCAAGATCAAGCAGTTTGTCATATAACATAATATAGATCAAATAATTTAAAAATGAACTCAATACAGCCAAACCATTAATTCTGCTTCTGGTGGTTTCTGCTTGTTTTTGAAACCACTGGAATGTTGTTTCTGCTGAAGTGTTCAATTCGTGTGAATCACCTGATTCCTCTGACGATTTGAAAACCTGCAGAATACTTATCTAGCTTTGATTTGTTAAGATCAAGGTTCTTGTTATCACAGTAAACATAAATATCAAATAATAATAGTATTTACAGCAAGATGTAACCTTTATGTCAACAGTTTCAGTTTTACTATGAAAATCCTCTTGCTTCTGATTTTTAGATTCCTAATCCGTATGTTCAGTGATTACATGGTTTGGATGAGGGGATTTGAATTCCCTTCCAGGTTTGTAGTCTTGATGAATCTCACTAGAGTGTTTAAAGAACTCTCCTGATTCAGATTCCTCTCTTTCTGCTTTGGCTGATACACCATGTTCATATAGTGATTCTGGAACTTATGGTGATTCTGGTGATTATACTGATTCTGGTAATTATGCTGGTTCTGGTTCGGGTTCTGGTACTGATTCAGATTCTGGTTCCAGTGGGTGTTGTGTTGACCAGTTCTTCTTCTACCAGAGTCACTTGGCTTCTGTTTGGTAGATGTTGGAACATAAACCTTCTTCTGCTTGTGCATTGCCAACATCCATTGTCCAGGCACCATTGTTGGTGTCTCCTTCTAGTTGCTCAGAATATCTGCAACATAGACAATTTGATCTTTTGGTACCCATAACTGATTGGGTCCAGGTTTGTTAGTCTTAACAGCTCTCTGATCTTGTTCAGATTTTACCATTGGACAAGATAGTTCAGAGTGACCTTTCTTAGCACAAAGAATGCATAAAACATCAGAATGAACAGCTTTACTTTCAGTAATCGTTTCTGTAAAACCAAGACCTCTCTTTCCAGTGTTACTGTTTCCATAAGTCATAGATGCATATGTACTTCTTTCCATTCCATTAGAAATAAAGTTTTGAAAAAATTGTTCATGCATATCAGATTCACAAACAGTTTTGGAAGTGGAACATATATTACTTTTGAGAGTTTGGTTGTCAGATTTGAGTCTTGCAACTTCAGTTTTAAAATCTTTGTTTTCAGTTGCATACTCAGAATTTTGATTCTTTAGAACATGGACTTCTTTGGTTAGATTTTTCTTATCTTCCCTAAGAGTTTTCAGTTTTAAAGACATCTTATTGTTTGCATTTAACAAGTCTTTTACAACATCAATTAATTCAGATTTAGAGAGATCATAAAATACCTCATTGTCTTCATCTTCTGAATCTGTTTCAGAGCCTGAGCTGTATCCAAAGCTTGAGTTGTTATGAGCCATCAGAGCCAGAATTGCTTCCTATGATGTGCTTCCAGACTTGCCTGAATGACTGCTTTGATCATTCTTCCTTTTGCCTATTTTCCTTCCTGAAGTTGTGCCTTTATGAGGTCCAGAGGCAGACCTGATGTGTGCCATCGTTGCTGTTTCTGCCTCTTCTTCATCAGACGATTCTTCTTCTGATTCTGATACATCCCAGGCTGCCATCAGACCCTTCTTTCTGAATCTGGAACTCTTCTTGTGCTGTTTGCCTTTTTCCAGATTTGGACATTCTGACTAGATATGTCCAGGTTCATTGCATCCATAACAGAAGATGTTCTTCTTGTCAGATTCTTCCTTATCTTTGTTGTTATGTTTCTTCTTGGAACCTCTCCTATTTCTGTTTTCCCAGATCTTAACCATCTTTTTGGTTAAGTAAGCCATATCATCACAGTCACTGTCACTATCATCTGATTCTGATGCTGCCCTTGCAGCTTTCTTCTGTTTTGACTTCAGAGCCAGATTCTTCTTCTTCTTCTTCTTAGGTTCATCTGCATTCAGCTCTATTTCATGAGACCTGAGGGAGCTGATCAGATCTTCAAGCTTCAAGGTATTCAGATCCCTAGCTTCCTATACTGCAGTAACCTTTGGTCTCCATTTGGCTGATAAGCTTCTGAGGATTTTCTTTACATGATCTGCAGTGGTGTAGCTTTTCTTTAATACTTTTAAACCTGATACCAGAATCTGAAATCTACTGAACATTGGTTCAATATCTTCATCCTCTTCCATCTTGAACAGCTCATACTGTTTGACCAGTATGTTAGCCCTTGCTTCTTGAACCTGCTGGCTTCCTTCATAGGTCAAAACCAGACTGTCGAATATGCTCTTTGCTGTTTCTTTATCTGTGCATCTGTCAAATTCCTTGAATGTGATGGCACTGATCATGATGTTTCTGGACTTATGATGAAGTTTGTATAATCTGCTCTGATCTGGTTTCATATCATCCATGTCTAGTTCTTTAGTTGGATCTTCTGGATCAGTAGGTGCAGTGTATCGTTTGACTACCATCTTCCATAATTCAGGATCTTGAGATATGAAGAAACTTCTCATTCTGTCCTTCCAATACTCAAACCTTTCTCCATCAAACAGTGGTGGTCTGTTGATGTTGCCTCCCAGTTCATCTCTGGATTCTGCCATGTTGAACCCCTTGGACCTTTCCTCAAACATTGTTAAATGCTCAGCCTTGAGACCGAGCTCTGATGCCAATTGAAGGTGCAAACACGAGAAGGGGGAGTTGAATTGTGTTTGACTAACTTGAATACTTTTCCTGTTTTTACACTTTTAAAACAAAACTTGATGTATGAATAAAAACAGAGTTAGCAGCGGATATAAAGTAAAAATAAAACATAGAGTTTTTATACTGGTTCACCGTTAACGAGGCTACGTCCAGTCCCTTCACCTTGAAGGATTTCACTAATTCAAACCTTGAATTACAACAATACCACTTACCCTCCAAGTCAGTCTTCTCAAACAGTCTAACAATCCTAGACTCTTGAGGAATACAGCACCTTGACTTCCTAAGTCAAGTCTTCTCCTACCAATCTGACAACCCCATATTGTAGAAGGAATTACAACACCTTGAATCTAATTGCCAAGTAATCTGCTACCCTTTCTGACTCCCTCAAATCGTAGACTCTACTTTAAAAACTTAGATCTAACACAAGGGAAAGAAAATAACACGAGTGCTTGCTTCTAGAAAGCTGGAACTCACAATTAACCTCACTGAAAACTTGAGTGTTTGCTTTTGGAAGTGTATGACTCTTTTGTGATTTTTGATGCTAAGTATTCTGCCTTGAGCCTCCTTTTATAGATGCAGATTAGGGCCTCTTCCAAGCTTAATTTCGAGCTGAATCTTGCTGGATTCTCTTGCAAAAATATCTTGACCAATTGGGCTTCATTTAAATAAAAAACATATGTTTTTTAAGCTTCAGATTTTCTTTCAAAAATAACTGGCCAATCATGTCTTTAGTTTCTTCCCGCCAAGAGCTCCTGAATTCCCCAATACTTCACTTTATTTTTGTAACAAATCTTTTTAATACTTCGATCAAAATAAATTAAAATCTCCACCGTTAATCCTCATGATTAAATCTGGACCATGTGATCTTCTGCGCTAGTCCACATCTGGACCATACTAAGTGATCTGCTGTGATCCTCTGATTTCGGCCAACCCTGGACCACACCTTCTGATCTTCTGATCTCGGCAACCTGGTCCAGCAAACTGATCTGCTGTGATCCTCTGATCTCGGCCACTGCTGCACCACACTTTCTGACCTTCTGATTTCGGCCAACACTAGGCCATGGTCTGATCTTCTGATCTCGGCCAACACTGGGCCAAATACTTAAATATGAACCATTGATCTAAATATCTTCCCTCTGATATGGACCAATTCTGGACTTGGTCTGGATTAAACTGAAATTAAATCTGGACAAATAATATTTCAATTTGGACATTTTACCTTCTGTTTTGGATCAGTTCTTGATCAATTCTGGAGATCATTTCTTCTAGTCTGGACTTAGTTTCATACCTTGAACCATGCTATCTTCTGGTCTGGGTCAAATCTGGGTTGAATCTCTTGTTCTAGACCCTTTAACTTATCCTCTGATTCAGTGTGGATCAAGTCTGGGTTGTTTATCATTTCACTGCCAGGCCATCTTCTGGTGAGAATAACTTATGGATTAAGTCTGACTTTTGACTTCTACTGGTCAGGATCAAGTCTCCCTCTGGCAGGCTTCCTTCTGGTCTGGTCCAGGTCTCCTTCTGACTTTGCTTCCTTCTTATCTTGGCCAGCAAAGAAAAAACAATTTAAAAGAATAGGTCAAGGCTAGAGGATATATGATAGAGGATGGACTATAAGAGAATGGACCTCTAGCTCACTTCATCCTCATATGTTGAAAATGACCCAACACATCAAAGTACAGAAAGGCTGTAATAAACAAGACAAAAATAAAGTCTTACATGTCTTGGAGAATGGAAAAAGGAAAAGGAGAGCTCAGGTCCAAACATCTAGGAGGATTGAACTGCATATACGAGGATGAACTTTATTCCCATCCTCCTACGCTCAAATAGTACAAAAAAGACAATTGTATCACATTTATGTAATTAAGATAACTGACCTTGGACTTTTGATTAAGTCCCCAATGGTCATAAAGTGTTTTAACACATGGATAGAGTATCACAAAACTCTATAAAAGGAACGGAGCTCTTCATTATTCAACACACAACTACATAACATACAAAAAGCAATTCTAAAAGCTATCTATAGCAATCTCATCCTCTCTTTATACTTTCTATAGCCTTACACTATATCTTTCAAATATCCTTTTAGAAAGTGTTAGTAAAGAGAAAAATCATAAAACTCATCACATCATCTTGTAATTTCTAAGTGAGTTACACTTGGGAATAGTTGAAATTTTAACAAAACAAAGTTGTAAGATTGGTGAGGCTAAAGAACACACGTAGTGTAACTATCCTCTGTGAGTGGTTAATCCCTTTGATTCATAGTAAAAACTCACAAGTGTGTGAGGACTGGACGTAGTCTTCATTGGGCGAACCAGTATAAAAGTTAGGTGTGTCATCTTCTATACTCTCTCTCTTTTATTTATTTAGCTCATATTTAAAGTTTGAAATTTCCATCCTCTGACTTTTGTCATCTCGAAAAGGTTACTTATTTAAATACTGGAGAAAATTTTAAAACTGCAAATATCTCTATTCAACCCCCTTCTAGTGATATTTTAGCTATTTCAAAGATACAAAATATTCAACGTCACTGAAACAATGATTTCTTGTAATAAAGAGAAGATAAATCAGTCAAAAAATGAAAGAAAAAACAATTTAAAAGAATAGGTCAAGGCTAGAGGATATATGAGAGAAGGATGGACTATAAGAGGATGGACCTCTAGCTCGCTTCATCCTCATATGTTGAAAATGACCTAACACATCAAAGTACAAAAAGGTTGTACTAAACAAGACAAAAATAAAGTCTTACATCTAAGCATACTTAACAGGAGAATGAAGGCTAAATGACAACTTTGCAAATAAAGATAAGTCCAAGGAAACTTAGCAAAGCCTCCAACAACTATATTTTGCTAACACATATGTTTGAAGCTCCAAAGGCAAAAGTACAAGTCATGTCCTAATGGAACTCCTATTTGAGGATGAACAATAAGAGGATGGATCTTTGAAGAGGATGAACTTTCAAAGATACAAAAAATTCAACGTCACTAAAACAATGATTTCTTGTCATAAAGAGAAGATAAATTAGTGTAAAAAATGAAATAAAAAACAATTTAAAAGAATAGGTCAAGGCTAGAGGATATATGACAGAGTATGGACTATAAGAGAATGTACCTCTAGCTCACTTCATCCTCATATGTTGAAAATGACCCAACACATCAAAGTACAAAAAGGCTGTACTAAACAAGACAAAAATAGAGTCTTACATGTCTTGGAGAATGGAAAAAGGAAAAGGAGAGCTCAGGTCCAAACATCTAGGAGGATTGAACCGCATATACGAGGATGAACATTATTTCCATCCTCCTACGCTTAAATAGTACAAAAAAGACAATTGTATGACATTTATGTAATTAAGATAACTGACCTTGGACTTTTGATTAAGTCCCCAATGGTCATAAAGTGTTTGAACACATGGATAGAGTATCACAAAACTCTATAAAAGGAACGGAGCTCTTCATTATTCAACACACAACTACATAACATACAAAAAGCAATTCTAAAATCTATCAAGAGCAATCTCATCCTCTCTTTATACTTTCTATAGTCTTACACTATATCTTTCAAATATCCTTTTAGAAAGTGTTAGTAAAGAGAAAAATCATAAAACTCATCACATCATCTTGTAATTTCCAAGTGAGTTACATTTGGGAATAGTTGAAGTTTTAACAAAACAAAGTTGTAAGATTGGTGAGGCTAAAGAACACACGTAGTGTAACTATCCTCTGTGAGAGGTTAATCTATTTGATTCATAGTAAAAACTCACAAGTGTTTGAGGACTGGACGTAGTCTTCATTGGGCGAACCAGTATAAAAGTTAGGTGTGTCATCTTCTATACTCTCTCTCTTTTATTTATTCAGCTCATATTTAAAGTTTGAAATTTCCATCCCCTGACTTTCGTCCTCTCGAAGAGGTTACTTATTTAAATACTTTAGAAAATTTTAAAATTGCAAATATCTCTATTCAACCCCCTTCTAGTTATATTTTAGCTATTTCAAAGATACAAAATATTCAACGTCACTGAAACAATGATTTGTTGTCATAAAGAGAAGATAAATCAGTGTCAAAAAATGGAAGAAAAAACAATTTAAAAGAATAGGTCAAGGCTAAAGGATATATGACAGAGGATGGACCTCTAGCTCGCTTCATCCTCATATGTTGAAAATTACCCAACACATCAAAGTACAAAAAGACTGTACTGAACAAGACAAAAATAGAGTCTTACATCTTAGCATACTTAATAGGAGGATATTCGATAGAGTCTCGTAATAGAACCCAATAGATGGACACATTGCTTAACTTAGGACATTAGAACCTCTGTTTTAAAGGCTGGAAAGGCAATATTTCTAATTTTGTACCCAAATATTGTAGCATATGTTTTGCATATAACATTGCAAATTACCTGGTTAAGTTCGTCATAATTGCTACCTCTGGTTATATAGGAAATCAGATGTAGCAGGTTTTACCAAACATTGCTTCCAAAAGGATTGTTTATGTCTGCACCTAGTGGTGTACATTTGGTAGAGTGTTGTAACGACACTAGTGAAACACTTCAAGGAATAGGATGAACAACGACAAGAATACGTGTCAAAAAAGTTAAGGAAATTTTAAACTAAATGGCGGCAACTATCATGATAACAATGTATAACTTAGAAAAAATGAAGTTTAAATTGGTCAACTATACAAATCTACGTGAAGAGGAATTGGACACATGAGATGCTACTCTTATGCTTTGTTTTTTTTTTTTTTTTAGTTTAAAGTGTAACAAATTGTGTGGATGGAACCTTCTTTTAATTAGGCCCAACACTTAAAGTAATTTATTTTAATTTGTGAGTGTTTTAATTAAGTGTGGAGCATGGACTACTAATAGTCGAAGCGCTGCTAACTTTAGTTTTACTTTAGAAAGTTTTACCTCGTACCCCTACAATTATATCTATACTTTCACAAATTTTTTAAAATGCCAAAATTATCCTTCATTTTTTTAACTATTTTATCAAATTAAAATTTACTTTTTTTTTATCTTCTACCGAAAAATTTGCCAAAAAGTTTTCCAGTAGTTACCGAAAACTTGGGAGGAAGTTTTCCGGAAAAGATGCATACATTTAACACTACCGGAAAACTTGTGAGAACGTTTTCCGGTATTTTTTTTTTAAATTTTTAAAAAAAAAAAAAACTACCGGAAAACTTTTTGGCAAGTTTTCCGATAACTACCGGAAAACTTCATGGCAAGTTTTCCAATAGTGTTAAATGTACGCATCTTTTCCGGAAAACTTCCTCCCAAGTTTTTTGGTAACTACTGGAAAACTTGCCAAAAAGTTTTCCGGTAATATTAAATGTTTGCGTCGTTTCTGGAAAACTTTTTCCAAGTTTTCCGGTAAAAGGTAAAAAAAAAATTTAATTTGATAAAATAGTAAAAAAAAATAAAGGGTAATTTTGACATTTTGAAAACTTTCTGGAGGTATAGGTATAATTGTAGGGGTATGGGGTAAAACTTTCTTTACTTTGTTGTGTGTTTTTGCTCAAATAAAAGAGAGTTGGATCTTAAAGATAAAAAAAAAAAGAGTTGGATCATGCTTAAAGGAAAGTATGGTAGAGAGACAAAGCATGATGATTATGAATAGAGGTGTACGCGTGTTGGGTTAGACCGGTTTTGACAAAATCCGATACCCGACTTGATCGATCATTTTTAGGTTGAGTTAAGTTCAAAACCTGTATTTTTTTCATTTAATCCGAACCGATCCGATCAAGAACGGGTGGGTTGAATTGAGTTGGCGGGTTATACATACATAATAACTCGTATTTTATTTTACGGAAAAATATATTGAATGAAAATATATTTAATACTTGAATGTCTCAAAAACTACAAAATTTCAATCACATCATTCAATTATTTAAAAAAGCCAACAACCTCTCATACAAAAAAATAAATCCAACAATCTTCAAATACATAAATAAATTCAACAATAGTAAACCAATAAAATATGAATATTCATCAATTCTAAGCAATGCCAACTTCAAGTCCAAGCACTTAACAAGTTCCTAAAATTATAGAAGGGAACAATTGGGAATCTGCAAAAACAAATATCAATAATAAAAGTGAAGAGATAAAGAAGAAGAAATAATAAATAAGTAAAATATGCATGAAACAAAGCAATAACAAGTACCTTAAGATGTAGTAGTGATTGTGTTAAGTTCAGCAGTAGTCACCCCAACATCAATTGAAACTAATTCAGACAACTCTAAAATTTTAAATACAATACACAATCTCAATAGCGTACCAAACGATTAAAAGAATACACAAAAATAAAGGAAAATCAATTTGAAAGTTAAAATCAAATATTTGTACCCGACTCAATCTTTTGTACTTCAATCAACTCAGCTGCTAAATCAATTATCTTGGGAGATTTGATCTAATTTTGGGTACAAATCAAAGCTTCAACAGTAGTGGCATTTAATGAACTACAAATGAATCGAGGATTCGACCTCCTGTACTAAACGCCGACTCAGATGATACAATAGAGACTGGAATAGCCAAAATATCTCTGGCTATGCGAGAAAGAACATGGTATTTATTTATTTTTCCTTTCCACCATTCAAGAATGTCAAATGTAGGGGAGTCCTCTTCAACACCATCCTCTGAATACATATCCAACTCACTTTTTTGCAACTCACCTTGTTTTTTCTTCATGTTCAATTGAAACAAAATTTTCCAATCATTCTCATCGCGCTATTCAATGTTAGACTAAGAGTGCATGTTAAGATTTGAGGTATTAGAATCACTAGCTTCATTAGTAATGGGATATAAAACAATATAGTGTTCAATCAATTTACCGATGAGATTTTTTAGTTTTTCTATCATATCATCGGACTTATCAGTGCCATACATTCTTTCAAAATATAACTCAATATACTCAAGCTTATAACGGGGATCAAGAAAAACAGCAACAAACAGAAGAAAATTTATCTCACCACTATTTCAATATTTGTTGAATTTTACTTGCATATTTGCATTCATCTTTTTCAAAACAACCTTATTGGACTGTCAAACAATTTTAAAAAAAATTATAAGTAGTTATTGGGTCGGGTCTACGGGTCGACGTGTTCAAATTGTTGAACCCATTTCTCGAACCAAATATAAGCGGGTTTTAACAGGTTGGGTCAGACCCAAAAGTGGTCGGATACGGATAAAAATCAGATTGGGTTTAACGATCGAGTTGGCAAGGTTGACTCACGCCCATGCATATTCTAATTATGAATCTAAGATGGAAATATTCTTTTAGACAAAGAATAATTCTAATATTGTCTTTTTTTTTCTTGTAAATGCTCACCAATTTTTGCCTATAAAAAGGTCATGCTCAAAACATTGAAAGGAATAAGTTTTTAGTTAAAAATTTAACTTTATGTTTTTGAGGTTATGCTTCTTTTTGATTGAGTTTGGATAATATTTTTTATCTTATATAAAAAATCAAGTTTTCTTTTGTCGATATATTATTCCATAATTTGAAATATGAGATTGAGTTGCAATTGATATATGTACATAAAATGACAAACCAACCAATTGGATAATTATCAAGCGATAATCCAATCAACATCTCATTTGGACAATATCTTGTTAAAATTATGAAATTTTCTACTATTTTCTTTGTTATGGTTGCAATTCCTCCTAGATTGATTCTGTTTGAACCATTATGATAAAAAATTGAAAAATAATATTAGAAATAAATCAAAACAAAAGGATTTGATTGTGATAGAAGGAATTGTGATTTATATTATTTTTTAATTGCTACAACACTATTTTCTTTTATATTTTGTGAGTTAATTCGTTTCTTTTCTCATATATCTCTTTTTAGTTAATTAATTTTCTTTCTCATATTTCGTTTTATTTACCTGAGTTAGTTTAGTTCCTTTTTCATAATTCTTTTTATTTATCAAAACAAGTTTGTTTTCTTCTCACATTTTGTTTTTTTTTACTATCCTTATTAAGAATTGGTTTCTTTCAAGAATTTGCGTTTGAGTGATAAAAGACAAGAATGCTACATTTAAAAAAAAAAAAGCTAATTTTTGACTAAAAAAATTAAGTGAAATATATCAATTGAGTGGCGAGGTTCTAATCAATGTTTTAATTCATTTTTCTAGGAAAAACAAAAAGTCTGATCCATCTTCCCATAGCAGCCAGGTCCTTTAACTTAGGATCTTGAGGAAACATTTGGAAAAATTAATTTAGAAAAAACCAAACAAGTGCTAGAAACATTAGTACTAATGTACTAGTTGTTGTCCTTGGGGAAGGTGGATTTTACACATTTTTTAACAGAAAAATAATTAAAACGGTGATTAGGACCTCACCATTGACAAATAAAATTTGCTTTGACTTTTGTGCGGCGTTGCAACCCTTTGATTAGACTTGAGCCACTATGGCGGCGCCGCCACCAGTTCGCGTTCAGTTCTAACAATTCATGTTTTGATATGCTCTGCTTCTCTTCCTAAGATTGGGATATATAGACACGTGTTGATCGGTTTTCATTCATAAGTCCTGATCGATTTTTGGTCACAAAGTTGTTCTGATCGGTTCTCAAGTCCTAATTCAACGCTTCTTGATTGATTGGTATCTTGTTTGAATCTAGTTCCGAATTCTTCTATGACAAAAAAAGTAGCGGATAATTTTTTTTGAGGTAAAAACCTTTTTTTGATATATGTTTTAATGACAACAAATTTCATAAAATAAATTTTTAAGTTTTATGAATTATGATTTACTGATTATTGTAATTAAGTTTTATTTAAGAAACATGAATTACATAAGTGGACAAACAAGAAACCATTCACATCAAAAAGTGCATAAATATCTACTCAATCATGAAAGAATCAAAGTAGCGTCAAAAGATTATTTCATGGAGATATTCAAAAACAATATTCCAAACAAGTTTATGAAGCCATGAGAATCAAACAAGTTAAAAATTGTCTCAAGAATCAAATGCAATAAGTGTTTAGAACATTCTAAACCAAAGAATAAGTAGAATGATAAAAATGATCATTTGATACCTTGGGAAATATATCCAATGATATATTATAGATTCAAACATATATAAAAATAAATAAAAAAGTCAAAGAACATCTTTAAGAAAGAATATCAAAAGGAATATATTGTATACTATATCAATCATTCAAGAGAATGATTATTGCATCTTAAAAATAACATCTTCATGAAGAAAACATCCAATACATTCATACCTATACTAAAGTGTCATAGGGATACTTAATGGACAAGACACAACATGTGTATCACCAAGAGAAATTGTAGGAAGTATTACTTCAACAAAACATTTCTCCAAAATGACAATAATTGCACTCATGATGACCAATTGTTATGAAATAATGTTCTCATGATGACCAAGTTCATTGCACTCATAAATATTCATATCAGTTCAACAAAATGACAATAATCAAACTTTGAAGAAGAAATCATTTCAAGATTGAGTCATTTATTAAATCATTTGTTTAAAGAATGATGGAAGAACATTCACTAGAATGTTCTGGTTGTTCTATTAAAAAACATTTGACAATAATGATCTTTTTGAAATGGCAACATGCGGTAAATCAGTTGACATTTTGCACATGAGCTTTCCAACATTTAATGAGCAATTAAAAATGAGGATTTGAAGGTGTACTTGCAAAAACAAACATGCAGAATTTTCTACAAAATGATACCCAAATTGATCTCTAGATTGATGACATAATGATTGTAGAATATTTTGGTTTATTCTCGTTGTCTTAAATAAAGACAAATGAATCAGTTTTGGGATCACTAAAAGTCTGTCCTGGATTGATATAATTTGCATATTGGCCACCCAAAAGTAATCAAGCCCCAAGAAGTTCCACTTGCAAAACACACATGTAGATTGATCTGCATTTTTGAACTCCAGATTAATTAGATGGAAGCAAGTACAAAGCGTCAAGTACACAGCAAGAACACTGTTTGACATGACATATGCACATATTTCTAACTCAACTATGTCCCAATGGATATATTCAACCTTCACGCCCAAGTTTCCCTCAAAACTTAAAGAAGAACATTTTGGATTTGAAGAAGAACATTCTGGACAGACTTGCAAATAAGAGTATTGTTTCAAAGAAAGCAACTGAAGCTGGCAAGACTATCTAATGGCTATATTCAGATTAAACTGAATATTTTAAGCCTTTCATCATCTATAAAAGGAAGATCAATTAGAAGATGAAGGCAAGAGTTTAGTTTTCAGTGTACCAACACTTGTTCAAGTAAGAACAAGTCAAAAATCTTCAAGAAAACTCCAACTCTCTTCACTATATTTGTTGATCAACATTTATTGAGTTTGTATTTATTTATCTCAAACAAAGAGTTAAGAATCATTAGATCCCAAGCACTTTTTATCATAAAAACATTGAAATTAACTAAGTCTATCTTTTATGTTAGATTGAGTGTGTTTGTAAAAATCCTTTATAGATTGAAAGATGACTGTGAAAATCCTTTCAAGGTTGAAAGGTGACTCTAAAATTCCTTTCTAGGTTGAAAGGTGAAGATTATAATTGATCAAGGTGTGATCAAAGAGAAAAGGTGTGAAAGAGAACGCTTTGGTTCTAAAGCACATAGTGAAAATCTCACAGTTGTGAGGACTAGACTAGCCTGAGTTGGATGAGCAAGTATACTTTTTTGTGTGATCTTTATATCCCTTATCTTTAATTACTTGTACGGACAAATCACACTTCACTATTATTATTTTTATTTACAACTTCTTAACTTCATATAAATTGTCCATAACATTTTGATCAGTTAAGAGATTATTAATAAACATTTTTTATTACCAAGTTTAATCTTGAGTAAAATATCAATTAAAGTGCATGAACTAAATTTGAAAAGGTCACAATTCAAACTCACATTTTTTATGACTATTCATTCTGCTTTAGTTTTGATACATCCCTTTGATCTATTGGTGTCGCGAGTTCGATGAGTTTTTTCCGTAATGACTTTCATGCATAATTCACCAATCCCATGGTTGGTTCTTTGTGATTCGATGCCTGTAAAGATTGTAACACCAAGCAACACAATTGTGTCAAATAGCACTAAAAACTTCTTGCAATATTCTCCTAAGTTAGTTACCAAAACCATGTGTCAACGGGTTTGACCTCACTATCAAAATTTCAAAGGAAAATAACAACTCAGTTAGGCGAGCTACAAAAATAACCTTCATGGCAGAGTCACCATGTCTAAAGGTGATGCACCAATCATATTGGCGGTTTTATGTGAAAATCTCTTGAAAGTATGGAAATCGATTGACTTATGGCATGTTATTCCCCTCGAGAAACAATTTTATGAGTTCTTTTTTGCTACTCATAATGATTTGAAAAATGTTCGAACAATTGGGACTTGGAATATGAAACTAGCTCTTTTTCGCGTCTTCACTTGGACAAAAGATTTCAATCGAATTTGGTAAGAAACACAAAGATCCAATGTTGGATTTGTATCTACAATCTACCTCAGGAATATTGGAGTTCAACGATCATTTTGACAATAACTTTAGGTATTGGCACCCTTTTATCTTTTGATATAACAACCAACTCAAAAACGATAAGACATTTTGATCGAGTTTTAGTCAATTTGGACACGATACATATTATTGTCAAACATGAAGGATATGCATTTTTTTTACATTGATTATGAAAAATTGTCGTTGTTTTGTGAATCTTGTAAGGTTGTCGTGTATTTCATAGATAAATGTCATAAATATTCTAATGGTCATGGAAACAATCACCCTATTGAAGATGCGGCAATTGTAAGGAAATTGGTAAAGAAATATGTCTCTAACAACATTGTTGCTTTGAACAATGTAGAAGCTAACGGGACAAGCAAAAATATTCAGGGTCAGAATAATCACTGTGTCGTTAACTCTCATTTTGTTGATCATATCCCCAATGTTGAATTAGGAGGCACCACTGTTAGTTAATAATTTTCTTCCTTCGGTCAAGAAAAAATTGATAAGAATTGTGATGTTTTTGATTTACTTGATTTTGGGGAATAAAAAACCATTCTAGAGATATTTTGGGAATATGAGGTCTAGGCTACACAGGGTCCTAAAAATGTAATTCATGAGATCTTTGATTCCAATAATAATTAAGCAAACGCATATCATTGGTTAGAGGATCATCAATATTCAAACATGTGTAATGTTGATTCTTATAGTGATGTAGTGTTAAAGGAGAACAATGTTGAAGACAATCAAATGTCTTCTGATTGGAAGTCAACTCGAAATGTTATTGTTTTTGGCGGTAATTTACATCCTATGATTGCTCATGACTTAACAACTATGCAAAACCATTCTATTGTCAATGAAGAGTCTTTTATGGAAGCGATTTCAAGGGCAAGGAAAAAAATTCCAAAAGGAAGCTATATTATATAATTTTTGCCTAATAGCTAGAAAAAATGCATGGTTTAATGAAAATTTTGGCACTTTTTTATTTCTTTTACTAGGTTAAGTTTATGTCCTCCAGTTTTTGTTTTCTTTTATTTTTAATAAATTTTTTAACTAAAAAAAACGAATATCACCACACAACTCACACTTTCCACTCAAATTTTTTCCTACATATGTTTTACTTAAAAATTGAGTTTTTTTTTTTTTATGTATCACTCTTATCTTTTACCATGCTCTTTTCAATTCTTAAAAAAAAAATCCTTAATCACACAAGAAACCAATGATAGTTACAAACACACAAGACTTAAAAAAGGAAACAAAGAGGATAGGTATAATTAAAACAAAAAAAATATGAGAAAGGAAACAAACTAACTACAAAAAAATAAAAGGAAATGTGAGAAAGGAAACAAATCAACCCACAACTAATAAAAGGAAACAAACTAACTCTAAAAAAAAATTAATAAAAGGAAATATGAGAAAGGAGAGTGTGCCAAAAATAATTAAATCTCAACCAAATCTTTTATCTTTTGATTTATTTTCTATTTTTTTGGATAGTATTTTTTCTAATGCTTCAAACAGAACGGTAACTTGAAGGAATTGAAAAATTAACAAAGAAAGCAGTAAAGAATTTCAAAATTTCAACAAAATATATTCTTAACAAAACCTTGCTTTGATTACCACATAAAGACTATCCAATTGATTGATTTTCCATTCTATATTCATATCATTAATAATTCAATCATGTATTTTGAATTATGGGATAATATAACAAGGATTATGAAATTGCAAAGAATTGAAATGACAAAGAAAATTAAAAGTGCAGAATTGTAAGAATGATATGAAAGTATAATATAAAGAAGAAAATGGAAAAAGATGGATAAGACTGATATGGAGGGATTGACACCACACTCAAACTATCTATTTGAATTTTTACATCTAATTTACTTCTACTCAACCGTATATATTTGAGTTGTTTGTCAAAATTTTCAAGTCAGGTTGTATACTTGTCTCATACTTAAAACATTGAAATTTAGATTCGTAATTTCTTTGAGGGTTAGAATGAAATGAATATCAAATTACAAAATTATACACATATTTTTCTAACAATATTTTGACAATAAATTTAGATTTGTTCTTTCCGTTTTTCTAATAATATATTTCTATTAAAAAAGCAACTAGAGTTAAATTAAAATGTTAGTTACAACCATTAATTTTTACTATGATTAAAACAACACTCATTTTGTCTTGTCATTTTTAATTATACTTTTCACTTTGTATTCTTCATTTTATGTCTTCATCTCAATGTACCAACTTAGATCAATTTCTTGCTCAATCATTTAAAAATTATAATTACACGACAACACGAGTAAAAAAGTAGCATGATTAATATGATTTTATGGTATATAATTACATATATTAATATACTTTTAAGAATTTTAATAATAAATGTAATTTATGAGTTTTGTTTGTAGGATGGTCTTCACGGTGTATTTATTTGAAAAAATTATTATTTTTTATTTTATGCATCCTAACCACACATTTGAGAGAATGATTTATTTTTTGAGTGAACATTTGAAAGAGTGATGAATATTTAGCAATTAGTATTTCTTTAAAATAATGTAGTAATTAGAAACATGTAAATTTTAACAAATTATTGATTAACATATTAATTTCAATATATTATTTGGCCCATCATATACACTACTAGAAAAACTCATTTTATCTGTCATATTTAGCCACTCGAACCGTTCTTTTCTTAATCTTAGAACATCCTCTTGCAAGCTTAATCATTGTTAAAAGTAACATGTCTCTCTATATCACTCTCTCTGTCTCTGTTACTTAAAAAAAACCTAAAACCTAAGGTTCAAATGAGTATTTATGTGGTGAAAGTTACAGTAATGTTGCATCTTCATTGATTGTTCGTGCATTTTTAACCTTGGTTTGTGAAATTTGAATTGTTTTTTGAATTTATAAACTTATCATGATTGTGGTGGATTTGTGATGGTTTTCTTTGTAATTGACTATGAATATCATGAAATATTTTATTTGGAGACTGGTTTGTTTGTTAAATAATTTTGTTTGTGTAGCCTAAAAAACCTTTAAGAAAAGTATCTGAATATGCTCTATATAATAGTGAATTCTTAGAGCTGATACTTACCTCAGCTCAACTATTGTGTTGAACATAGATATTATAAAATGTATGAATGTAGAGTTATGATTAATTAGGATCTGACCTGTTCCAGTTATCTTTAATATCTCCTGTTGTTCTCCAACTATTTCCCACACTTTTGGCCCATGTTGCTGGATCTTCCCGTCCCCTGTATATACATGTTTCAGAAAAAGCAATAATTAAGTTTTACATAATGATTAATAGTTAATATACCTTTAACTTTATACTTATTACTACATTTTAATGCATAGATAAGTTTTACATAATACTCTTTTTGTTTAATTTTCTCATAATCTTTAATGAATGATATAAGACATTAAATTATAAATCGGTTGATCAAACCTTTAAATATTTTTTAACAGTTTAAAATCTTATTCATCCATTAAAATATAACTAAAATCTTAACATAATAATTCATTGGATAAAATTTAATTTATAAATTAGCTGCAATTACTTTCTCCAAAACATTGTACATATTCTCAAATGTGTATTTATTAACTCATATATAATAATTACTCAAATAAACTCACTTGGAAAAAAATAATCTATAAACAAAATCAATAAGGTATATTATTTTTGAAAATTTAAAATCTTATTCACAATAATACTATATATCTTGCGCAATGTGCAGACCGTATTCTAGTTAATATTATTGAAATGAAATATCTTTTAATTTTTAAATTTTTGAATTGCAAGAATATTTAGAACATTATTAAAAGTTCATCTACAAAAATTTAAAATTTTTTAATTTGAGATAAATAAAATATGATTTTTTTTAAATATCACATGTTCAAGATATAAATCCTTATGGACCTTGAAATTGGATTTTGAAATCAAATTTTGTAGAGGAATTTTTTATAGTTTTGTAAACATGTGTGCAAAACATATTATTCAAAAAATATATGTTGATATTCAAATATGAATTAAAATTGCTTGAATAATAATTTTGTAGAGACTAAAAAATGTGATTTCTTTTTTACAGACACTAAAAATGAAATTTCAAAATTTTATTGTTCAGTATTGTGTCAGATCTATAGTTCAGAGTAACAATACAGAAGATATTCAAAGAATATGCATGAATGAATGCATGATGAAAACAGGAAAATATATATAGTTTGATTTCTGATGCTCAAGATCAGCTAATGCCGCATGAGCAGAGCATACTTATAATTTTAAAGCAAAGATAAAAATAAAGAAGACATTTGCAAATAAGAAGTAAATATTACTTACAAATGATATTGATATTACAAGAGAACTTGGAGAACTACAAGGTTTCTAAAGGAAGTTTTCTAATGGTTTTTTGAAAGAATAAGATTGGTGAAAGAAAGAGAAGATCTTAGAAGTAATAGGAGGTCCCTATTTATAGGGAAATTGCCTCCTTTGTTACAAATGAAATCCAAGGAAAAGAATCCTAAGTAAAGGAATCCAAGACAACAAAAATTTCTAAAATTTTTTTTTTTAAATTGGGCTAGGCCCAATACAAACAAACCACGAAATTACAATGATATACAATAATTACAAAATAAATAATTTTTTGAATTGGCCCAGTATTGGACCAACAGTTTTGCAGAAGAAGACAAATGGTTTATTCTTCATCTTCGTCATCTTCGCCTAGGTTTATGAGGGGATCAGAGTTAACTGAACCGCTGTTTGAGTAGCTTTTGGATGACTCTGTCTTGCTTTTTAGGAGTTGAGTCATTATTTGAAAGTATTATTCTTCGCTTCTGGCAGCTGCAAGCTGAGACTGAGCGAAAGACCTTTGGGCCAAGAACTAAGTTGCCTTTTCATCAGGTTTCTTGAATCCCTGTTTTTGGAGCCATATGTTGACGGCTTCAATTTTGATGCTTGGTGGAATATTGAATTGAGTCCACCACCTGATTTTGAACCTTCTTACAAGGATGATTTGAGATTCTTTTTGTTCAAAATCTAAATACCAAGCTGTAACCCATGGTAAGAAGAATTTTGATGAGAACAGTAGTAGAGGCTGAAAAGTTCGTTCTCTATTATTGGGTTTGAAATTGTTTTTAAAGAGCTGGAAGCTTTCTTGAACCTCTAGTTTGAGGATATCTGGGGTAGAACCATAAAGTTTCCACCAATCAGCAAACCAATAGGGAATTTTTGTTGAGTCCATTTTGAGTTGGAAGAAAAATAGCCACGTATGACTAAATTTCTGGTTTTGAACTAAAAAAGCGTTAAACCAGGATTGTTGGTAGTCCCAATAATTAAAGCTTTTGCAGTGGTTAAAATTTGTTTTGAAGTCTATGGGAAAGACTTTTGATGTGTGGAGTATCGTTCCCCAATCTGACAGTGATAAGATTTTGTGGATTTTTGCAGTGGAATGGGCTGTTGGGCCTTCTTTTGGGTGGTCTTGAAATGTTACTGATCCAGTAATTTCAAGAATTGCTCTATAATAATTTTGAGTTTTTGATAGATCCCATGGCTTAAAAAACCAATTTTATGGGAAAAGTTTTGATATAACAAACAGAGGATTTTTATTGTAAAAACCATCCTCTATAGTTATAATATTTTGAAAATCCTTTTTAATAAAATACTCAGATTTTGGTTTAAAAACAATCTGAGATTGATTTGGTTTTGAAATATTTTTTGAATTGTCTTGTTTAAAAACAAGTAATTCAAAATCTTTTTGAGGAGGTCTAGAAATAACCATACCAGATGATTCTTCCTGTAATGGTTTTGAAATTATTTTCTGGCAAGGAGTTTTTTGTGAGGATGAACATTCTCCCTTTTCTAGATTTTGAAATAAAGAAAGCTCAGTTGAGAGACTGTTGATTCTCTGTTGGAGCTCATGTATTTCCGTAAATTTTTGTAATTGAAGCTTCTCTTTGAGAATTGAGGCTTCAATATCATCAATGTATTTTTGAGGTTGTTGGCTACTAAGCCATTTTTTAATCTGGTTTTGGGTATTGGTTTTGGTATCTTCTTCTACTGCGTCTGCCCAGGTTTTGATTGGAGTTGTAGATGATAGAGGTTTTGGTGTTTTTTGACTGTGGTCCTTTTGGACCGTGTTTTCTTTTGGCTTTCTTGGCATTTAATCAGGACCTGTTTTGAAGGAATTCTCTAGTTAGAAAATCCGGAATTGAGTTTTGATCTCCTTTTATGAATTCAATATCAAAATAAAAAATACTAAGGATGGCTTGCCATCTTGCAAAAATTTGTTTTGATGCAATGTTTTGAACATCTTTTTGTAAAACTTATTTGGCTGATTTACAATCAATGCGGAGTAAAATTTTTTGATTAAGTAAATCACTTTGAAATTTTGTTATGCATATGACAATGGAAAGAATTTCCTTTTTGATGGTAGAGTAGTTCTTTTGACAATCATTCCAATGTGCAGATGTATATTGGACAATACATTCTTTGCCATTGGTTTTTTGTTTAAGAATACCTCCATATCCTATGTCGGATGCATCTGTTTCTACAATTTTTTGAGCTGATGGGTCAGCTAAATGGAGGCAAGATATTTCTTTAACTTGCATTTTGATTATTTTGACTATTTTAGTATGTTCATCTGTCCATGCAACAGGGTTTTTTCTAAGCCTATCATGGAGAGGTTTTGCGATTCTATTAATATTTGGACAGAAATCTAACACATAGTTTAGACTCCCCAAGAATCTTTGTAATTGTGTTTTATCGATGATTCTATCAGGAAAATTTTCTGCGAAGGCTAGTGATCTTTCAATAGGAGTGATCATTCCTTGAGATATATAGTGTCCTAAGAATCGAATTTTTGTTTGGAATTTTGATTTTGAAACAACCAATCTGTTTTTCTTAGCGATCATGAAGAACGTTTTGAGGTGTTTGAAATGTTCTTCAATAGTTGCAGAAAAAATTAAGACATCATCAATATAGACAATGCAAAATTTTGAAAATGGATTAAAAATGTCATTCATAATTCTTTGGAATTCTGATGGGGCATTTTTTAATCCGAAAGGCATAACTGTCCATTCGTATTGACCAAAGGGAACAATGAATGCGGTTTTATATCGGTCTTTTGGATCAATTTGTATTTGCCAAACTCCTGATTTCATGTCGAATTTGAAAATACAAGTGCATAATGTAGTTTTTGCAAAAGATCATTTTTATTTGGAATCGGGTAACGAATCCATTTTAAAGCTTTTGTTGGGATTTGTTTTTCAGAAAAATCATTTTCATATGGTAAGTCTACCATGTGTTGTTTTCTATTCCAAAAAGCATTAGGTATATCAGAACATATTTCGTTTTCAATTCCTTTTTGGAGGTCTGAAATCTTTTGTTTTATGAAATTTGTTTGTAATTGTTTTTCTATTTTGAAAAAAGAAACATCTTGTTTAAGAAAACATAAATGTTTTTCTTTTCCTTGAATTAAACAATTTAATTCGCTTTTATAAACTGAACAAGCTTTTAAAAGGTTTAAATTTCTTGTTCTGGGTTTTTCAATAAAAGGGAAAATGAGTTTATTTTCTTTTGTTTTGTTTTAAAAGAAATATTGTCATAATTAACAGAATAGGGTGTTATCATGTTGATAAATGGTGTCCCTAGAATGATAGTATGAGTCATATTTTCAGAACTATTTAGTAATTTTCCTATTAGTTCTTTTTGAAGTCTTGTATCTTCTACTTTGTTTATTATATCAAGAATTAATTCTTGATCTTTTGTCAAAACATTTATTGATTTTAAGCTAGATTCTGATTCACTAGGAGACTCAGAGTTTCCTATGTCATCAACTTGTAGATCAATATCTTTTTCTGATAAACCTATTTCAGAATCTGTTTCATTTTCAAAGGTTTCAAGAAGAATTGCCTCAATTTTTTGAATAATATCTTCACTTATTTGTAGTTCATGAAGTTTTTTGTTTTTTCTACAATGTTTGGAAATGTGTCCTGGTTGGCCACATTTATAGCAAGTTACTTGTTTTGTATTTTTAGGTTGAAATTTTCTTTCAAAAGGTTTTCTTGGTTTGAAATAATTTTGAGGTTTATAATTTCTGTAAAATTCTTGGTTATTAGATTTTGAGTAAAACTTTATGTGAGGTTTTTTGTAAGGTTTTGAACAAGATCCTCCACAGTCTCTTGAAACATTCGTTGTGGGGAGTTCAAATTGTTTGCAAAACGATCCTAGTTCTAATCTAGTTCGTTTCATTTCCCATTTTAAATGTTTTTAAAGTTTTAAATCTTGACAGATATTTAAACCTTCCTTTTGAGTGAAACTTACCAATTCTCCATAAGTTAATTGATTATAAGGAATTTGGTTTGTTGAGTAAATCTCTTTGATTTTGTTCCTCACCTTTTCTCCTAAAAGGGTTGGGAGTCCTGCAAGGAATTTTTCTTTCCAAAAGGGTTGGTTTGAGTCTTCTCTAAGCATAACCCTAGTTAAGAAAGTATTTTTGTATTTTTGGAACTCTGAGAGTTTTTTGCATCTAAGGTTTGAAAGGAGTTCTGTGTTTTTGTCTTTTAAGTGAGATGGATCACCTATGAAATGCAAGCTAATTGTGTGAATCAGTGTTGCTACTGCATCAGGTGTTGGGTTTCCTAACTCATCGAGGATGGGAATTCCTTCCTCTGTAGTTTGGATCGCACTTAAAATTTCTAGTTGTTGGTTTGGTGTAAGGTGGTAATCCCACCATCCCTTGAGTTGTCCTGAAAACCTTGCAATAAGAAGTTCAGCAATGGCTCTATCAGGGGTGTTTGCTTGGGTTTTATATGCATTTGAAGCCATAGTCATCTGTTGAAGAAGACTGAGGATGTTGTATTCTGACATACCATCTATGTTCCATTCATAGACAGTACTGGCGTTGAATTTTGATTGAGAAAGGACGTTGGGTCTATTCTCAATGGCTAGATCTAGTGCAGTTACCATGGCTAAGGGTTGACCTTGTTGCCTCTGGAGACCACACAGGTTTTGGTTTTGTTGCTCTTTTTCACTCTCAGATACTTGATCTAGAGTTGTAATTGTTTTGTCTAAAGTGTCCTTAGCTACCAACGGTGTTGAGGTAGAGGAATGTTCTATCCTACTAAGTTGGTCATGCAAGGCTTGTTCAAACTCTGTTTTGCCCACTCTAAACAGTTTTTGGCTTGTTTTTGAGATCTGGAATGGTTTAAAAACAGGGTTTTTTAGTTTCAGATCTGTTGTTTCAGGAGTTGAAACATTGTTTGTCTTTTGGTGTTCTTGTATCTTAGATAATTGTTTTGCAATTGTACTAAGATGAACATTTGTAAAATTATTTTGTTGTAGGATATTTTGAATATCTTTGTCTGGGCTGTCACTAGGGATTTTGTAAGGTGCAGCCTCTATTGTTTGATCTGTGTGTGGTATTTGTATTTTGATCTGTCTTAATGGCGGATGTTCGGATTGTATTTTCCTACCATTTGACATTTCCCATTATGTAACTCTGTTCCTAGTTGTTACGGGATTCACAGAGGTTTGTTCATGTTTGAAAGGATAAGAAATTTGTTTTTGTTCAGCATAAGTTTCAAACCAGTCAAAGAACAAAATATGGACTTTGTTTTGTGAAACAAATTCATAAAATTCTTTCTGAATTTCTTTTCTTTGTTTCATAAAAGTTTTGAAGAACCATATTCTTTTTTCTGTGTTTTTGTCATCATAAAAATCGTTATGAAGTAAGGTTTTATCAATTTCAAAAGCATTTTCTAAAACGTTTAATTCATTAATAACATTTTCAGTTATTGCAGAAAAAGACGGTGAAGTTGGTGGAGAGATGTTTGGCAAATCATTATGTTGTTCATCGTCTATGTTTTGATTTGTATAGATCTGATGAGGGATGTTTGTTGAATAGTCAACATTTTGGCAAGAAGCATTAGGGATGCTAGAACAAGAGAATCTTGGTTTTGAAAGTGTTTCTAATTTGTTGGGTTTTGAAGTTAGATCCACGGTACTTGTGGAAGATCCAGCATCAGAATATCTGGCACTAGAAATTCTTGTAAAACTCAGTTTTACTTTTCCATCAGTATATTGTGTGACTTTCTTCAATTTGGTGTTTGGTTTTGAATGTTCAGGAGATTTTGGTTTTACTGCTCCTTCAAGGATCCATTCTTCAGGAAGATCTATGTCTTTCCAAAGGATGGTTCTTGGAATTACAGTATTTGACCTTGATAGATCTGTTTGAAGAAACAAAGTTTCACCCTTTTTGTTTTCAATGTTTTTTGTCGCCGTGAAGGCTGAAAACATGGCTTTGTAATGGATCCTGTAAATGATTGCTACAGGAATAGATCCAGTTAGCATTTTGTAGTTATGGGTTTTGATTTGTAAAACCAGAGATTTCAAGATGTTTGGGTCCTTTAAAGACAGAAAAATTTGGGTAACATTCAAAGTAGATGGGTCCTTGACACAAACTAGATTCAATTGAACTTATGATTGAATCTTGAAAGTTTAAGAACCTTGCATCTCGTAAAAGACCCAAACAAGTGCAGAATGTAGTGCAGGGCCCAATACAAACAATAGATCTGTTTTTTATTTTTAATGTTGGAAGTTTTAATTTGAAGATAACGTTAGACCTGGGTTGTAAGTCCCGCTTTAGCCGACGGACAGGCGTTTAGGGCAATGAATCCTTTGGTACCTTCTTCAAATTAGAACCAAAACTTTAAAAATGGAAAACAAATTTTGTAGATCTTCATCTTTCTCGGAACCTTCTATTCAAAACACTTCAGATCAAAGGAAACCGATCAATAGTGAAGAAATCACTATTGAAGATTTTCAAAAATCTATAAACAACTGGAAAATTCCAAAAATCAAAAGAGATCAAGTCTATGAATTTGGACTTTTCAAAAATCTACTCAAAACGGATTACATAATCAAAACTGAAGAGAACGATGTTCCTTTAACAAAACCCTTCGAAACAATACAACTTCTCTCTCCAAAAACGATAAATAAACATTGTGAAAGAAAATATAACTTCATCCACATAGGCCTTGTCCAAGTAGGTATTAAACCTCTACCTAGGGAAGGTTTAAACACTTCAATCCTTTGCTTCTTGCCAAAATGTTGACTTTTCAACAAACATCCCTCATCAGATCTATACAAATCAAAACATAGATCATGAACAACATAATGATTTGCCAAACATCTCTCCACCAACTTCACCATCTTTTTCTACAATAACTGAAAATGTTATTAATGAATTAAACGTTCTAGAAAAGGCTTTTGAAATTGATAAAACCTTACTTCATAATAATTTTTATGATGACAAAAACACAGAAAAAAGAATATGGTTCTTCAAAACTTTTATGAAACAAAGAAAAGAAATTCAGAAAGAATTTTATGAATTTGTTTCACAAAACAAAGTCCATATTTTGTTCTTTGACTGGTTTGAAACTTATGCTTAACAAAAACAAATTTCTTATCCTTTCAAACATGAACAAACCTCTGTGAATCCCGTAACAACTAGGAACAAAGTTACAGATGTCAAATGGTAGGAAAATACAATCCGAATATCCGCCATTAAGACAGATCAAAATACAAATACCACACACAGATCAAACAATAGAGGCTGCACCTTACAAAATCCCTAGTGACAGCCCGGACAAAGATATTCAAAATATCCTACAACAAAATAATTTTACAAATGTTCATCTTAGTACAATTGCAAAACAATTATCTAAGATAGAAGAACACCAAAAGACAAACAATGTTTCAACTCCTGAAACAACAGATTTGAAACTAAAAAATCCTGTTTTTAAACCATTCCAGATCTCAAAAACAAGCCAAAAACTGTTTAGAGAGGGCAAAACAGAGTTTGAACAAGCCTTACATGACCAACTTAGTAGGATAGAACATTCCTCTACCTCAACACCGTTGGTAGCTAAGGACACTTTAGACAAAACAATTACAACTCTAGATCAAGTATCTGAGAGTGAAAAAGAGCAACAAAACCAAAACCTGTGTGGTCTCCAGAGGCAACAAGGTCAACCCTTAGCCATGGTAACTGCACTAGATCTAGCCATTGAGAATAGACCCAACGTCCTTTCTCAATCAAAATTCAACGCCAGTACTGTCTATGAATGGAACATAGATGGTATGTCAGAATACAACATCCTCAGTCTTCTTCAACAGATGACTATGGCTTCAAATGCATATAAAACCCAAGCAAACACCCCTGATAGAGCCATTGCTGAACTTCTTATTGCAGGGTTTTCAGGCCAACTCAAGGGATGGTGGGATTACCACCTTACACCAAACCAACAACTAGAAATTTTAAGTGCGATCCAAACTACAGAGGAAGGAATTCCCATCCTCGATGAGTTAGGAAACCCAACACCTGATGCAGTAGCAACACTGATTCACACAATTAGCTTGCATTTCATAGGTGATCCATCTCACTTAAAAGACAAAAACACAGAACTCCTTTCAAACCTTAGATGCAAAAAACTCTCAGAGTTCCAAAAATACAAAAATACTTTCTTAACTAGGGTTATGCTTAGAGAAGACTCAAACCAACCCTTTTGGAAAGAAAAATTCCTTGCAGGACTCCCAACCCTTTTAGGAGAAAAGGTGAGGAACAAAATCAAAGAGATTTACTCAACAAACCAAATTCCTTATAATCAATTAACTTATGGAGAATTGGTAAGTTTCACTCAAAAGGAAGGTTTAAATATCTGTCAAGATTTAAAACTTCAAAAACATTTAAAATGGGAAATGAAACGAACTAGATTAGAACTAGGATCGTTTTGCAAACAATTTGAACTCCCCACAACGAATGTTTCAAAAGACTGTGAAGGATCTTGTTCAAAACCTTACAAAAAACCTCACAGAAAGTTTTACTCAAAATCTAATAACCAAGAATTTTACAGAAATTATAAACCTCAAAATTATTACAAACCAAGAAAACCTTTTGAAAGAAAATTTCAACCTAAAAATACAAAACAAGTAACTTGCTATAAATGTGGCCAACCAGGACACATTTCCAAACATTGTAGAAAAAACAAAAAACTTCATGAACTACAAATAAGTGAAGATATTATTCAAAAAATTGAGGCAATTCTTCTTGAAACCTCTGAAAATGAAACAGATTCTGAAATAGGTTTATCAGAAAAAGATATTGATCTACAAGTTGATGACATATGAAACTCTGAGTCTCCTAGTGAATCAGAATCTAGCTTAAAATCAATAAATGTTTTGACAAAAGATCAAGAATTAATTCTTGATATAATAAACAAAGTAGAAGATACAAGACTTCAAAAAGAACTAACAGGAAAATTACTAAATAGTTCTGAACCAAAACAAAGCCATCCTTCTACTTCATCAAAATTACTTCCAAAATCAACTTATGACTTGACCAACATTTTACGCACAAAAACAAAATCACAAACTCATGTCACAATCCAATCTCTTCAAGAACAAATCAAGATTGTGAAAAATGAATTAAAAACTCTAAAACAAAAACAGGAAATTGATTCAAATATTCTTCAAAATCTCATTTCCAAATTACAAGAGCAAAATTCTTTCGAATCGGATCATGAAGAAGAAGAAGAAAATGAGGAAAACAAAATTGAAAACTTAGAAAAAATCCCCCAAGATTTCTTGTTCGTTCTTAGAGCTGTCACAACAAGAAAATACTTAATAAAAACTACTTTAGTTTTTTCCTACGATTTCAAAATTGAAGCAATAGCACTTTTTGATACAGGAGCAGATCTAAACTGCTTAAAAAGTAGCATTGTACCAAAAAGATTTTTACAAAAATCTAATGAAAAACTTGTTGCGGTCAATAACTCCAACATGATTATAACAAACAAAACTGAAGCTTTTGTTACCAACGGAAGAATTTCGATCAAAACTCCTTTTGTATTACTAGAAAATATGACTCATACTATCATTCTAGGGACACCGTTTATCAACATGATAACACCCTATTCTGTTAATTATGACAATATTTCTTTTAAAACAAAAGAAAATAAAATCATTTTCCCTTTTATTGAAAAACCCATAACAAGAAATTTAAACCTTTTAAAAGCTTGTTCAGTTTATAAAAGCAAATTAAATTGTTTAGTTCAAGGAAAAGAAAAAAATTTATGTTTTCTTAAACAAGATGTTTCTTTTTTCAAAATAGAAAAACAATTACAAACAAATTTCATAAAACAAAAGATTTCAGACCTCCAAAAAGGAATTGAAAACGAAATATGTTCTGATATACCTAATGCTTTTTGGAATAGAAAACAACACATGGTAGACTTACCATATGAAAATGATTTTTCTAAAAAACAAATCACAACAAAAGCAGGACCCATTCAAATGAATCATGAACTAGAAGAACATTGTAAAAAAGAAGTTCAAGATTTACAACAAAAAGGTCTAATAACAAAATCTAGATCTCCTTGGAGTTGCTCAGCTTTTTACGTTAATAAAAACTCCGAAATTGAAAGGGGTATACCAAGGCTAGTCATAAATTACAAACCTTTAAACAAAGCTTTAAAATAGATTCATTACCCGATTCCAAATAAAAAAGATCTTTTGCAAAAACTACATTCTGCACTTGTATTTTCAAAATTCGACATGAAATCAGGATTTTGGCAAATACAAATTGATCCAAAAGACCGATATAAAACCGCATTCACTGTTCCCTTTGGTCAATACGAATGGACAGTTATGCCTTTCGGATTAAAAAATGCCCCATCATATTTCCAAAGAATTATGAATGACATTTTTAATCCATTTTCAAAATTTTGCATTGTCTATATTGATGATGTCTTAATTTTTTCTGCAACTATTGAAGAACATTTCAAACACCTCAAAACGTTCTTCATGGTCGCTAAGAAAAACGGACTGGTTGTTTCAAAATAAAAAATTTCTCTTTTCCAAACAAAAATTCAATTCTTAGGACACTATATATCTCAAGGAATGATCACTCCTATTGAAAGATCACTAGCCTTCGCAGAAAAGTTTCCTGACAAAATCATCGATAAAACACAATTACAAAGATTCTTGGGGAGTCTAAACTATGTGTTAGATTTCTGTCCAAATATTAATAGAATCGCAAAACCTCTCCATGATAGGCTTAGAAAAAACCCTGTTGCATGGCCAGATGAACATACTAAAATAGTCAAAATAATCAAAATGCAGGTTAAAGAAATACCTTGCCTCCATTTAGCTGACCCATCAGCTCAAAAAATTGTAGAAACAGATGCATCCGACATAGGATATGGAGGTATTCTTAAACAAAAAACCAATGGCAAAGAATGTATTGTCCAATATACATCTGCACATTGGAATGATTGTCAAAAGAACTACTCTACCATCAAAAAGGAAATTCTTTCCATTGTCATATGCATAACAAAATTTCAAAGTGATTTACTTAATCAAAAATTTTTACTCCGCATTGATTGTAAATCAGCCAAAGAAGTTTTACAAAAAGATGTTCAAAACATTGCATCAAAACAAATTTTTGCAAGATGGCAAGCCATCCTTAGTATTTTTGATTTTGATATTGAATTCATAAAAGGAGATCAAAACTCAATTCCGGATTTTCTAACCAGAGAATTCCTTCAAAACAGGTCCTGATTAAATGCCAAGAAAGCCAAAAGAAAACACGGTCCAAAAGGACCACAGTCAAAAAACACCAAAACCTCTATCATCTGCAACTCCAATCAAAACCTGGGCAGACGCAGTAGAAGAAGATACCAAAACCAATACCCAAAACCAGATTCAAAAATGGCTTAGTAGCCAACAACCTCAAAAATACATTGATGATATTGAAGCCTCAATTCTCAAAGAGAAGCTTCAATTACAAAAATTTACGGAAATACATGAGCTCCAACAGAGAATCAACAGTCTCTCAACTGAGCTTTCTTTATTTCAAAATCTAGAAAAGGGAGAATGTTCATCCTCACAAAAAACTCCTTGCCAGAAAATAATTTCAAAACCATTACAGGAAGAATCATCTAGTATGGTTATTTCTAGACCTCCTCAAAAAGATTTTGAATTACTTGTTTTTAAACAAGACAATTCAAAAAATATTTCAAAACCAAATTAATCTCAGATTGTTTTTAAACCAAAATCAGAGTATTTTATTAAAAAGGATTTTCAAAATATTATAACTATAGAGGATGGTTTTTACAATAAAAATCCTCTGTTTGTTAGATCAAAACTTTTCCCAGAAAATTGGTTTTCTAAGCCATGGGATCTATCAAAAACTCAAAATTATTATAGAGCAATTCTTGAAATTACTGGATCAGTAACATTTCAAGACCACCCAAAAGAAGGCCCAACAGCCTATTCCACTGCAAAAATCCACAAAATCTTATCACCGTCAGATTGGGGAACGACACTCCACACATCAAAAGTCTTTCCCATAGACTTCAAAACAAATTTTAACCAGTGCAAAAGCTTTAATTACTGGGACTACCAACAATCCTGGTTTAAGGCTTTTTTAGTTCAAAACCATAAATTTAGTCATACGTGGCTATTTTTCTTCCAACTCAAAATGGACTCAACAAAAATTCCCTATTGGTTTGCTGATTGGTGGAAACTTTATGGTTCTACCCCAGATATCCTCAAACCAGAGGTTTAAGAAAGCTTCCAGCTCTTCAAAAACAATTTCAAATCCAGTAATAGAGAACGAACTTTTCAGCCTCTACTACTGTTCTCATCAAAATTCTTCTTACCATGGGTTACAGCTTGGTATTTAGATTTTGAACAAAAAGAATCTCAAATCATCCTTGTAAGAAGGTTCAAAATCATGTGGTGGACTCAGTTCAATATTCCACCAAGCATCAAAATTGAAGCCGTCAACATATGGCTCCAAAAACAGGGATTCAAGAAACCTGATGAAAAGGCAACTCAGTTCTTGGCCCAAAGGTCTTTTGCTCAGTCTCAGCTTGCAGCTGCCAGAAGCGAAGAAGAATACTTTCAAATAATGACTCAACTCCTAAAAAGCAAGACAGAGTCATCCAAAAGCTACTCAAACAGCGGTTCAGTTAACTCTGATCCCCTCATAAACCTAGGCGAAGATGACGAAGATGAAGAATAAATCATTTGTCTTCTTCTACAAAACTGTTGGTCCAATACTGGGCCAATTCAAAAAATTATTTATTTTGTAATTATTGTATAATGTTTTTTGAATTGGCCCAGTATTGTATAAATTAGCTGCAATTACGTTCTCTAAAACATTGTACATATTCTCAAATGTGTATTTATTAACTCATATATAATAATTACTCAAATAAACTCACTTGGAAAAAAATAATCTATAAACAAAATCAATAAGGTGTATTATTTTTGAAAATTTAAAATCTTATTCACAATAATACTATATATCTTGCGCAATGCGCAGACCGTATTCTAGTTAATATTATTGAAATGAAATATCTTTTAATTTTTAAATTTTTGAATGATTTTTTGCAAGAATATTTAGAACATTATTAAAAGTTCATCTACACAAATTTAAAATTTTTTAATTTGAGATAAATAAAATATGACTTTTTTTAAATTTCACATGTTCAAGATATAAATCCTTATGGACCTTGAAATTGGATTTTGAACTCATATTTTGTAGAGGAATTTTTTATAGTTTTGTAAACATGTGTGCAAAACATATTATTCAAAAAATATATGTTGATATTCAAATATGAATTAAAATTGCTTGAATAATAATTTTGTAGAGACTAAAAAATGTGATTTCTTTTTTACAGACACAAAATGAAATTTCAAAATCTTTGAATATCATTGTAATTCCGTATATATATATATATATATATATATATATATATATATATATATATATATATATATATATATAGATATATATATGAGTAGAAATTTGTTGACTCCAAGAATAAGTCTTGCACACTTACTCCACTTTATAACTTTGTGTAGACATTAAATTTTATCAATTCAACTATTGAGTATTTTTAAATTATCTTAACAATCGTGTATATAAAAAGCGTGAAATAATATTTTTTGTCTTTATAAAATTCCAAATTTTGAATTTAGTTCTTATAAAAAAAATTCTTAACTTATTACTCTCTACAAAAAATTTATTTTTATTTTTGGTCTATGCTTTTATAGCAATCCATGTGCATCCTTCAAATTTTTGAATGAATTTTTACATGTATCCATATTTATAATTTTTTAACAAAACATAAATTAAATATGAATTTTTAAGCAACAAAATCTTAATAATTCAATTAAATTCATCTCTTGTTAAAAAATTCGAAAGTTTTATAAGGAAAATATTTATAATATCCTAAACATTGCTATAAAAAATCATTCAAAAATTTGACGGATACACATGAATTGATTTAAAATCAAAAACCTAAAATGAAAACAAAAAATTTTTATAGACTAAAAAGATAAGAATTTTTTATAAACACTAAAAACAAAATATTGAAATTTTAATGGGATTAAAAACTTATTGAACTCTATAAAAAATTATAGCATTTAAATACTTGAAACTATAGAATCTTATAGTTAATATTTTACTTGTACTTTTAAAAATATGTTATACATTATGAATTCACTTGATAAATTGTTATATTTAAAAAAAATTATATTTATCAATTTGATCTATTCAATAATAATTATTAATTTGACAATTGAATTTATAGAATTTAATATCTACAATAAATTATGATTTTTTATATATACAATAAATTGAATTTATGTAACTTTTATATATACATAGACACACACTATATTTGGTTTTTTTCCCTTTGACCAAATATATCTCTAGATTTTTTTTAATCAATTTTCCATTCTCACCCATAATCATATTTTGACCAAAATAATAGGAGTTACTAATATACTAAAAAGCATGATGACATTGTAACCAACTACCAAATATAAAGTTATAAATTATTTTTTGAAATTACTGATTTTGGTGCATTATAAATAAATTATATTTGATAGTTAGTTGTTTTGATTCATTATAAATTATTTTTAATTTAAATAAATTTATTATAAATAAGTAAAAGAAAAGGTAAACTTTTTTAGTGATTTAACTTAATATTTTGTTGGATTATTTACATAATTAGTTGAAGAAAAAAATTATTCTTTGAACCCGTTACATATTTGTCGGTTTCAAAAATTAAATAGTTATTTTCAAACTGACTGTCATTTTGTGTTTTTTATAGCACAGTAATTTTTTCTTCCAATTTTAATTTATTAGGTGTATATCACTCTCAATTTATTATATCTAATTTTATATATGATAATGATTTGAAAAATTTTAAATTAAAAATATTAAATATCAACGTATATTTTTAAAGGAACATGTTGATTGTTAAGAGGATGTTTGCAAGAAAGAGTAGAATAATATATGATACATCTAACACTTATAAAATTATAACTATTTACGATCCCATGTATGGTCAATCAATTGCTTATTAGTCTATACTCTTATTTGTGTGCTTTTTTTTTTTTTTTATTGTGCAAATCATTCATACCAAATAGTACTACTTATTTTTAAATGATTTTATTTTTGCAAACATGTTTACACCATGATAAAAAGTTCTTCTACAATTCACCAAAAAATATTTCTACACAAAAGTGATATCAAACTTCAATTTATAAGTCCATGTTTTTGTTACTTTTAAACGAGTTTGTACTATTTAAAAAAATTATATTTAATTTAATTTAAGTTAAAAAAATTTTATAGAAAAATATTTTATAATATTATTAACATGCCTATAAAAAATTATAAAATTGAGGAACAAATAAACATATTTAATTTCAACAAGATCGAAAATTGTTTGTAGAATTTTTATATAGATTACAAAATGTGATTTTTCTTTTTCTGACTAAATTTTAAAATTTTATATAGAATAAAAATTTATTCAACCTTTATTTAAAAATAGAAAATTTATTTTTCCTAATTTGCTAGTACTATTTGACTTTAGAAAATGTTAAGATTAAAAGCAACAACAAAAGGCAAGAAAACATATATAATCTTTTAATTGATTTGACTATTCAAAGAAAAGCACTTGAAAAACAACGTGTTCCAGCAGCTTCCATGAGCAAAACAAATAACATGGATAATACAAATTCAAGAAGCAGAAACCATAGTATTGGAGTTGAAATTACTGAAACCAGTGGGAATGATGATCAAATGAATTTGGATATTGATGAAATGATTGAAAGATTCTTTGATTCAAGTAGCAGAAGTGAGAGTCAAAGACAAATTCGTCAACACAACTTTGTAGATTCTCCTGAGACATTGATGAATGTTATTAGATTATCTTCTAGACTTGTGTGGGGAAGAAGTGGCCAGAGGAGTAACACTCGAGTCAATGTGGAAAATCCTATTGCTGATAGAGACAATCGCCTCTCAAACATTTTTGACCATCTCTCTAACTCTCAAGATAATGAAGCTGAGGTAATTTATATTTGCAAACTTATGTATTATTATATCATATGCTTTAATCAAAGAAAAAATATTAACAGTATGCGATTAAGATCTAGTTTGCAACAACATGATTTTTGATGTTGTCATGACCCAATGCAGTTTGAAGATGCATCAGTAGTTTTTGAGTGTGATTTTCTATGACATTCAAAAATAAATGTGCATTGTTTCAACTTGAGTGCATCCTCTGACATACAATGATTGATTTTCCATCAAACTATGTCATGCAAGGTTGGCCCATTACCCACCACCCGAGAAATGGAACTAATTTTCATTTCCAATACCCACCTAGTTATAAACACTATCCAAGATAAACTAACATTGACTCCAACCAACATGCTCTTTTCAAAATTGACTTAAAGTCCCAAAATCAATTCAAAAAGCTGTAAAATAGCCTTGATGGCTCTATTGTTCACCCAACTCTTTTCCCCCGAAATCAATGTATCGTGGACAAATTATAAATGTGAATAAATAATCTCCTTGTCTCAACCCTCGTCCGAAAGAAAATTCATATGTTGGGCTACCATTCACCAACACTAATGCTGAAGTCGAAGATATACATAGCCCACATCAATTGAGCATATGCTTTTTAGAAGTCAACTTTAGACAAAATAAGAAGCGACTCATTACTGAGCCATCAAGACGAGACCATGTGAACCTATGACCATGCAGAGGTACATCGAACAAAAAAAGACTCATCTGTAAAAGAGTTAAACTGCTCAATGTTACTACTATTTAAAACCTTGATTATATCAAAATTCATTGTAGAACTATAAATAATTTGGGTGTGCATATGTACATGTCTAAAAGAAAATTAGAAATATACAAACTTTTTTAAGTATATAATAAATTCTTGTTTTAGAGACCTCTTTTGGTTCTATCAAATGAAAGAGAAAAAAAAGACATGGAATGATTTCTTTGCACTAAAACTAAATATTTGTTTGGAATGTAACAGTCAGAATTATTTGGATGGGAAAGTCTCTATTATCTATAGACACAAAAATTTGAATAAGTACCAATTTAGTATTTTTAATTACAAAATTTTATGAAATTAAAAATATCCTGATTTACATAAGTTTTTTTAAGTCGTCAATTTAGTCCGTAAATTATTGCAAAATGATTAGTGGAATAGATAACTAGATTTAGAGATACTGTTTCAACTTTATAAATTTTAGAATGAAATCATCGCTACATTTTCGGACATTCACTTGGTTTATCAGCCTAGAAAATAATTTATTGAACTAAAAAACTTTAAGGCATCAACAAATAAAAGATGTGCAGATGATTGACATAATAAAACAACAAATTCAGAACTTGTGGGTAAAATTTAAAACGTAGAAAATAGGTTCTTTAGTTTGTAAGGTTATACACAATTTTTGGTTAGGATCCTTATAATTTTGGGGGTTAGGATCTTGTAATATTAGTTGAGATAATATAACACATTTGTTGTGTTGACTGCTTTTGTGTATCTAGGCAAAGCCTTTTATTGTATTTCTTTATTATTAATTTTAATATACTTTGTTTTGTTTTGTATTAAATATTCAAATAATATCACTATAGTGAGTAATCTTTCATGAGGTAGGAAGAGTTTAGTATTTGAACATTAAGTACATAGTTCAAATCTCGGTGGTAAAATAATCATTAGGTATTTGTTTACATTATCGAAATTATATACACATATAGTAAAATTGTAGGCATATATAATTTGTTGACCGGTCATTTAGAAATGTGAAGAATTATTTATTGATAAACCTTCAATAGTTTACTATATGTGTATATATATAGCCTTGTTTTTAATTTTCTTCTAATTATTCTTTAATCTAACTATTATTTGTTTATACTACTTTGGTCCATTGCATTAACAAAAGCTTGTCTCTTTTAGGACTAGGACGAAAGCTTTTTTATTTTTATCATTGTATATACTTTTCAATTATATATCTTCCTTTTTGGAGTATATTTCAGTTGAACATTTTTGTCAAGCTTTTCTCTTTGGAAGAGGAAAGAGTACCAAATTTGGAGGAGCCATACCTTAGATGCAAAGCTAAAATGTCAATGGATGAACTTTGTCAGGTTTTTCTTATTTTTGTTTTGAACATGGATTCCATGACTCGTCAATTATACGCATTCACGCAGCTAATGACGGTGTGATACAATTAGATTTCAAGTTCGATGATTTTAATTTTAAAAAAAATTAAAATCTATTTAAGATCAAGATCATTCAATCTTGATCAAACGGTCGCACATTCACTAATTGCGTGAATGCGTGCACTGACCGCAGAAAATTCAATTTATTCTCTTGCATTATTATACGAGACATTTCATTTTAGTGTGTTTTTTAACTATAAAATAATTTTCTATCTGTAGTACATAGCTTCAAAAACTTCATTGCAAAGTGAAGAAATTGAATTGTGCATTGTAAAAGAATGCGAACCCAAAATTATATTCGGTGACGCGAAAATCGACCCAAATAACATTAAGTTAGAATTCCTAACAAGAGGGGAGGAAACTTTGGTTGAACTCACTCCACATAATCTCAACCGTGGTTGTCTGGTAACTTATTTATTTTTCAAAAGTTGCTAATGTGTAGTGTATACCAAGGTTTTAAACCGTGGATGTAGTTGTAATTGTAGTTGTGGTTACAACTACAGAGCACTGCAATTTAAAATTATAGTACATAAAAAGAGAAATTATTCCTGTTTATTTGTTATCATTGTTTAAATTCTAAGGTGTGTTTTTGTTTTTGTTTTTAGGTCATAGCTTATAAGAAGAAGATGTGGGACTTAAATATAGCGTTTTGTTGAGCTCAATGATTTGAGCAGCTGAATTAATTGGTACTTGATGAGTGCATTACAATACTTAACTATGGAAACTTTATGGTACTCTTTTTCTAAACAAAAAGGAAGAGACTCAATTGATAAACTTTACAATATTATTTCCCAAACTTATGGGCTATAGGTTGTTAGTGATTGGTTTTCTTCACTATCCCATAAACGTACAAATGCTCTTTCTTGTTGCATATTTTATATTAATTATATATGGATTTTGATGACATATTCAGCTATCTCTTATGTTCGCATATAATATATTGTTGTCTTCATCTCGTAAAGCTTTTTTTCAATGTTTGAATTGTGCTTCCAAAAATGTACTTTTTATAACAATTGTTTGTTCAAATTTAAATAAGAACTTTTTAATCAAGAAAAGATATTGCATTATAAGAATGGCGTTGCCTTTTTATGATATGATGGTGGATATGTCAAGGATGATAGGGACTAAGAAGTGCTTACTTGCTAAACTCATGATAGTTAATGAATTCAAAATGAATAATGAATAGTATGCATCTTGGTTTCAAATTACACACAACATTAAATGATACAACTGTAATATTATAGTTGTGGCAGTACTTGCAAATGCACTAGGCTACAATTATGATGTGAATGTTGATCATAATAAAAACTGCATTGCAATGCCATAATGTAGTGGGTGCAATAGGCGCAACGAACTATGTAATAATCAACAAATTATTTTTAATTTCTATCTTATTTTGTGTGTATCTTTGTATAATATATTTAGAGAGTACTCAATTTGTCCCAAAATATAAGCAAAAAGGTGGATGTATTTGATCTAGATATATTTGGTCTAAATACATCCACTTTTTTGTTTATATTTTGAGACTAAAAGAGTATTAAAAGATTAACAATATATAAAAGTGAGAGAGTTGACATGCAATAGTTATGAGACATGGAAGAGAAAATATAAGAGGTGAGTTATAACTTATAAGGTATGTAATATGATAGTCAAACATAAGTACATAATAGTTGACACATTGTTAGAGATGATCTAATTCAATTATGATATTTCTGTCTCCACATTGATTGACCCAAACACATTAAATTGGTTGTAGTTTTCTTGAATATAGTAGGATATCTCTATATAAATTAACTACTTTATCTATATTAGAGATCGAAAAAAATTGTACTTATGGATATCAACAGATAAAATTTGCAACATGCACGTGTAAGATAGCTTAATGGAAATTTGTGGATAAAATAAATCGATATTCTGACTACCTGTTAATTAATGGATATAAAGTCGGATGTAATGGTATTTGTATCCTTAAATGTTCGTACATGTGGGTACGGAGGCTAACTCTTGTTGTGCCAAACTCCCATTTCTATATTGTGATAACAAGACTGCATTACATGGCAAACATAGAATAATCACAAATTAAGGCATGCTCAATTGACATGCAACTTAATTATCAATGACTCCACGTTGGATCCACTACTTTAGGTTGTGACAAGTAGGAAGACTCTCTCATATCCAACGAACAAGAGTGTCTAGTTAGGGTTAACTAGTATTATGCAAATCACTCTAGCAATGATTTGCACTTACATAATATATTTCCTACAATTAGTCCGCCAAAGTTGTCTGAATGTCAATCTCTGATTCTATCGCGGTCACAAACCTTCTCATGTCCTTATTATGGATGTCAACATGTAGGACATACTCATCATCAATAACATCGACACCATTCATAAAAATACAACTCATATTTCTAATCTGTGTATCATAAAGCTATCATCATCATTGTATAAATAATATATCGAACATTTATGTCAACAATTAATCATTATTACTACTTATTAGCCTTTATTATTCTTAGTTAACATCATGCTCTTTGTCTAATGGATTGCCTATACTACTTAATCGATTACTTTTACTATCTTATTCATTGTTCATCTTACCTAATATATTAATGATATGATATATGAACTAACTAATTTCATAAAGAGAAAAGTTGTAGAATCAACTCATATATTTCTGATTCAATGAACACCACACATTTACAAGTTTAGGACTTATATACAAGATTCTTAATTAAGAGTATGATAACATAATTCTAATTGAAACCTAATTGTTCCAACTAATTATCCTAGCTAACCGTGTTTATCATCTAAGTAGTGTAATACCCTCCCATAAGTCGAAGATTTATAAAGGTCCATCAATATGAGTTTGGCTACAAGATGGAAAAAAGGAACTACAACTTTTGCAAATAGATATGTTATCTGATTGATATATGACAGGCAACAATTTCATCAAACTAGTTAGCATCTTCTCTCTTACTTCATGGCAATCAATCGCAATGTGCCTTGTCCGTTCATGGAAAATAGGGTTTTTAGCAATATGTAATGCACTATTGTTATCACAATATAGATCTGGGAGGTTGGCATAATTAATATTCAAATCATGAAGTAAGTAAAAAACCATTACAACTCACACATTGCTAAAGCTAATGCACAATATTCAGCTTCTGAGTTGGAGATGGAAATTGTGTTTTGTTACTTTGAACGTCAAGTGATCAATGAATCTCCCAAAAAGAAGCAATATCCACTAATAGAATAGAGTGTGTAAAGACATCCAACCTAATTTGAATCATTGAGGTCGTGAAATTCAAGTGATGATTTCATTCCAAAGAAAAGACCATGGTCAAATGATCCCTTCAAGAAGTGTAATAGAAAGTGCAAACACGAGAAGGGGGTTGAATTGTGTTTGTTAAACTTGAATCTTTTTGCTGTTTGTTGAGTGTTGATGCGAATTATTGGATGAATAATTGATCAGACTTAGCAGCGGATGATAACAACTTAAGAACACAACAATTTATCCTGGTTCACCATTAACTTGGCTACATCCAGTCCCTTCATCCTGAAGGCTTTAATCCACTAATTCAAAGACTTTGAATTACAACACCTGACCCTTCAAGTCAGTCTTCTCAAACAACCTGACAACCCCAGACTTTTGAGGAACGAAAACAACACCTTGACTCTACAAGTCAAGTATTCTCCTACCAATCTGACAACCCTAGATTGAAGAAGGAATCTACACCACTATCGGGTTAGATTACAAGGGTTTAGAACTCTGCAATGTTTCTTCTAGAAAGCTGATTGTTGCAATGACTTTTGCACTCTTTAGTTGCTTCTAGAAAGATGATTATAACGATGCTTCTCTTGAGTAGTTGCTTCTGGAAAGCTGATTATAACATTGACTCTCACTCTCTGAAAACACTTAGAGCATATTTATTTATTTTTGCACAAGTATTTCTCTCTTTTGAACTCTCAAATAACTTTGAATTGTAAGCTTGAGTTCTTGTGTTTTTCGATGCTTGATGTTGTTGCCTGAAGCCTCCTTTTATAGCTGCAAATTGGGCTTTGTCCAAGCTTAAATTCGAAATAAATCTTGCTCAGATTTCCTTCGAAAATACTGTTGGTCAATCCTGTTTCCCTTAAATAAAAACCGTATCTTTTTAACTTCAGATTGCACTTGAAAATTCTGTTGACCAATCTTGTTTCTTTTAATTTCAAACCATATCTTTTTAAGTTTTAGATTGCATTCAAATTTCTTCAAGTCTTCAGTGAATTTTTTTAATCGAATCCCCTCAATACTTTGATCAAATTTCTATCAAAATTTAATCAAGTCTTCTTCGAATTTTAATCAAGTCTTCACTGATTTTCATCAAGATTAAAATCTGGACCGTTTGATCTTCTGATCTCGACCAGCTCTGGACTTATGTAATCTGATATGTGTCAATTATGTGATCCTCTGATCTCGGCCAACACTGGATCATATGATCTGATCTGAAGTATTTTATGATCTTCTTATCTCGGCCAATACTGGACTTATGTAATCTGATCTGCGCCAATTTTGTGATCCTCTGATCTCGGCCAACACTGGATCATATGATCTGATCTAAACTATTTTATGATCTTCTAATCTCGGCCAACACTAGGCCATGATATTTAAATCTGGGCCATTGATCTGAACATTTTCCCTCTGATCTGGACCAAGTCTGGACTGAGTCTAGATTGAATCTGAATTAAATCTGGACTTTTAATCTGGACCATTGATCTTTTAATCTGGACATTTATCTTCTGATCTGGATCAAATCTGGACTGAGTCTGGATTGAATCTGAATTAAATCTGGACTTATGATATTTTAATCTGGACATTAATCCTCTGATCTGGACTGAGTTTTATGTTCTGGACCATGCTATCTTCTAGTCTGGACCAAGTCATTTGTTCTGGACCAATTATCTTCTGCTTTGGACCAAGTCTGAATTAAGTTTGGACTGATTCTTATATTCACGACCAAGCTATCTTCTGGTCAGGATTAAGTCTGGACCAAGTCTGACTTATGTTTCCTTCTGGTCTGGACCAAGTCTCCCTCTGACAGGCTTCCTTCTGGTCTGGACCAAGTCTCCTTCTGGACTCTGCTTCCTTTTGATCTGGGCCAAGAAAGATATCCTCTGATGATGTTATTTGTCCTTTGATGTTTTGCCTTTGATGACATCCTCTGATATCCTCTGGAGGTGTTACCTCTGGTGCCTTCAGGATGCATCCTCTGGTACCCTCTGGATGTTTCCTCTGGCCGAACCTTCTGGTGACATTTCTATCCTTTGGTTGCTTCCTCTAGAGGTGTCATCCTCTGATTTTGCACAGCTTTTGATTTGTTCTTCTAAGTCAAAATACTATTTACATAAAATACTTTTGTTAACATCAAAACTTTGATTGAAAGAACCAACTTGGTTCCAATAGTAATACCCTTGAGCATGAAAAGTAATGTATAGCCGTTTAGTAGTCAAGTAATGAAGTTACCCAATAAAGCGTCTATAAAAAGTCATGAAGGTGCAAATACGAGAAGGGGGGTTGAATTGTGTTTGCCAAAGTTGATAACTTTTTGATAATTTATAAATAAATTAAAAACTAGTTTGGTTTTTGGTTACCTTTAGTGGAAGCAATCGAATTCATATACATCAAGCAATGAAAGCATAATTAATTTGACGCATAGATTTATCCTGGTTCACCACTAACTTGGCTACATCCAGTCCCCTCATTCAGAAGGCTTTAATCCACTAATTCAAAATACCTTGAATTACAAAGCACCTGACCCTTCAAGCCAATCTTCCCAAACAGCTTGAGAATCCCAGACTTTTGAGGAACAACACCACCTTGACCCTATAAGCCAAGTCTTCTCCTAACAACCTGACAACCCCAGATTGAAGAAGGAACTAAACTACTATCGGGTTGGATACAAGAGATTGGAACTTGAGTAGTTGCTTTTGGAAAGCTGATAATAATAATAATAATAATAATAATAATAATAATAATAATAATAATAACTCTCACACTCTAAGAAAAGAACACTCAGAAAATATTTCTAACTTGAAACGAGTATTTCTCTTTTTGAACTCTAAGACTACTCTTTTTTGCTTTTCGATGCTTTTCTTCTTGAGCCTTGAGTATCTATTTATAGTTGAAATTTGGCCTTCAATTTGGTCCTTGTTTAATTCTGAATTGTATTTTGTTCAGATTTCGTTTGTAAATTCTTCAAATTGATTATGTTCCTTTTTTGTTTAGATTGAGATTGTAAATTCTTTAGATTGATTGTGTTCGTAATTTGTTGTAGATAAATCTTGATCAAATCTTTTTTCAAATTTTGATCAAATCTTCTTCAAATCTTGATCAAATCTTCTTCCAATCTTGATCAAATCTTCTTCAAATTTTGATCAAATCTTCATGAAATTTTGATCAAATCTTCTTTAAATTTTGATCAAATCTTAATTAAATCTTCTTCAAATCTTCTACAAATCTTGACCATATCTTCTTTCAAACTCTTTGAAGTCAAATATATTGTTCTCATAAAATACTTTTGTTAACATCAAAACTCTAAATGTAAAACCAACTTGGTTCCAACAAGTCACACCATCAAAAAGTGCACCATCATCATTGTGTACGTATGAACCAAAATCCTAGGTGTGGATATCGATTTCCCTCCAAAAAACTATAGAATCATAAAGCAAATTGAGGCAATATTGTCTTCTAGCCCAAGGAAGAACTTCATAATTCCACGGTTTTTAATTCTAAAATTACAATCTAGAGTGCTCCTAATTTTTTAGAGCTATTGGAGATGCATACCAGAAAGCACAACATTATCTACATATACTAGAAGAGCCATGTAAGATGAATTTGTGATATGACTGGAGAGTGAGTGGTCTAAATAGGCTTGTTTGAATTTGAGACTCAATAATAAGGTAGATAAGCAACCATACTATTTACTGATCGCCTATATGTAGATTTAGTTATTTTGTAGACTTTTTCAAGAGCAATGAATATGAGATTAGAGAGTAAACACATAAAAACGTCTTCCTTTAACTCTCAATGCAAAAATGCATTATTTACATCAAGCGGGTGGATATGCTAACCTTTCACTAATGGCAAGGCAATAATCATTCTAACAATGACCCTATATGCCAAAGGAGAAAATGCGTCTAAGAAGTCAATACCCTCTATTTGTGTGTAACTCTTCACGACAAGACGTGTCTTGTATCTTTCTAGAGAAAATGCGTCTAAGAAGTCACATGCATGCATCCAATCAAAGAGATACTAGTTGGTTTTTCCATTATTTTTCCGTGTATGATTTGCCTCTAAGGCTCGCAACTCTTTATTCATGGCTTTTACCCAACATGAGTGTTGGCTTGCTTTAGTGTAGTTTAGGGATTCAGGTACAATGTCTACAAAATCAATGTATTGTTTATGGATAATAGAAATAATGGCATATGATAAGTATTTATGGATAGGATAAGTACCATAGGTGGTAGCTAAGGAATTGCAAATGTAATCTTTGAAATGGATGGTGTTTTTATAGGGTCTAAGAGAGTGGGATCAGGAGTAGATGTAGGGATGGAGGAAATAGGAGGTTCCAAGAAAGAGCTCAAGTCTAGTGGTGAGGAGTTTGTAGGCATTAATTCAGGTTCTAGTGTATAGTTGAGAGTAAAGGTATGGGAAGGAGTAAAGGTGGATATTGGTTCAAGAACTAGTGGAGGCTAGTGCAAGTTCCTTTGGTTCTTGCAGAACCTTTGTGTTGGTGGGGACTATATGCTTGGTGGTATCTATATTTGAGCTAGTATAAGGGTCACAACATTGAGGTTTAGCAACATATATAGAGCCATGATAGGGAAAGACATTTTCATGAAAAATATCATGTCTAGTTATTAAAAGTTGTTTGTTGAGAGCATAATAGAGAATGTCACTTTTCAGATGTTGTTGGTAGCCTAGAATAGCACATTACTTTGCTCTATTATCAAGCTTTGATCTCCCTACTAAAGTAGTTGAATCATAACACACAAAATTAAGGGTTTTGAGATCATTCAAGTCAGATAAAGAGCCATTAAGAAGCTAGAATGGTGAACATCTATTAAGGACAAAGGATGGAATTCTATTGATGAAGTATACAACATGTTAAACGACATATCTCTAAAGATACTTAGAGACATCTAACTACATCATGAGAGCCCTAGTTACCACCAAAATGTGTTGATACTTTTGTTTCACCATAGCATTTTGTTTAGGGGTTTCAATACAACTAAATAAAATTGATGTATAACTTCTTGTTGTCGTCTGCATAAATCTTCCAAGTGCAATTTTGTGCTATTATTAAGCTTTGATCTTTCTAGAAAATTGGTTTTCAACCAAAACAATGAAATCTAAAACTTTATGCTTGACTTCAGATATACTTTTTCACGACACAAGTCATGTAAAATGAGAATACTCATCAACTACCCCCCGACGCAAACATCTAATGAACCATATACAAAATAGGAATATCCCTAATTTTACTTAAGGAAAAAGAGGATTTTCTTTGTCTTGCCAAATGACAAATGTCACATACACGCCTTTTTCTTAACAACTTTTGAAAGAAAGTATTTACAAAACATTTCTAATGTTGAAGGAGACGCATGTTCAAACCTATAATGCCAAAGTTCAAAGGTTAAATAATAAAGTCAATATTATTACTTGAAGAAATGTTGCCTATAACATGATCGAGGAAAGTTCCACTATATTCAAAGTGATAAAGACCATGAAGAAACTTACCCAAACCAATCTTCTTGAGTGAACGGTCTTGAATCACACAGAGATCACACAAAAAAAGTGATATTATAGTTACTATGTTAAGTTAATCTAGGTCAATTTTACCAACGGAAGGATTGTCATTCTACCAACGGAATTTGTCATGACGTCTCCTTGATCAATACTCTCAATCCACTATATAATTCTGCACGCAATTGCTTTTGATTCTTTCTAATCTAATTGATTCTAACTTCTTCGATGGAAGCATAAACATCCACCATGTATTGTTGGAACAAACACCCACTCCGTAACAATGTTTGTGCCTCTCCAGCTCATTGCAAGCGAAAAGAATAATATTGTCTCATAGTAATTGTTTTCCGCCTGTTGCAGCTCCTAGTTTCTGGATTTCGATGACTTATCCCAATCCTATAACCATCTTCTCCATATGAAAATAATAATATGTATTGTACTGCCATGAAACTTTTGGGCAATTTTGTAATTCTTTGAAGACCAGTTGTTTTGTATTCAACAATTATAACCCGATGACTTTCTTCATTTGAGCTTTGATCTACTAAAGTGCTGCAACTTATGAGCAAGAGAGTTGGTTATTTTGTCTCCCATCAGTCAACCCATTGCTAAGCAATCTTAGTTTCAATTCTCCGACATCATGGTGGTCATATTTATCTTTGACCATCCTAAATGATTTTACCAAGACATTGTGATTGTCCAGCATATGCAAAATGTTTCTTACAAGTTTCTTTTGAAGAAGACTATTTTTGTTATCACCTTGGATAAACCCTAATCTATTTGAGATCTCATTTTCGGTGTCATGTATATAAAGTTGGGCATATTTTCGCTTTTCTCCATTCTTATGGCATAAAGACCCAAGTAGGTGGTAGGTCTATCCATTGATTCGAAAGACATAAGGGTCGCATTCATGTCCTGTCTTGGAATTTCAACACCATAGTATCCTCTGGAGCAGTATAACCTTATTCCACCAAGTCCCAAAGTTCAGGATCTTGTGAAATAAAAAAACTTCTTAGCCTATCTTTCCAATACTCAAAACGTTCTCCATCAAACAGAGGTGGTATGTTGATGTTTCCTCCGACAGCTTCTTCACTGAATCCAGACATGTTGAACCCTTGGATCTTTTCTCAAACATTGTAAAGTTCTCAGCCTTGAGACCGAGCTCTGATGCCAATTGAAGGTGCAAACACGAGAAGGGGGTTGAGTTGTGGTTGCCAAAGTTGAAAACTTTTTGCTGATTTATTGAACGTTGATATAAATTACTTGGAGACAGTGCAATCAGATTCGGCAGTAGCGGATAATAAAAGCATAAGTGTTCACCAATAACTGTGCTACATCCAGTCCCTTCATTCAGAAGGCTTTAGTTCACTAATTCAAAACACTTTGAATTACACAGCACCTGACCCTCCAAGCCAGTCTTCCCAAACAGCCTGACAGCCCGAGACTTTTGAGGAACAACAACACCTTGACCCTACAAGCCAAGTCTTCTCCTACCAATCTAACAACCCCATATTGAAGAAGGAACTTACACCACCTTGACCCTACAAGCCAAGTCTTCTCCTACCAATCTGATAATCCCAGATTAAGAAAGAACTTACACCACTATCGCGTTTGATACAAAGGTTTGGAACTGAAGGTGCAAACACGAGAAAAGGGGTTGAATTGTGTTTGAACTACTTGAATTCTTTTTCTGTTTTTGATGATTATTTGAAATTTGAAATATAATCAAGTAGAGTTAGCAGCGGATAAAGTAAAATAAACAACACAAGGATTTATCCTAGTTCACCATTAACTAGGCTACATCTAGTCCCTTCAACTTAAAGGATTTTTCCACTAATTCAAAACCTTTGAATTACAACAGTACTACTGACCCTCCAAGTCAGTCTTCCCAAACAGTCTAACAATCCTAGACTTTTGAGGAACACAGCACCTTGACTTCTCAAGGATTTATCCTAGTTCACCATTAACTAGGCTACATCTAGTCCCTTCAACTTAAAGGATTTTTCCACTAATTCAAAACCTTTGAATTATAACAGTACTACTGACCCTCCAAGTCAGTCTTCCCAAACAGTCTAACAATCCTAGACTTTTGAGGAACACAGCACCTTGACTTCTCAAGTCACGTCTTCTCTTACCAATCTGACAACCCCAGATTGCAAAAGGAATTACAACACCTTGAATCTAATTGTTAAGTCACCTGCTACTTCTTCTGACTCTTCAGATTGTAGACTCTACTTCAACAATATAGATTTAACACAAGGGGAACGAAAACAAGAGTGCTTGCTTCTGGAAAGCTGATACTCACAATTAACCTCACTGAAAACTCGAGTGTTTGCTTCTAGAAGTTTGTGACTCTTTTACTGATTTTCGATGCTAAGTCTTCTGCCTTGAGCCTCCTTTTATAGATGAAAATTAGGGTTTCTTCCATGACCAAATTCGAGCTGTATATTGTCCAGATTCTCTTGCAAAAATAACTTGGCCAATCGGGTTTCACTTAAGTAAAAATCATATCTTTTTAGCTTTACATTGCATTTGAAAATTCTATTGACCAATCTTGTTTCTTTTAATTTCAAACCATATCTTTTTAAGCTTCAGATTGCATTCGAATTTCTTCAAGTCTTTAGTAATTTTTGAATCAAATCCCCTTAATACTTTGCTCAAATTTCTATCAAAATTTAATCAAGTCTTCTTCGAATTTTAATCAAGTCTTCACTGTTTTTCATCATGATTAAAATCTGGACCGTATGATCTTCTGATCTCGACCAACACTGGACCACATGATCTGATCTTCTGATCTCGGCCAACACTGGGCCATATGATCTGATCTTCTGATCTCGGCCAACACTAGGCCATGATACTTAAATTTAGACCATTGATTTGAACATTTTCCCTCTGATCTGGACCAAGTCTGGACTGAGTCTGGATTGAATCTGAATTAAATCTGGACTTATGATATTTTAATCTGGACATTTATCTTCTGATTTGGATCAAGTCTGGATTAAATCTGGACAATCATTTCTTCTGATCCGGACTGAATTTTATGCTCTGGACCATGCTATCTTCTGGTTTGGACCAATTCTGGACCAAGTCACTTGTTCTGGACCAGTTATCTTCTGCTCTAGACCAAGTCTGGATTAAGTTCGGACTGACTTTTATAATCACTACCAAGCTATCTTTTGGTCAGGATTAAGTCTGGATCAAGTCTGACTTTTGATTCCTTCTGGTCTGGACCAAGTCTCCCTCTGACAAGCTTTCTTCTGGTCTGGATCAGGTCTTCTTCTGGACTCTGCTTCCTTCTGATCTAGGCCAGGAAAGATATCCTCTTATGATGTTTATTTGATCTTTGATGACATCCTTTGATATCCTCTGGAGGTGTATCCTCTAGTGTCTTATGGATGCATCCTCTGGTACCCTCTGGATGCATTCTCTGGCTGAACCTTATGGTGGCATTTCTATCTTCTAGTTGCTTCCTCTGGATGTATCTTCTGGTGGTGTCATCCTCTGATTTTGCACAGCTTCTGATTTGTTGTTCTAAGTCAAAATACTATTTACATAAAATACTTTTGTTAACATCAAAATTAAGTGTAGAACCAACTTGGTTCCAACAGGAACTTGAGTAGTTGCTTCTGGAAAGCTGATTATTACAATGACTCTCACACTTGAAAAAACACTTAGACAATATTTCTCTTTCACACAAGTGTTTCTCTCTTTTGAACTCTCGGATGACTTTGAACTTTAAGCTTGAGTTCTAGTGTTTTTCGATGATTTCTTCTACTGCATGAAGCCTCTATTTATAGTTGAGATATGGGCTTCTACTTGATCCAAGCTTAATTTCGAATTGTATCTTGCTCAGATTCCTTTTGAAAATTCTTCAACCTGATTATGTTTCTTTTAAACTTTGAACCAAATCTTCTTCAAATTGAAATTAAATCTTCTTCAGACTTTGATCAGATCTCCTTAAAATTTCCATCAAGTCTTCTTCGAATTTTCAATCAAATCTTCTATGAATCTGAATCAAGTCTTCTATGAATCTGGACCAATGTCTTCTTTGAATCTGGACCAATGTCTTCTTCTGATCTGGACCATGTTTCCTTCTGATCTAGACCATGTCTTCTTATGATGTTTTCCTCGGATGGTATCCTCTGATAATGTCATCTGATTCTTGCCTCTGATGATATCCTCTGATTTGTGCTTCTGATGATATCCTCTGGTGACATCTTCTAGTTGTATCTTCTGGAGGTATCTTCTGGTGACTTCATCCTCTGGTGACATTTTCTAGCGACATTCTCTGGTGACGTCATCCTCTAATTTTTGCATTCTTCTTCGAAGTCAAATATATTATTCTCATAAAATACTTTTGTTAACATCAAAACTTTGAGTGTAAGAACCAACTTGGTTCCAACAAAGCTCCACAAAATTCACAAAATACATGTCGGCCTTCCAAAATTCCAAGTTTCAATGATGGAAGCAAATAAAGAAATTAATTTTTTTTAGAATGCAAACCATATAAGGAGACTGAACATCAATAGATATTAGCAATTTTTTTGTTTAAAATAATGATTAAAATATTTTAGAAGTTACCTGTTTGTCTACGGGATGCATTGGAAATTATAGATGTTGACGGATTAGTTTGGGAAGCTTGTCTAACAGGGATTGTAAAAGGACATAAATGGAGCAAATTAAATGATATTTTGGAGGTAAATAATTTCATTCATATACAATAAAATTCTTGGCACATTTTTTGAGTAAGGACCTGAATTGGATTTTGAAATCATATTCCTATGCAAATGCAGCAATTTCTTCCTTTTACATCTTGCTTGTTGATATTGAGCATGTTGTCATGAAATAGAGTTCTCCATTTCTATGTGAAGCCAGTCGATGAAATGATCAGTTACAATAATCTCAAATAAGTGAAATAAAATGTAGTAATCATACTTAGAAAATATATTATGCACACCTTTATTTTCAACACAGACAAAAATCCTTTTAAAATGAAGCAATTGCTTTCTTTTAAACCTTGCAAGTTGACACCGAACAAGTTTTTCCAAGCGGTCTTGATCAACCTTTACAAACATTTATCACATTTCATCATTGGTAAGGAGGAAAGCTTCGTGTAGTAGGCAACTAGATTCCTATCAGGAATCATGTACCCGTCCCTACACTATCAGAAATCATGTACTCGTCACTACACTTCTATAAGAAAGGCTGACTATTTTAAGACAAACTCTTGAAAACTATAAAAAATTCTTAAAAAAACTTTCATTATGTTATGAAATCTAGCACGACCACTCCAAAGTGCATTATCTAAGAATTCATCCCTGTAACACCATATAAGTCAATTTCTCAAAAGATTTAGACAAAATGAATAACCAAACAACATAAACAAAAGTGTAAAAAAAAGGAACCTTCTTGTAGCTTGTAGTAATATACTATGTACAAGAAGAAGGAAACGAGAAGTTAAAAAAAATCTAAAAGGCAAGCCTGCACCAAAAAGTAAGAGGTTCCAACTAAATAATCATTCCTAACTTCATGAAATGCAACTCGTTTTGAACAACCACACCTCAACATTTTAATGTCAAAGAGAAGCCTTCTTATGCCATCTAACATTCAAATATAGAAGCCATGAAGGAAAAATTTTCAAAGCTCTTTCTTGGTGAAGATGTTATAGGTGGAAATAAGGGCATTACTACAACTTTGGCACTGTCTAATGCCATCACAAACTTAGCAGGTATGCTCTTCATCATAATTACATGAAACTTTTTTTTTTTTTAATGCCAAATGTTAGTAATTAATTGTTAGTAATGCTAGTGGAGAGATTCTGTTGGAGTATAGCTCATAACTTAGTAATAAGTGAGTACAGTTTATAAAATTTACTATTTAATATATGAAGCTTACAAAGTTTTTATCTCCAAATGTCAAAATCATAAAAATCTTTTAAACTAATAGAATCATATAATTTCACATGCAAAAGTACATGGTGAGTTTTATTCATTTATGTTTTTCTTCTGGTTTATTTTATAAGTCAATCTTTGTAATTCTATGATCATATGCAGTTGTTGTTTTTGAAATCTTATCGTAGCAACATATGGAGGTGGAGGTGATCCACTCATGGTCTGCACCAAGATCTCTCAGCACCTCTCTTATGTATCCATTTTCTCAGGTATCATCAATTCTCTCTGTCATATTCTTTTTGCTTTCTTATTAATGGTAAACCTTTTTAGATTTTGGGTATGATATGATATGGAAAAAACTCAAAGGATGAAAGGAAAATAACTTGTTTTTGCAAGTAGAGAAAACCTCATAAAAGTTGTAGCTCAAGCCGTTCCATCCTATATCATGAGATATTTTCTCCTTCCATAAAGATTCTATAAGCACCTCGCAATCATGATAAGTAATTTTTGGTGGGGCAACAAGAATAATGAAAAGAAAATACATTAGATGAAATGGAAAAGATTGAGTCAACCTAAACAACGTGGTGGACTCAATTTAAGTAGTTTAAGAGCTTTCAATGAAGCCCTCCAAGCGAAATAGGGACGAAGAATAATTTTTAATCCTAATATTGTAGTTGCTAGATTTCTGAAAGCAAAATACTATCCAAATGATTCTTTATTGCAAGTAAACCAAATGGCTAGGACTAGTTATTTTTGGAAAAACATCTTGGAAGCCTCATGGATACTTAGAAAAGGATGTTATTGGACGGTGGGCAATGAGGCTAGTATCAACATATGGAAGGATAAATGGTTACCATTTCAAAATCGTCACAAAGTTTGGAACAAGAAACCTCTTAATTCACCTATAAAGCTTGGCAAATACCTCATTATGGAAAACCGTAATTGCAACCCAAACATCATAATCAACTCTTTCGACCTTTTGGAGGTTATTTGGAATTTGAAGAACCCGCCTAAACATGTTCATTTTATGTGGAGAGTTATTAATAGCTACATCCCTACTAAAAAAAACTTAAGGAATAAAGGCATTAACTGCACTCTTCTATGTCTCATATGCGTTAAATATATTGAATCCATCAATCACATTTTCAAAGATTGCATTTGGGGGGAACATAAATTTGGTTTGGGTTCCCTCTTAGTTTAAATTTGAATGAGTAAAATAATAGAATGTTCACATATTGGTTAACAAAATTTCATAACCTCTGCAGAAAGAGACAGGGTTCAGATTGCATGCTCCATCCTCTACGAAATATGGATAGCTTGTATTAGATATGTGTATAACCAAAATGTTACTCTGGTGGAGACCACAATTTGTGAAATCCTTAGATATTTTGCAGGAATTCATGCATTTGGCTCATAGAAACAACATTGTACAAAACCAAAATAACGAAAATGGGTTAGAGTTATGGAAATGGGTACCTCTTCCAATTTATTGTCTAAAGATCAAAATATTGGATCCTTTGTTGGGGGTATGCTGAAAATCTTGAACAAGAAGATGAAACTAACGATGATGAAGATTGCACAATAAATTCCAAGGTGTGTGTATTACACTAAGCTTTAGGTTCTATTCGCCCCCACCAATCTAAATATATTGGATGCAAACAAGTTAATCGGTGAATCCCTTTCAAAATACTTTGGAAGTGAATTGCACATTCACACCAAGCCTATCGATCAATGATATTTTACACAATAAAGTTCCTTCATTACTCTCGTACACTAGAGAAAAGAAGAAATCACTTAGAGGTATTTTTGACAAAAATTTGACTCATGTAACATGAATTTTGTCTTCTTCTCCTTTCTGCCTCTAAAGTATCTCTATTTATAGAGAAACTCATACCAATTGGTGAAAGAAAACAACTCTTGAAAAAAATTGTAACTTTTGGTAACTTAACAGATGCATTGTTTCAATGACTAGCAGCTGCATTAAACCCAAGTATTGCAACTACTTAACAAAGTGATACATTAAGCTATTTAATTTTACTACATTAATATAGCTATTAGAGAAATCCATATATATTTTGGAAATTTCTCTCACAATGGATGCTCGCCGTTTGGATGATGGTCGTAGGGACTTAGGCATCATTGCTAGGAACGAGGTCAATGCTTTCATGGCCGCATGATTCAGCTTCAATGATTGTTAACTACTAAAGCTTGTGCTATTAAGGTTAGTTTCGAGTTAGCCCTCTCCTAGTCGTAATATGTAATCTCACTACATGATCTCATATCAATATCATTATAACATAAATTAATTTTTCTATAAATTTAAATATTTCATGAACTAATTTGTCAATAATTAATCCATGTACAATAACAATTACTCACAAATTTGTTTCTGATATAACAAAATTTTATTTGCAAACTTGTCATCGGAAAGATGACATTGATGTGAGATTAACATTCATAAACCACATTTTCAGTTACAGTGCTATATCAAAATATCTAATGACAAAAATTTATTTACGTTTATAAACCACATTTTTTAACTATTTTTTACTTTATTATCTAAAGTAATGCCTAATTTTATTTTTTTTTATAATTGTTGGGCCTCTAATGAATGAAGGGTGGTTTGGGTGTGAGTTTATCATAGTAGTGTTTTACAAACATTTTTTGCACCATTGTTTTCTATAGTTATTTGTTGTTTGGTCCTCGTAATTATTTAAAAAAAATGTAAATTTTTTTTGAAGGGGGGAGTTGCTTATTATACGGTGGTTATTAGTCAAATAAAATGGTGTCGTGGGGTGATTTATCGATAGAAAAGAGAGAAATTTCGGTTGTTATTATTGATAGTCCTATTCAGATATGTATATGCACTTGTTGTAATTATGGTCACGATTGATTTTTTTATAATTGATGTAATACTCTTTATACTACTTTTACTAAAATTGTCACTCTTAAAACAAATTAGCATTTAAAGTTGCATTGTAGAGTTTGTAATAATAACAAAATTATTTTTTAAGATTTTATCTCCCTGTCTAAAAATAAAGTCTATACTCAATTTATTTTCCGATGAAATAGGGTTGATTAGAATTCAAACTTTAATTTTCTTGAAGAAATTTTTTTTAGATAATATTTATTAATAATTGAGCCGGATAATTTGGTCGAAATTTTTTATTTTTATAAAGATATGTACTTCCAAATCTAAATTTTACTTTATCAAATAAGCATTTTAATCAAGTCATGTTAAGGTTGAGAAAGATATTGCCAACGAACAGAGCAATGCTCACTATAAAAACTTTCACTTCAGTACAATTTCATATTATAAGACCATCAAGCTTGACCAAGAGGATCAAAATCTTTACTTTAATTAATAAAATAATATCACCTTTAATTAATGGAAAAAAATTATTTCATATTTCCAATCCTCTAGATAAGAAAATATACAAAAATCCAGAGAATAAGAAAGGCAAAGAAACAAAAACACTCTTTGTCAACCCTTGAGACACTTGTGGTTCCTCTTCAATAATAGGCTCTAACATAAAACAACGTGAAGGTCTTTTATAATAATTTGATGTTATGAGTGATGGTGCAACTTCACCCCAATTTTGGACTGATTTCACCATTTGAAAAACATTCCTTTGCACTTGAGAAAATTTGGGTTATGTTAAAAGAGGATTTTAATTAGTAGATATTGGAAATATGTATTATTGATATTGGAGTTGGAACTATTTGATTGAAGACAATGTGTAGAACATAAAACATTGGTCTCTATATAGGGGTACAAATAACCTATTTTTGATTTGAACCCAAAAAAATAGGTCTAAAGAGAGGTGTTCCAACATTGTAGGGGAGGACTAAACTTTCAATGAATGAAATAACTCCCAAGAAATTAGTGTTCCAAAATGATTTCATTCACAACTAGTTTTGTGGAATCCCTAAATTAAAACGGTAAATGTCTAATTTTGCATTAACAATTTATTATAATTAATAAAATATTTTTTAAATTATAGTTCAACTCATAAATGTCAATATTAATAAGTTGAATATTTTATCTTGAATTCGAATCTAAAATATTACAATTTTGCATGAGTTTATGGTATTTATCATTTCGTCTGTATAAAAATAAAAATAAACTTATTCTTGTATAAGTTGTGTTAATGAACTTTTTTTTTCCTGAGGCAAACTTGTTTTAGTAAACATATCATTAATTCAACTCAAACCCGGTCAAAAAATATGACATATGTCTACTCATGCATTCACATCACATATGTTTTCATTTTTTATATTTATCGATGTTGATATAACTTTTTTTACTTAATTCATGTGTATAAATTTTTTACTCTATTGGTCGATCACAACGCTTAAATTATTAGAAATATTTTATTTTTATCATAGCAACTTCTAAAACTATACCTATAAATGCTTATGATACATGTAAAACTCTTCAATGTAAGCAATTAAACTCTTTGTTTTACAAGAATAAACGTTATCGTCTCTTATTATCAAATATATATATGTGTGTATTCGCTTGAGTTTTCGCACTTAATTGATCACGTTTATTTTGTCTATAGTCTTTTTGAGAACCCTTAATTATATATTTGCTTGAGATTTCACACTAATTGATCATATTTATTTTGTCTATAGTCTTTTTGAGGACCCTTAAATATGTATTTGATTGAGTTTTGAGACTAATCGATCACGTTTATTTTGTCTATAGTCTTTTTGAGGACCCTTAATTATGTATTCGCCTGAATTTTCACACTAATTGATCACGATTATTTTGTCTATAGTCTTTTTGAGGACTCTTAATTAATTCAAGTGTTTTCATTTTGAATATCACATTTTTGTTTTGAGCTTATTTAGACACTTTATACCTTTCAATTTAAAATTTTTTTAAGGACCAAATTGAATTTTCATTTTTTTTGACAAGTTATTCAATTTTCATTCTTTTTACAAATTATTCAATTTTGAACATTAGATTTGAAATATTTTTTGAAAATAATCACCGTTAACAAATATAAAATCATAAAAAAAGACTGAAAAAATAATATCTACAACTTTTTATATATCTATTTAGTTGTAACATATTCACTCTTTATTTATTTTTGCATTTAGGTATTTTACTTTTAACAAAGTATATATGAATATTCTTTATCTTTTAATTTAGTTACATTTTTCTTTAAAAAAAATTAAAACATGTCATAAAACATGTTTATGTGGCAAGCTATGTGGGGTTACAAGTAACAATTTGATCCTTTAAGATTTATTTATTTTTTAAAATTTTTATCCTTTTTTTTTATATTTTAAAATGCCAACATTTGTTGTCAGCTTTTATATATTTTGTTAAAAAAAAAATCAAATTCTTCATCTTCAAACTTATAAAAATAAATAAAAACTCAAATCTTTATTATCCAATGTATTTCCAAAAAAAAAATAATGAAATGATTATACTCTCTATTTCGTTGGAACATATTGTATAATCAAAGAGAAATTGAAATTGAGAAAAAGAGAGTAAAAACATAATGTTCATAAAACAAAGAATGATTATTGATCTTGACCAAAAATGTTCTTGGTTTACAATTTATAAACAGTTTTAACTCTAACTGCCAAAACTGAATAACAACTTTCTTAATTACTTTTTACATTCCTAACTAACTTTTTAACAAATCCTAATATTCACTTTGAATTATATTTAACATGCCCCCTAATTCAAAGTGGTTCAATTGATGTCAATTCAAGCTTATTTCTCATATCTTGGAATTTCACTCTCTTCAAGCCTTTGGTTAGAACGTCAACCTTTTGATCATTAGTATTGCAGTGTTCCAGCTTTATCTTGAACTTCATTACTTGATCTCTTAGGAAATGAAACTTTGTTTCTATGTGCTTGCTCATTCCATGAACACTTGGATGCTTTGCTAGATCTATTGTTGATTTATTGCCTATCTTCATCTTCACTGCATCATTACATCTCAGTCCCAGTTCTTCCATCAATTATGCCAGCCATATAGCTTGGCATGCTCCCATTGATGCAGCCACATATTCATCTTCACAAGTGGATAATACTACTGTGTTTTGCTTCCTTGAACACCATGAGATTGGTGAGTTATTGATTGTAAACACATAGCAAGTGGTATTCTTTCTATCACCCTTATCTCCGCACCAATCAACATCAGTGAAGCCCACAAGTTCAGCTTCATCTTCATTCGTATTTGAGGGATAAAGCAAGCTAGGCTCAATAGTCTCCTTGATGTATCTCAAAATTCTTTTTGCTACCATGTAGTGTGATGCCCTATGCTTCTCCATGTATCTACTAATCAGCCCAACACTATTTGCAAAATATGGCCTTGTGTTACACAAATACCTCAAGGATCCTACAATTTATTTGAAGGTTGTATGACTAATCAGCTCATCATTGCCCTCCTTGGACAATACCAGCCCTGCTTCTGATGGAGTACCAGTTCTATTGCATTCTTGCATATTAAACCTCTTTAATACATCACTTGCATACTTCCTTTGATGCATAAAAATCCTATTTTTTCTGGTTTCAAACTCAATGCCGAGGAAATATGACAGTATGCCTAGATCAGTCATCTCAAACTCCTTTTCCATTCTAATTTTGAACTTCTTGATTTCTACTTCATCACTGCCAATAAGTAGTAAATCATCAACATAAAGATGTATCAACAGTGCAGCTGCTGCTACTCCCTTCTTGACATAAAATCCATGCTCATTCACACACTTTTCAAATTGTTGCTCTATGAGGAATCTATCAATTCTCTTGTTTTAGGCCCTAGGAGCTTGCTTCATGCCATATAAAGCTTTCTTCAGTTTGTACACATGATCTTCTTTGGCTGTTTTCACATATCATGGTGGTTGCTTCGCATACATTTCTTCTTCTAGTGATCCATTGAGAAATGCTGAATTTACATCTAGCTGATGCATGGTCCAACCTTTGTAACTAGTCATTGATACTACCAGCCTTGTTTAAATTCTAGCTACTGGGGAAAACACTTCATCATAGTCCAGTCCATGTCTCTACAGGAATCCCTTTGCTACAAGTCTGGCCTTGTACCTTGCAATATGTCCATCAGGCTTCAACTTTAGTTTATAGACCCATTTGACATTAATTGGTCTCTTGTTCTCTGGTAGTGTCATCGGCTCCCAGGTCTTGTTCTTCTCTATGGCTTTGAGCTCTTCATCCATTGTTGATCTCCATCTAGGATCACTTAAGGCTTCTTCATCACTTACTGGTTCAGATTCAGCCAGTAAACCAAAATGAATTAATTCTCCATCTGCATTGATGGCTAAGTTAGATGTTATTTCATATGGATTCAATCTGACTGAAGGATGCCTTGCTTTTTCAGTTCTTCTCACAGGTTCAGAAGCTGACTGGCATGCTGTCCCTACTGGCTGGCCCTCATCCAGTTCCACTACTGCTACCCTACTGCCTGGACAGATTGAGTTGATTGGTTTGTCTAGGCTGGCTACACTGCTCGAGCTGGCTTCACTCAACTTCCAGTCCTATCCTCTTGATTCATCCACTAGTATGTCCCTGCTTATCACCACGTTGTTCTTGTTTGGATCATACAACTTGTAAGCCCCAATTGAATCATAACCCAACAACACCATTTGTTCAGCCTTGTCATCAAGTTTTTTCTTGTTTTGCATTGGCACATGTCTGAAGCACAATGAGCCAAACACTCTCAAATGACTCACAACTGGCTTTCTTCCAATCCAAGCTTCTTCTGGTGTCCTAGTGTCAAGTCTCTTGGTTGGACATATGTTCAAAATGTATACAACAGTAGATACTGCTTTTCCCCAAAACTTGTGAGACATTTGTTTTCCCTTCATCATGCTTCTAGCCATGTTTAATATGGTTTTGTTTCTTCTTTCAGTAGCCACATTGTGTTGTCGTGTATATGGTGCAATCACTTCATGCAGCATTTTTTCTTTTTCACAAAACTCATGAAACTCATGAGAATTGTAATCATCTCCTCCATCTGTTTTGAATACTTTCAGATTATTCCCACTTTGATTTTCTGTCATTACTTTAAATTTTTTAAACACATTTAGTACTTCATTTTTCCTTTTAATTAGATATATCCATACTTTCCTTGTAAAATCATTAATAAATTATACAAAGTAAATTTTACTTCCTATTGACATTTCTTCAAATGGACCACACACATCAGAGAAGATTACCTCCATCGTTCTTGAGGATCTGATTGGTACTTCTGACTTGAATGAGTTCCTGTGTTGTTTGGCCTGGCAGCATTCTTCACATATCTCATTTGGTATCTAAATTTCAAGAATTCCCAGCACCATGCCACTGCCTTGCAACATCTGAAGACTCCTAAAGTTTAGGTTACCAAACCTTTGGTGCCATAACTAGTTTTCACTTCTGACTTCAGTAGCCAAGCACTTGTTTTCACTTATCTGGATTTCAATTTTGAAGGTTATGTTCTTGGACAGTGGTGCCTTTAAGATGAGTCTCTTTGAACTATCAAACATCTTCAATTCACCATGTTCCATCTTAATTGAATATCCCTTTTCAAGTAACTGTCCAAGGCTCAGCAAATTATTCTTCATATTTGGCACATACAACACATCACATATGAAAGATTGTTTGCCATCTCTTCTTTGAGTCAAGACCTTGCCTACTTCTTATGAAGTCACTGAACTATTGTCTGCAAAACTGATTTCTCTTTTTACTCTTTCATCAAGACTCACGAACCGTCCTCTATTCCCTATCATATGGTTTGAACAACCTGTGTCAAGGTACCACTGCTCTGGACAGTCATCTTCTGTGGTGGCCATCAACAAGCATGTATCTGAATTTGAGTCTTCAGTTGCCATCTAAGCTTCATCATCCTCTCTGTGTACCTTCTTGGATATACACTCATTAGCAAAGTCACTCGATTTTTTACAATTGTAGCATTGAATCCCCTTCTTGTTAAGCTTCTTCTTTCCATTTGATTTCTTGTTGTTATTGTCACTGTTGTATTGATTTATGGAATTTCCAGCCCCTTCATTAGAATCATGCTTCTTTTTGACTTGAGTCTGCAATGCCTGCACTTGTGTACTAGATGCACCTCTCTCTTTTAATCTCAATTCATGAGCCTTGCAAATATTCTACCTTCAATGTTCCAAGATCCTTTGACTCCTCTATGGCCACCACTATGTGATCATATCTTTGTGTCAATGTTCTTAAGATCTTTTCAATAATCACCACTTCAGTTATTGATTCACCATTAGTTCTCATCTGATTAACAATTGCCTGCACTCGATAAAAATAATCAGCCACACTTTCATCCTCCTCCATCTTCAACAATTCATATTACTTTCTAAACATTTGATGTTTCACTTTCTTGGTTTTTTCACTACACGTGTAATACTTCACCAAGATATCTCATGCCTCTTTTGATGTAGATATCTTTGAGATCCTTTCAAAATTATTTTCATCCACACTTTGCTGGATGTAAAACAATGTCTTGCAATCCCTTTTTTTTTGCAATCTTTGAAAGTGGCTTGTTGTCTTTCTGTATGATTCGCGCCCAGATATCATAACCATCTTGGACAATCTCAAAAACTTCTTGAGCTCCCAGCAATGACCTCATTGATGTAGATCACCTCTCCCAATTCTTCTCGTCCAGAACTGGAAAATTCAATGTAAATCCTCCTCCATTCATGGTTTCTTTCTTTCTCTCACACTCTTGTTTCCCAATTTGAAATCCCCTCACACTTTCACTCATGTTTCCCAAGATTAGAACCTTCCTCTTGATACCAATTGTTGGAACAGATTGTATAATCAAAGAGGAATTGAAATTGAGAAAAAGAGAGTAAAAACAGAATGTTCAAAAAACGGAGAATGATTATTGATCTTGACCAAGAATGTTCTTAGTTTACAATTTATAAACAGTTTTAACTGTAACTGCCAAAACTGAATTACTCTTAACTACTTTTTACATTCATAACTAACATTTTAACAACTCCTAATATTCACTTTGAATTATATTTAAAATAGTTGAATTCTTATTTTTTCTAATCCAAATAAGTAAATTGAATCTAAGAGACAAATATGTCCCAAAACGTTTCCTTATTCAATTTGCGGGGAAAAAAGGAAACAATGTTAAACCAAATAAAGCATATTTGATTTTTTTTTCTTTCTAAATTTGACTTTCAAATAAGAATATTGATCTTTGGTTAATGAAAATGCTAAAATATTTGAGTTTTTTTATTTGAAGATTTGATGGCATAACTTTTTGGGTTTTTTTTTTAAGACCAAGAACCCTAATTTGATTTTTATTTTTTTTAATAGATTTTGTGAACGCGTGAGTAGGCATATTGACCTCAATATTTAAGAATAGCATGAGTACGCAATGAACCTCTATATGGCCTAGCGATGAAATGTACTTGAAATTACACTTATAATAATAATGTTTTAAACATTTTAATATCTTTTATATTGTAGCTGCTATTGCAATTATATATTGTAATTTAAAATCATATTTAAAGAGTATATGCAAAAATAAAAAAATATATATCTTTCTAAAAAAAATTAAATAGCCAACACCTTTTAAAAAGAATTTAAAGATTAGCTTATCAGATTATCATTACTTATCTTCCATTATTAATAACATGTTAAATTAAATTGATCTTTTTCTTTTGTTAAAATAAAGGTAAAAACAGTATTGGTCCCTAAATGTGTGAGGGACAATGTCACAATAATTTTGAATGCATCAAAATTATAAAACATAATTAGATATTTTTTTTGTTAATTATTTTGGCCATTAAATATATCTTTAGTTAGTTACTATAGTCTTAAAATATATCTTTCGTCAATTTAATCTATAAAATTACTAAAAAAATAAATACTTGTGAATGTATTTATGGGTGTGTCGGAGTAAAACAACTACTACTAGATTCATGTTAAAGCACGTATTCATAAAAGTTATAACTTTGAAATTGAGTAGAATTTTGATTGATTATTCATTAAATGGTATTACTTTGTAGTTAAATAAATTGGTTATTGTAAAATTAGTTTTGTGGTAGTTTAATCTAATTGTATATCAATTTGTGTGAATGATTCTTTACAAAGTAAATAATTATCTAATTGAATTTAGTTTTAATTGGAGAATTGAGTACTTGTTGATTCATTTTATCAAGCATGTGTTTTGCAAATATAGTAACTTGTGCTCAATAGAATCCAACAGTTATTGAAATTGCATTTTCCATTTGCGTGCCGAATAATTTATTCACTCCATGTAGATTCAGAAACCATATATCCTAACAAATGAATGAGTAGGCATATTCGTCTCCATATTTTAGCATAAATGCAGTCGAAATTGTGATTGTGACGACGTTGTAGACATCTCAATATTGTTTATATTGCAGTCAAAATTACAATTATGAATTACTATTTAAAACCATATTCAAAGAGGATATGAAAAATGTATCTTTCTTAACAAAATTAAATAGCCAACACCTTTTCAAAAAAATCTAAATTTAAGTAGTTTATGATGTTATCATTACTCATCGTCAATTATTGTGTTAAGTTAAAGTGATATTTTTCTTGTTAAACTAAAAGGTAAATGTCATATTAGTTTTTAAATGTGTAACGTATTGTGACAATAATTTTTAAATTTATCAAAATAATAAAAATATATCTAAATATGTCTTATGTTAACTATTTGGTCATTAAATATATCTTTAAGTTAGTTACTTAAATCTTAAAAAATGTTTTTCGTCAATTTAATTTATAAAATTACTAAAAACAAACTGCCTGTACATGCAACTATTTACTATTTTGATATTAAAAAATATAGTAACAATACATCTCATATTCAACCAAAATGGTAGTTTAGAAAGAAAAAAAAAACTTACACCAAAACGGTTGTTTAGCAAAAAAAAACTTGTTGGAGGAAGGTACTTTTGTTTAGAAACGCTTGTAGTGGAAAAATAAAGATAAAGTTGGTATCACATTGGATTTAATTATTTTTCAACTCACTTTGTTTTTTTTTCATGTTCAATCTAAACAAATTTTCCCAATCATCCTCATCTCTTTTTTCAATGTTAGACTTTGAGTGCATGTTGAAATTCGAGTTACTAGAATCAATAGTTTCATTAGTAATGGGATACAAAACAATATAATGTTCACTCAATTACTGATGAGATTTTTTACCCTATTGGGCTGCCAAACAAAATTTAAAAAAATATATATAACTAGTTACTGGGTCGGGTCTACGGGTCAACAGATTCAAATTGTTGAACTCATTACCCGAATCAAATATAAGTGATTTTTAACGGGTTGGGTCGGACCCGAAGGTGACCGAATATGGGTAAAAATCGAGTTGAGTTAGGTGATCGGGTTGGCGGGTCGACCCGCGCCCATGTTTACCTCTACTTAAAGATTGTTCAGTTGCTTCTAGATTTGAAATCTGATGGAAATAAGTATCCTCCAGCTTTAGATCCTGTGAAAGGTAGGTTTAAGGTTTGACTGTGTCCACTTTTTATAGATAAGTGGATCAATGTTTCGGCAAAGAAAAGTTTTCAAAATAATAAAACAAGAAAGTATCATACTAAATTTCTTTGATGGATACCATCAATTTTACAAGGTTTTGCAGGAGGAGGCATGTTAAAGTTGCAAAAGCATGAGGAGGCATGATTAATTTTTTATTAACAATAAGGAGGCATGATTGTTATAAAATCCATTTTCTGGTCAAATGATTTACAAGTTATAACAAAATCTCTGCCATCTGGCACATTGGCATTTCTAGAGCTTATGTGTAAAACACACTCATTTGGGTGTTATGATTTTTTTATTTTTCAAACTTTGGTTACCTATTGTGGTATAAAAACAAAAATTTAAGTGTTATCATACGAGAGCAAGCTTATGTCATTAGCATTTGTTTTCATTGAAAAAATTGAATTTGAGGGAGGAGCTTATGAATGGTTTTGGAGTTTATTTCAATATAATATAATCGATTTAATAAATGATAAATAGATAATAGAGAAACATTTATTGCATTATGAGCTATTATTAATGTTTGTTTATTGTTGATTTTTTTTTTTATAAAATGAAATTGTATACTGTATGAAAAATAGAAAGAGAAAATATTCTAGCTATGACAACTGAGCAAATAAGTGAGGGGATACAAATAGAGTTATGTGGCATAAAATGTGATTAGGTGTTAGATGAATGTTTTGGGAATCTATTTTAATATATTACTATAGATTGAAGAGAAAGTTAGCATAAACAATAGTTCATAGTTAGAGGTTGTGAAATCGTGTTTTCTTGAATCTGAGTTTAGTCAAGAAAAAAAATGATAGATACATTGGAAATGGTTACGGAATAAATTTACATTTAATAAATGATAAATAAATAATAGAGAAACGTGCATTGCATTATGAAATATTAGTAATGTTTGTTTATGGTTGAATTTTTTTATGAAATGAAATTGTGTACTTTATGAAAAATAGAAAGAGAAGAGATTCTAACTATGACAATTAAACAAATAAGTGAGGTAGCATAAATAGAGTTATGTGATATAAAATGCGATTAGGTGTCAGATGAATGATTTTGGAGTCTATTTTAATATATTATAATAGATTGAAGAGGAAGTTAGCGTAAACAATGGTTCATGTCTTGAGGTCGTAGTATCGTGTTTTCTTGAATATGAGTTCAGCCAAGAAAAAAAGGATAGATATATTGGAAATGGTTACAGAATAAATTGATATTTAATAAATGATAAATAGATAATAGAGAAATGTTTATTGTATTATGAGTTATTATTAATGTTTGTTTATTGTTCAATTTTTTTGGTTGATGAAATAAAAACGTAATAGATAAAATGAAATTGTGTATTATATGAAGAATAGAAAGAGAAGAGATTTTAGCTATAACAACTAAGCAAATAAGTGAGATGACACAAATAGAATTATGTGACATAAAATGTGATTACGTGCCAGATGAATGGTTTGAGAGTCTATTTTAACATATTATAATAGATTGAAGAGGAAGTTAGTATAAACAATTGTTCATATCTCGAGATTGTGGTATCGTGTTTTCTTGAATTCGAGTTCAACAAAAAAATAAATAGATATTTGGACTTACATTGGAAATGATTACGGAATAAATTCACATTTAATAAATGATAAATCGATAATAGAGAAACGTTTATTGCATTATGAGTTATTGTTAATGTTTGTTTATTGTTGATGAAATGAAATTGTGTATTATATGAAAAATGTGAAGAAAAGATATTCTAACTAAGACAACTAAGCAAATTAGTGAATTGACAAAAATAAATTTATGTGCCATAAAATGTAATTAGGTATTAGATGAATGGTTTAGGAACCTATTTTAATATATTATAATAAATTCTAGTAACAAATTAACACTTAAGTAATTTATGGGTATTTTAGTAATCTAATCAATTATTTATGTTTACCTAAGTGATTAGCATATGAATGTTACTACATATAATCGATTAATCTTCTCTACTTAATTGATTAACAAACCATATTAGTAAGTTTGACAATTAGCAGAAATATAGTAGAAATCTACCAATGATTAATTAATCACAACAATTCACCACAATGGCACGATTCACACATTTTTACCCGTAGACCTTACATATAGAAGGAATTAACAATCAAAACGGTAATGAACTCAAAAAAACAATATTTATCAACATAAATATTGACACATCTTCAAATTGGTGTCATTCATTTAATCTATTTTGTTGTTTTCTCCAGCAATTACTACTCGATTATTTTTGGTCGTGCAGACCGTGGGGATCATATAATATTCCTATTTTAAATAATTATTATATCTACTCATTGCACTCAAAAGAGTCAAACTCATTTCCTACCATCCTTACTAATAACATGAATTCAAACGTGTTTGCGACAAAATTTTAAATTAAATATTTTGATGATAAACAAATCAAGCTAATTAATCTCTAAATTATGATTCTAAAAGTCATTAGTATTTAACAAGTTCTTTTGAGTGTTTTAAATCAAAAATAGGTTTCAAACACAACGAGATCAAAGCAGAAAAAGAACAGTATCAAATCTGCCCTAATAGTACCAAACAGCAAGAACCAAGAATGATCTGTTTTTTACAAATCTTAAACCAAGAAAGTTCTTGATCTTTCAAAAACAAATCCTTCTAGAAAACAAGATGTTTTCAAACTGATAAAATTCAAGAGACGCATGACAGATCATGAGCAACAAACAGAAACTGAACGCACCAGAAAGTCATGATCAGATTCATCAAACACGATCTCAACTTCAAAGCAACACATAAGATTACAAGAGAAATCTTCAAGAGTGATGACTTATTTTAAGCAAACACATGCCTGAACAAAGGAGGAACTTCATCACTAATACATATGCAAGAAAGACTGGATCACAAAACAGAGTTGAAAACTGATAGAAACCAAAAAATTGCCAAAATAGGAAACGAAGAATGTTCTGAAGATCAGCAGGAACAATCTTCGTTTATTTATGTCACATGCCTATTAACTCATAGACTTTACAGCTTGTTTCCAAACGGCTATATGAGCTAGCATAGCCCTTCAAAATGCCTATAAAAGGAACTCCAAGGCAAGGAAAAGATCATTAGCTCAAAGTGCAATCAATCATTCATTAAAAGCATCATTCTTGAAAATCATAAGCTCTAAACATCAAGCTAGGCTTTAGTTTTTTTTAAGATTCAAATATCCATTATTTGAATCTAATTGCTTGGAACAGAAAACGCAAACAAGTGTTGAGTAACAGTTGATCCAATCAAATTACTTTTGGAACTCAAACACTATAGAGTTAGAGATAGTGTAAGAATAATTGTGAAATTTTTTTGTGTTCAAAAAGGAGAAGTGTAAATACTCTTCTAAGAATTGAAGAGTAATCTGCGAAACATCTTTCAAGGTGAAAGACAAACTATTGTAATAGGTCAAAGTTGATCTTAAAACATTTGTGGGAAAAACAAGAACAATCTTGTTTGATTACATTAGTGAAAAAGCTCACAAGTTGTGAGGACTGGATGTAACCCACATTGGGTGAACTAGGATACATTATCGTGTGAATTCTCTTTCCTTATCTCCACTTTATTTTTTCACCTGCACATCACTAATCATTGATTAAAAGTTTTTCTCTTTATACTCTAACAAAGAACGTTTTGCGTTCATTATTTATCAAAACCAAGATTAATTTTAAGTTGAAAGTTTATTGCAAAAATTTTTAAAAAGTAATCACAATTCAAACCTCCTATTTCTTGTGATCAACATTGTCATTTCAAAACGAACGATTGAATTTCGATAGTTACCTTGCTATTTAGAAATCTCTATAAATTAAGAAAAATAAAAAGTTTTAGAAAATAATGACTGTTAAGGGTAAATTACAATAACAAAACTATTAGATGAATTTACCGAACAATAAACGATTCTTATTGGAAAAAACAGGGAAGAATGGCCCCCACTCTTTAATGGTTATACATAATCAAACTATTATGAAAACCATCGAAAAAAGAGCAAGTTACAGTGTTTCAAAGGTTAGGATTGATTTTACGATAATTGACAAAAGGGTTAAGAATGTGAATTTTTTTTCTTCAAAATTAAGCTTATAAAAGCACTAAGGTTACATTCACACAGTAACATAAGGGTTCAATTCGAAAAGTTTCCCCCAAAGACCAAGAAAATAGTTTTATCCATGTTCTAAATTATTAATCAATTACATGGATGAACTAATCGATCTCAAGATAATCAATTAACTTAGGTTTAATCAATAAACTATTGTAGATGAACTTCGATAAAACGTTCTAACTACCCTATATTGATTTCTTAGCATTGAAACATCTAACAAATAATACAAATAAAATACCCATATCAATTAGAGTGGTTGGAAATAGTATTAATGAAATAGTTAAGATGATTATTTAATTAAATAAGAGCGTTTTTTATAAAAGTTAACAAATATTTTTTTTAATTAAACAAATATTGTGAAATTCTCAAATGACAAATAATTTAAGATAGAGAAATATTTTAAACAAGAGAAAGGAGAAAGCTCAAAGATATAGGAGGGTTGCATTACTTGATCACTTATTTTGATATAAATTACCCTGCCATAACAAAACCCACAAACTAAAAAAGAAGATAACAATAAATGACAAACAAAACATAACATCAGAAATGAATAATATTCTTCACTTGATCTTCACACCATTCCATATTCATCATTATCAGGCAGAGAATGGAACAAAATGTGGAACAGGCTTACACTTGAGTGGTTTAGCCAAAAACACAGTAACCCTTCCAACCTCAGACATATCAATCTCATTACTCTTACCATCATTCACAACCCAATCATAACATTGTACCAAACTAGCAAGTGTTGCTTGGATAACAAGCAAAGCAAGTGAAGCACCAGGACAACTTCTTCTCCCACTACCAAATGGCAAAAGTTGGTAATATTGTCCCCTAACATCAATTTTACTCTTGCTAGGATCATCACTTACTAAGAATCTTTCAGGGTCATAGACTAATGCATTGTCCCAATAGTTAGGGTCCCTACCAATAGCCCAAGCATTGATGAAAATCTTGGAATGTTCTGGAATATCATAGCCATCCACTTGGCAACTTCTTATAGCTTCTCTTGCAAATATTGGTGTTGGTGGATGAAGTCTAAGAGTTTCTTTCACTACTGCTTGGAGATAAGGTAAATTTGGTATGTCTGATTCTTTAACAAGCCTTTCTTTTCCAACAACTGAGTCAATTTCTTCTCTTGCTTTTTTATAAACTTGTGGATTTCTTATGAGTTCTGCTAGTGCCCATTCTAACACACTTGCTGGTCCATTTGTACCTGCAATAAACATGTCCTGTGGAATACATTAAGCAATGTTAAATTTAGATTTTATTGCATCTTTTGAAAATTGAAATAGCTTTGTCTACTTTAATAATCCTTTTACTCTTATCATGTTGTTTAACTATCATGTAAAATCATAGGCATATTTGTAAAATATTTCTTCCTCAATAAAAATTGAGTTGCACATTAATCTAAAAATTTTGGTTTCTTTTTGGATTTAGAGTCTTGGCAAATTCTACGTGAACCACCGTTATAGGTGGTCGACTGCAAATTCAATGTTTAAAAGTTACTAGAAATTTTAACAAACATCAACTATACTTCTTATAAATAAAAGTTAACTACACTCATCATCTTTACGATTGAGATGGTGACTTTGTTGATGTTGGCTCAACAATTTGAATTTTAGATGACATATTTGTTTTCTCTTATTTTTATCAAATTTATATCGATCGAGTCATTGTCTCAAACGTAAAAATCAAGAGGACCATTAACTTATACTTTATACTAGAAGAATATCGTAAATCAGTCGTTAGAGTTTTCAGTGACTTTTAAGCATTGGTCTATGGTAACATCCCCCTAGATTCTATCATATCAAATATGTTAAGAGTTACACAATAATGAGATATAAACTGAAAAATATTTATAATTGGGTTAAACACAACTCAAATATGCTATAAGAGTCGCCTTACAAACCAATTTTTAAGGTTAAGTTAAGTATAACTCAAATTCTAAAATGTTATCATAGTATATTCAAAATCCGTTGGGCTACTCACTACCAAGCTACTTCGATCATGTTCTGTATATCCAGTTTTGACGTGAGAAGTCTATTAAGAGTTTCATATTTGATGAGATATGACCTAAAAAAGTATTTACAAGTGAGAGGCATCCTTCAATTCATAAATTGATTAATTGAGTTAGACCTAATTTAAATGCGAGACCTAAACGTCTTATGAATCCAACTACAACCTCTAATAGTAAAATAAATTTTGAGAAAAAGTAAAATCAGTTTTCTTTTTCGTTAAAAAGATTTTGATCGAGTGTGGATAGAGGAAAAATTTCACATTTATTTCTTAAAAGTTAATTTTATGAAATTTACATATACAGATAAATTATGGGCTCGTTTGCAAAATATTCTAAAAATAATAATTTTGTATTTAATAATTTAAAATTCTGTTTTATAAATTTTTAAGAAAAGTTTAAATTATTTTCTGTTTGTCTAAATGAAAATCACTTTTTTAAAAAATTCAGTTATAAAAACTAAATTTTTTGAGAAGTTAATAAAAACAATTTATTTAAAGTAATTTTTATATATTCATATTCTCATATTTGTAAAAAAAAAAATTAACAAGAAGACAAAAACTTTCAAAAGCAGTTAATATTTATAAAAAAAAAAGTTATTTTCAACAGAAAAAAACTATAACAAATGAACTCTATAACGTGAGTTCTTTCAAAATTAGTTGTTTCAATTTATTTGAGATTAACTCTTCCAAAACATAAAGCAGTTAGCAAAAAATATTGACCACAATTGCAACTTGATCATTGATAAAATTAGAAAGTTGACATAAATTTGTGTAGCTTATGATATGAACCATTTTTTTTTACAAGTATGATATGAACCATTTGATCTCACATGAATGGTGTTGATTTTATTGACCGACTTGGTGCTTGGATTGCATAGATTATCAACTGCATGCAATTCAGGTCCATAGTCATAGTGATAAATTTGCAAACTTGATTTATTAAAAATTATTTTTGTTGAGATTTACCCTTAAGCCAACTCATATTTGAAAAATTACTCAATGATTTAACTATATAACTTACTGTTTAATCTACATTTTTTGTGTTTTAAGACAACTCTTACATCATCTTAACACATGTACATGCTCTAATCAAGTTCACAAAGTTTACCATAAAAATTAAATATTGTTATCATCAAACTACTTAAGCCTATTTCATGCATGCATAAAAGTTTAGTCCAAAAAGCAAAGAAAGGTATAACAATATAACAGAGTATGTATATAATAAATAAATAAATAAAAAGAGGGATAAAAAATTTCATACCAGAGCAAAAGCTTTAGCACTTTCTCTAGTGAGTTTACTATCAGCTTCAATCAAGTTCAACAAAATATCAAACAAATCCTTTTTCCTATCACTATCAACACCTTCTTTTGCTCTAACTTCTTCATGCTCCTTCAACACTTTCTCCATCATTACATCCATGTTATGATGTGCATTTCTATTCCTCTTCCCAAATCCTTGTAAATCTAAAGGTCTCATAAACTCAATTATATCACCCAAATTGAATGCACCAAGAAGTTCACCAATTTCCCTAACCAACTTTCTCAATTTCCCAACTTCATCACCCATCCCATTACTCTTTTTTCCCATTGTCATTCTAGAAATTATATTATTTGTGTGTCTTATAAGTTCTTGTCTCATTTCAATTTGTTTACCACTTTTAGATATCTCCAAAAGGGTATTCAAAAATGCTTTAATTTCATCCTCACGAATACTAACAAAGTGTTCAAGAGTTTTTCCGCTAAGAAGCTCCGTCATACAGAGCTTCTTAAGGAACCTCCAATAATTTCCGTAAGGTATGAAAAAATAATCGGCAGCACCATAGGTTAAATTCTCACTTGCAATCATAATGGGTCGGTTGCAAAACGATTCTTCATAAGTTTTTAAAATATTTTTGGCACTTTCAGCAGATGATGCAACTATGACATGTTTTGAACCTAGCATAATATGCATTAAAGGTCCATAACGAATTGAAAGTTTGTAAAGTGCTTGATGAAGCAGTGATCTAAGATAAGGTGCATGTCCTAACAATGGTACTGAAATTGGAGGACCAGGTGGTAGTTTATAACACACGGATTTTTTAAAAATAATTGATCTAATGAAAATTGTTGAAATGAACCATAAGAGGAATAATACTAAGTAGCCTTGTATTTCAAGCATGGTTGAAATAATTGAGTTTGTAAATTGGTGACAAAATAATTTCAATTTCAATGACAAATGCCAAACTCAAAAATAAATTGACCTCAACCTATGCTTAAGATGAGTCTAAAGTTCAAAAAAGGGTGGAACATAAATAGAAGAGTGATGTGTTGGTGTGGTCTTAATTTCAAGTTGTACTACTAGTGTAGTATTCACTGAACTTAAAGAATCTAAACATTTAGGATATTAATTTTTGCGATCCTCGTGGTCGAATATTTTAATCAGAAAACTATATCAATGTGGCCTCGTGTAGCATACTATAATTTGAATGCTGCTTACGTTTGTTGTCGGCTTACGGTGTGCTATTGATCTGTTTTTCTTATTTTGGAATGCTGCTCAATTTTTTGTATATTTTATTTTAAGAAAATGTTTTATTTGTGTGTATAAAAAGTATATACATATAATTATTATTATTTTCATAGACATTTATAATATAGTTTTGTTACTCATATAAATAAAATATTTGTAAAGTTAAATTATTTTAAATTATCTCATGTCCATTGTAAAGTCAATTAAGTAAAAAATATTTTTATTAATTTAGTCTTTTTTATTCTCAAATTGATTGTATTTTTTATATTATTCTTAATTTTTTTTCTCCCTCGCCATATCGACGGATAGAAATTTAATTGTTTTTTCTAGGATCTTTTAACTTTTGTTTATTAATATTCTTTAGAGTTTGACCCTTTCTTATTAAAAAAAATTGTAATTTTTCCTGCATATTTTTTTAACACTAAAATGTCCCTTTACTTTACAAAAATTGATAAAAATATTATATTAAATATTCATGAGGAGAAAGATAAGTATAAAAATTTAATTTAATTTGTTTGTGTACTATGTGTAATAGAATTATCTGTGTATCTAATTATATCTTATCATTATATGTAGGGATGACAACTACATTCAGATCTAGTAGATACCCACACAAAAACCTACAATGGGTAGGTGGGTAAAAATCCGCATAATGGATATGGGTATGGGGACGGGTAATTACCCGCAAAATTGAACGAGTATGGATGCAAGTATAAATACTATAGTACCTGCACCGCACTTATATATTATTATTATTATTATTATTATTATTATTATTATTATTATTATTATTATTATTATTATTATTATTATTGTATGTGTTTATTTGAGTTTAAATAAAAATGATTTTTGTTTTAAATAATTTAGAGATTATTTTTTCGAGATTTTTGTAAAATGATTTTTAACCTGTTTGTATATAGTTTTATAAAAATGATTTTCAAGAAAACATGTTTGGATGAAAAAATATTTTATAAATATATGATTTTTCTAAATATATATATGTCTCTCTACCTCTCATTTTTATTTCAAGCAAATCAATGAATTTAGGTCTTCCATTTCATAATTTTCGGATCCTTCTAAAAATAAACATATAAATAAATCATCACGAAAATATGCTAATAATAGATTTTGGAAGTTCTGTTCTAATCTTAAAAATTGAGCCCTTAATAAAAAAAACTGCAATTTTAATAATTAAAAAAATTGAAAAAATAAATAAATCTTAGTCCATATACACATATCAAGCTACATGATGCTCTATCATACCAATTTTTTAAATTTAATCATAACAATAGCGATTATTTATGGATATATATTTATTAAAGTGCGAGTAATTTTTATGAGTACGGGCACTTTAGTACCCAAAGGACAAGAGTACGAGTATTAAAGTTGATACCCAATACGGATACGGGTATTTTTCTTAAACTGTTGGTACGGGGACGGGTACTATACTTCCCTACTCAAACCCTACTCATTGCCATTTCTAATTATATGATTTTATTATATTAATTTGTAACAATATCTTTACGAATATCTACGTAAAGAGATTAATGTAATTGAATATATGTATAATTCTTTTGTTAAATTAAATGTGTATATCAATTAAAATCTAAAATATAAGCTTTGTTTGGTAAGACATAAGATTTGGTTGGTAAAATTAGTCGATAGCTCTTAAGTTAATTGAGTATTTGTTAAAATTAGCGGTTTAATTAATTTAAATATAGAAAATGATACAAAAGGATACTATTAATTAAAAATGAATTTTACCAATTAATGTTTAAAATATCTTAAAAGTAGTATTTTAAAATTTATCAATCTGATCTATTTTTTTAATTTATTTATCTATTTTATTTATTTTAAATTAAAATAAATAAAAAATTATTTACTTTAAAATAATAATAATTTTTAAATTTAAGTCATTTATAAATTTTAAAATTATTATAAATAAATTATTTATTAATCAGATGTATTTTTTATTTAATTAGTTTGTTTATTTATTTTAAATTTTAATAATTAAATTATTTACTTAAAATTATTATTTATTAAAAGTATTTTAATTTTTAAATGATATAAATTATTTATCTACATTATTTTAAAATTTTAAAATTATTTATTTTAAATTATAATAAATAAATTATAAAGGGTAAAACATAATTTGAGTTACAATAATAAGGGTAAAATTAGAAAAAAATGATAAGCTATAAACTACTTCAATTAGCTTATCAAAAAATATTATAAGCTATCAATTCATAGATGACTTTTACCAATGAAGCTTATAGCTTTTGTTTTGTCAAACAGAGCGATGTATAATAAAATTAAGTAAAATATTGATAAAAAATTTCATTTTCCTATAACTTATAGTTTTTTACCAGGAAAACGGGCTAGCCTCAACAACGAAAAAACCAAAACAAAATAATAAGACCAAAAGCTCTTAGAATAAGATACATCACTCATATCAGCCAACAAGGTGAAAGAAGTAAAAAAAATATTGTATCGAAATTATGTTTATGTAGCCCAAACATAGCAAAGACATCTCTCGCTTGATATTCAAGAGAAAAATGTTAAGGATTTGATTAACTAACATAAAACAAGGATGTCTAGTACAACAATCTTTTGAAAGTATACGTACACCACCTTTGAATCAGATTTGATGTTAATAGTTGAAAACCCTGAGCGAAAGCTAGCTTCAGGCCTTTAAGAATAGTTCAACGCTCAGCCCTAGTAATAGTACAAGCGTTGAGACAACTAGCAAGACCGAGGACAAAACCTCATTATGGTCAAGCATCACTCTGCCACAAGTTGCAATAGACATATGACTAATATTAGAGTAATCCCTTTCAATTTTGAGGCAACAACTTATGGAGGGAACCAACAGATGGACCCATTACTATTGAAGTCGAAGAGACACGAAGAATTAAGGCTATGCAAGTCCAATGATTGAACAATGCCCACCCTTTGTGGAATCAAGATCTACCACATAAATGATATGTCAATCTTCAACCTCAACTAGATATGACCAATGATATTTCTCAGCGATCAGGTGTTCATGTCGTGCACCCAAAAATCCAGAGGGAGTTGACTCCTCTCAATACCATGCCACGACTCCATACTCATCAAGAACTTCTTGAAACACATGATATAAGGATTCATAATTCACGTTGGACATAAGGTAGAGACTAACCTAGGCCATTTGTCAATCGATGGTGAGGTTTTTCATGTGTGAGGAGACAATATTGAGCAATATTCTGAAGGATAAATCTCAATCTTTTAGGATATTTCCAACACTAGCTTGAATGGTAAACCTCGCCTGAAGAGGACCTATCCACTCCTCTCAAAATAGTAGGTTGAACCTGAAAAGAATGACCCATCATTCTCACCCCACCAAACCAAAGTATTAGACAAACTAGTATATGTGACACCGACAAAACTCTAATGTAGTTTATGACATTATCAGCTATAAAACGTTGCAAACCATTTAGAAGCCAAACATTATTCTCATTATAATAGCTTATAGCACGGTTATTAAGCTCACCCATCGAGACACCATCAAAAGCATGGTCAATGAAACGACCAAGACTAATACCTACTAATTCATTCAAAAGTTCACTTACAACCATTACCAACTCACCTGTAAGACCCTTAATTTTTAATTAAAATTATGGAATTAATTTTAATTGTATTTTTGGGGATAATTGTAAAATATTTAATATATGTATGTTTGAGTGAATATATATATATATATATATATATATATAAATATTTATTTTGGAGGATGAAATAAAAATTATTGGGTGAAGATTAAATTAATTTAATTATGAGTAATTAAATTAATTGGACAATTAATTGAGGATTAGTGGCTAATTACAAGGTAATTAAGTGCTGAAGAACTCAATCTTATTTTAATATTATTTTGGGGTGAGGTGGCACCACCAAAAGCCTATAAAAAGGGTGAGCATGATGGTGAAATCAGAACACCATCCCTCCTTCCTCACTGCCCATACTGCATGTAATAGTAACCCATTTTTCCCTCCCATTCTGCCTCTGTTTTCTGCCTTCCCATTTCCAATCACGGTTATAAAAGAAGAAGAGAGGGAACTCTTCAAAGTATCATTACTGGAACATCCAAACACTGAAACACCAAAACCTCAATACAAAAGTTATTTCCCATACCATTACGAAGCTAAAGAACCCAGTTTCGCAGCAGCAAACACCAGTTGCAGTTCGCCGTTTCTGGACGCATACACTTTAGCAGAAGCAGAACACGCTACAAGGGTAAGGGCACCTTCCAACTTTCTAGTTGCATTAGGGCTGTAAGTGTATAATTTTTATGGCATTACTAGTGTTTTCATGACTGTTTTGAAACTGGTTTGCCTATGCTTGAAAGAAATGGAAAAAATGCATTTTTGACGTTTTAAAGCTCTGTGATGATTCTATTTTGAGCTGAATACACTAAAGATGTGCTATTTATGTGGGAAAGTGGAAAATGTCTTGAATGTTATTTCAATCATGATTTAAAAATGCATGTTCATAAAATTGTTTTAAAAATGGTTTTGAAATGCAAAAATGCATTCTGTTTGTGTGTTGCTGCTCTGTGAATGCTGCATGTTATTCTGATATGTGTGAAAGTTGAAATGCTTGCATGTTCTTCTGATGTGTTGTGAAAGCTGAAATGCTTGCATGTTATTTTGATGAGTTGTGAAAGCTGAAATGCTTGCATGTTATTTTGATGTGTTGTGAAAGCTGAAATGCTTGCATGTTCTTCTGATGTGTTGTGAAAGTTGAAATACTTGCATGTATTTCTGATATGTGTGAAAGCTGAAATGCTGTGTGTTATTCTATTGGTTTGAAGTTCTGGATGATTTGGTGTTGATGATTCTAATTCTGTTTTTTTTAGTGATTCTGGTAATGTTGATGATTTAAGAAGAAAAAGGGATTTTGAATGAGGATGGTATTGTCTGGAAAAGTATTGAATCTGTTTTTGGTTGTCTTTTTAAAAGGAAACAGTTTTGAAAGGTGTTGAATTTCACTGGTTTTCGAAGGTGTATTCAAATACAACATGTGTGTATTTGACTACAACCTGTAAAGGTTCTGTTTTACTGAAGTTTTCAAACTTATATTCGAATACAAGCCCTTGTATTCGAATACAGAGAAAGGATTTCTGCTTCTGACTTAGCATCTGTATTCGACTACGACCATGTCGTATTCGAATACAGAAGTGGGATTTTAACACTGTATTCGCATCTGTATTCGACTACAGGCATGCTGTATTCGAATACAGAATGCAAATTTTCACTTGTTTCAGTTTCTGTATTCGAATACAGTGGGTTTGTATTCGAATACAGATTCGTGTTTTTCCAGAAGCACTGTTTTTAGCTTCTGTATTCGAATACAAGGAAGCTGTATTCGAATACAGATTCGTGTTTTTCAGAAAATCAAGTTTTAAACACTAAGATATGCATTTTAAAGTGTTGGGAAACTTGGAGAAGGGTTAAAGTAATTTTAAAAGGAGGTTTTGAAATATTTTGAAGAGGAGAGGATGAAGTATTGAAAACCTTTAAGGAACTGGGAGAAAAGATTGAATTTTCAAGGTTTTGTCTTCTGTATTCGACTACAGGCATGCTGTATTCGAATACAAAATGTTAAAATTACAGTTTCTTGTTTCTGTATTCGAATACAAGGGGTCTGTATTCGAATACAGATTCGAGTTTCCAGAAATTCCAAGTTTTCAAGAGTGTTTGTAAACCCTGAGTGTTTTGGGAATGTTGGGATTGTTGTGGTGAATTAAAATGGAACTGTTGGTGATATTTTGAAATGGTGGTAATAAAGTTTTTAAGACTTTACTGATGAAATGAAAGAGGTGTTTTGTGCACTAAGATAGCCTCTGTATTCGAATACCAGATGACTGTATTCGAATACAGAGTGTCATTCTGCACTGTTTTTAGCTTCTGTATTCGAATACAGAGGAGCTGTATTCGAATACAGATTCGTAAAATTCCAGAAATCCTCAATTTTAAACTCTGTGATTGAATTTTTAAGAGTCTGGGAAAACCTTTCAAAGTGTTAATGATTAATGGTCTGTTGAGCGACTGCACGAGTGCTGGACTGTTGAGCGTCTGCACTGGGTGCTGATCTGTTGAGCAATTGCACCTTGGTCTTGAGGGCCGTTAAAGTCAAACATAATGTGTTGGTCTGTTGAGCGACTGCACCTTGGTGATTCCAAGAAACTGTATACATGAGCATATACATATTGCATTGAGGTACCCGAACGACGGAAACGTCGTTGAACTTCCTTGATCGTTATTCGCGCAATGCTTGGGAATTCGACCCCATCTCAAGCAGAGCGACTTACACAGGGTGGTTGGAGCGGACGAGTAAGACTGACGGCGTAGAGGACTTTGTGGAGCGCACTCATGCGAGCATAGACTTTCCCGTGCCTTCCCGTCTGGTATTGGAGGCGCACGGAATTTTCGACGATGCTGAGGAGTCCACTAGAGGGGTTGAGACGGAGGTCACCGTAGGCGTGGTGACTCCCAACCCGGTTGTTGGAGGAGTTATACATGAGTCTGAGGCAGAAGGGAAGAATGATGAGCTGAGGCCAGTAGTAGTTGAGACTTCGAGTCGGTCCAAGATCTCCGCGGACTGTTATGAGATTCCGGCGCCGCCGAAGCGACCAAGACTTGTTATTGATCTGACTTCTGAGGAGACCGACCCCTCTCTGTATGATGATGAGGAGGAGGTTACGTCGAGGCAAGCGGCAGATTCGAAGAAGACTTGCTTAGGATGCGGAGGAAATCCGTGCTACTGTAGCTTTAGTGCATGATCAGTCTAGACTTTTGTATAGGGTCTTGAGTTTTGGGAAATGTAATTTTATTTTGGGAATTAATGTATTACTTTTTCCGCTATATTATTCTGCACTCTGACACTGATTGGGTGATAACTTTTGAAATGAACTGATTTTATTTTAATTCCCTTGATATTAATTTTGGAAAACTCATTTTAATTATTTAAAAAAAAAAAATACACCTGCGCTGTGTTTTAAACTCGGGGTGTTACATCACCAGCCAATATTATCTATCAAAGTATCCCTGTTTAAAGTGAACTCCTTTCAAAAATTAAATCTTTATTTAAAAACTAGACACACCATTAAAATACTTACTTTGCACAATTTTCACCCAAATATCACTAGGGGCAAATAAGTAAAAATGGTATCATGAGCATACTGAAGCCCTAAAACACCATATCTGCTTAGGAAAACAAATCTTCTCCTAAGACTGTAAATGGATCTTTCTGGAATCCTCTAAGTCCCTACAAAGGAAATCCCATATTTGTTGCATCACAAAGAGAATGACGAAGATGCATCGACTGCGTGACATAGCTAGGTTAAACCCCAAATTTAGACAAAGTAAGGCAATCGATAAAGGAAATGTGTTTTGTTTTCTATATACTCAAAGGGATGCTTAGTAAGACTATTATGAAATAAGGGAACACCAAAGTACTTGCCAAGAAAATCTGTCATTTGAAACTCGCATGTCTCACAAACGCCCTACTTAAGCTGCCAAGGAACATTACCAAAAAAGAAGATTCTAATTTAATGCGTACTCGCCCTTTGACCCAAAACATGCACACACAAAATTAAGGATAGGAGAAATAATATTCATCTAATCAATGTTAGCTTTAGCGAAGAGGAAAATGTAATCTTTGAATTTCCCCTAGTCAGCTCGATAAGCTCCCAAAGCTCCTAATCAACTGCTAAATTAACCATGTGGAACAGCCTCTTAAGACACAAAACAAAAAGATAAGGAGTCCCCTACAAAAATCCACGCAAGGGAGTGAGCTCATCTAATGCCTCCATTTTCCGCAATATTCTCATCGTCGGCGTCGAGATATAATGCCATACCAAGTCCACAAAATTGATCAGGTCCACATCATTCTCATCTTCGTGTCGAAAAATAATATCATAGTGTCTTTAACAAAAGCCCAATCAAGAAGAATATTTATCTTAATATTTTTTAATAATAATATTTGTCTTAATATTTTCTAAATATTATGAAAAATATAGATATGGGAACATTCGATATTCTGTAAGTGTTCCATAAACCGGAGGATTTCCGCTTTGAGATCTCGAAGGAGCTCATCTGAAGCCCCTCCCAGGCCAAAGGAATTAGTTAAAATTAGTACTTTTTCAATATTTTGTAAATAAAAATGAAAATAATTATAATATATTAACTATAAAAAAATTATACACAAGATAATTGTTTTATCACAATTAATTAATTAAATTTAGTATTTTTGTTCAGGTAATACTACTCACTCAAATAAAAAGATACCAAATTTAGTGTATAATGTTTCTTGACGTTATTTTATCTGAATACACAACAATCAGATAATTATTAGTTAAATATTGTTAATGCATTTTACTCTTTTTTTTCCATTTACATCTCATAACAAAAAAAAATAAATAATTAATTTTATTTTTCATTTTCATATTCTACGCGTGAGTTTTGCGAAATATGCACGAGCATATAACTTTTAACCTCTTAATTTATGAGGAGACAACAATGATAAAGTGTTTTAAAGATAAATCAAATTTGACAACAAAAATAAGAATTATATGATAATAATTTTATATTCACAATGACTTCTTACATGGAAATCAAATTTGTTTTAAATTTGTGACAGTTAATCAGAATAATTTAGTTCGTATTTTAAAAATAAATATGAAGTCATTTGTGCATATGACATGCGACGTTCATAAAATCTTTTGTCGTACCATGAGTTTATAAGTTTATTAACAATCATAACTTCAACTATTTATGTAGTGTTGATCAAGTTTCCTTTTAAGTTTAAGTTAACATCGATCTTTATTGCATAATAATTTAATTGTGTATGTGATAGTATTGTGCTTTGATTTTTAATTATAAGTCGTTAACAATGCAACGTTATAATTTATTTTAATATTCCTGCAAAACACTTAAATAAAAAATATATTTATATAATCAATGTCATCTTACTATTTTAGAGGCCCTAATTTAATCGTCAAAATTAGGCTCATAATGAAAAAAAGTGAATTTTAATAATTAAAAAAAGAGGATAAAATAAATTTTAGTACTTATAAAATTTCAAAATTTTATTTTAATTCCTATAAAAAAATTATCAACTTTCTAATCCCTAAAAAAATTATTTTCTTTTAATTCCAATTTTGGTTTTTTTTTATTTGTAAAAAATAATACTTTTAGTCTCAAAAAAAAAGTCGTTGTAAAATCAAAATAGAGACAAGAAGTGGATAAAGAAATTTGGAGATTAAATTTAAAATATCGTAATTTTGTAAAGATTAAAAATATATTTAACTTATAATTACTCATTTTATTATATTATAAAAATAAAATTTAGATCTCTCACCAATTGTCGACGGTGTATGTAATTATCTAATTTAATCAACTATTTAAAATAATACATCATATATAATTCTTCATATAATATCAAAAATTGAACTCGAGTAAATGGATGATCTCTTACTAGTTTTTTTATTAAAAAGAAAAGTTGATATTTTACTAGAAAAAACTTTAATTTATACTAAATATTGCTAGATGCAACATTCAAATCACGTATTTTTTTTAATTAATTATTTTTAAAATAATTGAAATTTTAAAAAAAAATTATTGGAGCCCACTGCCCACATTTTATTATGGTCCTAAAAATTGGTAAAAATATCCTAATTATATGTCATGGACTCATGTACATAAAAATGACACGCATTTCATAATAAATTATTTCCAATTTACATTCGTGAGAATCAAAAACTGGAAAGCTCATGAAAAGTCTTGTAGTGTGTTATTACTAGTTTCATGAGAATGAAATGAAGACACTGCATCAGCATCAGATCATTTATGAGGCTCGGTGGGTGTGGAATGTATGTCGCCAAGAAAACGGTATAAGTGCTCTGGAAACACTTCTTCAAAAATTAAATGAGAAATTTTTTATTAAAAAATAAATTAAAATTAAATATACGAGTTTTCATACATTTTTAATATTATATTTTTAAATTTAAATCATTGACAAATTTCAAAACAGTATATGTTAGCATTTAAAGCAATTATTATAGCATCATATTTTAATGACGATTACGATCTCATTTAGAAAAGTATTATTTATCTTTGTAAACATGACAATCATGGTAAGAATTATTAATGTAAGCATCATTAATCATAAATCATGATATCAATTAATCACATAGGTATCATAAAGCTACTAAAAGTGAACTCAATGGTTCTGAATTAAGATATGAGTATAATTCCTTTTGCTGTCCTTTAATTTAATTTTAAGTTAAAGGACTACGTGAGCAATTATGCCTAATATATATATATATATATATATATATATATATATCTAATTTTCTTTTTGTTAATAATTAGCTAAGCTACTAAGTTGTAATAAGGCGACATAACAAATTAGCTAAGCTACTAAGTTATAATAAGGCGACATAATGGTATTAGAACCTTTTTTCTGAGTAAGTTATTCATATGGATTTATAATTCTAGCAATATCTTTTTTGTTTTTATGAATGAAATATTTTTAGTGTTTTCTTGATAAATATCATCGTTTTTCCCAAAGGAAGGGAGTGTAAAGATGATTTTCTAAAAAAGAAAATTTTGCTAAAAACATTTCGATATCTTTGATTTAGGAGAAATCCTTCTATCCCTTAGGGTTGATAGTTAAACAGTTTCACTGTTTGCAAAGATATCAAAAAAGATATTGAGAGAAATATGAATTCATAAGTTCAACTTACTCATTAAGATTTGGTTCTTTTATTCGTCTTATTACAACTGTTTTAGCATATCTTTTGATATATCTGTTATGGACTTAGATGATTATAATCATCAAGAAAATTCAATTAAAAATGAAGAATTAGTTGAACATCCAAAAAATTTGGATCAATTAAATAAATGGACAATTCCTTCTGTTCCCTCTAAACAAATATACAAATTTGGTATGTTTGATCTTATATCACGCTATGTTGTTAAGACTATAGAACAGACTATACAAATTATTGATAATATTCAGACAATAAAATTATTAAGTAAAAAAGATTTACTTCCGTTTAAGGATTATAATTTTATCCATATTGGACTTATTCAAATTGCTCTTAAACCTTTAACTTTATTAGGACTAAATGCTAGCATCATGGCATATGTTAGAGATGGCAGAAGCAGAGACTTCAAATCATCTCTAGCTGCTTTAATTGAAACCAGCTTATGTCATGGACCTGTTTATTTTGATGTTTCCCCTAATCTAAGTTTGTCTTTAACTGACAAAAATTTGTTAGATGCTATTCAGCTAACTATACATACTAATGGTTATAATTTTAAACCAAGAAGTGAAATAATAGCAATATGCTATAGAGTTTACTATAAAGTGTTAAATACACTCAACCCAAAGGTCAAACAAATATCTTTTCCTGGAACTACTACTTTAGTCCAAACAAACTTATTAACTTCAAATATAGTTACTAATAAACTTATTAAGTGGAATGAAATTAAATTCCCATAAACTTGGTCTTTACCTCAGGCTATAGAACCTGAACCCATAATAAATAAGGATATAGATCAGATTATCCAAACCAATGAAGAGGATATGGAAATAAAATTCAACCCCAAAAGAATTATTAGAATTCCTAGAAGTCTTTCAGAAAGACACTCTGAGTTTTATACAACTCCCACGGAATTAGGTAGAGCTTTTACTTCCCAACAGGTAGAAGAAATAGAAACTGTAGAAAATATTAGAATTAGTGAGAATAAAATTCCTTATGGAATTTATCAGAAAAATAATTCTCAAAGTAGAGAATCACCTACTCAATCAGAAATGAGTTTTCATATATGATGACAGATCTTATTGATTTCTCTCCAGGGAGTAAAATGAGAGAATTCATTAATAGTGAATTCCAACATGATAGGAATAAACAATTTAGGCAATGGTATTTTAAGAAATTTTCACCTCATGAACTTAATAAATTCAAAGAAGATTGTTATGACGAATTAACCAAAACCCAAGATTATATTCCTTTTGTTAAATGGTTTGTTAATTATTTTACTAAAAAGATTAAGAATGAAATTTTAGTTCTTCAATCCAAGACTTGGGAAACTACTAAAGGAGAAAAAATTAGTTCTATATTTCCTCCGAAACAACCCATAAGCATAGGGCAAAATATAGAAGCAAATGCTTTTCTAAACCTTCAGAAGATAGAAAGTAACCATGTTACTGTCAAAGAACTAAATTCCATTATTAAAGCTCAAAATTATACTAATGTGTTTCTTTTATGTTTAGGAGAACAATTTATTTCTCTTGAAAAAGATTTATTATCTTTAAAAGATATGTTTGAAAAACAAATTTTTCAACAAAAATTAATTTTGAATCAAACTAATGAGAATAAGCCACCAAAAGTAGTTGAAACTCCTATTGTTCAACCACCTTTGGAAGTAAAAGGCTTCAAGATGGAAGATAATAATGCTGATTTTATTAAAATCCTTGAACAAAAATTAAAAGGATTATATTTAAATGTTTTATCTCAAAAGGAAACTTCAGATATTTCTGAAGATGATATTTCAGAAAATAGTGAATATATAAATAATTTGACAAATATGTTTGCTGATCAAGATATTAATAAAATTGATAATATTAATCCAATATATACTTCCAAACCTATTGATAAGTATTATTACAAGAGACCTTCTCCTCAAGATTTACTCTTTGAGGAAACTGAACCATACCAGAATTCTTATTCTGGTAAAGCCATTTATGAGTGGAATATTGATGGTTCAAATGATAAAAAAATTATTGATACAATACATAGAATGATGATGTATTCAACTGTTTGTAAGCAAAATGGTAACTCTGATAATGTCATAGCAAATTTTTTAGTGACAGGTTTTATATGCCAACTCAGAGGTTGGTGGGATGCTTATCTCACTGATACTCAGAAACAAAATATTCTAAATCACAAAAAAGAAATTAAGATAGAAATAGATGGTAATATCACTACCACCACAACTAATGAAGAAGATGTTGTTTATACTCTTTGTTTAGCAATCCTACATAATTTTGTAGGAACAAATATTCCTATTGCAGAAAAATTACAAACTCTTTTACAAAATTTAAGATGTCCTTCGCTAACCCATTTTAGATGGTATAAGGATACTTTTTTATCAGGAGTTTTTCAATTAAAAAATCCTGATTCTATTCATCGGAAGTCTAAATTTGTAGACGGCTTGCCATATCTTTTTGCTGAAAAGGTAAGACAGTCTTTAAGGTTAAAAAATGATAGCATAAATATTAATTATGCTGATTTAACCTATGGCCAAATTATTACTGCATGTATTAATGAAGGATTATCTTTATGCAATGACATAAAATTAAAAAATCAATTGAAAAAGCAAAAATTATCAGAAAAACATCAATTAGGAGAATTCTGTGAACAATTTGCTTTTGACATTGACAAACCACCTGGCCTTCATAAAAAACAAAAGGCTATTAAGTCCTATAAAAAGAATAAAAACAAATCAAATGACTTTTATAAATCTCTGCGAAAGAAGAGATACCGGAAAAATTATAAAGAAAGACCTAAAGATAAACCTTTCCAAAGTAAAGGCAAAAGAAAAGCCAAAAATTTGGACATTACTTGTCATAAATGCGGCAAAATGGGACATTATGCCAACCGATGTTGGACCAAAAAAGCCTTGAATGAAATTGAGGACAACCAATTAAGGATCCAATTAGAAAAAGTTTTGTTGATTAGTTTTGGATCAGAACTAGAATCTTCAAATGAAGATATAGAAGTTATCAATGATACTTCTACAGAACCATCATCTTCTGACAACAATAGCTGTCAGTGCAATGAAATAAATTATTGGAAATCCATTGTAGATATGAATGGATTAAATGTTCTCACAGTAGAACAGGATGAAGCCTTAAAGGTTTTGGAAACTATTTCAGATAATAACCTGAAAAGAAAAATGATCGATTTCCTAATAAAGGAAACTGCTAAAAAGGAATCCCCTTTGGTTATAGAAGCACCTTATCAAATTAGTGAGGTATTATCAAGATTTAGACAATCCAATGTTAGAGAAACCCCCGTTTCTACTATGGATTTAAAAAGAGAAATAAATCTCTTAAAATCTGAAATTACTCAGATTAAAAAAGATAATAATATTTTATCCAAAGAATTTCTATGTTAGAGATTCCTAAACATTTAGAAGCCAGTATTTCCAATAATAAAGAAACTATTTCTAATAATTATTTATCTATTTTGGACAGAGTCACTTCTCAAAAATGGTTTGTTAAAATCACTTTAGTCATTAGTAGAAATTTTATTTTGGAAAATGAAATAGCTCTCATTGACAGTGGAGCTGATCTTAATTGTATTCAAGAGAGAATTATCCCTACTAAATATTTTTTAAAAACCACACAAGCTCTTACTCAAGCTGGTGGAGACAAATTACAAGTTAATTATAAACTTTCAAATGCATATATTTGCAATAAAAGTGTTTGTTTACCAACATCTTTTATTTTAGTTAAAAATTTAACTCATAGAATCATTTTAGGAACTCCTTTTTGCATAATATTATGCCTATCATAAACATTGATCAGATTGGTATTACTACCATTATTGACAATAAACAAATTATTTTTGAATTTATTACTAATCCTCAAACTAGAATGTTAAATGAGGTCAAAGACATTCTTCTAATCAAGGAAAAACAATTATGTTTTTTAAGAAATGAAATAAATATTTCTAATATTAACGATCATCTTAATAAAGATGAAACTAAAAGACAAATTAGAATTATTGAACAACAGTTCAAAACAGAAGTGTGTAATGATTTACCAAATGCTTTCTGGAATAGAAAACAACACATAATTTCTTTACCCTACATTGATGACTTTAAAGAAAGTCAAATTCCCACTAAGGCCAGGCCAGCTCAAATGAATCAAGAATATCTTGATCTTTGCAAAAAAGAGATTAATAATCTCTTAGAAAAAGGGTTAATTAGAAAATCCAAATCACCTTGGAGTTGCACAGCTTTTTATGTAAATAAAAATGCTGAACAGGAACGAGGTGTTCCCAGATTAGTTATCAATTATAAACCTCTTAATAGAGTTTTAAAATGAATTAGATATCCAATTCCTAATAAAAAAGATTTATTAGATAGACTTAACGATGCCTTAATTTTTTCAAAATTTGATATGAAATCAGGTTATTGGCAAATTCAGATTAATGAATCTGATAAATATAAAACAGCCTTTACTGTCCCCTTTGGACACTTTGAATGGAACGTCCTTCCATTCGGGCTAAAAAATGCTCCTTCAGAATTTCAGAATATTATGAATGATATTTTTAATCCTTATTCTTATTATATGATAGTTTATATTGATGATGTTTTAGTGTTCTCAAAATCTATTGATCAACACATAAAGCATTTAAAGACTTTCAAAAATTTAGTCAGACATAATGGTTTGGTTTTATCTGCCCCAAAATGAAAATATTTCAAACAAAAATTAGATTTTTGGGTCATGAAATAGACCAAGGAACAATTGTTCCTATTAGCAGAAGCATTGAATTTGCTTCAAAATTTCCTGACATTATCACTAATAAAAAACAGCTTCAAAGATTTTTGGGAAGCTTAAATTATATCTCAGATTATTATGAAAATCTATCTCAAGATACAGCTATTCTTTATAAGAGGCTTAGAAAAAATCCAGGACCATGGACAGATGAGCATTCTTTAGCTGTCCAAAGAATTAAGGACAAAGTCAAATGTTTACCTTGTTTAAATCTGGCAAATCCTAAGTTTTTTAAAATTGTTGAAACTGATGCTTCAAATATTGGTTATGGAGGAATCTTAAAACAAATTAATCCAGACATCAACAAAGAAATCTTAATAAGGTTTACTTCTGGAAAATGGAATCCAACACAGTCTAATTATTCGACCATTAAGAAAGAAATGCTTTCTATTATTAAATGTATTTCTAAATTCCAGGATGATTTGTTAAACCAAAAATATTTGTTGAGAATTGATTGTAGCTCAGCTAAATCAATTATTGAAAAGGATGTCAAAAATCTTGTCTCAAAACAAATTTTTGCTAATTGGCAAGCTCAATTATCAGTATTTGAATTTGATATTCAATATATTAAAGGAGAAAATAATTCTCTGGCAGATTATCTAACTCGTGAATTTTTGCAGGGAAATTAAAAAATCATTCTGGGGAAAACCTGGGAAGAATGGCAACCCCAATAAGGGGAAGAGGCCGAGGCTATAATAGCCGAGGTCGTGGTGGAAGAAGGAGTAACAATTTGTTACCCTACCAAGAATCAAATGTTCCTCTAAGAGGGGATTGGACTACAGTCCATAGAAACAGAAATTTGCAGCAATTACCTGCACCCCCAAAGAAAGAAAATATTCCTTCTTTCTCAGAAAGTAAGACATCATCTTACAAAGAAGTGGCGGTTAATGAACCCCCTCCAGAAGTAACAGAGTATTACGAAAACCCTGTTACAGAAGACATAATGAATGTCGAAGAAGAAGATGTAAATTTGACCCCCAATGATGGATGGTCAATCAAAACAAGATATCTCGAATCAAGAGGTTATCCTGGACTTTATGGTAAGTCTAGACCTAATCTGGAAGTCTTATTACAAATCACTGAATCAGTGACTATTACTCACCATTATCAGAATAATAACCCAGGAAGTTTTATAAACTTTAGCAAATGCCATATCAATAAAATATTAACTCCCAGGGAATGGGGATTAAATCCTAATGGAGAAAAAGCAATTAAAATTGCTGAAGATAAAATTATCTATTTCAATTACTGGGATTATATCCAGGCTTTTACATTAGCCTTTTATTATCAAAATCCCAAGAATAAACATTCTTGGTTTTTCAGTATCAATCCAGACATATCTGAGAAATCTATACCAAATTGGTTTTTTAATTGGTGGATCAAATTCGGTCCTTCTTTAGAAATTCTACCGAAAAATATTCTGGATTTATACAATTCATGGTGCGATTCTAGCCCCCTAATTCTGAAAAATGATTCAAAACTAATTTTTGGACAAAGTCCATGTTTATTCTTTATAAAATTCCAAGTCCCATGGATATGGAGATGGACTATTACAATTGCCCAGGATAAATTTCACATTCCTGTTCTTAGAAGAAATTTCTTCTATAAATGGTGGAATAGAATGCCTAATGAAGATATCCAATGCATGGAAACCAATATTAAAACAGCTATTGCTAGTGACCAATTAAAGAGAAAAGAACAAGGTTCTCAAGAGATCTCTATGAATAATCTAAAAGATTATTTTCAGAAAATTCATCCCACTGAATCTGAAGATCAAATTATGATTAGAGTTCTTGATCATATGAAAAATCAATTTTTCAAAACTTTCCCAGGAAAAAATAAAAATGTTTTTATGGAAACCAGTTCACAAGGATCAATGGATTCCAATGCTTTTGATTGCTTAGCTGGGGAATCTCAAGAAGATGAAGAACCTAGTCCCGAAGACATTTGGAATGCAATGATAGAAACAATGACTCAACAAAGTAAAAAAGGAAAAGGACAATAATAAGATGCAAGCAATGACGTAATCGTGCCAATAATTCACAATAGGTCAAATACCCAGACATTATGCTGTCGGCCATAATAAAAGGAATCTCTTTTAAGTCAAAAAGAAAGCAATAATGTTGCTTTTAATATTTTTGTAATTTTGCTTTTTCGTGTCATTATTTGATGTGACGATGGGGTTTTACCCACAAAGTGCACCCGGCATCAATAATTGATCTTTGTAACCGGCTACTAAATGTCATGTTAGCCTTTTTACCGGCTTAAATAGTAAGCCTTAGTTTTCTATATAAGGCACTAAAATGCCTCAGTTGTAACCAAGCTTTAGAAATACATTTTCCTTCCTTATAATCTACTACTAAATCTCCTCTGATAGCTTTCTATTTTCCAACTTATGATATGCAAATGTGAAAGTAATGCTACATTGAATGTGTCGTTCATATGTTCTTATGCAATCTCATAACAATTTACAATGCATCACTTCTCATAAATGTAGTATGTGCCAAACTAAGGGCACCATGTCAATACACAAACACATTAAAATCCTTAACAGGTCGCTCAACATCAAAACTCTTTGGGTTACTATTGACATCTAGTCGGAGTACTGATTTGTTGCATGGTAGCTCTAGATATTGGAGGTCATCACCAAACCACATAAGAATTCTCCATCTACATACCCCCAAGATCTTTCGATCATCGCCTCAAGACCTAATACAATTTTTTCTGTAAAATCACTAGATTATTCAGTCCTTCTAAACATTGTGAATGCACATACATGCATCGTGTTGACCGTTAGATTGTTAATTTACATCACATTGGGATCTTAGCCTTACGTATATCCCCCTTCGTTGTCCTAAGTCACTCCTTACTCCCGAATGACTATCATGGACATGACTCATGTGTTCTCAACATAGTCAGTCACATAGGAATTACTAAATAGTCACTACATAGTCACATAGGAATTACTAAATATAATTCACTTCATCATATATTATATACTTTTATTAGACTAGTATTATTTTTAAGTTCTGGAGACCACAGACTCTATCGGTCCCTTAAACTCCCATCATTATTTTAAAAAAATAATCATACAGCTGAAAAAAAAATTAATCTTTGAGAAAAATCAAGTTAACTTTTAGTACTTGAGAAAATTAAATTGAGACAATTTAGTCTCTACCTTCATTATATTTTGTTTGATTGATAAAAGAAAGATGGTGGAAAGAAAATAAAGTGAAAAGAAGAGAAAAATGGTAGCAAATTAAATGATTATTTAGCATATTAGTGTAAAAGAAAGAGTTTAATTTATATGTACCGATAAACTATTAAATAATCAACTTATTTTTTTTTAATTAATTTTATCTTCTTTTCACTTTCTTTTCTTTGTGTCGTATTTCCTTCATCAACCAAACAAAGTAGAGTTATACATGAGTTGATCCAACCCGGCCAACCCATTTCGGATCGATCCAAAAAAAGTTTTGAATCGGGCAAATTAGTGTAAATAGGTGATCCTGGTTTTACAAAATAGCAAACCGCTCAACAATTTGAATATTGGGTAAAACCATACCCCCTCCATTTTACACATTATATCCAGGTGACTTAGTTCCTAAAAATTGTTTGGTTATTTTAAAATGTTGCACTTTAGTTATTTTTATGTTTGCAAGTATTTATGCAATTTCAAGAACTTTGTAACTTTGATTATATTAATGCTTGCAATGAAAGTATTTTATGATTTTTTATATTCTCATTAACTTATGTTTATACATATATTAGTTGTTAAAAAAATAATAAAAATAAGTTACACTATATTTTTGAGAAAAATTTAAGGTTGTGACATTTTTTTTAAAAAGAATACGATGATTCATCATTAACAATTAAACTAAAAGAAAAACGTGGGTAATTTAGTATTAACATCTCCATAACAGCAGAAATTTGTCATCGATAACAAATTTAAAGAGAGGTTTAGTTTTTAAAAGTGTATAAAAAAATATTGGTTTTGTGTTTAAGGTAGGAACTAGAAATGGATTTTTCAAACTAATGCTCAAAGAGAAGACTCTAATCAGTGTTAAAGTTGATTCATTGGGATATTTTCCTACTCAAAACTAAATATCAAAATGAACAAGTGTTTTTCTTGACAGAAAAAATGAGCAACTGTTAACATCAAGAATGTTGTTAAAATCTTCTATCCTTTTAAAAAACCACTGTATTGTTCGAAAGTATACGTCTTAAGTGTAAAAAGACTGTATTTTTTATCTAGAAGTAACGATTCAGAAAATAAAAAATTCATATATTTTTTGGATGTACACCGTCGAAAAGTATATAGAGAGGAAAAATTAGCTTTCAAATATTATCCGGTGGGTTGAGCCCACACCAACTTATAAGAAATCGAAATTTTACCATGTACTTCACAATATTTTTTTAAAATGTTAATTTTATCTTTGAAACTTTTTATTATTTTTAAAATTCAAATTTAAAAACTACCGAAATTTTTTTTACAAGATATTCATGTTGAAATTGAAAATTTAAAAAAAAAGTTTTTTGGTAAAAGATGTGTATCGAAAACTTTTAAAAAGTCTTTCAGTATATAAAGTTAAAAAAATGTGTACTAGAAATCTTTTTAAAAAAATTTTTAGAACATAAAGTTGAAAGTATAAACTACCCAAAGACTTTTTATCAGTTTTCTAGTAAAACTCTTCTATATCGGAAAACTTGTGAAAGAGTTTTTCGGTATACACATATATATTTTTTTTTTGAAATTCTATATTGTGATTAATTATTATAATTTATTTTATATTTTACTTCAAATATTTGATATACGGAAAACTGTTATGAATTGGGTCAGGGAGATTGATATAAAAAACAAAGTGACGATTATTATCACTAGATCATATAGAAAGGGTTGAAAAACAAATTAATATTATGTTGTGATAAAGGAATAAAACAAAAGAATAAAAAATAAAAATAAAAAAACAAAGGAATAAAAAAATTAAAAAAATTATAGAAAATTTGCAGTTTCAAGTTTTTCGGTAATTACCGGAAATTTTTTTAAAGTTTTTCAGTAACGAGGTGTGTTTCGGAAATCTTAAAAAAAGTTTTCGGTAGTTTTGAAAAACTTTAAATAAGTTTTCTGAAAAGAAGTTTATACCGGAAAACTTGAAAAAAAGTTTTTCAAAGTGTAAGTTCTGTATTGGAAAATTTGAAAAAAGTTTTCTGGTAAAATATAAAAAATTAACACTAAGTTGTGTACCAGAAAACTAAAATAATATTGTGGTGGAAATTAACAAATTTTAATATTTATATGAAGACAAATATGTCAATTCATCATATTTATGGAGGTAGGTGATAGAACTCAGAATTTTAATGGAAGAAAAAAATATATTATTTCTTAAAATTTAGAGTAGTATCTCTTATAATGACGAAATTGAGAAAGGATGCCGAAAGAAAAACTAAACCAGAGTTATAAGAACTCCTAAACCAGATCAGAATTGTTCCTAACCAGAGAAATAATTCCCCTATTTAGTTCTTAAAATATTTTATGTGTATTTCCCTCTTCCCATTCCCTCATTCTTATAACATAAAATAAGAGACATTATTAATTTGCTTTTATTCTCTTCATTCGTCCTTCTTGAAACTGAATGCCTTTCCACTTCTCCTTCCTTTATTCCTTTAATGGAATATTATTAGAATAAAAGACGTTATTAACTAGCTTTTATTCTCTGCATTCATCATACTAGAAACTAAATGTGTGTGACTTGGGTGAGTGGGGTCCACTCTTTGGGCCCTCATTCCTCTTAATTTGCATTGTTCTATCAGTAGGAGTCTAACTTGAGGGGTATAGGTAAAATTTCCAAAAGAAAAAAGAGAGAGAATAAAGAATTGGGCTTGCCCACATTGGTGTTAACAAAGGACATTTACCATTTAAAAATAGCTAAGGGTGTATTTGGATGAAGTAATTAAAAAATTTAGAGAAATTAGAATTTTAGATAATTTAAATGTTTCAATTATTGAATTACTTTTATTTTTAAATTTTATTGTTAGGGTAAAGGAACTGTTCATTTAAAGTTGGGCTATTTATGAATTTTAAAAATGTTGGGGCAACAATGTAAAAATATTTGAGCCAAAACTAAAATTTTGAAAAAATTTAGGGACCAATTTGCACAAGTTAGAAAATATAGAGACTAATATGCAATTTTAAAATATATAAGGTCCATTTTATGGTTCATATATTATAAAGTAAAGAAGAATCTTAAAATTCTTATGTACTGTGTAGTTTTGAAAGTTTTTAAATTTAGTTTTGACAAAATAACTCATAAAATCTTTTTATTTTAAAAATTCTCCAAAATATTTATCCAAACAAAATAATTTGCTTTAAAGAATTTGAATTCCTTTTAAAAATTACATTTCCTCAAAATATTTCATCATTCTAATAGTTTTAAAAAAATGTTCTAAAAAAACAGTCTAACAATATCACTAGAGAAGAAAAGTGCCGCGTTATTAACACCAATGAAGATAAGATAGAAGAAAAAATAGTTTGTTATTACCACTAAATTTGATTTATTGATGTAATTTGTCAGTAATTTTACATTCCCTTTGAATCTATGTTCACTTTTGTAATTGTGAAGGTATTCCCTTTGAATTTATGTGCACTTTTGTAAACTACTGTTTGATTTCTATCGTCAAATGATGGCTGTTTTATTATTGTTGTTTCTTAGTACTACTAAAAAGACTTGAACGTATCCATTATTTATTGTTTGTATCCATTATTTATTATTTATACAGTGAAAGATTTTATTAGACTAGATTTTATGGTTTTTATCTTTACTTTGGAGAAAGTTTTACTTTTTTAAAAATTGTGGTGTGCTAGTATTTAATTTTTAGTTTTTTATTTTTCTCAAATTTAATTTTTAGTTATTTTATTTTTAAAATTGGGATTTTTATCTCTCTCTTTTACAACCTTTGGAATTTTTTGGACGTTCCGTTTTTTATGATGTGAAAGTAATATGGCATAATGGAATTGCATAAAATAGAATCCGTCATTAATCAATATACATATAACTGTTTTTATAATTTAATTATTTAAAATTAAGTTTAAATAATACTAAAATATATAAACAATATGAAATTAACAAAAAAAAACTAAATTAGAGAAGCTCATACACCAAATATGGGTTAATCCACCTCATCATCATCATGATGCCCAACTTCATCTTCTTCATCATCACTTTCCTCAACCTCATCAACGTCTAGCAACCCCAGATCTGACTTCGTCATACTCGCCAACATCACCCTCATTCTCATCATCCTTGGTTTATCCTCATTCCAAAAACTTTGTACAGGTCTGAGTTCATCACTTTTGAACCACAACCTAGAAAATGGGTTCATCATACTTGACAACATCATCCTCAATCCAAAAGCAGATGCATTGAAACCTCAACAACAACAACACACCCAAATGTTGATTTGATCCTAAAAAAACACTAATCTGTATCTCTAAAAAGAACATAAAAATCCAAACCGATATGCTGATTTTACGGGTTCACGAAATCAAAAAATGCGTCAATCCCATGTGAAGACAAAGACAAGTGGAGAACACAAACATTTCTGATGCGACGAATACGTTTCTCAGTTTATAAATTTTCTATTTGGGGAAATTTCAATTTCCAGGGTTTAGTGTGTGAGATTTGTGTTTGTTTTTTATAAAAATTAGAAAGAAGATGAAGAGTGGAGACCAGCTTGGTGTGTGAGACTTATGTTCTTGCCTTGATGAAAATTAGAAAAATTAGAAAAAATGATGAATGACGATTGACAATGAATTGATGTGTTTTTTGTTTTATTTATCATTTTATAAAAAAATAATGTTTAAATATTTTAAATAAAATAAATAATTAACTTAAATAATTTAATTAAAAAAAAATGAAATAGATATGCTACATCACTGTCACCTCATTAATAATATGCCACATCATTAGAAATAGAGGGGGACAAAAGAATTACAATGCCAAAAAATTTACAAAGATTGTAAAGAAGAAGGACGAAAATCCTGTTTTAAAAAATTGAAAAACTAAATTAATTTTTAAAAAAAATAGAGGAATGCATTTAAACCTTAATTTTTTTACTTTAAAACTCAATGTTCTGGTTTATCTGCATATGTATGAAAAAGTATTTCATATTATAGAGGCGGTTATCTCTAGTTGTTTCCTGAGTGACTTGTCACTTTCATGCTCAACGGGTCTTTGATGGATCTTCAGACTGAATTGATAAATTCATAGATAATGCAATAAGAACTCTCAGTTACCGAAAAAAATTGTTAAGTGCACTTTGCCCTTCATTTACTCAAACAATAGTACAACCACCTTTTAAAAAAATATTATGTTACAACCAAGAGCCACCGCATCAATGCCTTGTTCTTAGTATACATTAGTTGTCCCTAAGAACCGTGTCAGCACTACTGTCATTTTTCAACAAAATTCACAAAGCTAAAGCATTGGGAGAGAGGACACTGATAAGACCTCAACTACCTGGAAATTTGCTTCAACTTGTCATCTTTGATCAAGAATTAAGATGTAGCTTTTGCTTTGGTCTTCCAAGCCAAGTATTTTCTATTTTCTTGTTTGTATCTTTTCCATTCTCTTAATGCAGCTAGGAGAACATGCATTGTAACTGGCAGAAAAAATGGCTGCAAGAATAGAAGGAGAAGAGACACCAGAATCAGTAAACAACTTGTAGCGTAAAAGCTGTTTGTGTATCTACATATAATCTATTTCATTAAATGTGAAACAACACTATTATCCGATAATCAAGTAAGATTGAGATTAAAATTCAAAATAAAAAATGCTCTATAATCACATATAAGATTCAATTATTTAGTATTTAATGTTACATTAAAAATACAACTCCTAAATTATAAATCCAATTTCTCTTTGAAAAATTATAACTATATTTTGATTGTTGTTCACAGTTAATTATTGTGTATTCGTAATTAAAGTAAAACTGTGCAATATTATTATTTAACTATATAATTATATAAAAAAAGTAAGCAAAGTCCATTGTCTTAGTATATATAATTGATTCAAATTTGCCTTACATGTAGTTTGATTGCAAATTAACTATTCAATAGATGCTTTTAAAAAAAAAATTTCAATAGATTGCATTAATATATGATTATATATGTAAAATAACTATTTTGTAATGTTAAATGCTTGATTAATGGTATTGTACTTCTTTTTTTGGTACAAGGTATTGTACTTTTTAACATAAATAAATTCATAACATACTATATTTATATAAAAGTTAAAAAAAAATTGCAATTAATATTATTAATATGGTTAGTATTTTGGTGATGATGGAGATCAAACTTGCAACCTCCTTTCACTTCATAACTCTCTCACTCTAACCAACAAACCGACCAGCCAACTTTATATTCCCTAAATTAAACATTTTTTATACTGAAAAGTTTATGTGAGTTATGTTTGGGACCTTACTAGGGTTAGAGAAGGTTTAAAGACTCAAAGAACATTAATAAATGTATTCAAATTATCCAACTACAAGGTTCTCAAGTTGGGACTATGAGTCAACTCCTTAGCACTGACCAGCCTTAGTTGGCTCATTAAATTAAATTAAACAAAATAACATCAATTAATTATTATCTTTTATATACTATCATTTATTATATTTTATGAACTAAAGCTTATCTAAAAAAGGAAAATGCCACTTGTTCCCCCAAGAATCATTCCAATTCCCAATTCATATTTATAGCATTTTAATTAAAACAGGAGAATTATAATATTAATACATATCTTTATTCAAAAATATATAAATACATATCTATATATAATCTACTTCATCAATTGTGAATCAACATTATTCCCAGCAAATCAATTAAGACTGTGATTAAAATTCAAAATAAAAAATGATTCTACAATAAAAAATTATATTCAAATATTTATATTAGATCCAAAAATCCAATTTCTAAATTATAAATTCAATTTCTCTTCAAAAAAAATTATATTGGTTTTTTTATTGTTGTTCACAACTAATAATCGTGTATTTATACGTGTTAGCTATTGTTAAAGTCAGGTTGTGCAAGATTTTTAATTAACTATATAACTATTTATTAAAAAATAATCAAGATTATTGCCTAAATATATATAATTGATTCTAATTCGCCTTACATATAATTTGATTTTTTTGGTTGATGAAGTTTAGGCAACTCAAAAATTAAGATTTCAAATGAAAACACACATAACCAACAAAAACAAAATTTTACTATTTTTATTTTTATTTTTTTGACAAAATATTTATTATTATATTTTGTATAAAGTAAAATTTTCTAAAAATGTGAATTCTACATGTCCTCTCATGAATCATTCTAATTTTCACCCAATTTATATTTATTTATTTTAATTTTTTTAAAGTTATTAATTTATTTTAATTTTTTTAAAGTTATTAATTTATTTTAATTGAAAAATAGAATAATAATAAAATTATTATTATTATCTAATATATCATAGATATATCTATATATAATCAACTGCATTAAATATGAATATGAATCAACATTATTATCAGAGAATTAATTAAAATTATGATAAAAATTCAAAGTAAAAATGAGCTCTATAATTAAATATAATATTGAATGATTTAATATTATATTAAAATTTCAATCTTAATTTAAATCAAATTTCTCTTCAAAAATTATAATTATAATTGTTTTTAATAGTCGTTCACAACTAATAATTGCGTATTCACACTTTTTGAGGCGGCGTATTCATACTGTTTGATATGCTAAAGTAAGATTGTGCAATATTAATTAACTACAACTATTTAACTATATAAACAAATATAAGCAATTCCATTGCCTACATATATAATTGATCCCAAATTTGCTTTACATATAGGTTCATAGCTAATTAACTATTCAATTAATTGCATTAGTATAGGTAAAATAACTACTTCATAATGTTAAATATTTATTTGATTGCATTTTACTCAAGTACTTGATTACTAATTTCAACTTTTAAATTTGAGTAAAAAAATGTTTAAATTGAATTCATAATAAAAATTATATTATTGCACTCTTTAAGATAAATAAATTCATAACCTACAATATATATTAACTAAATTAAATTCAATACATAAATAAACATTTGGAGGACATTTAGAAAGCGACTCAAAAATTGATAGTTCAAATAGAAACACACGTAATCAACAAAATAACATCTATTACTTATTATCAATTTTTATAAAAAGCTAAAATTATTTGACACATTATTGCAGTGCATTAAGATTAACATCCAATAATTGAAGCGTTTAGTAGGTATTGAATAAAACATTATAACATTGTTATTGATATAATATTACATTGGTGTAAAACTTCATCATATTGTGACACCTTTGATAATTTTTAATTGCAAATCCGCATTATAAAATCTACAATTAGATTGAAAGCTAATATCGTATAAATCATATCTATAAAATTATTGATTGATTTGACATAGAACATATCATATTTATAAATAATTTAAAAATAATATTCAAAATTTTGAATTTTATATAAAAAATATTAATAGATATATTAATGTTAAATATCTGTATACTCTTTGTTTAACCCCATGGAAAGCACATACTGTAACCCAAGTATATAAATAAAAATATAGTCAAAATGTATCCTAAGTGCAGCTATAAAACCTCATTTCTTCTCCATAGTTAGTGTGTAAATTTCGCCACTAAACTTTTTATAAAAAAAATTGTCAAAATAAACTGTAACTATGTTTTCTTGGAAGATATATGCATAAGCATAATCTTCATTCCCTAATTATGAATGTCAAAATGTAAGATAATCTGGTCAATATGATGGGAATCATCAAAAGGTCACGTTATTATTCATGTACTCTCTCTTGTTTCGAATATAAGCCAAAAACAAAGACTACGTCTTTCAAAATATAGACAATTTTCAACAATCTTTACTATATTAAATATTATTTTTCCTATGATACCCTTCATTTAATTTAAACTTTTCTACTCCTATTTTCAATGTCATAATTAATACAGTTATGTTTACAAAGTATTCTAAGGGTAATTTTAGAAGTTGATTTATTTATTTTCCTATACCAATAAAAATTGGTTGATTTCTTAATATGTGTGTATCCTCTTTTTTTTTTTAAACACAGAACCGGAGGGAGTAAGCCAGAATAAAAATTGTTGTAATTATGGCATAAAAGAGGAGAAGAGTTAAAGGACGGACCGCATAGATGGCAAAACAATGCTCAAACGAATAATAGCTGATGGACATAATTGAAGGATGCAAAAAGGCATCCTCTGCAAGAGATCTTGATTGCCTTGATGATACTGAGAAGAAAAGATAAACATCATATTTTAGCAATTCTTCATCTTCATGAGTTAACAAGCTTTCAAATTAGCCTAAAGTCTCTAAAAAAGCATACCGGCCGAAGCATCATACATTCCTACAGTCGCATTAGTTTGAGCAGATTTTGCAGCCTCCAAAGAAAACTTCACCTGCTCCAAGGCAACAAAATATTGAGGGAAAGGGAAGGGATTTCAAACCATCTTCTACGAACTAAATGAGGAAATATATTTTTTTTATATCAATTAATTGTGAAGATGTAGTTGTACACAACAAACTAAATTATTATTCATAAAACTCAAAGTACAAGTACAGTGGTTTTGACCAAAATCTGAAAATAAATATCATAAACTTGAAATCTTCAACCCTAAAAGCAAAAGGGAAACATCTAGTACAAAAAAAGATTAAGATTGACATCATTTTCAATGCGAATAGTAGTGTCCAATATAAGTGATGGAAATCAAAGGATGTGGAGACCAAAGAGAAAAAAAGAAGCTTGAGAGCTTGAAGATTGAGAGAAAAACTCATAGGAAATCATATTGAAAAGATGTAGAAAAAGAGATACTACTCTGTTAAAAGAGCTCATTGATCACTAGCCATATGCAACTAACGATTTGTGGCAAACTCTAGACTAACCATCTTAGCAATAAGTTAATGACAAAAAAGAAACATCTAGTAAAAAAATACCTGTTTTCCAATTTCATCCTTGATAATCATCCTTGGTAATGATTGTACCTGCAAGAAATGGAAATCTAAGCTTCCCCGAACAACAGAATGAACTAAAGCAATCTAACTGACCAACATACCAATCTAGATAGAGATCCAAGCGTTGTGGCACATGAAAGGAGATTAAAGCAGAAATGCTTCCGTGACAAAACATCCAATTCCCTACACACAATCAGCCCGTAAGAATTATTTTTGAAGTGATTTTGTTCTTCAGGAAGACAAATGAATAACCATCCCACAACGGTAACTTCAATGGATTCAACCCACCATGGTGTAAATGTTTATTTCTGAAAATATTATAGGAAGTTTTATGCATTTGATGTAAGAAGTATTCCAGAAAACTTTTCTTTTATTTGGGTGCAACAGTCAACGAAAAATAATTTCCAAGTAACATGCTACAACTAATTAAAGACAGTGAAATCTGTGAAGTTATCAAACAAGACAAATATTCAATTTGTTTCAAAAATAATGATATTGGGAAAAAAATTTAAATCCTTGTATCATTCTTATCCCGTCAGCATCATGCTTTCAAAATTATCTTAAAAGGACTATTATTCTTACCATTCTGTGAAACCTCTTTCACTCCCTAGGAGAATGGATGTGCCTGACTCACCAACATAAAGGTCATCTGACTTCAGACCAAGAAGTTGCCGTAACTGCCCCATGAGAACTTCAAAAAGCTTCTCGAGATCCTGTTTCAGTATTTGCATGTTACAGTACTCAGCAAGAGAATTAATGAAATCAACAACAGCAGAACAATATGTATAACTGCAGAAATAAATAACATTGAACAATTTATTTAAACAACAAATTAAAATAGCTTTTAAAAGTTACTGAAATTTAACGCCTCCAAATAAAAGTCTATCAAAAATTGATTTAATATAAAATCAAGGTCCAAAAAGTTCCACAGTACTAGTTAGTTTACTTTAAACATAAACAATGAGAAGCAACTATCGTCAACAGTAAGCATACTAATAAACAGTGCCTACTAATGAACGAGAGAATAACCTGAGGAGCAATCATATGTCTGACAGGATCCTTACTTTTCAAATCCTTTATACAGCTTTGGGGGTTCCATACCACAACACCTCCCCACATCTGCAATAATCCAGAATAGGCACTTCATAATGTTAACCATTTAAGCAATTTTACAACCAAAAAACTATGAAAGTTTTGAAGGTGAGACAAATAACTGGAGATATAAAGCCATTAGTCTTAGAGATCTCTCCATTCGGAAGCTCCAGCTGAAGAGGACACTCTTTCGCAGATGGAATATATCTGACATAACATAATTAAAAGGTTGAAATCTAACTTGGTTATTTTATTTATTAAGCGTGAAATCACAAAAATAAATGAGATAAACAAATAACATACATGGAAACCCTAGCATCATTTCTTATGTTACATAGTCAGATTTATACAACGGTAGAAGAAAAACCCATATAATATACAATCCTACTCACACTCAATAGTATCATTCATTTGCAGCTGGATTAGGCCTTCCAAGAGCAAAATTTATTTTAGAAAAACTACTACTATAACCATTACTACTACTATTATCTCACAAACATAACAGATCTAAACCTAATCTTTAACTTCAAGCAGTCACCTTCCTAATATGGGGATGGTGGTTGCAGACTGACACAAACTATAGTGGTACAGTTATCATGATCGATGTGGTCTCTGGATACTGCAGGCACAAATGCTTTGGAGTATGTCAAGGTATGACATTCTAAGTGCATCTCTTAGACTCCGTGTCCCTTGTATGGAATCAGGTCCATGTCCAACATCATCATGGGTACCTGATTCATGCCTGCAAAATCACAAATTTAGACGGACCCCAATCAGTTACCCTAGGGCATGCACCAGACACTCATGGTGTTGGATGTGGATGTGGAGAAGTGCAACGGATGAGGCATACCATGACATACACAGGCCAATGGAATTGCAGTTTATATACCTACTTTATCTAGAGATCACACTGATCGTCACAACTGCACCACTTGTATCTGCCATAGATCCGATGCTAAAAAATGTGCATTGAATCTAAGCTTTTAGATGTCAACAAGTAAATTAATTTAGGAGAGCTGAAGTAATATACACCACAAGTTGCAATACTTTTGATCTCCCACCAGCTGCAACTGAAGTATCTAAGTGCCACTCATTGGAGTTAACCTGTTTAAGATAGAAACGTTCAAGTCAATAAAATATTATTGAAGTATCTCAGTTAGAAGAGACATCAAATGAAATTTCACAAGGAAAAGAAAAGGAGGGCGGAGCAGATTTCACATGAACAACAATAAATAAATCACACAAATTGGATCAACTGTAAGAGAGACACATACATAACACAAGACAAAGAAACTTCTGAACGATCAAAACATCATTTCTAAGCTAGACAACTTGCTAATATGTCAAGTGATCTGGGTGGAAAGATACATCATTCATCAAAATAACTATAATTAAGCATAGAACATACAAAAAAAGGAAGATCCTCGGTGCTGAATATGTGGCTGCCATGCTTGTCATCCCAGTAAGAAAACGAAGACTTTGGTACGTGGTACAAAACCTGACAATTAGGAGGAGCAATGAAATCTCTTGAATTCAAAGCATACAATGAGTCTTACGACTTTTGCATTTAGGAGACTTCACCTGGCTTTCAACAGTGATATCGGCTATAGGTTGCAAAGCCTCAATGACAGGTTGCAACAAAGTCTGATCTATTTCACTAAAATCCCTACAAAAAGATCATCACAAAGACTTCAAAATTATGTTGTTCAGAAAGATGACTCCGTCATTCATTATAAATCATGTGCAAACTCTGTTTGTCCAATTTATGTAGCACCGGCAATTTATCGGTATCTATGTGTCAGTGTCTATTCTTGGTTTGTACGAACTTGCAAATTACATTTACACAAGCAATGACTTTCCAGAAACAGCAACTTTTACAAAAGGGAAATAGAAAGAAAAAAAACAGGCTTTTCAACAAAATCACATTTAATAATAATTCATTCATATACCAATCATAAATCCAATCCCTTGGGTCAGCATTAAGCAAACTGAAAGAAAGAACTATCCTCCCATCAGAACCAACAGGCATAAACTCGCCACGAATTGAACCATCTTCACTCCCACCATTAACAAACACCTTAGCAAAAATCTCAGCTACACGCAACACAGCTTCTTCCTCCGAAACCTTTCCAACAATCCATGCATGCCTATACTTCCCGATCACAGTCCTCACCTCTTCCTCTTCATTCACAACCAAAACACTATACGTCTTCTCTTTAGGGTACACATTCACTACACTCTTCACAAATTCATCCGCCTCTTCGTCACTTCCCCTCAACTTCCATTCAAAATCAACATTCTTGACTTCATCGGCCAACACAGAATACTCGCCGTCGCAGCCACATCGCGAAGCACCGGGGGTTAGTTCGGACATTTTACTTTTGATTTCCGCTCCAACTTCGAATTGCGAAATCCTAAAATTGAAACCGACAAAGATAGCACGAAAGCGACAAGGGAATAGTGGTGGATTCGACTCGATTTTCGAGGAGAAAGAGTCAATTTGATCGAATGGGAGAGGAGCACGGTAGATTTCGATAGATTTCCAGAGAAGTGGAAAACCTAGGATGAAAGAGATGAGGACTGTAACGCTCATGATGAGGCGTTTGATACCGGGTTTGGTTTTTCGCATGGTTTTTGAATCGAATTGTGAACTGGAATATGTAGCATGAGTTTGTGTATTTTCTGATATTAGTTTTGTTGAGTCTGCTTCAGAATCTGATATTTCCGCCATACCACCAATTGATCACTTGATCAGGTTTCTACAAATTCAATTAAGAGGCATTTGGTTTACTTTCATGACAAGATGTATAGAGAATATTGCATTTACATTTTGGTGACAAATATATAGAGAATATTGAATTTAGATTTCATATTATTGAATGTATATAATGTAGCCATCTTAGCTCAGCTAGTAGGGCGCATGGCTTTTAACCATGTGGTCGTGGGTTTGATTCCCACAGATGCGATAAATTATATGTTTTTTTATATTTTTTCCTCTTTTTTTTTTTTACTTTTTTTTATATATTTTCTATTATTACATTTATTTATATATATAACAACTAAGTATTTATTACACATACAAGACATAGGACATTGTTCTGTTCATTACATAAAACTAGTTAAATCTAGTGATCATATATGTGACTAGGCCAGCACACTTTCTCATTTGTCTTTTCTGCGTGGACTACATCATCGTTTCCAGATACCTCTCACATATTCTTACCTGCATAATTGGAATGCTTTCTAAAACAGTAGTATGTGTGTTCAAAAATATGAATAAGTGAATTTAGTTTTTAGATTGATGTTGCCAATCAAATAATTCCTTATCCACTAATTTCAAATAATACAAATTATTATTATAAACACAAAATTTTATATAAATGTAAGGGACTACGCAGAGCAACACCTACTTAAGATCCTCTACTTAAGAAGACCTATTATGATATAAAAGAGCTGCGCAGGGCAACTCCTACTTGAGGTCCTCTACTTAAGGAAACCTGTTATGATATAAAATCCCTTCTAGAGAGATCTATTATAGGATCTCCTACTTGAGGAAACCTATTATAATGTGAGGAGACCTATTGTGATCCCCTACTTAAGGAGACCTATGAGGATATGAGACCTATTGCAATCCCCTACTTGAAGAGATCTATTGATCCCCTACTTGAGGTAGGATCCCCTACTTGAGGAGACCTCTATTACCTATGATCCCCTACTTGAGAAGACCTACCATACGGTAGGACCTCCTACTTGACCCTATGTAGGTAACTTATATGTAAGTTTTTCTTTATATACTTGCTACAACTGACACCATTCAGCAATTTACAATATGGGACTTTAGCATTCACACAATGCATTACAAATTCGCGTATCATGCATCTTGGACTTAAATAATTGAACTATCCACTTCATTACCCTTCTCATATTTCATTTGTAAATGCACCATATTTCATCATAATTCCATGACTATTTACTATCTGATGCAATTATGTATGCAAAACCTATCAAGACTTCTGGAAGAAAAAAACACAAAACCTGCAACCAAGCTATAGGTGCAGCTGCTCATGAGTCATGACAACATTAATTTTACTTATCCGTTGCAGAGACCGTTTCTTATTTTGTTCGGAAGCAGTTTATAAAGCACAGGCTGAAACAGGTGAAATCAAAGATATTATTTGAATGCTACTGCCGCACATGTGAAGAAATGATTTAAAGAGTTGTGTTTGCCAAAGCAAATGGAGAGTAATAGATGCCAGCGATTAACACCTAGGCAGCAATAAAGATTCTGGTAAGTCTGAAATCTACCTCAGTTCAATTGCTTCATTAACAATTCATATTTATGTTATTGAAGATTTGGACATATATTTTGAGGTTTGCAGTAACTGTGACATTTATATGGAACTCAACTGCGACACATAATGCTTGAACAATAACATATCCATTTTTATTTTTCAAAAAAAAAAATCATTCAAGTATAAACTAGAGGGGAAACTACTTTAAGCAACAGTCTAATAACAAAATGGTGAACAAAACAAAAGAACACTGCAAAATTGTAAAAAACTAAAAACTTTAGCAGTGCTACTTTGAACATATTTGCAGTTAAAGGACAGAGCAAAGTTATTATTTTTCTCTCTATTCAAAATAAAGATGTTTTTGTATCAAAACTGGAGATGGTCATTATGAGATCTATTCCTTGAAACTTTTCTTATCATGCATTTATCCTAAACATTTTGTATAAACAATCAATATGCCATATTCAAGTTAAAAAAAATTGCAACTTCAAAACTTTATCATTTTCACACTTTTTGATAGAATTGAAACTTCAGCTACTATATATCCTTTGAAGCTTTCTCTCTTTGGTTCTCAAATTTTTCCCATGATCCTTCTAATATTGCAGAAAATATAATGAAATGGTGGCCATCAATGTATATTAAGTATACTAAGTCTAAACAAATTATAAACAACCGGGAAGACTATCATCCTTAGCGAGAGTCTCCATATCTTATGCTAGTCCCCACATTTTCATGTAATGGTTGATCTTTTTTTTATTAATGATATGAGTTAGAATGACATCCTTCAAAAAAAATTAAGTATACTAAGTCATGGTTTAGTCCTATTATTATTTATATACTAAGATTACCAAGTCATTGTCAATACCATTCAATTACTAACAATGTTGGACTTAACCAGACTTTTCAAATTCTTATAAAGGAAGATTATTAACTCATTGTAAGTATGGCATAACAACTATTTCTCCAGGGCCATTGATATGAAAATCAACCCCTACACAACCCTTTACTTCTTATAATTTCATTCATTATGTTTTGATTTATTAAATTTAGGATGTCTAAGAGGTACATACTCTTCATTTTATTTTCAATTTGATGCATAAATAAAGTATGTAAAATATTATTTTCCTCTAAGTTGGATAAGGAAAGAATATAAAATATAAATTTAGCACACTGACATGAAAAATGTTAGCAAGATTTTCTAACACAAGTCATTTCCACCTAGTTACCTGAGCCAATAAAAAAGTTCATGAGAGTTGTCTCCTTGATCCTCCAAACACTGCAAAAAAAAAGTTAAAGGGAAACTATTTGTTGCACAGAAAAATATTAAATATTTCTTTTTTTTTTCAACAATATAATATATTTCTTAAAATTCTGAATTGCATATACTTGACCTGGAGTTGTATTCCAACTGCTAGTGGGATCAAATGGATTTTGGGTTGAGAAGCTATTATAATTGAAATGAGGCAATTTTGTTGCATTCAATAACTGACTAAAGAATAAATCAATAAATAAAGAACCAATTTTACAACTTTTCAATAATTAAAATAAATATTTTTATTTAGCTACTGACAATGTTGGACTTAACCAGACTCCCTATTATTTTTCTTTCTTTTTATCTGTATTGTGTCACATTTTCACTTGATTTGATGATTTTATTCACAATGTAAGTGTGTAAATACAATGGTATTAACAATTTTAAAAGAAAACTATAACTGCGTCTTTGATTCACTTCAGATTTCAGCTTTATCATTTTCACACTTTGACAGAATTGAAAGTTCCTTCTTCAACTATTATTTATCCTTGAAAGCTCTCTTTCTTTACTCTAGTATAAATGCAAGCTCAAGTTAAACTAAAACTAAAACTAAAAAGTTCAATATTATAAATAAACAACCTAAAGCCTAAAGTACACCTTATCCATCAAAATCACCTTATTAATAAAAACCTCAAAAAGTCCATGAAACTATGGTACATGTTTCATATATTGAAAATAGAAAATAGCATTTGAACACATCATAGATACCTGTCATTCCACATTTCATTGCTGTCTCATCAATAATTTATTGACAGTATATATCTTATGTAGGTGCTATATATCAACGGACTTGATCAAGTTTGATCATAAATTAAGTGTAGTTTTTTTAGTCTGTTTGATATCCTTGAACACTGTAGTTTGATGAAATTTAAATATTTATATCATCATCAAATTATATTGGATTGTACATAAGCAATGGAGCTTATAGCTGAAATTCTTTTTGATATGACATAATGTGGTAGTAGTATCCCTTTTGTTTTAATGTTTATCTGCTTATATAGACTCCACTGTTTATCTGTTTAATTAGAATTCGAATTATTTTATACTCTTTATTCTCTCACACCTTTCACCTTCTTACGATGTGGGACTCAATTACTAGGCAATGTATTTTCCATTTCCCCGCTCTACTGCTGCTTCTTTTTTTTTTTTTTTGTTCCAGTTCACTTTGGCTTACTGAATTGGATTTTTCCTTCCTTTTTCTTTGTAATAATTGAATCAAAAACTGGCATTTTCCCTTCAATTTTTTACCCTTTTTGCTCCTAGTACATGTTGCATGTTCTTTTTTTTAGTACATGTTACCCTTTTTGCTCCTAGTACATGTTACCCTTTTTCTTATCATATTCTTTCTGCCTATAGATTGTAAGCTGAAAATATTAACTTTGGTACATCATATTGAAGAACTAGTTTTTCACATTTTTTTAAGCTTGTTGTCTTTGCTTCAAGAATCAATCACTAAAAAGTCTATGTTGCATGTTGGCCAAAATATCATCAGAAAACTTTGTAGACAATAGCTCCAACTTGTGCTGAACTTGGTTTTTAGTTGAAACGTCACTGCTGAATATTACTTGTGACTAGGCAATGTGTCCGGATATCATAATTAAGCATGGACGGGAATAGAAAATGCAGCATGAAGCACCATTATAAAGATGAAATTCACCACATTTTTTTCCTAATTCATGACATATATTTGTCCTGCAACAGCCCTTGAACTAAAAATGTATCCATCCAAACCAAACCAAAAAAGAGGGAAGAAAAAAAAACTCAGATGGCCAATTGTTGAGAAACAATTTAATAACAAAATGGTGAACAAGTTGAGCTGACTGAAAAATTTGTAAAAATTTCAGCAGAGTTAATTTGGTCTCTAGCATTTTTAGGAAGGACCAAAACATACCCTTTTTTCACATTTTTTTCCTAAATAAAGATGATTCCGCAACAAAACTAGGGACCGGACGCTTCCACAAGAAAATTATGGTTGAGCCTGATGGTTTTGGTTATCTCCTCAACCCTTATGTCCCATTACTTGAGCCTGAAGATTTTGGTTATCTTCCAAGAGTCTGTCATATTCAAGAAGTAAATCTGCAGCTTGTTTTTGGAGGGAAGCAACATGAGATTCAGCGGTCTCAACTCTCTTGTCTTTCTCTTCGGATTCCATCTTTGCCTTTTTCAAACCTTCTAACAAAGTTGAAAGTTCTTTCTTCAGCTGTTTTATCTCCTTGGAAGCTTTCTCTTCCTTTTCTTTGAACTCCGTGGTTTCTTTTTTGAGATTTTCAACTTCTTCTTTTGAAGCTCCCATGTTACTCCTTAAATTAATAAGTTTTTGGAGATAATGGTGCATTCGGTCGATTAGGAATCCAAGGAATAATGTAAAACCTGCAAGGTTAAATTAATTAGTTTTTCAAGATAATGGTGTGCTTTTGAAGTTTACATTCTATATAGTACCAGGAAGTTTATAGCATATTGTTCACAACTTGTTCATCTTTAATGTGAAGCAAATACAAAAAAAAATTAACAAATGAATAGAATAAGTAACTCTGTTACACTATCTAAAAAAAATTATCTTGGCTTGAAAGGGGCCGCGCGAATGCAGGCCCCTACTATCACAAATTATGACGTAGGGTCCACCATTTGGGTAGACCTTAGGATAGCACCCATCCTACGTGCAATGGAGGTCACTATCCTAGACCATGGGCCTTCTCGATCGCCCATTGACCCCATCCAGGTAAGTATCTTGCAATGTTGGAATTGAAGGTTATTTTATACCCTTTCTTCTCTCAACAGCTTCCAGCTACTTACGATGTGGGACTCAACTCAACAACATCTATATATACCATAACAAACACTAGCGCTTTTGACGGGAAACTATGCTGCTAAACATTACTTTAAAACGTATCATATCTTTATTTAAATACCGTTAACTTCAGCACATATCTATATTAATTAACGTTGAGGAAATTATAGGATCTATCTAATTTAAAAGGAAATGTTTTCTGTTTTCATTTTGTTTTAAACCTTGATTTCAAAATATTTACAAGAAACAAAGTGATAACAAGATGGAACTGTTAAATAATTATTAATGAAAAGAGAAAATCCAAACAGAACACATTTCTTAAACTTAATAGACCCTAAGTGCCAGTCAAGGAAATGGGTCTCCTCACGGCATCAAATAAAACTAAGTCGGCGAAAAATAGATAAGATTGGATATGCATCGTGACAACTGTATAGCTTATATTATGCACACTATAGAATAAATATACTTAATAGACACATGGCAAACCAAAAATCATATGTTCTACCATGGGGAAAAAACATCAAAACACAGCAAATGCAGATCCTTTCGATAATTGTTTTAGAATAATTTGTCTATATTTCAAAATCTACAAGAACCAGAACCTTCTTGGTATGGAAGCCAATAGAGTAAAACCAGTCTAAGATTATATAGTTTATCAAGATTCTTAGATTAAGGAAAAACACAGGATCAAATAAATCTCAGATCAGAAATTCTGAAATTTTCGAAAACAACTCTAATTAAAGACATAGAAAGATAAGAGCCAATAGAAAAAAATACCATTAATACTATTTGTTAATGGAAGCCCAATGCACAATAACAGCATTTATTACCTTTCGATGAATCATCGTAATTATTAAACAAAAGTATTAAAACCTCTTTTGGGAGATCATGCTCTATATTTATCTCAGTGATACTATTTTTAATTATTTGATGTTAGAATAGGAAGGGGCCGCGCGAACGCAGGTAGGATCCACCATTTGGGTAGACCTTAGGATAGCACCCCTCCTAAGTGCAATGGAGGTCACTATCCTAGGCCATGGGCCTTCTAGATCGCCCATTGACCCCATCCAGGTAAGTATCTTGCAAGCTTGGAATTGAAGGTTATTTTATACCCATTCTTCTGCCAACGGCTTTCGGCTACTTCCGATGTGGGACTCAACTACACTTGAATATATTGTAACAAACTCTAACTGCTACACACCTCTCTATAAGCAACCACCAAACCAGAATCCCCAAACATAGCATAAATCCCCTATTGGAAGTTCAGAGTAGATTGCAGTCCACCCCTAGTCGCCTTAATTGCGGAAGTTTTGCGCTGCCTTCATTGTATTACCCAGCACAATGAAGGTGTTGGAGGCTGCAATGAAGGCAGTCCAAATGTGTTGCAATCAAGGCGAGTAAGGGGGGCCATAATTAAGGAGGAATTTCCAACATCCACAAATCACAGAAAAGGTTTGCAACTCAGCACACCAAAACAGCTTAACAAGTTCAAAATCAATGAACAAATTGACAAATCACAAGGTCCAAAATCACTAAACAACTAAGATTCAAATCACAAGGGTATTGGGTTACCCTTGTTGCAGTTAGATTCAACTCGACAGAGCTAGGTTTTAGCTCATCAGAGTAGAGTTCATTCACCTCGTTTGCTTGGGTTACCACACCAAAATACACAAGCACAGCTTGATGCTCTGTTTCAAACTATGCTTGCCAGCCATTGGGGCAAACTATTTGATTTCAGAGACATATCCAAGAAAGGCGAGTCGATTACTATATGACAGGATTGACAGAAGGTTACTTCCATATTGGATTTTAAGCTAAGGAACTACAATCTATATGCGCTCCGGCTCCGCTCCTTACTACATTGCTTATAAGAGTGGGCACTCATCTCTAGAAGTTCTACTGGAACAAAATTAACGACAAGCTTGCAGTATTAATATTCAGAAATAGTCATTTTACATGAATCACCTAACTAAAATGAACAAAATATCGATAAGTAAAGAAGTTAAAGAATAAAGTCAATTAATGAGCCATGATCATTTCAAATAGATAAATATGAATTGTTTATACTGTTGTTTTTTATTAGAATCATCAAGAAATCAGACATCAAAGCTAGCAGATTTACAAATGAGTTATAACACATGCAATGCCATCAACACCAAACAAGACATCAAGTAATAAATTCAGATAAATAAAGGAAAGGAACAATGCTGATTATGGATTAGTGAGTCAAAAAAGGAACTTCTAATATGTTCATTTCCAATAGCAACTTAATAATGACCAGCACGTTTTAGTTTCTATTTAGATTTAAAAGATTATACGGTTTTCTGAAACAAGTTCAATAACATAGCAAAAACAACTTATATACATGTTTGCATGACAAAAACAAAGAAAAAACCAGAGACCTGCAACACACCCTAGCAAATTGTTTCTTTATATTCCATGATGCAACGTGATTGTGGCCACAATGCAAGTCACAGTTCGAAGCTGATATGAAAATTTTGACAAATGAATAGAATAAGTGACTCCATTACATTGTCTAAAAACATTGTCTTGGCTTGGAAGGGGCCGCGCGAACGCATGCCCCACTACCACAAATTATGACGGAGGACCCATCACTTGGGTGGACCTTAGGCCAGCACCCCTCCCAAGTGCAATGGAGGTCACTCGTCTAGGCCATGGGCCTTCTTGATCACCCATGGACCCCGTCCAGGTAAGTATGTAGCATCGTTGGTATTGAAGGTTATTTTATGCCCTTTCTTCAATTAACAGCTTTCAGCTACTTACGATGTGGGACTAAACTACACCGGTAGATACCATAACAAACTCTAGCTGCTTTTTCAGTGTGGTGCTGCTAAATATCACTTTCTAACGTATCATAAAATATCTTTATTCAAATATTAATGCCCCCGCATATTTATATTTGTTAATTTTTCACAAAAATTACTTTCCAGCTTAAGGCTTCCTTTTCTCTGATATTTCTAGTATAAACTATATTGGAAAACAAGAAAATATAATTTAATCTTTTTATGGTGACATTGTATAATTTAATATCTTTTATACACAAACATAGCATCACAATTGCCTTTGCAAAAAATTAAAAAAATAAAAATAAAAAAAAAAAGCATCAAAATACAAAAATGGCAGATAAATCTACTGTTGGAATTTACGCCTTAATTGTGGTCCACCCCTAGTCACCTAAATTGCAAAAAGTTTGGGTTGAATTAAATTCTTCATCCTTTTTCTATAGTAAACTAGCACAAGTTTCTCTTGGTACCTTACAGTTTCCTCCATTGTATCCCTCAGCACAATAAAAGTACCGGAGGCTGCAATGACAGCAGCCCAAATATGTTGCTTTACAGCATTGCTTTTAATGGGCACTCATCTACAAAAATTCTACTGGAACAAAATTAACTACAACCTTGCAGTATTAATATTCAGTAGTCACCTCACGCGAATCACATAACTAGAATGAACAAACGATCGATAAGCAAAGAAAAGAAGTTAAAGAATAGGGCCAATTACTGAGCCATGATCATTTCAAACAGATAAATATGTAATGTTATATAGGATTTTTTATCAGAATCATCCAGAAATCAGACATCAAAGCTGGCAGATTTATAAATGAGTTATAACTGCTATTCAAATATAACGCATATGCAATGCCATCGACACCAAATAAGACATCGAGTAATAAATTCATAACAATAAAGAAAATGAACTATGCTGATTACAATTAGTGAGTCAAAAAAGGAACCTTTAACATGTCCATTTCCAATAGCAACTTAATAATGACCGGCACGTTTGACATTCAATTTAGATTTAAAAGATTATATGGTTTTCTAAAACAAGTTCAATAACACAGTAAAAACAACTTATATATACATGTTTGCGTAATAAAAACAAAAAACCAACCAGAGACCTGCAACACACCCTAGCAAATTGTTTCTCTATCTTCCTTAAAACAGTTTAAATTATGATACCGCATTTCTGGCCGTGGCAACAAAGTCACCACAATCTCATCCCACATCGGACTAAAACAGCTGCAACGTGATTGTGGCCACAATGCAACCATAATTTAAAATCTCCTTTTCAAGAATAGTCACAGTGATTGACAGTAATTTCCTTTTAGTTTAGAACTGACAGAAAAGTGAATCAAAACCTAGTAAAATTTAAAGACTTCATATAAATAAGGACTTCCATCTTCTACTAAAGCTCAAAATAAAGTCAAGCAAAAAAAGCACATCAACACTTCTTTCTAACACATTAAAATTAACTGAACTTAGCAACATAAGAGCCAGTCCCCGAAGGAATAGCCCAGTGATTTGGCTAGGAACATCAGAGGAGTTGTATGCAGGAGGTCTAGGATTCAATCTCAGGCACCTAACACTTCCCTTCCTCCTAACATATATACTAACTACTAACATTCGATTATCAACAACAACAAAAAAAAAACATAAGAACCATAAAACTAATAAAAACCATAAAGTGATTAAGCATCAAAACAACTAAAAAAATGCAAAGGACAAAGACAAAAGTAGTGTCAACGCACCAATGAGTGAAGCCTCAAGCAAGTGAGTTCTCCAAAGAACTTGATCCATAGGTGACATAGTACCAAGCTTGGCACCTTTGTTCTGGATCTTAACAATACTCATAAAACTTGAAAGGAGAATCACAGACATTGTTCCAGCAATAGTTTTAACTGTAGCTGGACCTTTTCCCATCTTGAGTTGATCCAAGCTTTTCATCACAAGATCCCTTAATGGCCCTATCTTCACCAATAAAAGAAAAGCCATAGCACCCTCAGCAAAAAGCACCAAGAACAACAACTGAATCATCTTTTTTCTTCCTTACAAAAAATACCCACTTCACTAAAACTACCAAAAATCCTAACTTTTTCCAAATAGGATTGAAATTGCCAAAAATCCTTACTTTTTCCAAATGGGGTTTTGTAAAATTGTCACTTTTAAGCAAGAAATGAAATCTACTACCCCACCAACTAATTCATTGTTCAACACAAAAGCTAGTCTTGAATTGAAGTTAGTGAAAGAAGAACCCTCTTTAGAACACACTCGAATAGACCCTTTTTAGGATTTTACTGAAATGGGACAAGCACAGAATGACCCAAATGAAATATAGAACGAAGAAACGATATTTAGCTTGAAAGCCTGAACCTTTACAATTTATTACATATATTAGCCTGAAGGGAAAGGCTGAAAATTCTAATTTGGAAGAACCAATGTTCTGAGAGAGAGAGAGAAAGAGAGAGAGAGAGAGTAAGTTTGGGACAGAAGGTACTTAAAAGTTAAAGTGTTAAACCCTTGTTTTTTTGAGGGACTTGTGCTGAAAGTGAAAAATTAAGGGAAAGTCTTTGAGTTGAGACTAGAAGGGTTGGTGTGGGAATACGGGTTTGGTCTATTATTTTGAAGAAAAAAAAAAAAAGGGGAGAGATTGAGAAGAAAGAGGGTACTACATGTCAATACCACCGTTTACATATGTACGAAAAATGATGTAGTGGATCCTTTGAGAAAAGCAAAGAGTAACATTGTATCATATTACTAGTTTATTAGTTTATCGATTAGACACGTCAAAAGTATACTTATCCTAACTTTTGACTTATAAGACACGCGGACCCTACCACTAACATAATGGAAGGCAACATTATTACAACATGACAAAAGTACACTTATCCTAACTTTTGACTTATAAGACACGTGGACCCTACCATTAACATAATGGAAGGCAACATTATTACAACATGACAAAACACAACTATTTATAATCACGCTTGTGACCCAAAGTAGGTAGACGTCACATCAGTCTTTGTGGATAGGCTCATGCGATGGAGACATGTTGAGATCAGATAAGGATTCTTCTATAAAGTTGTTTGTTTCGTTGTATGACTCATCCCTCATCATTTCTTCGTAATAATTTTGGTAAAAATAATCTAAAGGGTAGTGTGATTCATACTGATGCATGTCTGCAAACATATCTTCAACACTTTCTTCTGGAATATCAATTCCTCTATAGGCAGTAGAAAGGTTCATCCCAGAAAATTCTTCTTCTATGTTTTCTTGAGATTCTTCTTTGATTGATTTTGAGTTTTCACCTACTTCATATGAGGACTTGGTTGTTCCCGGTGGTTCCCAGCTATGCCAGACTTCTGCTGGATCAACAGATTGCCATTGAGGATGAAGATCTTCATGACTAATGCATGTAGTAGTAATCTGTTTTTTATCAGGATAATAAAGATTAATTAAATTAACATAATCCCTTAAGGCTTTTAATCCTTTTGGGTTTGTGCCATAATCATCAATGGTTTCCCAAACATTAATATAACTCTTGCAGATCAGGAGTTGAGTTCTGGAGTCTGTTTGGTAAGGACGATGGAGGATGTATACTGTTTTAAATCTTTTAAGAACTTCAGAATTTAAGTTCTTTTCCTTGAGATCATTAACAGCTAATCCTAAGCTTTCTCTCCACCAGCTTAATGGAGAAAACCATTCTAAGGCTGTCCAAATTAAGGATCTGTGCTTCTTGGGGGTTCAACAGATGTTCATACATTGCAATAGTAGGGATTAGGATAGGCATAGCGTATAAGCTAGTAGCACACCAAAGATACCATAGTTGATTGTGGGTGAATTTGAAGGCTGGATTCATCAAAAATGGTAAGTGAAAAGGAGTATCCGGGAAGATAGGAGAATGGTCAGGAAGAGGTTTCTTTCTTATGATCTTGAAGAGATAATAAAAGAGATTGTTCCTGGCAAATTCCTTAAGTTGAGAAACTGAGAAGGAGTAATTAACTCCTGGAGGAAGGTTTCTCGTGATAGTGGCATTTTCTGTAATAGGTCAGACCATTAATATTAATGGAAAGGTATGCCTGGTAGTGATGATCTGGATAGGTTTCATGGGTCTCGATAATAGATCAGGGATCACGTTCTGGATTCCTTTGACGTGTTTCACTGTGAAATCATATCTGGAAAACCAGTCTCTGAGTCTTAGAGTTTGAGGATCCGGAGGCATCTTATTCTTGAATTCCAAAATCTTTGGAAAGGCTGAGTTATCCATTTGGACTTCAAAATGATAACCTCTGAGATGGAAATCAAATTTTTGGATTCCCATTTTAACTGCAAGGGCTTCTTTGTAGGTGGTGTGGTAATGTTTTTCTGCTTCTTTAAATTGACCACTGGCGTGACAACAGTAATGTTTTTTGCCTTGTACTTCTTCAATCAGAACTGCTCCCCAATAATGGTCACTGGCATCAGTCTGGAGGATCCTCTTTCCATCTCCAGGGATCTTGAGAGCAAGAGGAGATTGAGCAATTTCCTTTAAAGCTCTTACAGCTTTAGTTTGATCTTCTCCCCAAGGTGGAGGTTTCTTCTTTAGTAATAGTGACAGAGTACTCGTGTACTTGGCCAACTTGGGAATGAAATCTCTAATATAATTGATTATACCGAGAAATTGCTGAATCTGTTTGATAGTAAGATGATCATCAGGAAAATTCAACAACTCTTTGGCAATGTGAGGTTGGGGTTGATATTTTCCTTCGGAGAAATGCATTCCTAAGAAATCAATTTCTGTTTGGCCCAATTGGCTCTTTTTCTCAGAAAGCATTATTCCATGATGTTGGGCTATTTTTATGAACTGGCCCAATAACTGTTGGTGAGACTTCTCATCTTTGGAAAATAGTAACAAGTCATAAATGTAGATGAGAGTATTGTGGAGGATAGGCTCAAATATTTTTGTCATGGCCTTTTGAAACAGTGATGGAGCAACCTTAAGCCCAAAAGGTAAAACAGTCCATTGGTACTGGGCATTAGGGATACAAAAGGCTGTTTTTGGACGATCCATTGGGTCAATACCCAATTGCCAAAAACCTGACTTTAAGTCAAACTTTGAATATATCTGAGCGTCTTTAATGAATACGTTTAGAGATGAGGCCTTTGGGATTGGAAACTTGTCGTCTTGGAGAAAGTGGTTAAGGGGCTTGTAATCGATTACAAGTCTCTTCTTTCCTCTGACTTTCTCTGACCTTTTCTCTACGTAGAAAGCTTGGCAGGCCCACTCAGACTTGGTGGGTTCAATGAGACCTTGTTTGAGCAGCTGGCTGCACTCTTCATTTGCCAAGGCATAATCAGAAGGACTCATTCCAGGATGAGTTGCCTTTGTGGGATTAACATCTTCATTAAGCTTGAATGGAAGTTGAACATAGAAGTTCTGATTCTTCCATAAGGGTTCCGGGTGGAGGAACTTCTCATGACTGTCAGCGCAAAGCTTAAGAAGTTTTAACTTGATTTCTTCATATCCCGTAGGAACATTGGATAAGGAGTATAATTTCATGATTTCTGAGAAGGGTCGGAACTCCCTTTTATATTTGATTCCTGTGGCGAGGATTTGAAGTCTTTTAGTTGCCACATAAACGTCCATGCCAATTACAATGTCTTTGGCTAGAAGTTTAGTTCCTATAACCTTTGTCCAGATAACACAGTATGGAAAAAACTTGATTCCTATTTTGTCTTTGGTTATCAAGTTTGTGGTAAAGGTTTTTCCATCTGCTGCCATGAAATATGCAGTATGAGATTTCCAGAGCTCAGTTGGCAGGATGTCGGGATTCATCATGGTAATTTGTGCTCCTGTGTCCATGTATGCTATGACCTTTTTAGGTCTTGAGAATTTTGTTGCTAAGACATGGATTTCTACACAAGGTAGAGGAGGAATAGGAAGAGAACTTCCTATCTCTTTGTAGGAGAACACTGGTACATAATCATCTCCTTCAGATTCTGAGAGGGAGGTTTCTTCAGATGAATAGTCTTGGAGAGCAAAGACTGTTTCTTCATCGGCTGAGCTTTGTTAAGAGTAAACTGATTATAGGTCTCCTTCAACAGGATGAAGGGAGTTGATCGGTTTTGCAGCTTTATGTTTGTTGTTAGGACATTCATGGAGTAATGTCCTTTCTGTCCACAGATAAAGCATCTTTGCTGCTTTCGCTTACCTCAGAAGGGTTTCTTTTTGAAAAACCTTACACCCTTTTTCTTTCTCTCTTTGAATTTCTTGTAGGTTTTAAGCTTCTGTGTATGATACTTCTTCTTACTGGGACAGCTACACTGACTATCTTTGCACTTGATCTCCAGATAGGATTTTTTGCATGCTTTTTTATACTTGGCCTTTTGACTTAAGACTTCCGAGAATTGTTTATGGAGATTGCATAATTTGTCGAGAGCTTCTAATGTCATTTGATGGACTTGTCCCATGCTCATAGAAGGGACATCCTTATCTGCTGCAGCAATCATCTTGTGGAGAACGGGTTGAATCTCTTGAGGTAGAGATGCAACATATGTGTTCTTGAGACTGGGGTCATTATAACCATTAAGAGCATAGAATCTTTGGAGCATTCTCTGATAATGCTTTTCTATGTCTTTGGTTTTAAGAGAACAACATTTCATCTCAAAGAACTCTTGTCTGTATTTCCTGTTGTAGATGTCTTCATCACCTATGAAAACATGGTGAAGAATTCCAAGAACATTAGCTGAAGTTTGAAGGCTATGCAGCTCATGTTGTCTGGCAGTTCCGATGTTGGAATACCATTCCTTCAAAGTTTCTGTCATTCGGCAATAGAATTCTTCAATAACTTTGTATGGATCAGCAGTGGTTTTCATTAACTGAGTGTCAAGCCATGCACCAAAATCAATAATTCTTTTCCTCCATTTGCTAGGAGGAATGTCATCAAGAGTGAACCAGGGTCCACCGGCTGGTTTGATTTTCTCAGTTTCTAGAATGTCCTGAAAGGAATCTTCATAGAAGGTCTCTTCCCTTTTTATGTTGGTCATAAAAAGTCTAGGGATAGGATCTTCCTTTGGTTCAGTATCTAGAGACTCTGTTTCAATAGACATTAATGATTGGGTTTCTTCAGAGCATATGTTCTGACGGGGCTTGTCTATTTCGGAGTCATCTGAATGGTTATCGGTTGAGGACTCAACAAGGGATTGGTACCCTGGAGAAGATTCATGTTTGGCTGTGATGGCTAAGGCTTCAAAGGCTTTGTTAGGATCTTCTTCATTAAAAGGTGGTGTCTGTGGGTCTGACGACGAGGTGCTTATTCTAGCAACCTTTTCTTTAGACTTTGATATTGAAGGATCTAGAGGTCTGGTATGTCTGGGTCTCCAAGGTTCTGGAGCCCTGAATTTAGATGGAGCCGTAGCAAATCCAGATAGGTCTAGTTTTGGTGATCTGGATGGTGAAGTGGATAAGAAATTGGATATATCAACTTCTGAAGGCCTGGTTGGTCTTGAGTAGTATGAAGGATAAGCAGGAATATTATGAAATGACTCTTGGATGGGTTTAGTCTTTTCTTTCCAGAGTCTTTTTGCATATTCTTCCATTTCTTCAACTTGTGCTTTTAATTGCAAGAATTCTCTTTCTCTTTTGTTGAAGTCATGGCTGAAGACAGCAACACCATGTATTTGGCTAAGTTCATGATCTAGGGCGTCAACCCGAGCTTTAAGGTCTTTATAGCTTCTTTTCATCCTGGTCGAGAACCCTTTGAGATACTCTTCAGTGTTTTCTGAAATCTTATCTACTTTCTTATCAAGATTCTGAAGCATCTCATTTTGTGCTACCATGTTCTCAGATTGCCAGTTTAGATCTTCTTCGGCCTGGGTCAAAGGTTTCATTCTTCCATCTGCTTGGACTTCAGATGGATTGATGAATGGTTTTGACGTCCTGTTGGTGATAGCATCAGTTTTCTTATCCAACAGGGGAAAATGTTGGTCGTACTCTTGTGACATGGCAGTATACATGAAGCAGGGAATCGGTTGAACCTGCTGAGGAGGATCTGCTATTCTGCAATGGTCTGTTGGAGACCATGTAATAAGAGTTGGATCATCGGGTGGCAGAAGTCCTTCCTTTCTGAGGATTGCTAGTCCTTCCTCGTAGATTGATAACAGCTTCTTTTTTCCATGGATAGCTACCCATGGGCCATTCTCGGGATCAAATCTTTGAGGAGGAGGCTGTGGTTTGCATGCTCCTTTCTTCTTTGTTTTAGGGCGAATGATATCTTGGTCGATATCACTGTCATGCATCCAACAGTCGCAATCAGGATCACACATTGAGGGATCAACGTCCCATATAAAGTGTCCTTTGATCTTGTCCGTATAGATGGGTTTAACATCTGATGTAACGGCATGAATTGGGCACCAGGTTTCTTCAAGGACAGGTCTGATCATCATGGTTTGGAAGATCTGAGAAGACGAGCTAGGTTCTTCACCAAGTTTCTTGAATATGGTTTTGACCGTCTTGTCTGGATATCTTTTAAAAGAAGCTTCCTGTGATTGGATTGGCCTTCTGTCCTCATGGAGCTTATCGTAGTTAGTCATCCATTCCAGAGGAATAAGACGAGCTAACTCTTCTTTTGTGATTCTCCTTGGGATCTGGACAATCGAACGTATTTCTTCTTCTCTGCCAGCCATAACCAGCAAGGAGTCTGAAGAGCAACTAGTAGTTGGAAGATCTATTGCATGATTTTGCAGACGGTAGATGATCTGGTGGTGAAGAGGAGCCACCATAGCTTCAGGGACTTGGTCTGATCCAGTAATCTGGATCTGAACCTTTAATCTTGTGGATAGAGTGTTGTCACTGAGGCTGACGTTGTAGTTGGGATACACTGTAAGGACGACACTTCTGGCGTGAAGTGTGGTTAAGACAGTTCCTATGATGGCGTTCTCATACTTCAGATAACTGGAATCTAGCAAAGCTATCTTTGAATATACGGGTTGGTTCTTCCTTTCGTGCAGTGAAAGGATTAGTCTAACAGCACCAAATTGGAGGGCTGTGTAACCTTCACGTTTCCATCCATTGATGAGTTCTTGAGGAATCTCCATATCTACATACTGTTCTTGGTTGGTAGCCCTGAGGCTACACTGATCTAGTCTAGATGATTGGATATATTCTTTGATGTTAGGTCTGTTTGTAGATATGAGGGTTCTAATGGATCTAGTGAGGGTTTTGTTCCTTCTAAATATATTGTATGGATTCAGAAGTGGAGGAATAGTCTCAGAGATCTGAGCATCCTCTGGGACATGAGAATATTCTATTAAGTTTTCTATTTTATTAGAAATGGTCTTTTTACAGAGTTTTGGAAACGAGAGAGATGAAGTTGTTACGATGGGTTGAGTGTTGGTAGCTTCAGCTGTATTCATGATGTACTGGGTTTCTCTCCTACTCACTCTCGTTTCCATGTTTAAGAGACCAATTTAGTTTTAAAGGATCAAAATGAAACAATAAAATTTAAGAAATTAAATTAAAATTTAAAAATAACTTAAAGGATAAAGAAAAAACTTATCTATTTCTTACTAGAAACTATACTTTCTGGTTTTTATTAATTTCCATACGAGTTTCTTCTGCTAAAAAAAAAGTTTATGAAAATTTATTATAATGTGAGATTAAGATGTATGTGATATTATTGAACTTTGATTTTGTAGTATTGATAGAGTTGTTGAAGAACCTTGTAGTCTTGATCTTTGCTCACTCCCCTCCTATTCTTGTGTGTGAACCGTATGCAAATCGTAGAGGGATATGTCCCTTTAAATTTGAAAAATACTTGGCATGTGGAGCCAATGGTTATGAGAAGATTGTTCAGTGTGTGGTATGACAACAATGAAGAATCTATTATTTCCAAGCTTGAGCATTATGCTGTTGATCTGGATGTGTAAGGTAGGCAACACCGTCACAAATTCAATGAATAAATAACTATACATCGGTGCTAGCCGGAAAAGGTGCGAAATAATTTTTCAGAGAGAATCAGTTACTATGTGTTAATTAGATTGCACATTTGAAACGAATGAGCGGATTGTCAGATAGATTAACTTCCCAAGTGAAACCCACTAATTATTATTATTATTATTATTAGTATTATTATTATTGTTTTTATTATTAAAGAAAAAAAAATGTATTTATTAGGTTTGGTCCATGTGAAGAAAAAAAAAGAAGGGATTTGAAATTCCTATTTTAGAAAGAAGGAAAATAGTGCTGCTACAACCAGAAAAAGAAAGGAAGAAGACTGTGACGACATAAACATATAGGAGAAGAAGAAATTCACTCTCGGTGGTAATGAGTTTGTAGAAAACTCATTCTATTTGGTCTACAATTTTAGTATAATATTTCTACTACTGAGTTTGTTATTTTAATATACAGTCTTAGTAGTTTTACTTTCTCGAAGAGTTATTTTAAAATACCTACTTTAGTGGAATGTTATTTGTTTCGTTTCCACCTTTTTTTATTATGGCTATTGTTGATTGGTGTTCTATAGTGTTACTATGAAGAATTTGGTGTGCCCATTAATTATTATAGTGGAATATTTTATTGGACTAGAATCTGTGCTTTTTATTCTCTTATTTTGAGGGGAGTTTTTTACGTTAAAAATTGTGTTTGTCTCATATTTAATTTTCTTTCAATTGTTGTTATGTGAAATTGTATTTTCTGTTTGGTCATTTATCTGCACAAGTGGGAAAAAATATTCCACATTATTGAGATAATTATCTATGGTTTTTCCCAACAAAGTGGTATCTAGAGCTCGGTTGGTTTGGTTTGTGCATTTAAATTGAGGAGAAAAATAAAGGTCTGAATATGATTAAGCTTAATTCTTCTAATTATACATTTTGGAAGACTTTCATGGAATACATGTTATACAATAAAGATTTGTATGATCCTATTGAGGGTGATACTGCTAAACCCGAAGATAAATCTGATGTTAACTGGAAGAAGATGAATAGAAAGGTAGTGGCCTTGATCAGAAAGTGGTTGGATTTGAGTGTATATCCACTTGTTAAAAGTGAAATAAATGCTAACACGACGTGGGAGAAATTAAAAGAGTTGTATGAACGAAAGAATGTGCAAAATAAAACATTTTTGATTCAAAAGCTGGTAATATGAAATAAAAGGCGGGGGTTCAATGGCATAGCATGTGAGTATTTTTCATAATACAGTGAATCAATTGACAACGGCAGATATTAAATTAGATGATGAATTACAAATGTTGCTATTGCTGAGTTCCTTGTCTGATAACTGGGAAGTCGTTGTTGTGACAATGACCAATTTAGCTCCAAGTGGAAAGTTGAAAATGTCAACAGTTAAAGAGAGCATGTTGAATGAAGAAGCTCGAAGAAAGGAATATGGTCTGATTAGTTCTTCCTTAAAGTCAGAAACACTAGTTAATTGTAGGTTCCTTAAGAGAAATCAATCAACCGAAATAGATGAAGACAAAGAGAAGAAAAATGATAAAGATGCAATAACACTTTCATCTGTTAGTGATGTTTACATTGTTTGTGATGATAATTCCATAACCATACATGTCAAGATTCAACTTGGACTGTTCATTCGGGTGCCTCGTATCACATGTTACTCCTAGGCCTGATCTTCTCATCTTATAGTGTTGGTGCTTTTGGCATGGTAAAAATGGGAGATGAAGGAGTATGTAAAATCATCAGTATGGGAGATGTTTGGGTTGAAACTAGGTTGCAAGCGTCAATTGAAGAATGTTAGACATGTTCCTGATATTCGTCTCAATTTGATTTCGGTGAAAGCCTTGGATATTGAGTTATCACACTTACTTTGGTGGTGGTGGTATATGTAAAATCACCAAATTCTAGTGGTTGCAAATGAGCAAAGTTCTACTTATCTCTATAGGATGCCTACGAAGTTATGCAGGGAAGAAGTGAATGCAATTGAAGACGCCTCTTTTGATTTATGGCATATGTGCCTTGGTCACTTAAGTGAGAAAGGGCTCAACATACTTGCGAAGAAAATTTTCTTCTTGTGAAAGGTATGTCTCTAAAAACTTGCACTCATTGTTTTGTTGGAAAACAACATAGAGTTTCTTTTCATAATACCGGTCCTCGTAGGAGGCAAAATATTCTTGATTTAGTTCATACTGATGTTTTCACGATGGATAGTAAATCTCTTGGTGGTGCATCATATTTTGCTACTTCTATTGATGACCACTCTAGAAAAGTGTGGGATTTTCCATTGAAATCTAAATACCAGGTACTTGGTGTCTTCAAGCATTTCCATGCAAGTGTTGAGCGAGAAAATGGAAGGAAATTGAAATGTGTACAATCAGATAGCGATGGTGAATACAAAGGTCTATTTGAAGAGTATTGTAGATAACATGGTATCATGCTTGAGAAAACAGTTTCAAAGACACCTCAGCATAATGGTGTTGCAAAGAGAGTGAATCGTACGATTAATGACATAATTAGATGTATGCTCTCTCATGAAAAATTATCGAAATCCTTTTGGGGTGAAGCAATGAAAACTATTGTGGATTTGATCAATATTTCTCCTTCTATTCCACTTGATGGTGATGTTCCAAATAGAGTGTGGACAAGGAAATATGTTTTTTACCGTCATTTGAGAATGTTTGGCTACAGATGTTTTGTTCACGTTCCAAGAGATGAGAAGTCCAAGATTGATAGTAAATCCAAACAGTGTGTGTTCGTTTGTTATGGTGGTGAAGAATTTGGTTATAGATTGTGGGATCCAGTTGACAAGAAAATTATCAAAAGTCGATATGTGATATTTCTTGAAGACCAGACTATTGAAAATTTTGATAAAGCTACGAAACATTAATTAAATTCCATAAGTTACATTGATGTTGTGCCTAAGCCTTTACATAAACCTTTGTTGATGGGGGAGATATACAGGTAGATGATGAGAATGTAACTGATGATCATGTACCTCACCATGATGAGCAGGTTCCAGTTGAGCCCCTAGTTGAATTTGAGTTGAGAAGATCTACTAAAGAATGTCAAACTTCTTAGAGATAACCTCCACATGAGTTTGTGATGATCACTGATAGTGGAGAACTAGAGTACTGCCAAAAGGCTAATACTGAAGTGGAAATGTTGCTTTACAAGAAAGGGGGGTTTGAATTGGAAAGCTGTCTTTTATAAATTTTCCTGTCAACACTTTAAAATTTAACTCAAGAATGATCTTGGTTACAAAATAGAGAACGTTTTTGATTAGTTTTAAAAGGCAGAATGATCTTAATAGTAAAGGCAGAAAAAGGAGAACGTTCTGGAAAACGCAGAACGTTCTGGTTTGCTTTTAAAACAAAAAATGGTTTTTTCAACTTAAGTAAATAAAGAGCTGAATGTAAATAGAGTTAAGGAAGAGATAGTACGCAGAGAGTTATCCTGGTTCACCCTAACTTGGGCTACGTCCAGTCCTCACACTAGTGAGTTTTTCCACTAAGTGTTTAAAACAAAGTACCCACTTGGTTTTACAACTCCTAGTTCATATCAGCCTTGATCTGTCACAGTTTATCACTCTTTTCTACCCAGAAAGAAATACAATCTGATCACTTATCAACCCTTGATAGGTTTTTACAACTTCACCTTTTAACCTTAAAAGGATTTTTCTAAAAATGACTGACTCAAGCTATAAACAAGCCTTATAGTCTTGAGTGTTGAATGATAATGATATGATTTAAGACAATCTGTTTTGACTCAACTCTTGTTTGAGTTTAGATTCTTTACAAATGGTTTCAGTAAACTAAAGGTAGAGAATTCGAAATAGAAGGTTACTGATTTCTTGAGAAGCTTTCAAGTGTTAATGTGAGTGATTTGATGATTTTCTTTGCACGTGAATGTCTTGTTTTTCTCTTGATCAGTGAGGTTCCTTTTATAGATATTCAGGAAGTCCTTGAGGGTTGATATTACGTTTTGAGAAGGTTCTCTTGATCAAGGGGCAGAATAAAATAATCATCTCTTATTTCAAATCTTTTGACTGAACTTTTCTGCCTTTTTTGACTTCTTGACTTTCTTATGTTTGTTTAATGTTTTTCCATCTGATCTGTGCACATTGTAGCATTAGTTTGATTAAAATAATACATGTCAGAATGTGATGTTGTACATTAAATCAGAATCGTTCTTGAACAAGTTCAGAATTTGGAGAATGTTCTGGTGCAGAAAAGCAGAAGCTGGAGAACGATCGTTTTCAGCTGTTTCATCTGTTTTGCTTTGCTCTAAATCTTTTCTCCTTAGATCTTTTAGAGTGTTTCTTTTGCTATCTTTAAACCTTCATATCTCATGTTGATGTACTGGAAATTTGTTTAAAATAAGCATGATTTTTTCTTGCATAAAAATCAGGTTCCAACATCCTTGATGAAGTGAACAGAGTCCTGGAGAACGTTCTGGTTTTTCCAGAAGAACGTCAAGAACGTTCTTGGTTCTTGGCAGTGCATTTTTTGCTTTGTTCTTTAAATTGATTCTGCTTAGTACCTATCTTAGATTAATATACTCAAAAGCACATGTTAAATAACAATTAACTTAGAATCATAATTAGAGTCTTTAATTAATCTTTGTTTGTTTTCATCAAAACTCTTTAATTGAGATTTTGTCTTAACAATCTCCCCTTTTTTGATGATGAAAAACATAGATTAATTTTAGATTTTAATTTTGATTCTAATATGTAAAAGATAATTTACAGAGAGCATGAAAGCACAGAGAGCATGGAAGCTCCCCCTCAGAATACGCTGTTTAATTTTTTTGAAATTAATGATGGTAAAAAATTAACAGAATCATACTTATTTGGATCTTGCTCCCCCTCAAAATATGCTTCACATAATTGTTTGAAATCTTTTTCCAAAAGCAGATTTTAACCAGATATATATATATGCTTATCATGATAAATATAATTCTTTTAAAATCCTTTTAGAAGCAAAATATACAAGTACTTATAAACAGAAGCAGAACCAGAAGTAGATTTTAACCAGATATATATATATATATATATATATATATATATATATATATATATGCTTATCATGATAAATATAATTCTTTTAAAATCCTTAGAAGAAAAATATACAAGTACTTATAAACAGAAGCAGAACCAGAGGCAGAACCAGAAGCAGAACCAAAAGTAGAACCAGAAGCAGATTTAAGTACGGATATATATTTGATCAAAATATGAAATATTTCATTAACATGGGAAAGATGATTACAAGCATAGTTTCACAAAATTAATACATAAAATCTAAACTTCTTTCTCCTCCTTTGTCATTACAAAAAGAGGTGGGAGAACCAAAACAAAAACACAGCTTAAACTGAGTCTTCACACAGAGAGGGAAGGAGAGGATCCTTCTGAGGAGGATGAGTGCGAAGGGTCTGGAATCGGATGTACAGAAGAAGGAAGAGGGTCAATCCCGAGCTTGGGGGCGAGCTGTGTAGTCATCCATTCTCTGAGAATGGCAGACTCTCTGTCTTGAAGAGCTTGTCTAGCCATGAGAGTCTCGAGAGCAGCTAGGATGGGTGAGTTGGATGTCTCCTTCTCAGTCTTCTGTCGCTTGGATGGCTCAGCAAAATTAGCCCTAGGAGAGGAAGGCAGGTGGATGGATGTAGGAATTTGTTTAGTACAGAAGGTAGAGAGGGATGCAAAAGAGGTAGTGATGTGGGGAAGAGGATCTGAGGGTGTTGTATTGTGGTTAACAGAGGGTCCTGGAGTGTCTAGAAAAACCAAAAATTGGCTTATTCCAAATATAGAGGAGCTTGTTTTTTGGGGGGAAACAAAAATGGGTGACATAATGGAATTTTATTGTGGTGGGAGCTATGAGCAAGGGTTGCTGTGGTGTGGAGAGAGGTTGGTTCGGATGGGTGAGGAGCTGGATATAGGTTGAGGAAAAAGAGGAGGAAGATGTCTTTGTGAGACAGAAGGAGGAAGAATGATGGTAGGGGAGAACGTTCTTGAGGTATTTGAGGAGAACGTTCTTTGGTAGGTGGACTAGCTGGAGTTGGGGCTGGATTTTCAGCAGGGTTAGAACCAGAGTGTGCTGCAGCTTTTCCTTGAGCTGAGCGCTTTCTTTTGGTGGTGGTGGTTGGTAGAACAGATTGTGGGTGATCAGACGAAATCTTTTTCATGTGGGAAATGTTTTTGGCTGAAAATTTGGAAATTTTGAGGGTGAATTTTTCTGTGGTGAGAGGTATTTTGAAGTGCCAAAAGATTTTAGTAAGAAGCATGCCATAGGGGACAGTGCTCTTCTTATATACTTTGGATGTGGCAGCAATCATGTTTTGGAGAATGATGTAGGGAAGGTTGAGGCGTTTTTTATGGAGAAGATGATAGATGATGAGGACATCATTATGAGAGACAAATTCATGGCTGCCACAATGTGGCAAGATAAAATATTGACTGATGCTATTAAAAACCTTACAGATAGGTTTGAGAGAGGATGATAGATGATCTTTGGTATTGGGTAAGAAGATATCAGATAAGACTTCTTTTCTGCTAAGAGTCAGGGCAGAATACCACGTTTTCCCAAAAACCATAGGTCCTTCTGTTGGCAAGTTGAGAATGGAGGATAGGATTTCAGGTGTGAGCTTAATCTCTATGCCTTTAACGTTGGATACCAGGAATGATTTTTCAGGGAAGGTTTGGGCCTGGCAGTAAAATGCCCTGACTACATCAGAATAAAAGCATTCTGAAGTTTGGAGGAAGGAAGTCCATCCAAGGGAGTCAATATGTTCCTTGATAACTTTATTTTCAAGGGTGAGGTTATCAAGAAGAAATACCCTTCCAATGCCAATGGGTCTCTCAGCCCATTTTTCAGAGAAAGTTTTCTAGAGAGAGGAGGGAATCAGAGACGAGAGGCAAGAAGATGAGTCAGGTTGGAGAGGAGAAGAACGTTCTGGCTCAGACTGTTGAGGAGCAGGACGTTCTTGAGAGAAGGAAGGAATAGAACGTTCTGGTTCATTAGGTTGAGGAGCAGAACGTTCTGGCACTGGGGATGGAGAATGTTCTGGTGAGAATGAACGTTCTTGAGGTTTTCTCTTGGGGACAGTGGTTTTTATTTTCTTCTGGGGATTCTTAAGCCTGTTCTTGGCTAAGAATTGAGCAAGAGTAGGGGTTGATTTCACCCTTAAGTTTTGAGCTTTGATTTTAGGGTTAGGGTTAGGTTTTAAGGGGGATGATGGCATAGGTTTAGAGGAAGAAAAAATATCATGTATGGTTTTTCTTTTCTGGTTGGGAGGTGTTGTTTGAGAGGGAATGGATGATTGAGATGGAGCAGGTTGTGAGGTTTGGTGAGGCGATATTGAAGATGGAGATGTGTTTGAAGGAACTGGTGTTTGTGTGGGTTCAAGGGGGGCATTGTTATCAGATTCGTCACTGTTAGAAATGGTTAACACAGTGGGATCATATTGTTGACACTTTGAAGTTCCAATCCCGGCAAGAATGCGCATGGCGCGTCTTTGGGCTTTGTTGGGTTTTACTATTGCAGAGGGCAAAAGAGGATTCAGAGAGAAACAGATGAATGAAGAGTTGTTTGGAAGATGGGAAGGTTTTTTTTTCTTCAGAAATAGGGAAGTTGAAGAGATGATTGATTTGAAAAGAGGGAAGTTATGGAGGCGCAAAGGTCAGCGCATCAGTTGCTTTTGAAAGACTCCAGACAAACGCATTAAATGCAATGCTGGCAATCATGATTTTTTTTTTGTAAGTGGAGAGAGGAAACAAAAAAAAGGAGAATGATGCCTTTTAGAAAAAGGAGATTGATCGCGAAACCAAGAACGTTCTTGGTTTTGCAGAAACACAAAAAAAAAATTCCAGATACATTCAATTTGGATTTTTGATGATTTTTAATTTTTCTTTGATGAAATTAAAACTGTCTTCTACCAAAGGTTTTGTAAAAATGTCAGCAAGTTGTTTTTGAGTTTCAACAAAGATTAATTGAACATCCTTTTTATTAACATGATCACAAATAAAATGATGCTTAATTTCAATATACTTAGATCTAGAATGCTGAATTGGATTTTTAGATAAATTGATAGCACTGGTATTATCACAGTAAATGGGAACATTTGAATAACTTACAGAGAAGTCTTCAAGTTGATTCTTTATCCAAATTACTTGGGAGCAACAATTTGCAGCTGATACGTATTCAACTTCAGTAGTTGATAGTGCAATTGTGTTTTGCTTCCTACACGACCAGCTGATTAAGGCTTCTCCCAGGAACTAGCATGAGCCACTTGTGCTTTTTTGTTCAGTTTTATCCCCAGCATAATCAGCGTCGCAGTAAGCTACAAGATCAAAATGACTACCTTTTCTATACCAAAGGCCAAGATCAGTAGTACCGACAAGATATCTAAAAATTCTTTTTACAGCAGTTAAATGAGATTCTTTAGGATTAGATTGAAATCTAGCACATAATCCTACTGCAAATACTATATCAGGTCTACTGGCAGTTAGGTATAACAACGATCCTATATGCCTCTATATCCATTTGAAAAAGTTTTATAAGTTTGTGAGATGCATATGCAAGAAGGATTCGTATAGCCTCTAACCTTGTAACTGGTGCGAAAGTTTCATCATAATCTATGCCTTCTTGTTGGTTGTAACCTTGAGCAACCAGCCTGGCTTTGTTACAAATAACCTTACCTTCTTCATCCAGTTTGTTTCTGAATACCCATCTTGTTCCTATGATTGTTTGGTTTTGAGGATCTGGAACAAGATCCCAGACTTCATTTTTTTTCAAACTGATGAAGTTCTTCTTTCATTGCATTAATCCAAGATTGATCAATAATGGCTTCTTTGATTGACTTTGGTTCGATTTGGGAGATCATTGCCATGTTGTTGTTGTCATCCTCTTTGAAAGACATTATGGTTCGAATCCCATCAGCTGTATTCCCAATAATCTAATACTGGGGATGATCACTGATTGTTCTCCAGCTTTTTGGAGGAGAATGAAGTAGAGACTGTTTATCAATCTGGATTTCCTGGGGAACATTCTGCTGCTGCTGTCCAGAATGTTCTTCTTCTTCATCATCTTTCTTGCTCATTTCCAGATCATCAAATTCATCAAATAATACATGTATACTAATTTCAACAACCTTTGTTTTGAGATTAAACACACGAAATCCTTTAGATTCGGTTGCGTAACCCAAAAATATGGCTTTGTCTGATTTAGCATCAAACTTTCCAAGGTTTTCTTTGTTGTTCAAGATGTAACAATAACAACCAAAAATGTGAAAATATGAAATGTTTGGCTTTCTGTTTTTCCAGATTTCATATGGTGTTTTGTTGATGATTTTTCTTATTGTCACACGGTTTAAAATATAGCATGAAGTGTTTATAGCTTCAGCCCAAAAGTATTTTTCAACATTTGATTCTTCCAAGATTGTTCTTGCCATTTCTTGTAATGTTCTATTTTTTCTTTCAACAAATCCATTTTATTGAGGAGTTCTTGCACAAGATAGATTATGAGAAATGCCAAGATCTTCGAAAAAGTTTTTAAAAGAGGCATTTATGAATTCTCCTCCATGATCACTTCTTACAGAAATGATTTTGGAATCTTTTTCATTTTGTACCTTCTTGCAAAAGTTTTTGAAAGCATCAAATGCATCATCTTTTTGTTTTAAAAATAAAACCCATGTATATCGAGAGTAATCATCAACAATAACAAAACCATATCTCATTCCACCTAGACTTGTTGTTTTAATAGGACAAAAAAGATCTATGTGAAGCAGCTCAAGGATTCTGTTTGAGGAAATAAACTCTTTTGGATGAAAACTACTTTTAACTTGTTTTCCTTTAGCACAAGCTTCACATATTTTATCTTTATCAAAATTGATTTTTGGTAATCCTCTAACAAGTTCTAGTTTTGAAATCTTTGAAATTGTTTTCATACTGATGTGTCATGTCCTCTTGTGCCAAATCCATTTATCTTTGTTTATAGACATGAAGCAGGATTCATCAGGTAATTCTTCAAGGTATAAAACATAAAGATTTTTCTTTCTTATACTTGAAAAAATGAGTTCGCCAGTTTTGTTTTTAACTTCACAGAAATTTGGTTTAAAGATAACCTCGAAGCCATTGTCACATAGTTGACTTATGCTTAAGAGATTATGTTTCAGACCTTCTACATATTGAACATCAGAAATTTGAGCTGAGTTTTTCTTACCAATGGTTCCTTTACCTTTGATTTGAGCTTGGTTGTTGTTACCAAAGGTTACTGAACCTCCTTCTTTCTTTTCAAATGACATGAAACAACTTTTATCTCCTGTCATATGTCTTGAACAGCCACTGTCCAAGAACCATGGCTTTTTCTTGACTAGTTGAAATCCATTATGCATAAGGTGTTACATTAACTTTAGGTACCCACTTGGTCTTGGGTCCTTGAGAGTTAGTTTTAAGTTTGGATTTTCTTTTGAAATAACATGCTGATTCATTGTGACCATATTTAGTGCAATGAGAACATTTTAGTGTTTGAGATTTTCTTAAAAACAGAGGTTTGATAGGAGTTGGTAAAATCCCAGAATGTTCTCCCTTTAAATTTTTTGGAGAATATTTCTATCCAGAACATTCTCCCTTTTTCAGGTTGCCTGGGGAACGTTATCCCTTTTCTGGTTTTAAAAACTGTTAGTTTTTATTCCAGATGGTTTCAGATTTGTAAAATTTATTTTGTTTTTGATTTTATAATCTCTCTTTTTGAAATAACATGCAAATTCTAGATGTCCTATTTTATTACAATATGAACACTTCGTTTTACATGTATTTTCTTTACTTTCCGAAACAAAGAAATTTTCATATAATTTCATTTTTTGTGTTTTATCAAAACCAAGTCCTGCTTTATCAAAGATACCTACTTGAGATCCCATTATTTTTTGAAAGGTTTCAGTAGCTTTGATGAACTGTAATAAATCATTTTTCAGAATTTCAATTTTAGCTTTAAGGATAACTTTCTCCTTTTGTGTTACAGAACATTCTGGTTTTTCAAGATTTTCAGTTTTGTAACTTTCAAGCTGAGATTGTTTAAGATCTTGAATAATTTTTTTAAGTTCATTATTCATAGTCTGAGCTTTCTCTTTCTCTTCTTTTTCTCTATAAAATTGTTCTTTCAAGGAGCTACATTTTTTAATAAGAAGATTTGAATCATTAAGTAGGTTATCAGACTCATTTCCCATTTTTTCACATAGAGAGCAAGGTTCAGATTTATTTACCTCATTTTCTTTTGTGCTTGCCATTAGACATATGTTGGCTTCTTCTTCTTTTTCTTCTTCTATTTCTGATTCTTCTGAATAATCCCATATGGCCAACATTGATTTCTTTTTAAAAGGGAATCTTTTTGGTATTTTCTTGTTTAATGGACATTCTGCTTTGTAGTGTCCAAGTTTGTTGCAGCCAAAACATGTGATCTGACTCTTATCTACTTCTGTCTTGGGATTTTCTTTTCTGTTTGGAAATCCCCTTTTTAACTGATCTCTTCTTCTCATCATTCTCTGAATCTTTCTGGTGAGCAGAGCTACTTCTTCATCAGTATCTTCAGTTTCTTCTAAGTCCTCTTCTATTTGTGATGGTAAATTTTGATGTGCTGCTTTTAATGCTTCTGCTTTATTCTTCTTGATTGGTTTGTCTTCTTGTAACAATACTTCATGTGCTCTTAATGTACCAATCAATTCTTCTAGTGCCAATGCATCAAGGTTTTTGGCTTGACTTATGGCAGTCACCATTGGCCTCCAGATTGTTGGAATGCATCTCATGATTTTTATGACTCTATCTTGCACTAAGTATGCCTGTCCTAAGGAGCGCATCTCATTTAGCTTGGTTGTAAACCTTGCATACATCTCATCAATGGTCTCACCTTCATTCATTTCAAAAAGTTCGAATTTCCTTATGTCAACGTCAATTCTGGTTTCTTTAACATGGCTTGTTCCTTCATGATGAGTTTGCAATGTGTCCCATATTTCTTTGGCAGTATTGCATTCATCAATTCTTTCGCTTTCTTCCCTACTTAAAGCACATGATAAAAATAATTGAGCTTTAGAGTTTAAGAGTACCTTAGTTTTGTCTTCAACTGTTCAGTCAGCTTCTCTTTTTTCAGATGATGCTGGATCATCTTGATTTATCCTTGGAATGTAATCTCCATCAGTTATGATACGCCACATTCTTGTGTCTTGAGATTTCAGAAATAGCTTCATTTTGTTTTTCCAGAAATAGTAGGTGTTTTAATATTTTCTCTTGGGGCTTTTGACATTTCCTTCTAGATCTTTTCTCTAACACTGTTTAGGTGTTTTAATCTTAGAGACTGTGCTCTGATGCCAATTGAAGTGGAAATGTTGCTTTACAAGAAAGGGGGTTTGAATTGGAAAGCTGTCTTTTATAAATTTTCCTGTCAACACTTTAAAATTTAACTCAAGAATGATCTTGGTTACAAAATAGAGAATGTTTTTGATTAGTTTTAAAAGGCAGAATGATCTTAATAGTAAAGGCAGAAAAAGGAGAACGTTCTGGAAAACGCAGAACGTTCTGGTTTGCTTTCAAAACAGAAAATTGTTTTTTCAACTTAAGTAAATAAAGAGCTGAATGTAAATAGAGTTAAGGAAGAGATAGTACGCAGAGAGTTATTCTGGTTCACCCTAACTTGGGCTACGTCCAGTCCTCACACCAGTGAGTTTTTCCACTAAGTGTTTAAAACAAAGTACCCACTTGGTTTTACAACTCCTAGTTCAGATCAGCCTTGATCTGTCACAGTTTATCACTCCTTTCTACCCAAAAAGAAATACAATCTGATCACCTATCAGCCCTTGATAGGTTTTTACAAATTCACCTTTTAACCTTAAAATAATTTTTCTAAAAATGACTCACTCAAGCTATAAACAAGCCTTATAGTCTTGAGTGTTGAATGATAATGATATGATTTAAGACAGAATCTGTTTTGACTCAACTCTTGTTTGAGTTTAGATTCTTTACAAATGGTTTCAGTAAACTAAAGGTAGAGAATTCGAAATAGAAGGTTACTGATTTCTTGAGAAGCTTTCAAGTGTTAATGTGAGTGATTTGATGATTTTCTTTGCACTTGAATGTCTTGTTTTTCTCTTGATCAGTGACGTTCCTTTTATAGATATTCAGGAAGTCCTTGAGGGTTAATATTACCGTTTGAGAAGGTTCTCTTGATCAAGGGGCAGAATAAAATAATCATCTCTTATTTCAAATCTTTTGGCTGAACTTTTCTGCCTTTTTTGACTTCTTGACTTTCTTATATTTGTTTAATGTTTTGCCATCTGATTTGTGCAGATTGTAGCATTAGTTTGATTAAAATAATACGTGTCAGAATGTGATGATGTACAATAAATCAGAATCGTTCTTGAACAAGTTCAGAATTTGGAGAATTTTCTGGTGCAGAAAAGCAGAAGCTGGAGAACGATTGTTTTTAGCTGTTTCATCTGTTTTGTTTTGCTCTAAATCTTTTCTCCTTAGATCTTTTAGAGTGTTTCTTTTGCTATCTTTAAAGCTTCATATCTCATGTTGATGTACTGGAAATTTGTTTAAAATAAGCATGATTTTTCCTTTCATAAAAATCAGATTCCAACAGCCTTGATGAAGTGAACAGAGTCCTGGAGAACGTTCTGGTTTTTCCAAAAGAACGTCCAGAACGTGTTTGGTTCTTGGCAGTGCATTTTTTGCTTTGTTCTTTAAATTGATTCTGCTTAGTACCTATCTTAGATTAATATACTCAAAAGCACATGTTAAATAACAATTAACTTAGAATCATAATTAGAGTCTTTAATTAATCTTTGTTTGTTTTCATCAAAACTCTTTAATTGAGATTTTGTCTTAACAAATACAAATATTGATAAAGAAAAGTGGTTGAAGGCCATGCAAGAAGAGATAAATTTCTTGCATGAGAATCACACATTTGATTTGGTGAAGTTTCCTAAGGGCAGAAAAACACTCAAGAACAAGTGGGCGTACAAGATAAAGGTAGAAGACAATAGTTCTCAACCAAGATACAAAGCAAGATTGGTTGTGAAAGGTTTCAATAAAAAAAAAGGTATTGACTTTGAAGAAATTTTTTCCCCTGTGGTGAAGATGTCCTTTATTCGAGTTGTGTTTAGGTTAGCAACTAGTTTGAACCTAGAAGTTGAACAACTTGGTGTGAAACTACATTCCTTCATGGAGAATTTGGAGGAAGAGATATATATGGAACAACCAGAGGGTTTCGAAGTCAAAGGTAAATAGCAGCTTTTGTGTAAATTGAAGAAAATCTTGTATGGGCTCAAGCAAGCACCTCGACAGTGGTACAACAAAATTTGATTCTTTCATGGTGAAGCATGGGTACGGTGAAACTCATTTTTACCATTGTGTGTTTGTTAAGAAATTCTCTGATGGTAATTATATTATTCTCTTGTTATATGTGGATGACATGTTGATTGTTGGTCACGACACTAAGAAGATTCAATCTCTAAAGAAATATTTGAACAAGTCTTTTGCAATGAAACACTTGGGTCCTGCAAAGCAAATTATGGCCATGAGAGCTACTGGTGACTGGAAGAATGATAAATTGTGGTTGTCTCAACACAATGATATTGTGAAGGTGTTAGATAGGTTTAACATGAGCAATTGCAAACTCGTGAGTACTCCACTTGCTACTCATTTCAAATTGAATTCTAATCAATGTCCTACAAATAAGAAAGGCAAAGAAGAGATTAAGAAGGTTCCTTACGCATTCGCAGTTGGTAGTTTGATGTATGCTATGGTATGCACAAGGTCAGATATTGCTCATGCGGTTGGAGTTGTTAGTCGGTTTCTGTCTAATCCTAGTAAAAATCATTGGCAAACAGTGAAGTGGATTATCAGATACCTCATAGGAACTTTCAGAGTGTGTTTATGCTATGGAGGTGGTGAACCTGTGTTGGATGGCTACACAGTTGCAGATATGGCAGGTGATCTTGATTCTAAAAAATCTAACTCTGATTATATGATGAATTTTTAAGGGGGAGTTGTGTTTTGGAAATCAAAGTTACAAAAGTGTGTTGCTTTATCCACTACTTGTTGGAACCAAGTTGATTTTACATTTAGAGTTTTAACGTTAACAAAATTATTTTATGAGAACAATATATTTGGCTTCAAAGAGTATGCAATATATTTGGCTTCAAAGAGTATGGAAGAACATATGGTAAAGATTTGTAGAAGATTTGAAGAAGATTTGATTAAAATTTGAAAAAGATATGACCAAAAATTGAAGAAGATTTGATCAAGATTTATCTACAACAAATTACGAACAGAATCAAACTGAAGAATTTATAATCTCAATCTAAACAAAAAAGGAACATAATCAATTTGATGAATTTACAAACGCAATCTGAACACAATATAATTCAGAATTAAACAAGGACCAAATTGAAGCCCAACACTACAACATTTTTGAGTTGAGGCAACAATAAAAAAGTGTGGTGTAAACCAAATAAACCGTGGCCTAAAGGTTAGGCAATGGTTTTGCAACGGTTTACAAAGTGTGGTATAGGTGGCCGTGGCCTATTAGCAAACGCAACAGTTTTTTTACTTTTGCCTATAAATTCTAAAAAACCGTTGCCGAAGACACTGAAAGAGGCAACGGTTTTTTTGAATGCTTCAGGCAACGGTTTTATGAGTTGGTTTTGCCAACAATTTCATAAATGTTGCATATACAGTTAGGCCACGGTTTTGTGCATATTATATTTGTTTCAGGCAATAGATTTGTATGTGTTGAATATAACTTTAGACCACGTTATGGAAATGTTGGTAAAACATTTCGGCCACAATTGTTTTAAATGTTGCCTAATTGTTTAGACCACGATTTTTAAGTTGTGGCAACAATAAAAAAAGTGTGGTGCAACACATTTATAAAGTTGTCAAAAGCATAGGCAACGGTTTTTTGGTTTAAGGCAATAGATTTGTACGTGTTGCATATAACATTAGATCACAATTATTGAAACGTTATTGAAGGTGCAAACACGAGAAGGGGGGTTGAATTGTGTTTGACTTAACTTGAATACTTTTCCTATTTTAATACTTTCAAAACAAAACTTGATGTATAATTAAAACAGAGTTAGCAGCGGATAAAAATAAAAATAAAAACTCACAGATTTTATACTGGTTCACCGTTAACGAGGCTACGTCCAGTCCCTTCGCCTTGAAGGATTTCACTAATTCAACCTTGAATTACAACCTTGCTACTGACCCTCCAAGTCAGTCTTCTCAAATAGTCTAACAATCCTAGACTTCTTTGAGCAAAAACAACTCTTGTTCTTTAGCCAATCTGACACCCCAGATTGTAGAAGAATTCACAACACTATGAATCTAATTGCTAAGTACCTTGCTACCCTTTCTAAATCCCTCAGTTTGTAGACTCTACTTCAACAACTTAGATACAACCCTATCTAATTGCCAAGTAACCTGCTACCTCTACTGACTCCCTCAGATTGTAGACTCTACTTCAACAACTTAGATTTGCCATAGTGGAAAGAAAATGACTGAGTACTTGTTTCTTGAAAGCAGAAACTCACAATTGACTTATATGAAAATTTTAGAGTGGTTGCTTTGGAAGTGTATGACTCTTTTGTGATTTTCGATTGCTAAGTAATCTGCCTTGAGCCTCCTTTTATAGATGTTGATTAGTGCCTCTTCCAATGCTTAAATTCGAGCTGAATCTTGCTAGATTTTCTGGCAAAAATATCTTGACCAATTGAGCTTCAATTAAATCAAAAACATATCTTTTTTTAAGCCTTAGATTTCTTTCATAAATTAACTGCCCAATCAAATTCTTTCATTGCTTCCCGCCACAGCTCCTGATTTCCATCCTACTCCAATTTAATTTATAACAAATCTTTTATAATACTTTGATAAAAATATCATGAGATCTTCACCATTAATTCCCATGATGAAATCTGCACCATTGGATCTTCATGCGATAGTCCACATCTGGACCAGCCTTTTTTATATTCTGTAATCCTCTGATTTCGGCCATTCCTGGACCACACTCCCTAACCCTCTGATCTTCTGATTTCGGCCAGCCTGGATGTGCGCCTGATATGCTGAATTCTTCTGGACTCGGCCATCTCTGGACTTGCACATCCTGTCGCTCTGATTTCGGCCACCACTGGGCCATGGTCTGATTTTCTGATCTGGACCATCACTGGACTAAATAATTAATGATGAACCATTGATCTGGAAATCTTCCATCTGATCTGCACTAATTCTGGACTTTGGTCTAGATTAAATTGAAATTAAATCTGGACAATAAATATTTCAGTCTGGACATTTTACCTTTGATTTTGGACCAGGTCTGGATTGATTCTAGAACTCATTTCTTTTGGCCTGGACTTAGTTCCATGCCCTGAATCATGCTATCTTATGGTCTGGGCCAAATCTGGATTGATCCTCTTGTTCTGGACTCATAAACATACCTTCTGGTCAAGTCTGGAACAAGTCTGAACTGTGTAATTTTTCACTGCCAGACCATCTTCTGGTCAGAATAACTTCTGGAATAAAATTGATATTTGATTCCTGTTTGTCTGGAACAACTCTCCTTCTGGCAGGCTTTCCAATGGTATGATCCATGTTTCATTCTGATTTTTATTCCTTCTGATCTGGGCCATCAAAGATATCTTCTGGTCATGTTTTGACATTCCTGGAGTATCTTCTGGTCATTCCAGAATTCATTTTTCTAGAATCCTTTGATCACTGCTTCTGATTCCTTCAGTTTCTGGGGCATTTAACTTAATAATTCAAAGTACAAAATAAGTTTACATAGAGTACATTTGTAAGCATCAAAATCCTAAGTACTTAGAACCAACTTGGTTCCATTAGGCAACACATTTCAGCCACAATTGTTTTAGATTTTGGCTATTTGTTTAGGCCACGGTTTTATGAGTTGGTTTTGCCAACATTTCATAAATATTTTAGATGTTCACCTATAAATATTTCATAAATATTTTATGAGTTGGTTGTGCCAACGGTCTTATTAAAATATTGTAACATAAATATTGTAAAATGTTTAGGCCACGGTCTTATCAAAATATTGTAACATAAATATTAATAAACATCCAAGAAAAACCAATACATGATAATCAAACAATTTACTTATCAAAATATTGTATGAGCTCTATTTCTAGGCATAAAAAAAAACAATTGTCTTATCAAACAACCAAGTCTTCGATACATTCCACTAGCTTCCTGTATCTTGGTGATGATCTTTGTTAAATGGATCAAGATTGAAACGAACAGTTCCTAAAAGATAGAATGACAGTTTTCAGAACAGAAATGTTATATTCTAATTAATAGAGAATATTTATTCACAATGGATCAAAATTTTACAGTTCCTAAAAGATAGAATGACAGTTTTCAGAACATAAATGTTATATTAAAATTAATAGAGGATGTTTATTCACAATGGATCAAAATTTTGCGGACGGTGGATCAAAATTAAACTTATCCTTGATTAACTAAATAAAGAAAAAGATTTATGGTTATAGTTCATACTGGAGAAAAGAACTGGCGATAAAGGTATGATAGTAAGAACTCTTCTCAAATCAGCTAGTTCAAATGTAGAAATATCACATCCATCAATAATGATTCTTCCACTTTGTAGTTCAACAATTCAAAATAATGCATTAAGCATGCTAGACTTTCCTGCACCAGTTCTTCCAACTACACCTATCTTCTAAGTCGAAGGTACCGTAAAAGACAATCCATGCAAGACCGGAGGAAGTTCAGGCCTATAACTAAGAACAACATTCTCAAACTCAATTGATCCTGATGTTGGCCATTCGAGTGGTGGACGGTTTGTGTCATAAGTTGTTCCATAAGCACTTTTTCCCATAATCTCAACAGTAGCACATAAAAGATCATCAACAGTGAAAACAAATGGACCATCAAAGTGAACTAGCTTCCCACCAGCTTCACCTCCTGACACAACATCACCACTTGTAACACCTTTTTCAACATTCCTAGCATTTGCAGCAGCTTTAGTAGCTTTGCTACTGTTTCTACTTGAAGCAGCTCTTTTCCTGATTAAACAACAAAGCAAAAAGCAGCAAAGTAATAGCAAAATCAATAGTAGAACACCTGCTACAATGAGGATTATGTCTTTTGTGCTTAGTTTCCTGTGATGTTGGTTTGGAGAAGGAGATTCTTGTGGTGGAAGATTATGAGGTGATGGTGTTGAGGGACATGGTTTTGAACTTAGGTCTCTAATTTATCGTGGGAAGGCATCAAAATAAGTGTCTTAGCATAAACAAACTAATAGACCCAATCTTGCAATTTTGCCAATATCATCTCAATACAGAAGCACAATGAATATCATGTTTATCTTGTATCTAGAGGGATAGGAAAGATTGTGAGCTGATCTACCTTTCCTTCGCTACGATTCTAGCCTATCCCCTCCCACCATGGGATTCTTGATCCTCCAATATAATTTGATATTTTCTCATAATAAATTCTTTCTTTTAACACAAGAAAATAGAAAATGAAACATAACAGTCTAGCATTAAGAAAACTTGATATGAAGACTCGAAAGAAAATACATACAGATTAACAATTAACTAACTAATTAGTAACTTACAATCTGGGATGAACATCCTCTGAAGGTACAACAAAAACCTGAAGGTGTTCAAAAAGAAAATAATTGTGCATAGTATCGGCTACAATTTTTGCTACCTACAAACCAAAGAAATATTAGCATAAACAAGAGTTTGCAACAAAGATAATCGCCAAAATTCACAACACAATAACCAGACAGATGAAATAGCTATAACCTCGGGAGATTCAAATTCTATGAACCCAAAATGTCTTGATTTTCGAGTCTGTTAAGTTAAGCATAAAAAAAATGTATGATCAATATCAATCAACAAGGAGCAGTATCTATCACCAAAGATACAAAGTAAATAACTAACTAAAATACTAAATATTGTTGAAACCATGCATTCAAGTAAGTAAAGTAACTCAATTGCACGGGTGTCAAAAACATTCAAAAAGTCAAGAACCAATGCAAAAAAAAAAATGATCCAAAAAAAGGTCAAGAAAAAGGCTTTATTTCAAGGCAATGGGTGCTAAGAGCAGGGAACTGAGAATCATGAGAACTATTTAACAACAAATTTAAACATCTTGCAATTCGCTTTAAAAAAATATCATTAAATGAAAAGGTAAAAATAGATATTCATTAGAATGAAACAATTTAGAAAAATTATCATCAACATTATAGTTCTCATTGACCACACACAATAACTAGATACAGTAAACAAAGCAAGACACAAAGCATAGCCATGTTGATACATGTGTAAGGAAACAAAAGGCACAATGAAAAACAAGTTAATGAATTAACCTTTTTATTTATGGCAATTCTCAATCTCTTAACAGTTCCAAATTGTCCAAAATAAGCTGCAAAAAATGAATTCATAAACACAATATCATTCCAGCTAAATAACAATCTAAAATTTGATAAAACAATAAACAAACAAAAACTACAATCACCTTCCATCTCCTTCTCATAGAACCCATGTGGAATCCTACCAATATACAAAACCAAAGAAGTATTCTCAAGCGGTTTTCGTTCTGGAATTTTGCGACCAGGACCACCTTCCAACGGCTACACCAATTCAGAAAGTAATAAATCAACAAAATTAACATAATGAAAAAAAATTTGAGAGAAAAGTGTAATTAAATTGACATACCAAAAAATCAGCACCCTGAGATGGTTTCATAGCAGTGGCCTTTTTCAAACTCTTCTTCATAGCTTTCTTTGCCTTGGTCCCCATCTCACTAAGAAAACCCTAAGAAAACATCTCTGCTCACCTGCTTTTGTCTGTCCATTCATCATCTGCATCAGCTTCATTACTAGAACTTTCAGCAAGGAAAAAATCATCATCACTGAGATCCAAGAGCCCATCATCTTCACTGCCAATCTCTGCAACAGTAGCACAAAATCACGTTGACATTAAATCAAACAGGAAAAAGGCATAAATACAAAGGGCACATTTATAAATATAGCAAAAGGACACGGTCACCAATTTCAAACATAGTTTAGCTCATACCAACTAAAACCAAGAACTTCAAAATAAGGGTAAGTAGCAATAGAAATATTTTGATTATAAAATCAATCTAATACAATGGTATAGAAACCATAACATATTGAAGATCTTGTTTGAGCGATGCAAGCTGATTAGGAGAAGCAGATTGAGTGGAAGATGATGAAGACAAAGTACGAAGAGGTATGAGGAGAACGGTGCTAGATAGATCAGCATGAGGAGAGAAATGGAGAGAAGCTGCATGGTGATTGAGGCTAGCGAGTCGAGATTTGAATGGAACACCTGACATATCGTATTGGATTAGACGATGGACGATAGACGTCGACAACAGTGGCGCCGTCGTAGAGGTCGACACAGGCGACGAGGATGAAGACGAGAGCAATGACGGAGTCGAAGAGCATTTCACGGTTGCAAGTTTTTCTTGGTGCCATAACCATGGAATTGAGATCTGATCTACCAGCTAGGGTTTCAAAACACTCCAGAACACTCTAGTTTATAATTGAGATTTGATTAGAGTTTCAGAACATGTGTAGTTATTAAACTTAATTAGGTAACAGTTTTTTTTATGATAAAACAACAACACTTTTAAAATTGTGGCTTAATCGATAACAATAACAAAATACGGTTTTTCGTTCAAAGTTAAGAAATTGTACTCTATAAGTAAATTATAGGCAACACTCGAAAAACGGTTGCCTATTTCCGTTTCCAACCACACTTTTTTACCCGTGGCTAAGTGAAGCGTGGCCTAAAATGAAAAATGTTGTAGTGCAAAATTCAACTATCAATAGTTACTCAAGGTTGAAGAAGAAAAGCATCGAAAAGCAGAAAAGAGTAGTCTTAGAGTTCAAAGAGAGAAATACTCGTTTCAAGTTAGAAATATTTTCTGAGTATTTTTTTCTTAGAGTGTGAGAGTTATTATTATTATCAGCTTTCCAAAAGCAACTACTCAAGTTCCTATCTCTTGTATCCAACCCGATAGTGGTTTAGTTCCTTCTGCAATATAGGGTTATCAGGTTGTTGGGAGAAGATTTGGCTTGTAGGGTCAAGGTGGTGTTGTTCCTCAAAAGTCTGGGGTTCTCAGGCTGTTTAGGAATATTGGCTTGGAGGGTCAGGTGCTTTGTAATTCAAGGTATTTGAATTAGTGGATTAAAGCCTTCTGAATGAGGGGACTGGATGTAGCCAAGTTAGTGGTGAATTAGGATAAATCTATGTGTCAAATTAATTATGCTTTCATTGCTTGCTGTGTCTGAATCTAATTGCTTCCAATCCAAGTAAGTAACCAAAACCAAACTAGTTTTTAATTTATTTATATATTATCAAAAAGTTATCAACTTTGGCAAACACAATTCAACACCCCTTCTCATATTTGCACCTTCACTACTGAAGCTGAGTACACTGCAGCAACGGAAGCTAAACATATTGAGGTGCGGTATCATTGGATACGAAATGCACTTGAAATGAAGTCGTTTTCAATTGAAAAGATTCATACTGATGAGAATGGTTCAGATATGATGACGAAGGTCTTGCCTGTGTCAAAGATGAGAAAGGAAGGTCGGCATGATTGAGATGTACCTTTCCACTTGTTGGGTGTGCTCACTCTCTAAGTGGAACCCACCAATCTTTACTACTAGTATTATTATTATTATTATTATTATTATTAAAGAAATAAAAAAAGAAAAAAAATATGTGTATTTATTGGCCTTGACACATTGAAGAAAAAAAAGAAGGGATTTGAAATATCTATTAGATAAAAGGAAAACACTGCCGCTACAAGCAGAAAAAGAAAGGAAGAAGACCGTGATAACATGAATATATTTGAGAAGAAGAAATTAGCTCCCAGTGGTAATGGATTTGTAGAAAACTTGCTCTGTTTGGTCTACAATTTTAGTATGTTATTTCTTCCACTAAATTTGTTATTTTAATATACAATCTTAGTAGTTTTACCTTCTCTGAAAGTTATTTTGGATTACCTACTTTAGTGGAAGATTATTTGTTTGGTTTGCACATTTTTTTGTAATGGCTATTGTTGATTGATGTTCTCTAGTGTTACTAGGAAGACTTTTGTGTACTCATTAATTATTATAGTAAAAAAATTTACTAGATTAAGTTTTGTGGTTTTTATTCTCTCATTTTGAAGGAAGCTTTCCACGTTAAAAATTGTATTTGTCTTATATTTAATTTTCTGCCAATTGTTGTTTCTCTATGGAATTGTTTTTTCTGCATAGGTAGAGAAAAATATTCTGCATTATTAAAATATTTATCTTTGGTTTTCTCCAACATAACTATACATCGTTACTAGCTAGAAAAGACAATAAATAATCTCTTGAAGAGATTCAATTCCTGTGTGTCAACTAGATTGCACATTCGAAATGAATGGTGGATTGTCCAAACATTTGTCCTTCTGAGAGCTTCTACTATTTGTTGGTGGGTTTATGATCTTTGGAGTTGTAACACCCCGATTTTTAACAGCGCGAGTGTATTTTTTTTTCAAAACAAATAAAAGAATTTCAAATTAATTCAAATTAAAACAAAATCATTAAAAGAATTTAGAATTAAACCATTCAAAATAGTAATGCGTCATATTACAAAATGACAAAAGTAATTAAATAATTACATCGTAATTATAACCAAGTAAAATAGTTTTGGAAATTAATATTCAAACATACAAACAGAAAATACATTGGGCTATGAGACCAATCAAACAACGCTCATACCCCTGGGTATTCTCGGCAGACACCTACGCATAAGTGTTAATCCAAGAATGCTAACTCTCCCTCATGGTCACATCAAAAATTGGATCGTGGACCCTCCAAAAGTCACTATTAGAGTGCATAATAGATATAATCATCCCAAAAAGAAATAAATACAGTCACCCAAAACACTAGGCCCTATACAACAATATTAGTCTAATCTGATCATGCACTAAAACTACAGTAGCAAGGGTTACCACCACACCCTCTACAGGTCTCGTCCGACACCGTAGCTCGCCTCGACGTGACATCCTCCTCCTCGTCAACCAGAGAAGGACCAGTCTCCTTTGAAGTCAGATCTATCCGTGAATGAGGTGGCTTCGGCGGCGCCGAAATCTCAAAGCATTCCTCTACTGGCCTGGATGGACCTGGAATGTCGACCTCCGCTGGTGTCGGCTCGTTATCCTTCTCACCCGCCTCTGGCTCAAGCACCGCATCTCCTGCTACAACGGTGGGAGTCACCACAACTACAACGGCCTCCGTCTCAACCCCAACTGTTAGACCCTCTACGTTCGCAAATACTCCGTATGCCTCCAGTACTAGTCCGGAAGGTACCGGAAATTCGATCCGCGCGTGAGTGTGCTCCACAAAAGACACTACCCCGACGATCCCGCTGGTCCTCACCAATCTACCCGTATATGTAGCCCTGCTTGAGGCAGGGTCGTTCACCCAAGCAGTCGGCACGTGATGATCAAGGAAATCTAACGGCGTCTCTGTCGTCAGTGTAACCGTCGGTGGTACGGGTTTGGGTATCATCTGAGGGAAAAACTCAATTTTCCACAATAATGTAAAGGGTCACCAACCGAAATTAACAATTAACATTTAGCAGATATGAAAACATATATGGCATGTTCCGGTACTATAACAACAGTGATAAAATAAATATACTCACTTATTAAAATGTATAACATCTACATTTTTGAGAAACAAACGACTTAATGTACAAATCATGTTGCAAGTCCAATACAATCAACAATCACAATAACTCATTAGAAACTTAGAATTTTAAGGTACTTGCACACATCGATTTTCACACATCAACTCAAATCAATCATGACTTGCAGATCAACCATCCCAATGCAATGCGTATATGCCAATGTACACAACTCTGGAATTTCCAGGATGAAAACATTCCTTGAAGGTGCGTAAATCATAATTGTACCGCGTATCACAGGCCAAAGTACTAATTACCAAGGTACAGTCGCATCATAGACTATCACGATTTACTTGTGTAGCCTATCACAGGCCCTACACATAAGTTAAATCCCGTAAGGATAAGATGGATCGTCTAATACATGCGGAACCACCCTGTAGCCCATCACAGTCACTACTTAACTTCGTGGCCCATCACGGTCACCACATGACAACAAAACCCTCCTCGAAGGGGCGTAAATCGTAATTGTACCGTATATCACAAGCTATAGAACTAATTGCCAAGGTGCAGTCGCATCACAAACTAGCACGATTTACTTGTGTAGCCTATCATAGGCACTACACATAAGTTAAATCCTTGCACAGATAGAATGAACCGTCTAATAAACGCAGAACCACTCTATAGTCCATCACAGTCACCTTAACTTCACGGCCCATCACGGTCACCGCTCAAACTCTGTGGCCCATCGCGGTCACCAGTTGACTATGCAATACATGAGTGTACTCTGGTTCTCTTCACTGAAATCAGTACGTAAATGCAAATATGGAACTCAGACACTTAATCACCACCTCAAACAATCTCAAAGAATCTCATATAATTTATCATATGCCTTAAAAATATTTTCCAAATAATTAAGTGCATAACCAATATTTAAAAATAGAATTTTTGACAAAAAAACCAATATGTATTCAAATACAGCTTCCTTGTAACCGAATACAAATGTTAAAACAGTAGCAAAATCTGCAATCTTGTATTCGAATACGAGTGTGTCATAGCCGAATACAGATGTGAAGTCAGTAGCAAAAACTGCAATTATGTATTCGAATACGAGTGTGTCCTAGCCGAATACAGCTGCTAAGTCAGTAACAAAAATCACGTATTTGTATTCGAATACGGAGTGTTGTATTCGAATACGAGGTTCAAAATTTGAATAAAAACTGAACTTTGCAGAAGTGTATTCGAATACGTCAGTGCTGTATCCGAATACATCTTCGAAAACAGTGGGATTTTCAGTAAATTTCACTACAGTTTCAAACTCTTTTCTTTGAAAAACCAACACAAACACCATAACACAATCACAACTTCTTTAACAACAAAACTCATAACATCATCAACACAACAAAAATGATTTCTTGCTCATCAACAACTATTGAACAACAATATTCCAGCAAAATGCATCATTTCAACAAACATGCATTTTAATCTCCAACAACACAACAAATGACAGTTTTATTGTCAAACATAACATCAAACATGCATTTAAAGTCCCTACATGCAATCTAAAAAGTTGGAAGGAGCCTCTTACCTTCGTTACGCTCTCTCGCTCATTTTCGTTACCGCGACTAAAACCGGCGAAACTCCCGCTCGCGTCGTCGCTATCAAAGTTGGTTCACTAGCACCGTAATGATAAGAAGAGTAACTTTCCCTCTTGACACTCTTCGATTTGAAGCTTGAATTTTGAAGTAATGTGAGTTTTGAGTATGGTTTGTTTTTCCACCAACACAAACAGAACCAAGAAAAGAAGAAGAAAGGGAGAAAGAAGGCTGGCGCGGGCATGTAGGAGGGGGAAGCTGTTTATGTTTTTCCTTTCTCTCACTTGCATGTATATATATACACATCCCCTTGCCACCTATTATATATAAATATATATATAATATTATAATTAAACTTAACCCTCAAATAACTATATACTCCCGTCGCAATTCTATTGACAGATAAAATCTTGATCAACTGCCCGGTATTTAATTATTCGTAATAAAATAAAATAATCCTTCGTCGAATAATTTTAGTCAATCTCAGAATATATATATTAAACTTATTACAAATACCCTAAAATATATTTGCTAATTAATTCATAAATTAATTTAAAATTAAGGGTGTTAAAGGAGTACTCTCCAACCAAGTCTTGAACATAAAGATAGGCTCCTCAAACTGGTATTCCACACTTTGTGCAATCTAAACAAGGATCATGCCTTTCTATTTGTTGGGATACTTTGGAATATTTGGAAAAGCCTAGATTTGAAAATATAGGAGAATACCAATAAACAAGCAGATCAAGTATTAATGTTGTGAGCAAATGCGTTATTTGATAATTAGAAACGGGCACAAGCTACTCTTTAACCTTCGGGATTTGGCAATCATACATGCTTGGAGTTTGAGAAAAAAAATTGTTCGCCTGTATGCTAGAAACACACATGTTTTTCCTGAGAATATCTTCGTACCTTCCTGAGAATTTTGTTTTTGCAAGTGCTATATGACTCATCTTATGTAATAGTTTGTCGTTTTTTTTCATAAAAATTATTTTTTATATTTTACATGAACTTAAACTCTGGGTCACCAATGTGTATATTGCCATCCTTCATACGTGACTTTAGTGCATTTGAATGTCGTCACAATGATCATTGTTGTCTTGCTAGTGTCCAAGGCACAATCTAGAGATCCAAGATTGCCATGCGTGGATAACGAAATATCCCTCACTTGCCCAATATCTATCTCAATTATTTTTTTATTTTTTTACTACAATTTTTTATTTTTTTATGACAAGGATCACCAGTTTGAATTACTTGATTCCAAATTCTATAGATAACATGTGTAGAGACTGAATAAAGTGAAGCCACCCATTTAACAATTCCAGTTTTAAGCTTCCCACAACAACTATCCTTTATCAATAGTTGAGAAATAATTCTTCATTGATAATTATCCAAGAAGGTGCGTTTTTTCTTTGTAGCTTGTATCTCATAATGAAACAAATTTCTAACTGCATGAGAAACAAAAGTGACAATATTAAAAAGGTGAAACCATCTATTGAGTTGATATAAATAAAAGCTCGTGGCATTGTTCCACTTTAAAAAAATGACAAGAAAATCTAAATAATATATTGCGACATGGATTTACCATATCTTGCATCGTATTATAGCTCAGTACAAATCCACAAAATTTTGCCTCATTCATTTACCATATCAAGCTGTGTTCATTACAAAATCTCAATAAAAATGAAGTGTTCATCGCTTAACACATAAGGCAAATAAATAAAACCTCACTAAAAATAGTGGTCACAGCTTAATAGTAGTAATAGGAAAATAAATAAAATCTTGTTATAAATTTTATGCAAAAATGCATTTCTTTATATGTAAAATAGTCGGGACAATAAACTTGTTGTAATATTTTAATTCATCTTAATATTTTACTACAATAATTTGAAAAAAAAATCAAACTTAAAAAATTACATATATTTTTGAACATATATTTTTGAATATATTTTAAAGACTAATTATACAAATCGAATGTAACTTAAATAAATAATCGAATAAAAAATAATATTGCCAATTAATAGCTGAACACATGTGCATCATCTTCATTTTCATTTCATAGATTTCTTCTTCATCATTTAATAGACACGTATGTTTAAATCAATAGGAGACAAATTAAAGACACTTGAAGGAGGATGGTTTAAATCAATGGAGGGTGCATCATCTTCATTTTCATAATCAATATAATGAGTGTTTAAATCTATATCTATAGGCATCTTTTACTAAATTCTGAAGCACTCAAATGGTGCAAGACAAGAGAATAACCACAATTATAAATACTCTTCAGCCAAAATTATGGTAGGTGTTTATTGGTGTTTTAAGATTAGTCAAAATTTTAATTTCGCGGGCTCCACATGATTAGCAAAAGTAAGGAATGCAAACAGTTTTTGTATTTTCTCTTTCTTTGAGAAAATAAAAAAGCCTTTTCCTCTAAGCATGTGAAAAAATCGGCTACTTTTCTGACATAGGTGGTTGTTTAAGTAAGTCATTATTATTGTTTTCATTTAAAAAAGAGAAGGGTAAAATGGGATTTACGTTTTTATCAATTAATGTGGGAAATATGATTCCTTTTTTTATCAATTCAATGCAATCATTCAATTTTTTTTATTAATTTTATCAATGTGAGTAAGTTTAAATTATACCAATTTTATCGTATTGTTAGATATTATAGGAAATTTAGTTGAAGTGTGACAAGAAATAATATATGAAAGAAATTGTGTCTATACAAAATTTAAGGTTATTAAATTGGAATTGTGCTTTACGATGATCACAAATAAGAGTTCGTGTTAATTTCTTTCACAAGTTGGTTTGTATTTGAATTGAGGTGCATTTACTTATGTTCAATTTTATGTAGTTATTTCAATGGTTAAGTTAAGAAAATGAATGAAGATTTTTATTTTGGAAGTGAAGGAAAATCATATGTTGACACTACAAATGTTGTGTACAATAAAATTGTCAATAATCTATATATGTGTAGACGAAATTTTTGATTGCATATTGTTTATTTGTCGTGTATGAGATTGAAATCATTGTTTTGGTTTATTATATATTCAAATTATGTTCTTTCAAATTATTAAAATTTATTATAGTTTTTACACAAAAATTATATATATTATCCACACACAAAATATATTATTAACGAGAATTGATTTACATATATTAATAAAATAATATATTTGTGAGACGCACGCAATATGCTAGTTTTTATCAATTCAATTCAATGCAATCATTCAATTCTTTTAAGAGTGTTTTTTTCTTTCTTATATTCAAGACCGGACGGAGTATCTTAGTATGTGTAACCAATTTATTCAATCATAACAATTAAAGAATTCATGTGTCAAAAATTTGTTTTAATCGAGATTAAGGATGCACAAATGAGATCCCCTAAGTGTAGTCCACATAGGTATGATCAATAGAGATAATCATCAATTGGGTCATGAGTAGATGAGTAGATTACGGTTAGGATCTAATTAATGAGTGAGATGAGTAACATATTACCCTAGATCACATGTCTATACATTTGATGGGCTTAAGACAACTAAGGTACAAAACCAAGAGATTATAGGTCTTTAATCTCTATACCACCTACCACATCCAGGTATGAAGTTGCCCCATATAGTCATTGATAAAAACAGAATGAAAACAAAAGCAGAATTGAATGAAACAGAATAAAACATAATGAAAAAGAATGAAACAGAATGAAAAACACAATTTTATTTTCTACAATCTGAAGTACAATAGTATGAGTTATTTATACATGTGACTCACTTACAACCAACTCTAACTAATTCTAACCAATTCTAACTAACTCTAACAACCTCTAGTATTCATGTAACTAACTATAACTGACTCTTAACAGAGTCTTTTCTAATATTCCCCTTTAGAATTGTAGGATGGTTTTACTAAGGTGTGTTTATCAAACACTCTGAGTTTGTTACGAAGCAGTGCAAACTTGGTAGTGGGAAGAGGCTTTGTCAATGCATCTGCCTATTGGTCTTGAGCTGGAACATGAGAGACAATAAGACTTTTGTTCAACACTTTTTCCCTTACAAAGAAGATGTCAAGTTCCATGTGTTTGGTTCAATTGTGGAGAGTTGGGTTGTGTGCAAGAGAAACTGTGCTTAAGTTATCACATATAAGTTGGGGAATTTTGAACTTGCAATGAAGTTCATTTAATAGTGATTGTAACCAAAGAATCTCTGCTGCCAGTTATGCCAAACTTCTATACTCAGCTTCTGCCGTTGACCTTGCTACTAGAGGTTGTTTCTTTGACCACCATGAAACGAGATTAGGACCAAGATACACACAGGCTCCTGAGGTGGATCTGCGATCATCAGGATCTGCTGCCCAATCTGCATCACAGAAGCCTATTAAAGAAAGAGGCTGATGCATAGGTGCTGGCTGAAGCAGAAGACCATGTTGCAGAGTGCCACTTAGATAACGCAAAATTCTTTTAACTGCCTTCCAGTGATCTTCAAGGGGTTGAGCCAAGAACTGTCATACTTTATTGACAGCAAATGATATTTCTGGTCTGGTTAGGGTTGCATACTGCAATGCTCCCACAATAGAGCGAAACAAGGTTGGGTCTGGCACTTGGGCAGAACCAAATTTAGACAATTTACTGCTGGACACCATTGGTGTTGGCATACCTTTTGCATTCCCCATATGTACCTTGGCCAGTAAGTCACATATATATTTGGATTGAGAAAGAAGTAAAGAGCCATTAGGTAAGTGAGTCACCTCAATTCCAAGGAAATAGTCCAAGTTTCCTAGTTGTTTAAGAGAAAATTCAGAGTTCAACTTGTAAATAAGATGTTGAATCTGATTTAGAGAACTCCCAATTAGGATGATATCATCAACGTAAACAAGAGCCATTAATGTAAATGAGGTGGAGTGTAGAATGAAGAGGCTAGGGTCACATTTACTGGCAGTGAAACCATACTGAATGAGAGCTCCTCTAAGCCTGTCAAACCAGGCCCTTGGAGCCTGCTTTAGTCCATACAAGGCTTTGTTGAGCTTGCATACCAAGTTTTTGTCTTGTGACTCAAAGCCTGGAGGTTACACCATGTATACTTCTTCTTTTAAGACCCCATTTAAAAAGGCATTATTCACATCAATTTGCTGAATAGGCCATTTGTTGGATACTGCAATAGTGAGCACAGTGCGCACAATGACTGGTTTAACCACTTGGGAGAACGTTTCAGTGAAGTCAGAACCAGCCTGCTGATGAAATCCTTTTGCTACAGGTCGTGCCTTATACTTATTAATTGATCCATCAGGGTTCTCTTTAATTCTAAACACCCACTTACACCCTATAGGTTTACGATTAGAGGGTGGAGGGACTAGGGACCAAGTATTTTTTTGAAGAAGTGCAACATACTCAGTTTTCATTGTTGCCAGCCACTGTGGGGCAGCAAGTGCCTGCTGGACAGTGGTAGGTTCTAGGTGTGTAAGCACCAAAGTAGGATGCAGTTTTGGCTTGACAATTCCATTCTTGGCTCTGGTTAGCATGGGATGCGTATTATGAGAAGAAATTCTGATGGGGACAGAATTGAGGTCAGAAGCTGCTGGTCCAGATTTTGCAGAAGCTACTGGTCCAGATTCTGCACCAGAGGCAGGAGAAAGCATGCCAGGGCTAGACACTGCTGGCCTAGATCCAGAATCTGCACAAGGGGTAGGAGTGAGCATGACAACAGAGTCTGCACCTGGGGTAGGAGAGGGCAAGCCAGAAGCTGCTGGTCTAGATCTAGAATTTGCACCAGAGGCAGGAGAAAGCATGACAGGAGAAGTGGATGGAGCTGCATTGTTAAGAGTACTGTAACACCCCGAGTTTAAAACACAGCGCGGGTGCATTTTTTTTTTCAAATAAATATTTAAAATGAGTCTTCCAAAATTAATTCGAAAGGAATTGAAATAATTACTTAATTCTGGAAATTTAATGATAAACAATAAAACATTTTTGGAAGATAATAATGTCATAACATTCCCAAAAGTCAATAATCAGAGTGCGGAATAAATAGTACAACAATTGTTTTTCAAAATAAAAACAAAATACATTTCCAGCTCAAATCCTAATACATCAAGTCTAACTGATCATGCGCTAAAACTACAGTAGCACGGATTTCCTCCGCATCCTAAGCAAGTCTTCTCCGAATCTGCCGCTTGCCTCAACGTGACCTCCTCCTCCTCATCATACAGAGAGGGGTCGGTCTCCTCAGAAGTCAGATCAATACATAGTCTCGGCCGCTTCGGCGGGGCCGGAATCTCATAACAATCGTCGGAGATCCTAGACGGACCTGGAGTCTCAGCTGCTACTAGCTTCGGCTCATCAGTCTTCCCTTCTGCCTCGAACTCATGTACAACTCCTCCAGTTACCAGATTGGGAGTCACCACTCCTACGGTGGCCTCCGTCTCAACCCCTCTAACGGACTCCTCAGTATCGTCGAAAATTCCGTGCGCCTCCAATACTAGACGGGAAGGCACGGGAAAATCTATACTCGCATGAGTGCGCTCTACGAAATCCTCTACGCCGTCAGTCCTGCTCGTCCTCTCCAACCACTCCATGTAAGTCGCTCTGCTTGAGATGGGGTCAAATACCCAAGCAGTGCGCGAATAGCGATCAAGGAAGTTCAACGACGTTTCCGTCGTTTGGGTACCCATGGGTAGTATGGGTTTGGGTAACATCTGAGGGCAAAGCCCAAAGTCCACAATATAATAGCAAGGGTCACCGACCGAAATTAACAGATAATCACATAGCATATATTTCACAGCAACAAATATATCCATGATATCACATATGATGATGAGGAAAATAATAATGCTCATTTGAAAATTAATGACATATATGCCTTTTCAAAAACAACAATCAATTATTATGAAATATGTGGTAAGTACAAACAACACTTCAGCAACACAATCATTAAATCAGAATTTCAGATTCTGGAAAGTACTCACACACATTCAATTTTCCACTCATTCATCATATAATCAAACGTGACCCACTGGTCAATACCTCAATGCAATATGTATATGCTGATGTATACAAGTTTCTTGGAATCACCAAGGTGCAGTCGCTCAATAGACCAGCTCAAAATGTTTGACTTTAACGGCCCTCAAGACCAGGGTGCAATCGCTCAACAGATCAGCACCAGTGCAGACGCTCAACAGTCCAGCACTCGTGCAGTCGCTCAATAGACCAGCACGTTTGACATATACCAAGGTACAATCGCTCGACAGATCAGTACCTAGTGCAGACGCTCAACAGTCCAGCACTCGTGCAATCGCTCAACAGATCAGCACGTGGCTGCGCATTTCAGGGTACAGACGCTCAATAGTCCAGTACCAGTGCAGACGCTCAACAGTCCAGCACTTATATACCAAAGTACAATCGCTCAACAGATCAGTACTTAGTGCAGACGCTCAACAGTCCAACACTCGTGCAATCGCTCAACAGATCAGCACGTGGTTGCGCATTACTCTGTGGCCCATCGCGGGTACCACTTGACTATGCAATGCATGAATATGCAGTGTTTCACTTCTCTGGAAACAGTATGCAAAATCAGAAAGTTCATGCTTTTCATCATGTTTTAAATATCTTAGTACAATCAGAATTAACATCATCACAATCATGATTAAACAGTCAATTAATCATTAATACTTTGAAATGTTTTTCCCAGACTCTTAAAATTCAATTACAGAGTTTAAAACTGAGGATTTCTAGAATTTTACGAATCTGTATTCGAATACAGAAGCCAAAAACAGTGCAGAATTACACTATGTATTCGAATACAGCCCTCTGGTATTCGAATACAGAGGCAGTCTCAGTGCATAAATCAACATCCTCCACTACATCAGTAAAGTCTTAAAAACCTCATCACCACTACTTCAAAATATCACCAAAAGTTCCATTTTAATTCACCACAACATTCCCAGCATTCCCTAAACACTCAGGGTTTACAAAACACTGCTGGAAACTTAGAATTTTTGAAAACTCAAATCTGTATTTGAATACAGACCCTTGTATTCAAATACAGAAGCATGAAACTGTAATTTTAACATTCTGTATTCGAATACAGCATGCCTGTAGTCGAATACAGAAGACAAAACCTTGAAAAATTCAACATTTTCTCCTAGATCATTAAAGGTTTTCAAAACATCATCCTCTCCTCTTCAAAAATATTTCAAGGACTCCATTTAAAATCACTTTAACCCTTCTCAAGGTTTCCCAACACTTTAAAATGCATATTACAGTGTTTAAAACTTGATTTTCTGGAAAACACGAATCTGTATTCGAATACAGCTTCCTTGTATTCGAATACAGAAGCTAAAAACAGTGCTTCTGGGAAAACACAAATCTGTATTCGAATACAGACCCATTGTATTCGAATACAGAAGCTGAAACTAGTGAAAAACTGCATTCTGTATTCGAATACAGCATTACTGTAGTCGAATACAGATGCGAATACAGTGTTAAAATCCCACTTATGTATTCGAATACGACATGGTCGTAGTCGAATACATATGTGAATACAGAAGCAAAAATCCTTCCTCTGTATTCGGATTTTCTTTCAAAATAACTGGCCAATCATATCTTTTATTAAGCTTCAGATTTTCTTTCAAAATAACTGGCCAATCAAGTCTTTAGTTCCTTCCCGCCAACAGCTCCTAAGTTCCACAATACTTCAATTTATTTTTGTAACAAATCTTTTTAATACTTTGATCAAAATAAATTAAAATCTCCACCGTTAATCCTCATGTTTAAATCTGGACCATTTGATCTTCCTGCGCTAGTCCACATCTGGACCATACTAATTGATATGCTGTGATCCTCTTATTTCGGCCATCCCTGGACCACACTTCCTAACCTTCTGATCTTCTGATTTCGGCCATTTTGGACTTGCACTTGATATGCTATAATCCTCTGATCTCGGCCATTGCTGGACCACACATCCTGACCCTCTGATTTCGGCCAACACTGGGCCATGGTCTGATCTTCTGATCTGGGACATCACTGGGCCAAATAATTAATTCTGAACCGTTGATCTGGAAATCTTTCCTCTTATCTGGACCAATTCTGGACTTGGTCTGGAATGAACTGAAATTAACTTGGAAAAAAATATTTCGGTCGGGATTTTTCTTCCTTCTGATATGGGCCAGCAAAGATATCTTCTGGTGATGTTTTGACATCCTGGAGTATCTTCTGGTAATTCCAGAATTCATTTTCTGGAATCCTTTGATCTTCTGCTTCTGATTACTTCAGTTTCTTGTGGCATTTAATGTAATAATTCAAGGTACAAAATAAGATTACATTGAGTCCTTTTGTAAACATCAAAATCCTAAGACTTAGAACCAACTTGGTTCCAACAATCTCCCCCTTTTTTATGATGACAAAACCTTAACTTATTTTGCTAGCTTGTATCTCGAAGACTTGAATTACTCCCCCTCAGACCAATCTCTCCCCCTAAGTCTGATACTGACTTTTTCTTCTCCTTTTCAACTCCTTCTCTTTTCACTCTTTCTTTTCTTCTCTTCTCCTCTCCTTTTCAACTCCTTCTTTATTCTCTCTTTCTTTTTCTCTCTTCATATTTCCTCTCCTTTTCAACTCATTCTCTTTCACTCTTTCTTTTTCTCACTCCCTGATTCCTCTCCTTTTCAACTTCTTCTTTTCACTCTTTCTTTTTCTCTCTCCCTGATTCTTCTCCTTTTCATCTCATTCCCTTTTCATCTCTTTCTTTTTCGCTCCTCCTTTCTTTTTATCTCTCCCTTTCTACTTATTTCTCCTTTTTCTCTCTCTCCCCCTTTTTGTCATCAGCCAAAAAGAGGTCCTACTATTTTTGTATTTTTTGTTTTTCTCTTTACAAATTACAGAAGGTAAAACAGAATATAAAAGACAAAAAATAAAATTACAAGAAATTTAAAAACTCCTAAGATGACTACTTGAGCTAGTCAGATATGGAGGTAATGTTGAGATGCTTCTTGATGAACTCGAACCTATCTTCTGGTAATGCTTTGGTGAAGATATCAGCCCATTGATGATCAGTGTCCACAAACTGGATGCTTAAAGTCCTTTTTTGAACATGGTCCCTAATGAAATGGTGTTTTATTTCAATGTGTTATCATAGAACAAAGGGATATTGGTTTCAAAAATGTTGTAATCTTCAAGTTGATGTTTGATCCAGAGTAGCTGTGAATTGCATCCTGCTGCTGATATATACTCAGCTTCAGCTGTTGACATGGCAATGGTGCTTTGTCTTTTGCTTGACCAAGAGATCAAGTTATCACCTAAGAAAGTGCAGTTGCCACTTGTACTTTTCCTTTCCAACTTGTCTCCAGCATAGTCCGAATCATAGAAACCTCTGAGTTTGTAGGTGGGGGTCTTCTTGTATAACAAAGTAAGATTGGTGGTTCCTTTAAGATATCTTCGAATTCGTTTGACAGCAGTTAAATGGGGTTCCCTAGGGTCAGCTGAAATCGGGCACAGACACAAACACTAAACAAGATGTCAGGTCTAGAAGCAGTTAAATAAAGAAGGGATCCAATCATACCTCTGTATGTTTTCTGGTCTACCTTTTGGCTGGTTTCATCTTTCTCAAGTGAGCAGGTTGGGTGCATGGGGGTGGCCATAGGCTTACAGTCACTCATCTTGATCTTTTTAAGAAGTTCTTTAGTGTATTTAGATTGGGAATGAGTATACCTGATTTACCTTGATGAATCTGAATTCCCAGAAAGAACTTAAGTTCTCCCATCATGCTCATTTGGAACTCTTTCTGCATTAGGTCAGAAAACTCTTTGCACAAAGTGCCATTAGTTGATCCAAATATGATATCATCAACATAAACTTGAATAATCAAAATATCATTTTTAATGGATTTCCTAAATAGATTATTATCAATCTGACCTCTATTAAATTCATTCTTAAGCAGAAAGTTACTAAGTCTGTCATACAATGCCCTTGGTGCTTGTTTTAAACCATATAAAGATTTTTTAAGTTTGAACATGGTCTGGAAAATCAGAATTTTCAAATCCAGGGGGCTGTTTGACATAGACTTCCTCACTTATATAGCCATTTAAGAATGCACTTTTAACATCCATTTGATACAACATTATATCATGATTAGCAGCAAATGATAAAATAATTATAATTGCTTCTAACCTGACCACTGGAGCAAAAGTCTTAGTGTAGTCTATACCTTCCTGTTGACTGTATCCTTGAGCTACAAGTCTGGCTTTGTTCCTTACCACTTCACCTTTTTCGTTGAATTTGTTTCTGAACACCTACTTGGTTCCAATAATATTTTTGTTTGGTCTGGATACCAGATCCCAAACATCATTCATTTGGAATTCATTCAGCTCTTCTTGCATTGCAAGTATCCAACCTTCCTCTGCCAAAGCTTCATCAACATTGGTTGGTTTGCATCAACTTCTGGTTCTGGATGATCTGTAACAGCTTCTGATTCTGATAAATCAGCTTCTGGTTCTGGTGAATCTGTAACAGCTTCAGATTCTGGTAAATATCCAGATTTCTCTTCTGACTTATCTTGGCTGTTTCTGACTTGATCAGATTTATCTTTTGAAGATTTGTCATGTGTTGCTGACTTGCTTATATCCTTTACCTTTCCAGGTACTTCTGTTTCTTCTGCTTCTGCTCCCTTTGGTTCTGGTGAACCTGCACTATCTTTATCTTGCTTTGATTTGTCAAGATCAAGCAGTTTGTCATATTACATAATGCAAATCAAATAATTTAAAATTTAACTCAATACAGCCAAACCATTAATTCTGCTTCTGGTGATTTCTGCTTGTTTTTGAACCCACCGGAATGGTGTTTCTGCTGAAGTATTCAATTCGTGTGAATCACCTGGTTCTTCTGACAGTTTGAAAACCTGCAAAATACTTATCTAGCTTTGATTTGTTAAGATCAAGCTTCTTGTTATCACAGTAAACATAAATATCAAATAATAATAGTATTTACAACAAGATGTAACCTCTATGTCAACAATTTCAGTTTTTCTCTGAAAATCCTTCTGCTTCTGATTTTCAGATTTCGAATCTGTATGTTCTGTGATTACATGGTTTGGATTAAGGGATTCGAATTCCCTTCCAGGTTTGTAGTCTTGATGAATCTCACTGGAGTGTTTGAAGAACTCTCCTGATTCTGATTCTTCTGCTTTGGCTGATACACCATGTTCCTCTGGTGATTCTGGAACTTATAGTGATTCTGGTAATCATACTGATTCTGATAATTAAAGTAATTCTGATGATCATACCTCAACCTTTGATATTGATACCTGTTCAAGTTCTGGTTCTGGTACTGATTTTGATTCTGGTTCCAGTTCATGTGTCTCTGATACTGGTTCCAGTTCTGCTTCTGGTTCCAGTACCTGTTCCTATGATACTGGTTCCAGTTTCTATACTTCTGATACTGGTTCCAGTTTTGAATATGGTTCCAGTTCCTGTTCCTATGATACTGGTTCCAGTTTATGTGCTTATGATACTGGTTCCAGTTTTGATTCTGGTTCCAGTTCCTGTTCCTATGATACTGGTTCCAGTTTCTGTGCTTCTAATACTGGTTCCAGTTTTGGTTCTGATTCCGATTCTTGTTCTGGTTGAGTTGACCAGACCTTCTTCCATCAGACTCAGATTGCCTTTGTCTTGTTGTAGCAGGAACATAAACCTTCTTCTGCTTGTGCATTGCCAACATCCATTGTCCAGGCACCATTGTTGGTGTCTCATTCTGGTTGCTCAGAATATCTGCAACATAGACAATTTGATCTTTTGGTACCCAGAACTGATTGGGTCCAGGTTTGTTAGTCTTAACAGCTCTCTGGTCTTGTTCAGATTTTACCAGTGGACAAGATAGTTCAGAGTGACCTTTCTTAGCACAAACAATGCATAAAACATCATAATGAATAGCTTTACTTTCAAGAAATTGTTTATGTAAAACCAAGACCTCTCTTTCCAGAGTTACTGTTTTCATAAATCATAGATGCATATTTACTTCTTTCCATTCCATTAGAAATAAAGTTTTGAGAAAATTGCTCATGCATATTAGATTCACAAACAATTTTAGAAGTGGAACAAATATTACTTTTTAGAGTTTGGTTTTCAGATTTGAGTCTTCCAACTTCAGTTTTAAAATCTTTATTTTCAGTTGCATACTCAGAATTTCGATTCTTTAAAACTTGGACTTCTTTGGTTAGATTTTTCTTATCTTCCCTAAGAGTTTTCAATTTTAAAGACATCCTATTGTTTGCATTTAACAAGTCTTTTAAAGTCTCAATTAATTCAGATTTAGAGAGATCAGAAAATACCTCACTGTCTTCATCTTCTGATTCTGTTCCTGAGCTGTATCTAGAACTTGAGTTGGTATGAGCCATTAGAGACAGAATTGCTTCCTCTAATGTGCTTCCAGACTTGCCTGAATGATTGCTTCGATCATTCTTCCTTCTGCCTGTTTTCCTTATTGAATTCGTGCCTTTATGAGGTCCAGAAGTAGACTTGATGTGTGCCTTCATTGTTGTTTTTGCCTCTTCTTCATCAGACGATTCTTCTTCTGATTCTGATACATCCCAGGCAGCCATCAGACTCTTCTTTCTGTATCTGGAATTCTTCTTGTGCTGTTTGCCTTTTTCCAGATTTGGACATTCTGATTTGATATGTCCAGGTTTATTGCATCCATAACAAACAATATTCTTCTTGTCAGATTCTTCCTTTCCTCTGTTGTTATGTTTCTTCTTGAAGCTTTTTTTCTTCCTGTTTTCCCATATCTTAACCATCTTTTTGGTTAAGTAAGCCATATCATCACAATCACTGTCACTATCCTCTGATTCTGATGCTACCTTTGCAGCTTTCTTCTGTTTCGACTTCAGAATCAGATTCTTATTCTTCTTTGGTTCATCTTCTTCCAGTTCTATTTCATGAGACCTGAGTGAGCTGATCAGGTCTTCAAGTCTTAAGTTATTCAGATCTTTGGCTTGCTGAACTGCAGTAACCATTGGTCTCCAATTTTTTGGTAAACTTCTTAGAATCTTCTTGACATGATCTGCCGTTGTGTAGCTTTTCTTCAAGACCTTCAGTCCAGATATCAGAGTCTGGAATCTGCAGAACATTCCATCAATATTTTCATCATCTTCCATCTTGAACATCTCATACTGTTTGACCAGTATGTTAGCCCTTGCTTCTTGAACCTACTGTGTTCCTTCATAGGTCAGAACCAGACTGTCGAATATACTCTTTGTTGTTTCTTTATCTGTGCATCTGTCAAATTCCTTGAATGTGATGGCACTGATCATGATGTTTCTGGACTTGTGATGAAGTTTGTGTAATCTGCTCTAATCTGGTTTCATATCATCCATGTCTAGTTTTTTAGTTGGATCTTCTGGATCAGTAGGTGCAGTGTATCCTTTGACTATCATCTTCCATAGTTCAGGATCTTGAGATATGACAAAACTTCTCATTCTGTCCTTCCAATACTCAAACCTTTCTCCATCAAACAGTGGTGGTCTGTTGATGTTGCCTCCCAGTTCTTCTCTGGATTCTGCCATGTTGAACCCCTTGGACTTTTCCTCAAACACTGTTAAGTGCTCAGCCTTGAGACTGAGCTCTGATGCCAATTGAAGGTGCAAACACGAGAAGGGGGGTTGAATTGTGTTTGACTAACTTGAATACTTTTCCTGTTTTTACACTTTTAAAACAAAACTTAATGTATGAATAAAAACAGAGTTAGCAGCGGATATAAAGTACAAATAAAACACAGAATTTTTATACTGGTTCACCATTAACGAGGCTACGTCCAATCCCTTCACCTTGAAGGATTTCACTAATTCAAACCTTGAATTACAACCGTTCTACTGACCCTCCAAGTCAGTCTTCTCAAACAGTCTAACAATCCTAGACTCTTGAGGAATATAGCACCTGTCTTCAGCCAATCTGACAATCCCAGATTGTAGAAGAAATTTCAACACTATGAATCTAATTGCCAAGTAACCTACTACCCCTTCTGACTCCCTCAGATTGTAGACTCTACTTCAACAACTTAGATTTGACACAATGGAAGGAAAATAACACGAGTACTTGCTTCTTGAAAGCTGGAACTCACAATTGACCTCTCTGAAAATTTGAGTGTTTGCTTTGGAAGTGTATGACTCTTTTGTGATTTTCGATGATGAGTATTCTGCCTTGAGCCTCCTTTTATAGATGCAGATTTGGGCCTCTTCCAAGCTTAATTTCGAGCTGAATCTTGCTGGATTCTCTTGCAAAAATAACTTGACCAATTGGGCTTTATTTAAATAAAAAACATATCTTTTATTAAGCTTTAGATTTTCTTTCAAAATAACTGGCCAATCAAGTCTTTAGTTCCTTCCCGCCAACAGCTCCTAAGTTCCACAATACTTCAATTTATTTTTGTAACAAATCTTTTTGATACGTTGATCAAAATAAATTAAAATCTCCACCGTTAAACCTCATGATTAAATCTGGACCATTTGATCTTCCTGCGCTAGTCCACATCTGGACCATACTAATTGATATGCTGTGATCCTCTGATTTTGGCCATCCTTGGACCACACTTCCTAACCTTCTGATCTTCTGATTTCGGCCATTTTGGACTTGCACTTGATATGCTATAATCCTCTGATCTCGGCCATTGCTGGACCACACATCCGGACCCTCTAATTTCAGCCAACACTAGGCCATGGTCTGATCTTCTGATTTGGGCCATCACTGGGCTAAATAATTAATTCTGAACCGTTGATCTGGAAATCTTCCCTCTTATCTGGACCAATTCTGGACTTGGTCTAGAATGAACTGAAATTAACTTGGAAAAAAATATTTCGGTCTGGACATTTTACCTTTGATTTTGGATAAGGTCTGGATTGATTCTGGAATTCATTTCTTCTGGTTTGGACTTAGTTTCATGCCCTGAATCATGCTATCTTCTGGTCTGGGTCAAATCTGGATTGATTCTCTTGTTCTGGACTCATTAACTTATCTTCTGGTTGAGTCTGGAACAAGTTTGGGCAGGCCATCTTCTGGTCAGAATAACTTCTGGAATAAATTTGATATTTGATTCCTTTTGGTCTGGAACAACTCTCCCTCTGGCAGGATTTCCTTTGGTATGGTCCAGGTTTCGTTCTGATTTTTCTTCCTTCTGATATGGGCCAGCAAAGATATCTTCTGGTGATGTTTTGACATCATGGAGTATCTTCTGGTAATTCCATAATTCATTTTCTGGAATCCTTTGATCTTCTACTTCTGATTACTTCAGTTTCTGGTGACATTTAATGTAATAATTCAAGGTACAAAATAAGATTACATTGAGTCCTTTTGTAAACATCAAAATCCTAAGACTTAGAACCAACTTGGTTCCAACAGTAGGTACAACAGGAAAAGAATTATCATAGTACACAACATTAGTTTCAATTTTATGAGTATGCAAACTAGAATCTGAGTAAGATGGATTTTCAAACTTGTAGAGGTCATCTGCTCCAACTGTGCCTTTCAGCAGGACTTCAGAAGAAGCCTGTGATTTCACAACACAAAAAGTGGGGTGAAATTCAAAGAAAACTCCATTATCTTGTGCAAACTTACTAACACTAATTAAGTTTTTGGTAATAGATGGAACAAGTAAAAGGTTCTTGAGTGTAAGATTTGTGTTAGGATGAGTTGAGCAAGGAAAATGCATGTTGCCTATTGAGTTTATAGACAAACCTTGGCCATTTCCTATTAGCACATGATCTGATCCAGGTAGGGAAACTGCGTCTCCCAAGTTGGAAGCATCAGGCGTGACATGATGCGAAGCACCTGAGTCAGGATACCACCATTGGTTGTTGAAGCCAGATTCTGCACCAGTGAGAAGAGCTTGAGGATGAAATGGACGTGAATTAGCATGTCTAGGGTTGGGGTAACCAAATTGAGGCGGAGCAAGAGTTCGTTGCTGCATCAGAAATGGATTGGAGGGAGGTGCTCCCCAAGAATGAGTAGATGAAGCAGATCCAGAATGACAATAATAACATATCGAGGCATCATGACCAGATTTGTGACAAATTTGGCACTGTACACGACCACCACGACCTCCTCGACCAAAGCGGCCACCGCCACGGCCATTACGACCACCACGAGAGCTATATCCTGGATAATCTGAGTGGTGCTGGTTCGCATTCACATGACTCGTTCCAGACGGAAAGTTAGGGTTCAGATGCGACGGAGGATTAGTTGTAGAGTTAACAGACGAGGCCGGTGACACTGCTTGAGTAAGATTGACAACGACTGCGTCAGGAGGCTTCTTGTTTTTCTCAAGATGCATCTCGTGTGCAAGTAGGAAAGACTCAAGTTCGTCCAACGAGCACGGGTCTTCTTTACTCGAAACGGCAGCAACTACAGGATCGTACTCTTCAGGTAGGGCTTCAAGAATGATTTCGATGAGATTACGATGAGGAACCGGATCTCCAATTGAAATTAAGGATTCATGGATGGTGCGAACACGAAGGATGAACTCATCAATTTTACGATCTCCTTTGGTGAGATTGCGCAACTCAGATCTGAGTTGTCGCGCCTTTGTTGTGAGTAACGTGCGGAAATGACGATGGATTTCTTCCCAAACTTGCCACGAATAGCGACAATCAACAAGTTTCGTGAGAATTGAATCAGAGATTGTTGACAGAATCCAGGTACAAATAAGTGCATCTTGTTGCTCCCGCTCCAGATATAGGGGATTGAGACGATTGGCAGTGCGATCAGTTTCCGTCAAGAATCTTAAAGGAGCTGAAGGTTCAGTGATGAATTTCTGATGTTTGTGGCCGCGAATTACACCATCAATTTGTTGTTTCCATTGCTTGAAGTTCTTCTCATCAAGCTTAACATAAATGAGGTGAGAGAATTTGACATGCGAAGAAGGAAAATGACCAGCGGCACCAAGAAAGGAATCCACGGAAGCCATTGATGAATGAGGATCAAGAAAAAGCTCTAAGATACCATGATAAAAACAGAATGAAAGCAGAAGCAGAATGAAAGCAGAAGTAGAATTGAATGAAACAGAATAAAACAGAATGAAAAAGAATGAAACAGAATGAATGAAAAACTCAATTTTATTTTCTACAATCTGAAGTACAATAGTATAGGCTATTTATACATGTGACTCACTTACAACCAACTCTAACTAATTCTAACCAACTCTAACCAATTCTAACTAACTCTAACAACCTCTAATATTCATGTAACTACTATAACTGACTCTTAACAGAGTCTTTTCTAATAGTCATGATCACTAGGTATGATTGAAACTGAAGGTTGGAGTAATGTTGCTTAGAAATATAAATCAACCTTATGGGTTGTGAGATGGCACTCAACTAATTGAAAAGATACAATTCTTTTAATAATCTCATTTGCAGTTATTATTAATAAAAGTTATGAATAATCTTTGAAGCATGCAAACACAACTCTAGAAGTAGGCATGGTAGTTAAATTCGAAACCACCTGGATGTGCGGATTTTTCCCGCTTTTTAAAGTTACAGGCAAATGCGAGGGCGTGTTTGGTCAAATCCGCCCAGCACTCACACCCATCCGACATAAATGCAATTACTTAAATACTCTTATACCTCTTAAAATAGTAACAAAATCCGCCCACCCTCAATTTTTCTGTCCTGGGCATCCACCCTCGTCTCTGTGTTGTCCTCTTCCGTGCGCCGTCTTCATTTCCTCTGTATGCTGTCTCTATTCTCCTCCGATTGTCCTCCTCCGTGTGCTGTCTCCATCCTCTTTCATACGCTGTTTGTGATTCTTGTTTGTATATTTGTGATTCTTGTTTAATCTTACCACTCGATAAGTTAGATGAAAGTATTCCAGTATTATAAATTGAAGTATTGTGATTCTTGTTTGTATGGCTTTTTTAAACAATAACTTGTGATATAAATTGAAAGTATTATATGAAAGTATTCTGAAAGTATGAAGTTCTGCATTGTTATATGAAAGTATTATATGACAGTATGAAATTTTGCAATCTGCATTGTTATATGAAAGTATTATTTATTTATTTGAAATCTACTGTATTTATTTATTTATATGAAAGTTCTGCAATCTGCCATAGATTTATAAAATGCTATTAGACCATTTTAATAATCTAATATATGTGTGAATTTATTTGATTTCTTTCCTTTTTTTTTTGACTGAAAGTTTGTTTAATTTCAGTTAGCATTGTTTATTAATTTGTTTTTTCAAGATTTTAAATCTCAGTCGTGGTTGAAACGCAATCCTTAGTGGAGAATTGTAGTCGAACATGAAAACTGTAGTTTCAATTGCGATTGTGTAGCATCTCAGAAACATGAAAATTCTTAATGTAGCAGCTGTGATTAAAGAGTTTTTCTAAGACCCTACTTCTTTGTCACTCAATCAATATTATAATTAAATCTGAATAATTTTTTAGTGTTAAATCTGTTTTTAGAAATAAAAATAATATAAATATAGCTCTTTTGGTTTATTTTGATTTGGTTTATATTCTTGATTTATAATAATTTTGGTTTATTATGATTCTTGATTAATTTTAGTTTATTCTTAATGATTCTGGTTTATAATAATAATGTTTTTCTTGATTAAACTTGTTTGTGATTCTTAATTTATTATACTATTCATAAAGCTAAATCTTTATACTATTCTTGATTTATTATACTATTTTTGAGATGATGGATGAATAATCTAAATCTTTTTTTGTTTATATTTTTCATAAAGCTATTTATGAATTCATGAATTTAATTTGGTTTTATGTGCAACTTTACATAATATATAAATGAATATTAATGATATATCTCAACCACTACCATGTCAACTTACTTCAGAAGAAAGCTCACATCAATCAACTATGAATGAAAGTTGTAATATGTCAGATAATGTTTCCACACCAAATGAAACCGCATAAGCACCTCATGATGAGACAAATGATAATATGACGTGTGAAGTAACCGAAGATCATTCCAATAGGCTTAAAAGTATTGTATAAGATCATTTTCCAAATGTCAAACTTGATGAAAAAGATAAAGTTAAATGCAATTATTGCAAGAAATTGCTTGGTGGGAGAGCAAGAGATGGGACGTCACACTTGCGCAAACATATGAAAATATGTTTTCCACGTCTGGCTATAATGATATAGCATAACAGAAATATTTCTTACAGCTAAGGTCTTGCAAGGTAAAAAGGAGTTGGGGACTGGGATTTATGATGCTGAAAATGCTAGGAAAAAGGTTGCACATGCACTTATTTTGCATGAATATCCACTTTCAATAGTGGAACATATTGGTTTTAGGAGATATTCAGCCTCTCTCCAACCATTATTTCAAATTCCTTGTAGAAATACTAAAGATATATTCAAAGTATATGAAGTTGGGAGAACCATAATTTTGAAGTTGTTAGAAACTCTCCCACAAAGAGTAGCCATTATTTATGACATATAGATTGCGAGCAATAAAAAAAAGGTATATGACTGTGACTGCTCATTTCATTGATGAAAATTGGGATTTACAAAGTCAAATTTTGAGGTAATTATAATTTCTTCTAATACTAGTTTGATTGAATATTGTTTATATTAGTCATTGAATGTGAATCTTATTATGTTAGATTTATTCATGTTTCTGCCCCTCATACAAGTGAAAGACTTTACAATGCATTGGTTGAATGTTTGATAGATTAGAACATTGATACAAAATTGTCCACTATCACTTTAGATAATTGTAGAACTAATGATGCAATGGTTGAAAAAATTAAGGATAATTTGCAATTGGATATATTGTTAAAGGATGATGTCTTACTTCACATGCATTGTTGCACGCATATACTTAATTTGATAGTAAAAGACGAGTAAGAATTTGTGAGATAAGGAGTGGAGAGGATTCGAAATAATGTTGCATATTGGACTGCAACACCTAAAAGGAAGGAAAAGTTTAAGGAGACTTCCTAACAATTACGAATCTCTTGCACCAAGAATTTGATTTTAGATTGTCCGACTAGATGGAATTCAACTTATAAGATGTTTGATGTTGCCATTTTGTATGAAGATGTATTTAGTCGATTAAGACAACGTGAATCCCAATACACTTGTTTGCTTACAAGTTTGCATTGGAAATTTGCAAAAGATATTTGAGGAAAATTGAAATTGTTCAATTCTATCACTGAAGTGTTTTCTGGCACTAAATATCCAACTTCTAATCAATATTTTCCTAAGATCTATATGATCAAAATTGCAATAAATGAGTGTATTAAATCCTCTTATGCATTGATAAAAAAAATGGAGAGAACATGTTGGGAAAAAATATTAGAATGTGGTTCATGAAATAATAGGGGTTGATGCTATTTTGGATCCTAGGTACAAAATAGAGTTACTTGAATATTATTATCTTAAGTTGTATGTGAATGATGCTAATGACCAAGTTAAGTCAGACTGGCAGTTGTGCTATGATTTGCTTTATGAATATCAACTGAAAATTAATAATGGTTCTAGTAGTGATTCTCAAATGTTGGGTGCCCACATTAGTAATGTTAAGGATGATGGTTTAGAAAACTATGCTTTGTATGTCAGGAAAAAAAAGAGCTAGAATTTCATTTGTCAAAACAATGTTGGATGTTTAGTTGGGGGAGAAAGTTTTGCCAAGAAGTCTTGATTTTGATATTTTGTTGTGGTGGAAGTTGAATTGCGTTAAGTATCCAACAGTTCACACCATTGCAAATGATGTATTGACAATTCTTATTTCTACTATAACTTCTGAATCTACATTCAGTAACAGCAGACATATCTTAAGTCCTCATCGAAGCCGACTTCATTGGACTACTTTAAAGGCCTTAATGTGTGCTAGAAGTTGGTTATAGATTTATGAGAAGACTGGTATTTCTTTTAAATTTGAATATATTTGAAATAGCTAATAATTTTGTATATCTTAAATTATCATTATCTATATTGTACTATATTGGTATTGATAGGTGATTTGAATTCTGAAGTGGACAATGAAAATGCTATTTTACTCAATGAAATGGAGTCTAACGATGAATGTATTCTATTCTCTACACTATTTGATTTAAATTTGTCATGTTAATATTTAACTTTTATTTTTTAATATAGGTGAATTGTTGATTGGTGGTGTTACTTCAGTTTCCAACTCCCGCCTTGAAGATGAAGATGATCGTTAGAAAATGTTTATTTGAAATTTTTTTGTTTTGATGATTCGGAACTTTTTGTTATTTTGATGGATTAGTTTGTTTGTTGATTTGGAGCTTTTGTTGGAATTGATATTTTTACTTCTAAAAGTTTGAAGATTATGAAAATATTGTGACTTGTAGGAAATTTAAACTAATTTTGAGATATTGTGACTTTATTATTTTGATTATTGGAATTTTAGAACTTAAGTTAAATGCTACTATTTAGTCAATTTTTTTGATGCTATGAATAAATAAATTCCAATTTTTGGAGTGAGGGTGGAGGTGGGGCAAGGAAATCCGCCCCCATTAGATGTGAGTGTGGATGTTAAAAAGTCATCCCCGACGGAGATTGGTAATGCTTAAAATCGTCCTCGCTTCGCCCCATTGTCATCCATATCCAGAAGGATGATTAATTGGATTGAAAAGTTGCACATATTTAGTAGAAACATAGTTATGGGTATAACAAATTGCTTTGGTTCATATGTTTAGAGAGGAAAAAATTCTAAACAAAAAAGATAACTAGTTTGGTTGAGTTTTTACAATTTTTCCCACAAAATTAAACTCAAACCGATGAATAGCATGTTAATTTGGTTCAATTCAATCAGATTGACATTATTAAAAATTAAGATACATATCTTTAAAATATAAAATTTTCTTTTTCAAACACTAGACTTTTATACTATTAAAACAATTACGTAAACTATTTTTAACAATAATAATATATAAACTACAATGAGAAAAATAATATGTAAATGATTAAAAAATCATTAAATTCAACATATATTTAAGATAACACTGCCTAATGATTTTATTCTCGATTTTAAATGAAGTGAAACCATACTCAAATTAACAGAGATTGAGTTTATCAAATTATTGGTTTAATTTTTATATCTCTAGACGAAACTCAACAAATACAATTAAAATTTAAATTGAAAGACATAATGTATTTCTTAATTAGTATTATTTATAATGATTTTATAGTTTATTTTTATTAAAAATATTATTGGGATTTTGGGGTAGCTGGCCACCCTATATTTTTACCCGCCACTATATAGGAATTTATATACCACAACATGTATTTTCATATGGATAACTTTAGTTTTAACAATAACCTCAAGAAGAGTTGAAAATATTGATAGTTGAAGATGAAAATCAAAATACAAATGCTAACCCAAATGTAATTTATAAAGTGATATTTCAAAATAACGAATATACTTTTACATAAAATTTGTATCATTTTATATGTCTGTTTATTATAAAACGGTGAAATGTTACATTGTTATTATATTTTTTCAACTAAATTTTTTAAGACGATGTGGGCATTGCACTAATTATCATCTACTTTGTCCTTAATAGCAAAATATTTAATTTATTTTAAATTAAAAAATTTACAATATCTATATTGAAATTAAATTAAGTTCAAATAACAAATATAATATAAAATTAAAACAAGAAATTAATTTTAAAAAATATTATACAATAAAAAATATACTTCGTATTAAATTCACATTATTCAAATTAAATTTATAAAAAAAAAATTGATAAATTATAAATATCCTGCATGGTCTTTAAATACCTATTTAGAAGCTGGTTGTCAACTCACCCCTTATATATATAAGAGAGTAAATTTGCTGATATCTCATTTCACATTTTTGTGGTTAGATCGTATGCAGTTTAGGTTGCGGCAGCAAGATAACAGTAAGGTGGGAATAAGAGATTGGAGCGGTTAGAAGTTGTAGGAATGGGTTATTTGGAAAGATAGATAGATATATGTTTATCGTTTATCTTTTTATTTTTTGCGAGTTAAGTTCCTCTCCTTTTAGATGTGCATTCTCGATCTTTTTAGTCTCTTGAATATTCGATTTAGAGTTAAGAAGCGTCTATGCCACTAACCAACTCAACTCCTTAGAGAAATACAAGAGCTTCTCCGGAAAACCACTAGAAGTACCCATCGAGTCGAGCAATTGGATGCTAAAAAAGGTATCTTTCCGGGCAAAATTCTAAGCCTATAGACTAAATTAGGAGAGTAGAGATTTAATCCAAAACTAGGAAACCAAGCTATATCGAAGCTCAATGCCAAGCAAAGCCCTAGACTACAAGTGAAGAAATTGGGTTCCACTAAGCGCCCTTAATCCGACACAAGATGGGACCCTATTTGGTAGTATAGTGGGCTTAGCCAGCCCAACATAGGTTGTCTACAAAAAAGGGGAAGCTCCCGTGATTTAAGGTTTCTGGATATCCTACCCTAAGACAAGATGGTTGGGCTTAGAACAAGACCCATCGGTAGATAAGATCACATCTTCATAACAAAAGGTGTACATGTTCGGCCTCACTCAAGGTAATGGGCCAAATCTAACGAGTCCAAACAAATTGGATCTTTTTGTATGACAAAACCACATGTTGGTAATGTTTTTCAGGAATTTTTTGATTTCCTCAAGCAAATAGATACACTAAATGTTTTCTTTCCAATTCCATCCATTCCTATTATTTCTAATTTCTCCTCCTTTATCCTTCCTTCACTTTACTTCCCTACTTTTATATCTGTGAATCTAAATCCTTCAATAATTTATTTTAAATTTCATGAAATATATTTTACCATTTTTTAATTGTGAGATCTGAAATTGTTCTTCATGCAGCAGGTAATCCTCTTCCCAGATACTGATTCAACATTCAAATTTTTAAGCTACGTAATTTGTTTTAATTTCCTTGGTTTATGTATATTTTATTTGTATGTTATTTGTTATCATTTAGTTTGGGTTGAATTTCTTAAAATTCTCTATTATATTTTGCCTTAAAATTTATATATTAAAATGTCTTATTATCATTTTTTCTCCTGTCGCATCTATTGTCATTTATTATTATTTTTATAACAAATAATTAATTATTAATTTAATAAATAAATAAAAATTATATTTAATAAAATCAAATAAAATACATTTAATAAAAAAAAGTAATTCAAAGTTAATGCGATTGAAAAATAATAGCACTTATTTGTTTTGGCATATCTACCTAATAACAATAACTTTGAATTTTTTTTTCGTTAAATATATTTTGTTTGATTTTATTAATATAATATTTTTTTTATTATTATTTTTTATCTATTAGATCTGGAGAAAAAATATGAGGGAATGTTGGTAAAATAGAATGAAGTTACTAATTTATCGCTACAAAATAAGAGGGGTTGTTAAAATAGTATAGCATGCTATTTGTTTTGACACATCTAGTCAATCATACTTTAAATTATTATTTTTCCATTAAATATATTTTTTTTGATTTTTTAATTATTTTTTATTTATTAAATTAATAATTATTAATTTGTTATAAAAAAATAAAAATAAATGGCAATAGAATGTCACATCCTATTTTAATATAAAAATTTCAATTTGGGTATAATAGAGAATTTTAAATAAAAAGATAATATAAAAGTAAAATATTCTCTAATTTGTTGAAAATATTTTGAAGTTTTCTGAGTTTAAAGCACTTATAAATAGGATTGAGTTCATGTTATTGGATGTTTTCTTTTTTGATAAAACCGGATCTGGAGTTTCAGCTTGTGTTGGTTACGGACGTGAGATCTGATTTGTTTTACCAAAAAGAAATTAATTAATTATCCAAAAATAATTTAATTAATTTCCTTTATTTTGGGAATTTTTTTTATCTCCACCACCTAAATATGCAACCAAAGAACTATGTTTTTTGGGAATAAAAGATAGGAACTTTACTTATTGCCAATACCCGAGTCAAAAGGATCTTTTTTATATATGTCCAATAGCAACATAATTTTTTTAATCAATGATAATAAGCGGTTATTGCTGTGTAGTTTGGATTTGTTTTTGAGAAAAACTAGTAGTTTGGTTTGAATGAATTTTTTAAGAAATTTAATCAAAATTGATTCAATTAAATACAATTTAAAATGGATTAATTTTTTTATCGATCCAATTTACAATAATTAAAAATTATATTAATATTTTTTTTACAAAAAAAATCATATTAATATTAAAAAATTACAATAAAATAATAGATTTCTTTCAAAATATAAAATATCTAAAAATTAATACTACGAATTAGCAATGATAGATTATTATTATTTTTTAATTGCGGAAAGAGAAATTATTTTATCAATAACAAATTTAAAATCTGTTTCATAAAAAATAACCATTTTAAAATTTCTCAATTGAGATTTAAATTTAGTCCCATAAAATTACAAGATATAATAATAATAATAATAAATTAACACCTAATAGATAACACTAGAATACTATATTAATAAAAAACTATATTTAAAATTTTTGAAATAGTAAAAAAAAAACTAACATCTCGTGGATAACAGTTGGAGCATAGGAAAACATTTGGAGCCAAACGAGATATATGTTTTCATAAGGCTCAACCACTGAATTTCCCAAAAGAAAAATGCTGAAACACAACATTATCAAGCTTATGTACCTTCGAGACTTGCTGGTCTGCTATGTTAGGAGAACAATTCCTCCCCCAGCTCAACAACAAAAACAAACAGAGGAGTCGACGGGGGAGCAAAACAAATAAGCTCCACCGACAAATGAGGGCCCTTCCGCACCGGAACAGCCCGAGCAAACAAAGTAACGCTCCGCTGCAGGGGATATTCTTCTTTCTGGAGCCAAAGGGCTAGCGCTTCGAGTTCAGGTGCGACTTCGTGATTAAAGGAAACTGGCGATCTATGCCTCACCCAGGTTGCTCTAAAACCCTATCCCAGCACTGCTTCACTCGATAGCAAGTGAGGAAGCGAAAGCAAACGAAAGAGAAAGCCCTAACTAACCGAGAATGAAAGAAGGGTTTAAGGGAACAGGGAATTTGAAGGAAAAAAAAAGAGCGAAAATGAAAATGAGTGAAAATGAAAAAGAGGGAAACAACGCCACTTATTACAATGTTAGCCACGGTTAACTGTGGCTAATTGTTTAGGTTACACACGGTTACTGTAATCATAGCTAATAAACCGTGGCTAATCGCCGGTTTTGTTGTAGTGATGGTACAATATTATGTTGGAAATATTTGAAATAGCAAAATAGTTTAATGACTAGTGTGTAAAAGTTGAATATATTTAAGTATAAAAAATTTAGATTTTTCTCTAAATTGCTGTAGTATTTTCGATATATTTTTATTTTCTTTTATGGTATTACTTTTATCTTTAAATATAAAATTTTATTGACTAAATCACAAGAATTAAGAAAATTGATTTTAATATTAATTTTATTAAAAATTTGAATTATTTTACTAATTTAACTTTAAAAAATGATTAGTTTATGTTTTTATTGTAATATTTATTACATATTCCAAACAAAAAAAGTAACATTATTAGAGATAAATAAATAAATAAATAATAATATTAAAAAATTGAAATATATCTCATAAATAAAAAAGAACAAATAAAAATATAAAAAAAATTATATTTAAGGACCAAGTTAATATCATTCTTCATTTCTTCTTCATGAAATAATAAGTTTGTATTTTCTGTTATCTTGTTGTTGTCTTTAATCTTACCGATGTTTTTCGCCTAATGTTTATTTATAGTTACACCGTCTATTTTCCATGCACTCGTCATCACATGAATTTTGTTATGCACTCAAATATTTTGTTTTACAATGCACTCAAATAAAATTTTAATTTTTTTTAAAGACCAAACAAAAAAATAATAAAAAACTATTCTAAATACAACACATCTCAAAATTATAAAATTTTAAAACATAGAGTCTCAATAACAAAAATGACTCCTAAAAAATCAAACAAATCATAGAATGTAGACACCATTGAATAAAATCATAACGGAAATTTTTGTTTTTATATTTGAATCAATACTACGATACGAATTTAATATTATTCGAAACATGATCAACATTGAAGGGTTATTAACGAAAAATAACTTAATTCCTCATTTTTCATAACATGTGCTAATCAAACAACATTTGAGACTTGATGACCTTTCCTTCCACGCCTCCCTAAGCCACTAAATTGATTTGCATTATCCAAAACAATATTCAAAAGAGTACACTCAATGTCCCACCAGTTCAAAATAGCCTCCCACACTAAACATACCAAAGGACAATCAAAGAATAAATGTCTTGAACATTTACATCCATTATGCAACCCCAACAATTCCTTGAGTTCGCATCTGAAGATCCTCTTTTCAATAAATTGTCCTTCGTGGATAAACATTTGAGAAGGAACAATCACACAAAAGGGATACCTTGAAATGAACCAGTTTATTCCAAATTATTTCAAACGATGGATGTGTTTCACCTTCAACATTCGATGTCAACAACTAATACGCCTCTTTCATCACGTACTTATTGTTTTGACTTGTGGACCAAATCCAAACATCGTCTACATCATCCTACAAACTTTTACGCCACCCCGATCTTAACCCCCCACTCCCAACCCAACTTAAACATATTAGTTGCTGATATATTTTTATCATTCAAAACACCAAACATTCAGTTGAACCTATCACACAAAGGTTCACCATCTAATTTTGGATCAAACCAAAAATTCTTTTTCTTCCCATTCTTTACCTTTTTTTTTTATAGAAAATATTGTTGGGTACCAAATTCACCTCCCCCTACCACCACCCCTATTCAAACTCTAAACATCTTTTCACCAATTCGATTCAACATCAACATCATTGCTCCCTAACGAGACAATGATATATGTTTTACTAGTCAACACCTTATACCACAACCCACAACAATCACTCTTTAATGTCCAACATCATTTACCCAATAATGCAATATTAAAATGGTTAAATAAGTTTTTGATTCCAATAAATGTACCTTATATCATTTTTAGTTGATCTAAATTTTTTCTTCAAACAATATTCCCTTAAATATGTTTTGTTAACAATTTTAGTTTTTGCTTTTAAGTCAATTCATGTATATCATTTCAATTTTTGAATTATTTTTCTCCAGAACTTTTTAGAATATTATAATAATATGACATACAAAAATTTAGAATTTTTTAATAAAAGATGAATTAAATATGAATTTGTAATCGCCAAAAGCTGAAAATATCATATTTAATTAATCCCTTATTAAAAATTCTAAATTTTGTGGGAGAGATTATTATAATTTTTAAATGTGCATATAAAAATTCAATCAAAAATTTAAACAATACATATGAATTAATTTAAAAACAAGGACCAAAATTGCCGACATAAAATATTTGAGAAACATTGTTTGAAATTTTTGTAGAGGAACTAAAAACAAAATATAGTATATTTATAGGGACCAAAACTGTATTTAACCCTATTAAAAATACTCCCATTTGTCACACCTAATCCTCCCTTTTCACACATATCACAAATCCAATCTAATGAATTTTCCGAGTCTCCTTACTATCCTCACAAAAAAACTTAAAAAGTGATTCAAGTTTAGAAATGATAGCTGTCAAAGTATTGAAGAATGAAATAAAATAAATTGGCAAAGGAAATAAGACAAATCTTTTAGAGAACAAGAGGACCTTCCATAGATAAATGACGATATCTCCACCTTCACAAACGTTTCTTCACTTTTCTCAATCACATGATTCAAGAACGCAAGCCTATGCAAATTGTCATCGACAGGTAAGCCAAATATTTAAAAGGGAGCATACCTTTCTTACAATTTAATAAGCCAACAACCTCTTCAAGTCAACACTCCTGTTTACTTTTAATTATGATGCTAGTTCAAATAGAAGCAAATTTACCTTTATTACACTTAGCTCAATTTTCACAACAAAAATTAGAGTACCATATGCAAAATGTAAATACGACACACTTAACTTCGATGCACTGTCAATTCTCGATGGGTCTTTTATTTAGTTTAAAAAAAAGTCTTGATGGGTCATCCGTGTATCACACTTGTTAAACGTTTAGTTATTAAATTATGTGATAATATATTATTAGATGCATATATATATATATACATATATATATATATATTATATTAATTATAATTATTTTTATATGTGACAAGCTGTTTTATTAGATTATTTTGTATTTATATAACTTTTTTTTTTAAATTCTTTATTAATACCATAAAATTTATATATTAAAATATCTTCTTTTTCTTTACCTTCAGGAACTGCCCTGCGACCACTTGAAGAATTTTTTTTTCTACAGTAAGAGATTGGGATGCGACCATCTATAATCTTTTAATTTTTTTATTTTAACAAATGAATAACTATTAATTTAATAAATAAAAATAATAAAAATATTTAAAAAACAAAATTATATTAATAAAATTAAATAAAATACATGTAATAGAAAAAATATATTAAAGTTAATACTGTTGAGTAGATATAACAAAACAAATAACGTGACGTATTATTTTAATAATTCCCTCCTATTTTGCAGATAAATTAACAACTTAATTATATTATGTTAACAACTCTCTCCCATTTTTCCTCCGGATCTAATAAATAAAAATAATAATAAAAAAAGTAAATCATATTAATAAAATCAAACAAAATACATTAAATTGAAATAAAATACATTAAATTGAATAAAAAATACATCAAATTTGAGTAGATGTGTCAGCACCGTTTGAACAATGTTTACTAGAATGACCAGAGACTCGACATAACCTACACTTTCTTGGTACTTTTTCAACAGTGTCCATTTATGTTCTACTGTGTCTGTCTTTTGGGTGACTTTTCTTGACCCTCCGTATTTGAAGATTGTGATACACCCTAACACCTTCATATTCTGACCAATATCTTTTATTTGATATATGTTTCGTAGACTTTTAGTACCGTTTCCACCTTGTAAATATCATGTATAAGCCTCAAATAATCATATTTTATGTTATAACATGCTGCTATCACATGTGAACAAGGCAGATGTATAACTTGATATTTTCCATAGTTGCACCACTTGTTAAGAAAGTTGACAGTGAAATGGCCAATTGGTCGCCCTTCTATTGGATTTACCGTCTCGTGGACCATGAAAGTATAGTTGCTCTGATCAAAACTATCGACTTTATGACCATTAAATTAACGTATTTCAAATTTCATAAAATTTATCATTTTTCTGTGTATACCTGACGAGAAGCTAAAATTGATGTGTGCAGTTTTCTCATTGTTGGAAATAGTGTCCCTGTCTTATAATAAGTTGAGTGGACCAAAGTAGTAATGAGAAGGTTGTGTGTGCCTTTTAATACTCCATCGATTGACTCCACAAGGTTGGTTGTCATGTGACCCCAATGGCTACCTCTATCAAATGTTTTAATCCAATTTTCTCGCAATATGTTGTTTAACCATTTTATAGCCTCCCAGTTTACTATGCCGATTTCACTGCGGTAATATCTATTGAGTAACCTATATTGACACAATAAACATTGTGTCAAAAAGTTATTAAAAATTACACTAATTAAAAAGTAAGAATGAAATTATTACCCACAACATCTTTTTTCTTTAGTGCATTATCCTTAAATTCCCTCACGAAATTTTGTGAAATATGTCGGATGCAGAACACATGCTTTGGCGGATGATTTTGCCACCCATTATTTGGAATATTATAAGCACTTTTAATGGATTGTGTCTATCTGAAATTAAACAAAGGTTATCTTATGGAGTGACATATTTTCTCAAATTTCTCACAAAGAAATTTCGACATTCTCCTATCTCACCTTCCACATAAGCATAAGCAATAGGGATTACATTGTCGTTCCCATCATGTGCAAGTACTATCAATAGAGTCCCTTTGTACTTGTCGTACAACCAAGTCTCATCAACTAGTACAACTGGTTTGCAGATATGCACGAAACAAAGCCCAAAATAGTTGATGAAAGATCCTTATCCCACCTATCAAACTATTCTCGTGATAAGCTGGAATTGTTTCCATTTCTATTTTGGTTCTTGGAGCAAACGTTCGCATAAGCAACCATTGTGGGAGTTGATTGTAAGACTCTTCCCAATTGCCATAAATTTGTTCGATCGCTTTATTGTTGCTATCCAAGCTTTTCTATAACTTACTCTGTAGTTGTGCAAAGCCTAAATCTGAGCAATAATGACATTCACTTTTATTGAAGGGTCCATTTTCAGATTTTGCATTACGCTTGTACATATCATGTCAGAATCGAGCTTCTGATGATCTTGTGACAATGCAGAATTTGTGCATGTATGACGCACATTCAGTTTACAAATCACCCACAATTCACTCTTTTTGCATTTTGAAGCTTTGCATGTAAACAAATAGTTTGGACTTAAATAGTTAATAAAATACCTTTCCAATTTTGATTTTTGTGTAGCAAATTTCAATGATTGTTTTAAATGGTAAAGGTTGATTGCATGTACGCATTCATTCTTGTTTTCAAACTTCATTCCAATTCCAAGAGTTCCATCTATTATTGGGACTTCATCCTTGTTTTTGGTTTTCCTATTAGCAGTTCAAATTTTTTGTGAATGATAGAGATGTTTGACAAGTTTACTTAGGAGTTATTCCACCCGAGGGAGCAACAAAGGGTAATTTTATAAAATTAAAATGGCTTAAAGAAATATTTGAAGATGAAGGTGCAAACACGAGAAGGGGGGTTGAATTGTGTTTGACTAACTTGAATACTTTTCCTGTTTTTACACTTTTAAAACAAAACTTGATGTATGAATAAAACAAAACTTAAAGTAAAAATAAAACACAGAATTTTTATATTGGTTCACCGTTAACGAGGCTACGTCCAGTCCCTTCACCTTGAAGGATTTCACTAATTCAAACCTTGAATTACAACCGTTCTACTGACCCTCCAAGTCAGTCTTCTCAAACAGTCTAACAATCCTAGACTCTTGAGGAATATAGCACCTGTCTTCAGCCAATCTGACAATCCCAAATTGTAGAAGAAATTTCAACACTATGAATCTAATTGCCAAGTAACCTGCTACCTCTTCTGACTCCCTCAGATTGTAGACTCTACTTCAACAACTTAGATTTGACACAATGGAAGGAAAATAACACGAGTACTTGCTTCTTGAAAGCTGGAACTCACAATTGACCTCTCTGAAAATTTGAGTGTTTGCTTTGGAAGTGTATGACTCTTTTGTGATTTTCAATGATGAGTATTCTGCCTTGAGAATCCTTTTATAGATGCAGATTAGGGCCTCTTCCAATGCTTAAATTCGAGCTGAATATTGTTGGATTCTTTGTAAAAATAACTTGACCAATTGGGCTTCATTTAAATAAAAAAACATATCTTTTTTAAGCTTCAGATTTCTTTCAAAAAATAACTGGCCAATCAAAACTTTAGTTGCTTCCCGCCACAGCTCCTGAATTGCACAATACCTCACTTTTATTTTTATAACAAATCTTTTTAATACTTCGATTAAAATAAATTAAAATCTCCACCGTTAATCCTCCTTATTAAATCTGGACCATTGGATTCTTCTGCGCTGGTCCACATTTGGACCAAACTAATTGATATGCTGTGATCCTCTGATTTCGGTTATCCCTGGACCACACTTCCTAACCCTCTGATCTTCTAATTTCGGCCATCCTGGACTTGCACCTGATATGCTACAATCCTCTGATCTCGGCCATTGTTGGACCACACATCCTGACCCTCTGATTTCGACCAACACTGGGCCATGGTCTGATCTTATGATCTCGGCCAACACTGGGCCAAATAATTAATTCTGAACCATTGACCTAGAAATCTTCCCTATGATCTGGACCAATTCTGGACTTGGTCTGGATTAAACTGAAATTAAATCTAGATAAGTAATATTTCAGTCTGGACATTTTACCTTTGATTTTGGATCAGGTCTGAATCAATTCTGGAAATCATTTCTTCTGGTCTGGACTTAGTTTCATACCCTGAACCATGCCATCTTCTGATCTGGGTCAAATCTGGATTGATTCTCTTGTTCTGGACTCATTAACTTATCTTCTGGTTGAGTCTGGAACAAGTCTCTACTGTTTTAATTTCTCACTGCCAGGCCATCTTCTGGTCAGAATAACTTCTGGAATAAATCTGATATTTGATTCCTCTTGGTCTGGACAAACTCTCCCTCTGGCAGGCTTTCCTCTGGTATGGTCCAGGTCTTCTTCTGACATTGCTTCCTTCTGATCTGGGCAAGCAAAGATATCTTCTAGTGATCCTAGAGTATCTTCTGGTAATTCCAGGATGCATTCTGGATGCATCTTCTACCTCTGCAAACTTCATTTTCTGGTTGTATTTAATGTAATAATTTAAGGTACAAAATAAGATTACATTGAGTCCTTTTGTAAACATCAAAATCCTAAGACTTAGAACCAACTTGGTTCCAACAATCTCCCCCTTTTTGATGATGACAAAACCTTAACTTATTTTGCTAGCTTGTAACTCGAAGACTTGAATTACTCCCCCTGAGACCAATCTCTCCCCCTAAGTTTGATACTCTCCTTTTCAACTCCTTCTCTTTTCACTCTTTATTCTCTTCTCTTCTCCTCTCCTTTTCAACTTCTTCTTTATTCTCTCTTTCTTTTTCTCTCTTCACGCTTCCTCTCCTTTTCAACTCCTTCTCTTTTCACTCTTTCTTTTTCTCTCTTTGTTTTTCTCTCCCCCTGTTTCCTCTTCTTTTCAACTCCTTCTCTTTTTCTCTCTCCCTGATTCCTCTCCTTTTCTACTTATTTCTCCTCTTTTCATCTCTTTCTTTTTCGCTCCTTCTTTCTTTTTATATCTCTTTTTCTACTTATTTCTCCTTTCTCTCTCTCTCCCCCTTTTTGTCATCAGCCAAAAAGTGGTCCTACTATTTTTGTATTTTTTGTTTTTCTCTTTACTAATTACAGAAAGTAAAACAGAAAATAAAAGACAGAAAATAAAATTACAAGAAATTTAAAAACTCCTCAGATGACAACTTGAGCTATTCAGATATGGAGGTAATGCTGAGATGCTTCTTGATGAACTCGAACTTATCTTCTGGTAATGCTTTGGTGAAGATGTCAGCCCATTGATGATCAGTGTCCACAAACTGGATGCTTAAAGTCCCTTTTTGAACACGGCCCCTAATGAAATGGTGTTTTATTTCAATGTGTTTGGCTCTAGAGTGTAAGATAGGGTTCTTGGTTAGGTTTATGGATGAAGTGTTATCACAGAACAAAGGGATATTGGTTTCAAAGATGTTGTAATCTTCAAGTTGATGTTTCATCTAGAGTAACTGTGAACTGCATCCTGCTACTGATATATACTCAGCTTCAGCTGTTGACATGGTAATTGTGATTTGTCTTTTGCTTGACCAAGAGATCAAATTATTACCTAAGAAGGTGCAGTTGCCGCTTGTACTTTTCCTTTCCAGCTTGTCTCCACCATAGTCGGAATCACAGAACCCTCTGAGTTTGTAGGTAGGAGTTTTCTTGTATAACAAGGTAAGGTTGGTGGTTCCTTTAAGGTATCTTAGAATTCGTTTGACAGCAGTTAAATGGGATTCCCTAGGGTCAGCTTGAAAACGGGCACAAACACAAACATTAAACAAAATGTAAGGTCTAGAAGCAGTTAAATAAAGAAGGGATTCAATCATACCTCTGTATGTTTTCTGGTCTACCTTTTGGCTGGTTTCATCTTTCTCAAGTGAGCAGGTTGGGTGCATGGGGGTGGCCATAGGCTTACATTCACTCATTTTGAACTTTTTAAGAAGTTCTTTAGTGTATTTAGATTGGTGAATGAGTATACCTGATTTACCTTGATGAATCTGAATTCCCAGGAAGAACTTAAGTTCTCCTATCATGCTCATTTGGAACTCTTTCTGCATTAGGTCAGAAAACTCTTTGCACAAAGTGCCATTAACGGATCCAAATATGATATCATCAAAATAGACTTGGATAATCAGAATATCATTTTTAATGGATTTCCTAAATAGTGTATTATCAATCTGGCCTCTATTAAATTCATTCTTAAGCAGAAAGTTACTAAGTCTGTCATACCATGCCCTTGGTGCTTGTTTTAAACCATATAAAGACTTTTTAAGTTTAAAACATGGTCTAGAAAATCAGAGTTTTCAAATCCAAGGGGCTGTTTGACATAGACTTCCTCACTTATATAGCCATTTAAGAATGCACTTTTAACATCCATTTGATACAGCATTATATCATGATTAGCAGCAAATGATAAGAGAATTCTAATTCCTTCTAACCTGGCCAATGGAGCAAAAGTCTCAGTGTAGTCTATACCTTCCTGTTGATTGTATCCTTAAGCTACAAGTCTGGCTTTGTTCCTTACCACTTCACCTTTTTCATTTAGTTTATTTCTGAACACCCACTTGGTTCCAATAATGTTTTTGTTTGGTCTGGATACCAGATCCCAAACATCATTCCTTTGGAATTCATTCAGCTTTTCTTGCATTGCAAGTATCCAACCTTCCTCTGCCAAAGCTTCATCAACATCAGCTTTTGGTTCTGGAAGATCTGTAACAGCTTCTGATTGTGATAGATCAGCTTCTGGTTTTGGTGAATCTGTAACAGCTTTAGATTCTGGTAAATATCCAGATTTCTCTTCTGGCTTATCTTGGCTGTTTCTGACTTGATCAGATTTATCTTTTGAAGATTTGTCATGTGTTGCTGATTTGCTTGTATTCTCTACCTTTCCAGGTACTTCTGTTTCTTCTGCTTCTGCTATCTGTGGTTTTGGTGAACCTGCACTATCTTTATCTTGCTTTGATTTGTCAAGATCAAGCAGTTTGTCATATACCATAATATAAATCAAATAATTTAAAATGAACTCAATACAGCCAAACCATTAATTCTGCTTCTGGTGGTTTATGCTTGTTTTTGAAACCACTGGAATGCTGTTTCTGCTGAAGTGTTCAATTCGTGTGAATCACCTGAGTCCTCTGACAGTTTGAAAACCTGCAGAATAATTATCTAGCTTTGATTTGTTAAGATCAAGCTTCTTGTTATCACAGTAAACATAAATATCAAATAATAATAGTATTTACAGCAAGATGTAACCTCTATGTCAGCAGTTTCAGTTTTACTCTGAAAATCCTTCTGCTTCTGATTTTCAGATTTCGAATCTGTATGTTTTGTGATTACATGGTTTGGATTAAGGGATTTGAATTCCCTTCCAGGTTTGTAGTCTTGATGAATCTCACTGGAGTGTTTGAAGAACTCTCCTGATTCTGATTCCTCTCTTTCTGCTTTGGCTGATACACCATGTTCCTCTGGTGATTCTGGAACTTATGGTGATTCTGGTAATTATGCTGGTTCTGGTACTGATTTAGATTCTGGTTCCAATGTTGGTTCTGGTTCCAGTTCTTGTGCCTCTGATACTGGTTCCAGTTCTTGTGCCTCTGATACTGGTTCCAGTTCCTGTACCTCTGATACTGGTTCCAGTTCTAGTTCTGGTTCCAGTTCCTGTTCCTCTGATACTGGTTCCAGTACTGATTCTGGTTCCAGTTCCTATTCCTCTGATACTGGTTCCAGTTCTGATTCTGGTTCCAGTTCCTGTTCTGATTCGTGTGATACCTTTGATATTTCCAGTTCCTCCTATGATTCTGGTTTTGGTTCTGATAGGTATTTGTTGACCAGTTCTTCTTCTACCAGAGTCACTTGGCTTCTGTTTGGTAGATGTTGGGACATAAACCTTCTTCTGCTTGTGCATTGCCAACATCCATTGTCCAGGCACCATTGTTGGTGTCTCTTTCTGGTTGCTCAGAATATCTGCAACATAGACAATTTGATCTTTTGGTACCCAGAACTGATTGGGTCCAGGTTTGTTAGTCTTAACAGTTCTGTGATCTTGTTCAGATTTTACCATTGAACAAGATAGTTCAGAGTGACCTTTCTTAGCACAAACAATGCACAAGACATCAGAATGAACAGCTTTACTTTCAGTAATCGTTTCTGTAAAACCAAGACCTCACTTTCCAATGTTACTGTTTCCATAAATCATAGATGCATATTTACTTCTTTCCATTCCATTGGAAATAAAGTTTTAAAAAAATTGTTCATGCATATCAGATTCACAAACAGTTTCGGAAGTAACACATATATTACTTTTGAGAGTTTGGTTTTCAGATTTGAGTCTTGCAACTTCAGTTTTAAAATCTTTGTTTTCAGTTGCATACTCAGAATTTCGATTCTTTAAAACTTGGGCTTCTTTGGTTAGATTTTTCTTATCATCCTAAGAGTTTTCAGTTTTAAAGACATCTTATTGTTTGCATTTAACAAGTCTTTTACAACATCAATTAATTCAGATTTAGAGAGATCAGAAAATACCTCATTGTCTTCATCTTCTGAATCTGTTCCAGAGCCTGAGCTGTATTCAGAACTTGAGTTGGTATGACCATCAGAGACAGAATTGCTTCCTCTGATGTGCTTCCAAACTTGCTTGAATGACTGCTTCGATCATTCTTCTTTATGTAACACCCCGAGTTTAAAACACAGCGCGAGTGTATTTTTTTTTAAAAAAAAACGAATACATAAATAAAAGAGTTTTCAGAATTAGGTTTCAAGGAAATTAAAATCAATTCGAATTAAATATCATTCGACTTCGTAATCAAAAATAGTAAGGTAATTAGAACAACAACATCACCATTAAATCGAATGAGATATTTGGGAGAAATTGATCTTTATAATATGCTAAAATAAAGATACATCAAACTGGATTCTCAATCCACCAAAATATTCATCAGAGTGCGGAAAAGTTTTACAATAATTCCCAAAATAAATATTTACAACCACTGAGCTCAAAATCCTATACATAAGTCTACTCTGATCATACACTAAGCTATGGTAGCACGGTCTCCACCGCCTCATCCACAAGTCTTATCATCACCCGGCTGTCCATCCCTTTACGTAGACCACAATGTAAAGATCAAGGAACATTAACGACGTTCCCTGTCGTTAGTGTGACCGTCGGGGGTACGGGTTTGATTCACATCTGAGGGCAAAGCCCAATTTTCCACAATAATTGTAAAGGGTCACCAACCGAAATTAACAATTACCACATAGCATTTATATCAGCAATCACAAACATATTCATGGCATATCATATAACAATGATGATAAATAAGGATGCTCAATTTTGAAATACATGACATTCGTACTTTTCAAAACAGCAACCAAATAAATATGAAAATTATGTTGTAAGCACAAACATCAAATCAGCAGTCACACCAATTCATCAGAAATTCCAGAATCTATAAAGTACTTACACACACAATTTTCAAACATCACATACCCAAAACGTGACCCACCGGTCAATCACCCAATGCAATATGTATACTCTCATATATAAAATTTTCTTGGAATTACCAAGGTGCAGTCGCTCAATAGACCAGCACAATTTAATGGCCCTCAAGACCAGGGTGCAATCGCTCAACAGATCAGCACCAGTGCAGACGCTCAACAGTCAAGCACTCGTGCAGTCGCTCAACAGACCAGCACGTTTGACATAAACCAAGGTACAATCGCTCAACAGATCAGTACCTAGTGCAATCGCTCAACAGACCAGCACTCGTGCAATCGCTCAACAGATCAGCACGTGGCTGTGCATTTCAGGGTACAGACGCTCAACAGTCCAGTACCAGTGCAGTCGCTCAACAGTCCAGTACCAGTGCAGTCGCTCAACAGACCAACACTTATATACCAAGGTACAATCGCTCAACAGATCAATACCTAGTGCAGACGCTCAACAGTCCAGCACTCGTGCAATCGCTCAACAGATCAGCACGTGGTTGCGCATTACTCTGTGGCCCATCGCAGGTACCACTTGACTATGCAATGCATGAATATGCAGTGTTTCACTTCTCTAGAAACAATATGCAAAATCAGGAAATTCATGCCTTTCAATCATATTTAAAATAACTCAGCACAGTCAAAATTATCATCATCACAAACATGACCAAACAGCCAAGTAATCATCAACATTTGAAATGTTTTCCCAACCTCTTAAAAATTTCAAACACAGTGTTAAAAACTGAATTTTCTAGAATTTATGAATCTATATTCGAATACAGCTTCTCTATATTCGAATACATAAGCCAAAAACAGAACCAGAATGATCAGCCTTAGAACATCAGAAACCGAAGCAGAATGAGGATCATCAGAAGCAAAATAGAATGATTCACACCAGAATCATCAGAAGCAGAAAAACAGAATGATTCATACCAGAATCATCAGAAACAGAAACAACAGCATGATTCATACCAGAATCATCATAAACAACACAGAATGATTCATCCAGAATCATCAGAAACAACACAGAATGATGTTGGAACCAAGTTGGTTCTAAATAATCTGGATTTTGATGTGTACAAATACACTTGATGGAATCTTATTTTGAACTTGAATTACTACAGTAAAAACCATTAGAAGATGAATGTATCAGAGGATACATTCTGAATTTACAGAAGATGCATTTCTGGAATTATCAGAAGATAAACCAGAATGTCCAAAACCGACCAGAAGATAACTTTGGAGGCTTATATCAAACAGAAACAAAATCAGAAGAACATCTGGAAAACACCAGATGGAAGCCTGCCATAATATGAATTGCTCCAAACAAGAATGATTCAAATATCAGAAGCAATCAAGAAGTTATATTGATCAGAACATAGCCTGGCAGTGTAATTTCAACACAGTCCAGACTTGTCCAGAAGTGACCAGAAGATATCTTTGATGGACTATATCAGAGGGAATAAATATCAGAAGATTCTTTGGACCATACTAATGTGAAGCCTGCCATGTGTGGAGTTGTTCCAGGCCATAAGTTGTCAAAAGCAAGAAGTAATCCAAGAGATAATTTGACCAGAATATGGCATGACAGTCGAATTTTGAATAACCCAGACTTCGCCCAGACTTCATCTAGAATTGATTAGAAGAAACACAGAATGATTCATGCCAGAATCACCAGAAGCAGAAAACATGATGATTATCAGAATCATCAGAAGCAGAAAACATGATGATTATCAGAATCATCAGAAGCAGAAAACATGATGATTATCTGGATCATCAGAAACAGGAAACATGATGATTATCAGAATCATCAGAAGCAAAACAGAATCAGAATCAGAAAACAGAACCAGAATTAGAATGATTAACATCAGAATTAGAATGATTAACATCAGAATCAGAAAACAGAAATCCTTCCTCTGTATTCGACTACAGGGGCTCGTAGTCGAATACAAGTTTGAAAACTTGAGTAAAACAGAAGTTTGACAGGTTGTATTCGAATACACTCATGTTGTATTGGAATACTCCTTCGAAAACAGTAAAATTTTCCTAAGACTTTAACACATTTCAAACTGTTTTCTTTTGAAAAACCAACCTAACACTAGAATCATAATTACCCCTCTTTAGAAACCTCAAAACTCAGAACATTTTCATTAAACAACAACAACAGATTTTTCAGAAATAACACTTCCACCATTTTAAATCCTTTTTCTTTTGAAACCATCATCAACACCAGATTGTTTAACAAAACACAGCAAAAACACAGAATCACTAAAACCAGAAAGTCAACCACAAAACAGTCCCACATAAACTAACTCAAGCATTTGGATCATCTCCAATACAACACCAACCAAGTCATCATTCAAACACAACAGAATGATTTCTTACTCAACACAACAAACAATACATCATCAACAAAGCAACACAATAAGTTCCTTCACTGAAAACAGCAGGAACATCAAAACAGTTTGATTTCCAAAACATAACACAATGTTTTTCACAACATAACCCAATAATCATTCATCACACATGCATTTACAGCCCTAAATGCAAATCTAGAAAGTTGGAAGGTGCCCTTACCTTAGTTATGTTCCCTTAACTCGTACGCTTCTGCAACAAATGTCGACGATAATCCCGTTTCGCGTTCGCCGCTACGAAAGTTAGTTCTTTAGCTCCGTAACGATCAGAGGAATAACTTTCGTACTCGAAACTTTCTGATTTGACACTCAGATTTTCCAGAAAGATGACTTTTGAGTAAATTGTTTTTCTTCACCAACACTCAGATATATCAAAAGGAGAAGAAAATGATAAAGCAAAAAATGGCGCGTAGAGGAAAGAAGAAAGAGCTTCTCACTTAAATATCTACATAAATGCAAACTGACACAGTCAGAGGAGAGAAGGATTTGTTTCTTTCTTAATAAATATCTACGCCACCTCACCCAACACTTGCATTAAAATATCTTTTGATCCTCCAGCACTTAACCCGTCTCATCACAATTAGTAGAGAATATCTTAATTAACGGCCCGATAATTTAATTACTCGAAATTAAATTAATTCATCCATTATCCAACAATTTTAATTCCACCTTCAAAACAAATATATATATATATATTTACACAAAACATACATATATTGAATATTTTTACAAATATTCCCAAATACACTTAAAATTAAATATGAATTTAATTTTAAATTTAAGGGTCTTACACCTTCTACCTTTTTTCCTTCCTGAAATCGTGCCTTTATGAGGTCCAGAAGCAGACCTGATGTGTGCCATCATTGCTGTTTCTGCCTCTTCTTCACCAGACGATTCTTCTTCTGATTCTGATACATCCCAGGCAGCCATCAGACCCTTCTTTCTGAATCTGGAACTCTTCTTGTGTTGTTTGCCTTTTTCCAGATTTGGACATTCTGACTTGATATGTCCAGGTTCATTGCATCCATAACAAACAATACTCTTCTTGTCAGATTCTTCCTTTCCTTTGTTGTTATGTTTCTTCTTGAAGCTTCTTCTCTTCCTGTTTTCCCATATCTTAACCATCTTTTTGGTTAAGTAAGCCATATCATCACAGTCACTGTCACTATCCTCTGATTATGATGATGCCCTTGCAGCTTTCTTCTGTTTTGACTTCAGAGCCAGATTCTTCTTCTTCTTAGGTTCATCTGCTTCTAGTTCTATTTCATGAGACCTGAGTGAGCTGATCATATCTTCAAGCTTCAAGGTATTCAGATCCCTAGCTTCTTGTACTGCAGTAACCTTTGGTCTCCATTTGGCTGGTAAGCTTCTGAGAATCTTCTTGACATGATCTGTTGTTGTGTAGCTTTTCTTCAAGACCTTCAGTCCAGATATATCAGAGTCTGGAATCTGCAGAACATTCCATCAATGTTTTCATCATCTTCCATCTTGAACATTTCATACTGTTTGACCAGTATGTTAGCCCTTGCTTCTTGAACCTGCTGGCTTCCATAATAGGTCAGAACCAGACTGTCAAATATGCTCTTTGTTGTTTCTTTATCTGTGCATCTGTCAAATTCCTTGAATGTGATGGCACTGATCATGATGTTTCTAGACATGTGATGAAGTTTGTGTAATCTGCTCTGGTCTGGTTTCATATCATCCATGTCTAGTTCTTTAGTTGGATCTTTTGGATCAGTAGGTGCAGTGTATCCTTTGACTATCATCTTCCATAGTTCAGGATCTTGAGATATGACAAAACTTCTCATTCTGTCCTTCCAATACTCAAACCTTTCTCCATCAAACAGTGGTGGTCTGTTGATGTTGCCTCCCAATTCTTCTCTGGATTCTGCCATGTTGAACCCCTTGGACATTTCCTCAAAAACTGTTAAGTGCTCAGCCTTGAGACCGAGCTCTTATGCCAATTGAAGGTGCAAACACGAGAAGGGGGGGTTGAATTGTGTTTGACTAACTTGAATACCTTTCCTGTTTTTACACTTTTAAAACAAAACTTGATGTATGAATAAAAACAGAGTTAGCAACGGATATAAAGTAAAAATAAAACACAGAATTTTTATACTGGTTCACCGTTAACGAGGCTACGTCCAGTCCCTTCACCTTGAAGGATTTCACTAATTCAAACCTTGAATTACAACCGTTCTACTGACCCTCCAAGTCAGTCTTCTCAAACAGTCTAACAATCCTAGACTCTTGAGGAATATAGCACCTGCCTTCAGCCAATATGACAATCCCAGATTGTAGAATAAATTTCAACACTATGAATCTAATTGCCAAGTAACCTGCTACCCCTTCTGACTCCCTCAGATTGTAGACTCTACTTCAACAACTTAGATTTGACACAATGGAAGGAAAATAACACGAGTACTTGCTTCTTGAAAGCTGGAACTCACTATTAACCTCTCTGAAAATTTGAGTGTTTGCTTTGGAAGTGTATGACTCTTTTGTGATTTTCGATGATGAGTATTCTGCCTTGAGCCTCCTTTTATAGATGCAGATTAAGGCCTCTTCCAATGCTTAAATTCGAGCTGAATCTTGCTGGATTCTCTGTAAAAATAACGTGACCAATTGGGCTTCATTTAAATAAAAAACATATCTTTTTTAAGCTTCAGATTTCTTTCAAAAAATAACTGGCCAATCAAAACATTAGTTGCTTCCCGCCACAGCTCCTAAATTCCACAATACCTCATTTTTATTTTTGTAACAAATCTTTTTAATACTTTGATTAAAATAAATTAAAATCTCCACCGTTAATCCTCTTGATTAAATCTGGACCATTGGATTCTTCTGCGCTAGTCCACAACTGGACCAAACTAATTGATATGTTGTGATCCTCTGATTTCGGCCATCCCTGGACCACACTTCCTAACCCTCTGATCTTCTGATTTCGGCCATCCTAGACTTGCACCTGATATGCTACAATCCTCGGATCTCGGCCATTGCTGGACCACACATCCTGACCCTCTGATTTCGGCCAACACTGGGCCATGGTATGATCTTATGATCTCGGCCATCAGAGACAAAATTGCTTCGTCTGATGTGCTTCCAGACTTGCCTGAATGATTGCTTCGATCATTCTTCCTTCTGCCTATTTTCCTTCTTGAATTCGTGCCTTTATGAGATCCAGAAGCAGACCTAATGTGTGCCATCATTGTTGTTCCTGCCTCTTCTTCATCAGCTGATTCTTCTTCTGATTCTGATACATCCCAGGCAGCCAGCAGACCCTTCTTTCTGAATCTGGAACTGTTCTTGTGCTGTTTGCCTTTTTTCCAGATTTGGACATTCTGACTTGATGTGTCCAGGTTCATTGCATCCATAACAGATGATGTTCTTCTTGTCAGATTCTTCCTTATCTTTGCTGTTATGTTTCTTCTTGGAACCTCTCCTCTTCCTGTTTTCCCAGATCTTAACCATCTTTTTGGTTAAGCAAGCAATATCATCACAGTCACTGTCAGTATCCTCTGATTCTTATGCTGCCTTTGCAGCTTTCTTCTGTTTCGACTTCAGGGCCAGATTCTTATTCTTCTTTGGTTCATCTTCTTCCAGTTCTATTTCATGAGACCTGAGTGAGCTGATCAGGTCTTCAAGTCTTAAGTTATTCAGATCTTTGGCTTGCTGAACTGCAGTAACCATTGGTCTCCACTTTTTTGGTAAACTTCTTAGAATCTTCTTGACATGATCTGCTGTTGTGTAGCTTTTCTTCAAGACCTTCAGTCCAGATATCAGAGTCTGGAATCTGCAGAACATTCCATCAATGTTTTCATCATCTTCCATCTTGAACATCTCATACTGTTTGACCAGTATGTTAGCCCTTGCTTCTTGAACCTGCTGGGTTCCTTCATAGGTCAGAACCAGACTGTCGAATATGCTCTTTGCTGTTTCTTTATCTGTGCATCTGTCAAATTCCTTGAATGTGATGGCACTGATCATGATGTTTCTGGACTTGTGATGAAGTTTGTGTAATCTGCTCTGATCTGGTTTCATATCATCCATGTCTAGTTTTTTAGTTGGATCTTCTGGATTAGTAGGTGCAGTGTATCCTTTGACTATCATCTTCCATAGTTCAGGATCTTGAGATATGACAAAACTTCTCATTCTGTCCTTCCAATACTCAAACCATTCTCCATCAAACAGTAGTGGTCTGTTGATGTTGCCTCCCAATTCTTCTCTGGATTCTGCCATGTTGAACCACTTGGACCTTTCCTCAAACACTGTTAAGTGCTCAGCCTTAAGACCGAGCTCTGATACCAATTGAAGGTGCAAACACGAGAAGGGGGGTTGAATTGTATTTGACTAACTTGAATACTTTTCCTGTTTTTACACTTTTAAAACAAAACTTGATGAATAAAAACAGAGTTAGCAGCGGATATAAAGTAAAAAATAAAACACAGAATTTTTATACTGGTTCACCGTTAACAAGGCTACGTCTAGTCCCTTCACATTGAAGGATTTCACTAATTCAAACCTTGAATTACAACAGTTCCACTGACCCTCCAAGTCAGTCTTCTCAAACAGTCTAACAATCCTAGACTCTCGAGGAATACAGCACCTTGACTTCCTAAGTCAAGTCTTCTCCTGCCAATCTGACAACCCTAGATTGTAGAAGAAATTACAACGCCTTGAATCTAATTGCCAAGTAATCTGCTACCCCTTCTGACTCCCTCAGATTGTAGACTCTACTTCAACAACTTAGATCTAACACAATGGAAGAAAAATAACACGAGTACTTGCTTCTTGAAAGCTGGAACTCACAATTGACTTCGATGAAAATTTGAGAGTGTTTGCTTTGGAAGTGTATGACTCTTTTGTGATTTTTTAATTGATGAGTATTCTGCCTTGAGCCTCCTTTTATAGATGCAGATTAGGGCCTCTTCCAATGCTTAAATTCGAGCTGAATCTTGCTGGATTCTCTGTAAAAATAACTTGACCAATTGGGCTTCATATAAATAAAAAACATATCTTCAGATTTCCTTTCAAAATAACTAGCCAATTAAATCAGTTAGATCCTTCCCGCCACAGCTCCTGAATTCCACAACACCTCACTTTATTTTTGTAACAAATCTTTTTAATCCTTTGATCAAAATAAATTAAATTCTCCACCGTATAATTTTCCTGGACCACAAATTTGGACCATTGGATCTTCATGCGCTAGTCCACATATGGACCAACCTAATTGATATGTTGTGATCCTCTGATTTCGGCTATTCCTGGACCACACTTCCTGACCCTCTGATCTTCTGATTTCGGCCATCCTGGATGCGCACCTGATATGCTATAATCCTCTGAACTCGGCCTTTGCTGGACTGCACATCCTGTCCCTCTAATTTCGGCCAACACTGGGCCATGGTCTGATCTTCTGATCTGGACCATCACTGGACCAAATAATTAATTCTGAACCATTAATCTGGAAATCTTCCCTCTGATCTAAACCAATTCTGGACTTGGTCTGGATTAAATTGAAATTAAATCTGGACAAGTAATATTTCAGTCTGGACATTTTACCTTTGATTTTATTTCAGGTCTTGATTATTCTGGAAATCATTTCTTCTGGTCTGGACTTAGTTTCATGCCCTGAATCATGCTATCTTATGGTCTAGGTCAAATCTGGATTGATTCTCTTGTTCTGGACTCATAAACTTATCTTCTGGTTAAGTCTGGAACAAGTCTGGGCTGTTTAATTTTTATTGCCAGGCCATCTTCTGGTCAGAATAACTTCTGGAATAAATTTGATATTTTATTCCTGTTGGTCTTGAACAACTCTCCTTCTGGAAGGCTTTCCTCTGGTATGATCCAGGTTTCCTTCTGATTTTTCTTCCTTCTGTTCTGGGCCAGCAAAGATATCTTCTGGTGATCCTGGAGTATCTTCTGGTAATTCCAGAATTCACTTTCTGGAATCCTTTGATCTTCTGCTTCTGATTACTTCAGTTTCTGGTGGCATTTAATTTAATAATTCAAGGTACAAAATAAGATTACATTGAGTGCGTTTGTAAACATCAAAATCCTAAGACTTAGAACCAACTTGGTTCCAACACATTTTACCTTTGATTTTGGATCAGGTCTGGATCAATTCTGGAAATCATTTCTTCTGGTCTGGACTTAGTTTCATACCCTGAACCATGCTATATTCTGATTTGGGTCAAATATGGATTGATTCTCTTGTTCTGGACTCATTAACTTATCTTCTGGTTGAGTCTGGAACAAGTCTGGGCTGTTTTAATTTCTCACTGCCAGGCCATCTTCTGGTCAGAATAACTTCCGGAATAAATCTGATATTTGATTCCTCTTGGTCTGGAGAAACTCTCTCTCTGGCAGGCTTTCCTCTGGTATGGTCCAGGTCTTCTTCTGACATTGCTTCCTTCTGATATGGGAAAGCAAAGATATCTTCTATTGATCCTGGAGTATCTTCTGGTAATTCCAGGATGCATTCTGGATGCATCTTCTGCCTCTGCAAACTTCAATTTCTGGTTGTATTTAATGTAATAATTCAAGGTACAAAATAAGATTACATTGAGTCCTTTTGTAAACATCAAAATCCTAAGACTTAGAACCAACTTGGTTCCAACAGAAGATGTTGGTGAAAATGCATCTGTAGTAGACAAACAAGCATCATGTCGAGTATACATCTTACGTATGATTGGAGGGTTGGTGATGTCGAAAAAATCCAACAATCATGTACATTTAAAATATCTTTCACTTTTGGGGGATTTAAGTAAAACATCCCAATATAGTTGGGGTTCAACAGTTTTAGCAATACTTTATAGAGAACAGTGTCTTGCTACAAAACCCGATGTAATGTTTATAGGAGGATGAACATGGTATCGTTTATCTTGTGTTGCTCCAGAATCACTCAATGCACGAATATTTCCAATTGCACAAAGGAAACTATTGCAAATAAATTTTATATATTTTTCTTTTTTTTTTAAACTAACTACTTACCATATTACTAATTTTATTATATTTTTGATATATTCGATAGAATGAATTCTGGTGATCTAAATTTCAGTAAAGTTCTTTATAATGTCATAGAAAGATACCGGAAAACAATTGATCAGATGATGGTTGAGGAAGTAATATATATTCATTCACATTTATTTGCATTTTTTAATTATATTTTATTTTATACTTCTTATATTTAGTTTAGCCTACTTTATACATATTAGTTTTGTTGGAGACCGTACCTCGAGTTCCAACACGAAGTTTCCAAAGAAGATATGGACACATGAACTGCATATACCTATCTGCACTATTATCATATTGTTGAAAAACATCTTACATAGAGTCACACTTCAGTTCAGCTTCCATCAACAAATACCACAACCACTAGAGGATATGAAAATCTACCACGACGTCGACATGAGGCGTGGCATTGATGATAATTGGAGCTGGATTTGGAAAAAAAGAGATTAAACATTGGAATGAGCATGAAAATTACATATTGCAAGGTCAATTTGTAGAATGTGTTTTACGCCACAACACATAATATATGAATTGGTTTAGACAACACACCACATTATTTATATTTGTCGAACAATATCTGCGTGCACTCAACCCCCCAATCAACCCCACAAGAACAAACCATGCACCAAATAGTAGAACCGTCTTTATCATCAGCTCACATACATGCCCCTACAGAAGTTCCATATTATGGTCCACCATCACCACCACATCTACATAAATCTACAGAAATACCGGCGACTCAGTATTATGTTTCATCGGTGCTAGAAATACCAACCCCTGCTCATCCCGATAAAATGTGGGATTTTCTATAATTTATTTGGAACTCAGTGCACAACTGATGAGTTGGCTTATGCTGCTTTTGATTTCATGTATAACCCTGAGACTCAAAATTATATGGAGGCAAGTGGTAGTAGTTCTAATTCATATACAAATTACGATGAAGATAATGATTAAAATGAAAATCAACCATAACAACCTCAACTTGTTCAAAGAGTTAGACGAGTCCGACGACAGCCTAGATCGACGACAACCTAGATGCGGAACTAGAGGACATTTAGGTGGACATCATTAATTTAAATTTACTGTATTTTTTTCTTCAAAATTTAATATATTTTGTTTGATTTTATTAATATAATTTAATTTTTATTGTTATTATCATTATTTATTAGATTCAGAGAAAAAATAGGAGGGAGTTGTTAACAAAATAGAATTAAGTTGCTAATTTATCTACAAAATAAGAACGAGTTGTTAAAAGTTATTTATTTTGGCACATCTACTCAACCACATTAACTTTGATGTATTTTTTTACTATTAAATGTATTGTGTTTGATTTTATTGATATAATTTTGTTTTTTTTAAATATTTTTATTTATTAAATTAACAATTATTCATTTGTTAAAATAAAAAATTTAAAAGGTTATAGATTGTCGTATCCCGAGAATGCGACCCCTTACTGCAGATAATAATAACAATAAAATAAATATAACATTTTAACATATAAATTTTAATGTAGGGTACAATAAAGAATTTTAAACAAAAAAGGAATATAAATGCAAAATATCCATTTTATTATTTTAAATGGTATTTTACTTTGCCATTATTTAATTCGACTACTTGCTACAATATCGAACAACCAAGTGCCCCGGCCTGCCCATGCACAGCTGGTGTGGCATTGTGGTGCAATTAGACATCTTAGACGCATGTTTGAATACAATACTCATTTGACTTATTTAAAATTCACAATTTTAACATGTTACTGTGAATATTTTAAAATCCTTGGGTTGAACTTAGTTAAACTATTTTTTAAATGATCATAAATTATTTTTTAGCCTATTCTTACTAAATAAAAATCAGTACTTAATGAATAATAACTTATGCAAAGTTTTTGTGATAGTTTTTATATTGTGTTGGTACAAATTGTATAATCAAAGAAAAATTGAAAATAGAGAAGAAGAAAGTAAAATAGAGAATGTTTAAAACGAACGGAGATTGATTATCAGTCTTGACACTTAACCAAAAAAGTTTTTGGTTTACAGACTTATTTATAACAGTTTTGAATAATACTTTGCTTAACAAACTAAGTAACTTTTTAACCATCCTAACTGAATTAGAGTCATATTACAATCATTTTAGATTTACATCCAACACTCCTCCTTAATTTAAAATGATTATAGTGATGTTAATCCAAGCTTGTTCTTCAACTCTTGGAACTTGACTCTCTTCAAGCCTTTTGTTAGGATGTCAGCCTTTTGATCATTGGTACTGCAATGCTCTAGCTTTATTTTACCTTTCATTACTTGATCTCTTAGAAAGTGAAACATTGTTTCTATGTGCTTACTCCTTCCATGAATACTTGGATGTCTTGCTAGATCAATTGCTGACTTATTCTCTATCTTCATTCTTACTGCATCATTGTTTCTCAGTCCCAGTTCTGCCATTAATTCTGCTAGCCACATAGCTTGGCATGCTCCCATTGATCCAGCCACATATTCAGCTTCACAACTAGACAATGCCACTATGCTTTGCTTCTTTGAACACCATGAGATTGGTGAATCATTGATCATAAACACATAGCATGTGGTGCTCTTCCTTTCATCTTTATCTCCATACCAGTCAGCATCACTGAAGCCAATCAACTCAGCTTCGTTTCCATTCTGATTCTTAGCATAAAGCAATCCAAGCTCACTAGTCTCTTTAATATACCTCAAAATCCTTCTGGCTGCCAAAAAGTGAGGTGTTCTAGGCTTCTCCATATATCTACTAATCAGTCCAACACTATATGCAATGTCTGACCTTGTACTACACAAATACCTCAAGGATCCTACCATTTGCTTGAATGTTGTAGGATCAACCAGCTCCTCATTTCCTTCCTTGGACAAAATCAGCCCTGCATCTGATGGAGTACTTGTTCCATTGCAATCTTGCATATTAAACCTTTTTAATACATCATTTGCATACTTATTTTGATGCATAAAAATTCAATTTTTCATGATTTCAAATACAATGCCAAGGAAATATGACAGTATGCCTAGATCAGTCATATCAAACTCCTTCTCCATTCTGATTTTGAACTCCTTGATTCCTACTTCATCACTTCAAGTAAGTAGTAAATCTTCAACATATAGACATATCAATATTGCAGGTACTGCTGCTACTTTCTTCACATAAACTCCACGCTCATTTGCACATTTTTCAAACTGCTGTTCTATGAGGAATTTGTCAATCCTCTTGTTCCAGGCCCTAGGAGCTTGCTTCAAGCCATATAAATCTTTCTTCAGTTTGTATACATGATCTTCTTTGCCTGTTTTCACATATCCTGGTGGTTGCTTCACATACACTTCTTCTTCTAGTGATCCATTGAGAAATGTTGATTTTACATCTAGTTGATGCATGGTCCAACCTTTGTAACTTGCCATTGATACTACTAGCCTCATTGTTTCAATTCTAACCACTGGGGCAAACATTTCATCATAGTCCAATCTATGTCTCTACAAGAATCCCTTTGCTACAAGTCTGGCCTTGTACCTAGCAATATGTCCATCAGGCTTCAAATTCAGTTTATAGACCCATTTGACATCAATTGGTCTCTTGTTCACTGGCAGGGTCATTAGCTTCCATGTCTTGCTCTTCTTTATGGCTTTGAGCTCCTCATCCATTGTTGATCTCCATCTAGGATTACTTAAAGCTTCTTCATCACTTACTGGTTTTGATTCAGCAATCAAGGCAAAATGAATTAATTCTCCATCTGCATTGATGGTTGAGTCGGATGTTACTTCATATAAACTCAATCTTACTAAAAGATGCCTTGTTATTTCAGATCTTCTCACAGGATCAGAAACTGGCTGGCTTGTTCTCCCTGTTGGTTGGCCCTCATCTGGTTCCACCACTTCTGCCCTACTAATTGAACTGATTGGTCTGTATGGGCTGGCTTCACTGCTCGAGCTGGCTTCACTCATCTTCCAGTCCCATCCTTTTGATTCGTCCACAAGTATGTCCTTGCTTATTACTACCTTGTTCTTGTTTGGATCATATAACTTGTAAGCCCCAGTTGAATCATAACCCAGCATCACCATTTGTTCAGCCTTGTCATCAAGCTTCCTTCTGTTTTGCACTGGCACATGTCTGAAACACAATGAGCCAAACACTCTCAAATGACTCACATATTGGTTTTCTTCTAGTCCAAGCTTCTTCTGGTGTCCTAGTTCTAAGTCTCTTGGTTGGACATCTGTTCAAAATGTACACTGCATTTGATACTGCTTCCCCCCAGAATTTGTGAGGCATCTTCTTGCATTTCAGCATGCTCCTAGCCATATTTAATATAGTTTTGTTTCTCCTTTCAGCAATGCCATTATGTTGTGGAGTATATGGTGTAGTCACTTCATGCAATATCCCTTCTTTTTCACAAAAAACATTGAATTCATAAGAATTATATTCTCCTCCTCCATCTTTCCTAATGGTCTTCAAACTAAAGCCACTTTGTTTTTCTGCCATCACTTTGAATCTTTTAAGAACTTCAAGCACTTCACTTTTTATTTTGATTAGGGATATCCCAATTTTCCTTGAAAAATTATCAATGAATGATACAAAGTAGTAATTACCTCATATTGACACATCTTCAAAAGGACCACATACATCAGAAAAGATTACCTCCATCATTCTTGAAGATCTTGTTGGCAGTTCTGATTTAAATTTGTTCCTGTGCTGTTTGGCCTGACAGCACTCCTCACATACCTCCTTTGAAATCTGAATTTCTGGAATTCCTAGCACCATTTCTCTGCTCTACAGCATTTAAAGGCTTTTGAAGTTCAAGTGTCCAAACCTCTAGTGCCACAACCAATCTTAACTGCTGATTTCAGCAGCTAGACACTGATTCTGATTAATCTAGATCGCAATCTTGAAGGTTATGTTTTTGGACAGTGTTGCCTTCAAGACAAGCCTCTTTGCACTATCAAATAGCCTCATTTGTCCATTCTCCATATTCATAGAGTATCCTTTCTCCAACAATTGTCCAAGGCTTAACAGATTGCTCTTCATATTTGGCACATATAACACATCACATATGAAAGACTGCTTGCCATCCCTTCTTTGAATCAAGACCTTGCCAACTCCTTCAGCTGTCAATGTGCTATTGTCTGCAAATCTGATCTCCCTTTTTACCTTCTCATCAATGCTTACAAACCAATCTTTATGGCCAGTCATGTGATTTGAACAACCTGTGTCAAGATATCACTGTTTTGGGTAGTCATCATCTAATTTTGTTGTAGCCATTAATAACACCTCATCTGAATCTGAATCCTCAGCTTCCATTTATGCTTCATCATCCTCTCTTTGAACTTTCTTGGATTTGCATTCATTTGCAAAATGCCCCCATTTTTTACAGTTGTAACATTGGATTCCTTTCTTGTTTAATTTCTTCTTGTCATTTGTATTCTTGCTACTGTTATCACTTCTGTTTTGATTTCTTGAACTTCCAGCCCCTTCATCAGAATTGTCAATCTCTTCATCAGAGTCATATTTCTTGTACCACTTGAGTTTACCCTTTCCTTTCTTATGCTTCGTATCACCATGGTTGGTCTTCTTGATAACTTGGGCCTACAGGGCCTGCACTTGAGATGTTGAGGTTGCTACACACCTTTCTCTCACTCTCAGTTCATGAGCTTCAAGAGAACCTTGCAAATCCTCCACCTTCATCTTATCAAGATCCTTTGATTCTTCAATAGCTACCACTATGTGATCATACCTTTGTGTTAATGTTCTTAGAATATTTTCAATACCACTTCAGTTAATGATTCACCATTTGTCCTCATCTGATTAACAACAACTTGCACACGATTGAAGTAATCTACCACAACTTCATCTTCTTCCATATACAATAGTTCGTATTGCCTTCTTAGCATTTGGAGCTTCACTTTCTTGGCCTTTTCCCCACCTGTATAGTACTTAACCAAGATCTCCCATGCCTCCTTTAATGTAGATGCCTTCGAAATTCTCTCAAAGTTGTTTGAATCCACACTTTGTTGGATGTAAAACAATGCCTTGCAATCCCTTTTCTTGCAATCTTTGAAAGTTGTCTGCTGTCTTTCTGTAGGATTTGCACCAAGCTGTTCATAGCCACCTTGAATAATCTCAAACACTTCTTGAGCTCCCAACAACGATCTCATTGATGCAGACCACCTATTCCAATTCTTCCCATCAAGGATTGGAAGATTCGATGGAAAACCTCATCCATTCATGTCTTCTTTTCTTTTCTTTCACTCACACTTGTGTTTCTCTATTTGTAATCCCCTCACACTTTCACTCGTGTTTCCCAAGATTGGAACCTTGTTCTTGATACCAATTTTTGGAACAAATTGTATAATCAAATAAGAATTGAAAATAGAGAAGAAGAAAGTAAAACATAGAATGTTTAAAACGGAGATTGATTATCAGTCTTTACACTTAACCAAAAATGTTCTTGTTTTATAGACTTATTTATAACAGTTTTGAATAATGTTTTGCTTAACAAACTAACTAACTTTTTAACCATCCTAACTGAATTACAATCATTTTAGAATTACATCCAACATATTAGAGTTTTTTTGTGATAGTTGAAATAGAATACACGTCTGATAGTTATTAAGCTACATAACTTATTTTGGTAAAAGTGTTCTTATAACATATTGTCTTAATATATCTAAGTTTGTTTTTAGGGGGTGATGAGGTGGTTTATGGAGTTGAAGCGATAAAAAGGTTATAAGTTTAATTTTATTTTTTGATAAAATTAATAATTAATAATTAATATTAGTTGTTTTTTTTTAATTATTAATATTGACTATTTAAAAAAAATTGTTTTGAATTGTCTTATTTTTTTGCATGCAGACATATTTTTTAAAATTTTATATATTATTCTAGATGAGTAATTCGGTGCACCACTTTTATAAGTGTCTGCTGTTGTGTTGATAAATACTTAAAAATCATTAAATATTCTAACTACAATTGACAATACTTTTTAGAAGTAATAATTCGTGACTTTTCTCATCTTTATAAATAAAACTGTGATATAATTTATGTCAATTTAATACGCGATACATATTTGTTTTTCTTTATTTCAATCAAACTAATTTATTTAAGTCATTATCTCAATTATAAAAATAAAAATGACTATAAACATCTACTTCTAAAAGACGATATAGATAATTGTTAAAATTTTAAGAATTTTTTAAAACTAATTTATAATAGACAATCATCCAAGTTAAAATTTATCATCATTCGGATGCGCATACCTAGCTGTTTATGGAAGTATATTAATTGACCATGTGGGCACAAATTAGTCCAAGACGTCGGTTAGTTGCAATATTAAAGTTGTGTTCAAAGAGAGATTCTTACCTAAACTTAGTAGCTATGCACATTTTAGCCAGCTTATATTTATTTTAATGATTTTAGGTAGATTGATAAAAATTAATTAAAACTAGACTTGTTTGAGGCAATTAATTAGCACGTGCTATTTCATATAAAAAATAACTTTATTAGAATATTAAAAAAAATATTTTACACACGTATTTAATGATATGTTGTTATTTTATTTTATTTTTAAATAGTCAATGTTATTCATGTTAAAATTGTTGATCACGAGTATTATGTTAAAGATGAAGATTGATTTTATGATCTTTTTTTTATTCTACTTTCAAGGGTTTGTTTGTGAGTTGGATTTAGGAGGAAAAATCTTTAGAGAATCAAATTTATATTTTAATATATATTTGATTTTTAAAAAAAAAATTAAAAAATAAATATGATAAATGAGAATATAATATCATGATACTCTTTTAAATTTTAAAATATCAAATATATATGTATATATAATATAATATATATCAAAATATAAACTTAACTCTACAAAATAAGGTGACAATATATAAGTGAATATATAAGTGAATGATTGTATACTATATTTCAAAAAAAAATTGTATACTAACAATATATAAAAATTAAATTCATTTTTTACAATGATAATATAGAAAAACATGAGTTTAATCTTTATATTAAAAATATTTGATTACATTTTTGCTCTCTTATTTTACTACATTCATGAAAGTAGTTCCTTTATTTTAAAATTAAATTTTTTGGTCCATCATTTCTCACGAGTTGCAATTTTAGTCCCAACTTATAATTTTGATCTATAAAATGGTGATTCATAACTCCAATTGTAAATTTTGTAGAGAGAACATAAAAGTCACCATTTTTAAGTAAAAATTATTTTTTGAGACCAAAATTGCAACAATTGTGAAAATAAAGTGATAAAAAAGTTCAATTTTTAAATAGGGGGGCTATTTTTGTGAATATGTTATAGTATGAAAACCAAAAGTGCAATTAAGCATATAGAAAATTTTGGGAGTACTCCATAATGAGTAATCTATTCGAGCATTTAACGCATATTAAGAAAAATGATTAAATAACAAAGAGAAAATAGCATTTTTATAAATATACCATTAACAAGTACTTCTACCGAAATAAAATATAAGCAAAAATAATATTTGAAAAATTGACGCATCGGATCTAAAATTTAGACCATATACATCGATTTTTTAAACATTATTTTTGTTTATATTTCATTTCGAAGGGGAGTATTGGTGTGTTCTTATTTTAGTTTTAACCCTTTAGTTCTTAATGGAACAAGGTCTTAGTAATCTAAAGTTCCGATGAAAGGTAAATAAAGTCTATGAATGATTTGGAAGCATAGAAATAAAAAAAAAAAAATCAACAGTGTGCCTTTTGATCATGTTAGTGTGGCTTTGAGAGCATCATCTTTTGTGGAAGAATTCAATCGTATAAACCCTCTAAAATCTGCTTAGTCGGTAACAATTTGCTCAAAGTGATATCTCGCAACAAGAGGAAAACTGAAACTCAACGTCGACACAATCTGCTTTATGGATGATCGAACAAGCCAGAGCTTTGTTGTCCGAAACTCAGCTGGACTGGTGACCATTGCAACGACAAAGGTGGACTACATCATATTATCTCCTCTTATGGGTGAATGCATGGGACTACACTAGTGCCTTGCCTGAGCAATTGACAACATAGTTGGGATGTCAATCCTATCATGCGATGCCTTTGCACTCTAATTTTTTCAAAAGAAAAAAAAGTTGACAACCAGGTAGAAAACTTCCTCATTCAAGTGGATGTTGAAATTGTAGTTACTTTCCTGAATGGTGTTGTGGTGATTGTTGAAATTAGTCTTATTATCCTAGATTGTTTAAATTTCCTATCTTAATTAATTTATGTTTTTATTTTAGCATTAGTAGACACGGTAATGAAATGGCTCATAGTCTAGTTAGCCTATAAAAAACCAGTGGTCGTAGGTTCTAGGATGGTTGTATCCCAAACCACTTCCTTGATGTATATTACATGATAATGTTGATCACCAAAACAGTAAGACATTTACTAGTACAATAGAGGCAGTTATTTAATATGTCATGTCAACTTAGTTAGTTACTTTACTTCATTGGTGAGTTAGAATGCATTTTAGTAACTATTAATTAGTTAAGCTTGTGATGAACAACATATATAAAGTCAAACACATTGTAATATTGATAATGAGAAATCCAGTTTCATCACCTCATAATATGGTATCATAAGTTTTCCATTTTCTCTAAATCTCCTTCAATCTTTTCTCGCATTTTCATGCTTTTTCTTGAACCTTCAACTCAATACTCATCACCTTATGCCTTCTTGTACCTATCCTCGTCAATGCCATTGTGCATCCATGTGTTCTCCTCGTGAATTTTTCTTGAAGATGAGGTTATTCAATTTCTCACCGGTTTGAATGACCAATTCTCTATTGTCAAGACTCAGGCTTTTATCATGGATCCCTTACCAATATTTAATAAAGTGTATTCTATGGTTGTTCAAGAAGAGAGCAACAATTCTCATAATTCAGTTTTAGTGACTGATGAGTCTAATACCTTAATTAACGCCACTGATTCAAGAAAATCACAAGGGTGCGGGCAAGGATCCAATGACAATTTGTATGGTAATGGTGGTAAAGCACACAATCATTTGTGCACATATTGTGGCTGTATCAGTCACACCATTGAAGTTTGTTACATAAAACACGGATTTTCACATAATTTTGGAAGACATTCTTCTTCTACAAATGTCTCTAGTAGTGATTGTCGATATACTAAGCTTTTTTCTATGGATTCTAATGAAGCCTCCACAAGCAACAATCTTGTTTTTAATCCTATGCAGTATGATCATACTCCTACGCTGACTTATTATGTTTTAATGACAACAAACCTTGTGAAATAAATTTTAAGTTTTATGAATAGTGATCTACTGATAATTGCACTTGAGTTTTTAATTAAGGAACGTGAATCACATAAGTGGACAAGCTAGAAGTCATTCACATCAACAAGTGTATAAGTATCTACTCATGATGAAATAATCAAAGTAGAATCAGACGATTACAACAATAATATCCTAAGCTTCATGGAGATATTAGAAGGGTATTGTTTGAACCCTAGAAAAATTAAATCAACTACCTTATCATTTATTGATAAGAATGTTTCTGGCAAAACAAGAAAAGATTCTCCTTTTCCAAAGGTGAATATTGACCTATGAGTTCATGTTTATTGTTCCTACATTGTTTTATGAGCCCATGAGAATCAAATAAGTCAAAAATTGTCTCAAGAATCAAATGCAACAAGTGTTCAAAACGTTATAAACCAAAGAATAAGGAGAATGATCAAAATGATCATTTGATACGTTGAGAAATATGTCCAACAGATATATATTATAAATTCAAACATATTTGAAGATAAATAAATAAGTCAAAGAACATTTTGATGAAAGAATCTTAAAAGGATTATATCATATACTATATCAATCATTCAAGAGGATGATTATTAAATCTTCAAGAGAACATTCTCATGATCGACAAGTTAATTTGACTTATAAATATTCCTATCAATTCAATAAAATGACAAGAATTAACTTTGATGAAGAAGTTGTTTCAAGATTGATTCATTTATTAAAAGAATGATAGAAGAACATTCAACAAAATGTTATGGTTATTATGTTAAAGAGAAAATGTCTAAAATAATCTTTTTAGAAGAACAATATGCAGTAACTTAGTTGACATTTCGACATGGACTTCCCAATACTTAATGAGCAATTAAATTTCAAAAGTTTTGGAAGAATCTTCAAAATGAATGCCAAAATGATTGGAGAATGTTCAAAAGAACATTCTGGTTGTCTTTTTATTAAAGACAAAGCCAAAATAAATCAGTTTGGGAAGTCCAACTGTAAAATAAAAATGTTAAATTCGCACAAGGGGTTGCTGAGATATAATGAACACTTAAATGACTCAAATTTAAGGTCCAATTGGTTAAAACAACATCTAGATTGATGAGTTGTAAACAATGACAAAAAGACAATAGTACATTGTACTAGTACTATTACTACAGAAAAGCTATGCATGCCGCTTATCAAGCACAATACCAACTGATATTTGACAGACCATACTCACACTTATTCACATTACCTTTAATTTCAAGGCAAGAATTTTCTGGGTTGATCAAGAACGTTCTGGACAGAATTACACTAAATTTAAAATGATTGATTCAAAAAACTGTTGGCACCTTGGGAAGTGTGTCCAATGACTCTTTTCAGTTTAAACTAAATATTCAAGTCTCTCATCGTCTATAAACAAAATAACATTTGAAAGAGGAAGACAAAACTTTTACATACAATCAATATTCACTTGTTCAAGTAAAAAACTATTCAAGCAAACTCCAACTCTGTTCACTATATCTTTGGATCATTCTTATTGAGTTTTGCTTTCAATTAATCTCAAACAAAGAATTGAGAATCATTATATCCTTAACATTTTTATCATACATATTGTAATTGTCTCAATTCTATATTTTATATTAGATTGAGTGTGTTTGTAAAAATCATTTTTTGATTGAAAGATGATTGTAAAAATTCTTTATGGATTGAAAGGTGGCTGTAAAATCCTTTCAAGGTTGAAAGATGAATGTAAAAAATCATTTCTTGGTTAAAAGGTAGATATTTTAATTGATCAAGGTTTGATCAAGAGAAAATGTGTGAAGGAGAATGTTCCGGTTCTGAAGCACATAGTGAAAATCTCATGGTTGTGTAGACTTGACTAGCTCAAATTGGGTGAACCAATAAACTTTTTGTGTGTGATCTTTCTATCATTTATCTTTAATTATTTGCACACATAAATCACACTTCACAATCATTTTTTTTATTTACAACCTATTAATTTCATATAAACTATCTAGAACGTTTTGGTCAGTTAAAAGCTTACTAATCAACTTTTGATTACCAAGTTTAATCTTGAGTAAAATATTAATTAAAGTGTAGGAACTAAATTTTAAAATGGTCACAATTCACCTACCTTATACCTTACCAATGTCTTATATTCACATGAATTTTCCCTTAATTTTCTTTAAGTTTCAAAAACTTGTTTCTCCTTTAATTGCCAAATCATTTTTCTGGTTCTAAGTGTTTTTTTATAGGATTTGAAATCCAAAAGGATGATTGGTTCAGGTAGTCAAGTTGAGGGACTGTATAGGTTGCTGGTTGATTCTAAGACTCTTGATGTTACTATTCACTCTAAACCAGCTTCACTTCCGAGTAAATTCTAGCACCGTTATTCCTAATGTTGCTATTCGACATTTTAAATTAGGACATTTATCCAATAATAGGGTTAGCTCACATGCATGATTGATATCCTTCAATTCCTGTTGATCATAATTATGTATGTGACATTTGTTATTATGTTAAACAAAGGAAATTGCCTTATGTTTCTAGTTTTTCTAATATTTCTCATAAGTTTGAACTTGTTCATTTTGATATATGAGGCCCTTTGGCCACTAGTTCCATTAATGGATACAAATATTTTTTTAACTCTCTTGGATGATTTTAGTAGGTTTATGTGGATTATTCTTTTGAAATCTAAGGCTGATGTCTCATTTCATGTCCAAAATTGTATTACAATGATTAAAACTCAATATCATGTTACACTGAAGTACGTTAGAACAAATAATGACCTTGAATGTTTACTTCCTTCCTTTTATGCTTCTAAAGGGATAATTCACCAAAAATATTGTGTAGAACCCCTAACAAATTGCGCGTGTAGAAAGAGAACATCAAAATATTTTGAATGTTGAAAGGACTATTCTTTTAAAACTAAGCTTCCCAAAATCTTTTGGTCATATGCAATAGAATCACTACATCAACATATCTTTAATGTTGGAAGAGCTATTCTTTTAAAATTTAAGCTTTCGAAACTCATTTTAGTCCTTTATCTTTTATAAGTTTTTTCGTATAAGTAAATGTTAGTAAATTAGTCGAAACTCTTCCTTAGCTCACCAACCGAACTAGCTACACAAGACCTTTATCTTTAATAAGTGATGAACTTTGGTCCTTTTCAAAATAATCCTTAACAAAAACAAAAACTATAACAACATTTTTCCATTGAAACTCTTCCTTAGCTCACCAACCGAACTAGCTACACAAGACCTTTATCTTTAATAAGTGATGAACTTTGGTCCTTTTCAAAATAATTCTTAACAAAAACAAAAACTATAACAACATTTTTCCATTGCAATATTGTCCAATAACTATCAATATTTGTCTATTATAATTAATATCTTTTCAAAAAACATTCATCTAACCAAATAACATGTATGTCCATAAAAATAATATACATGCATGTTATGAAATATATGTGAACTCTTTTGAAATTTAGGACATTTATCAGATTTCTTTGTATCTTCATATGCATGCTCCTTGTTAATGTTGCATACTTATTTTACTGTTGATCCAACATTAGCCATGCAAATTTTTGTAAGAGTTATGATAAAAAAAGACCAACGTGCATATCTTATCAAAGATATAGACAAAAACAAATCAAAATAAGATAAAAGATCAAAATGAATTTTAGATAAAGAATAAAAGACAAAAAATGTATTTAGACTTATTTTATATAAGACATTCTCAAAAATGAATCAATGTTTTTTCTTTACAATCATTATCCCACATGGAAAAGTGTATAAATTTGTCTTAAACCAGATTTTACTACTATAAACAACGAGACTCTTAGTATTTTTTGTAAAGCTAAAAGAGACTCAAATCACGACATTCAAAAAGAGGCTTGGTTGGTAAAAAAATATTTACCAAAAAATGAAACAACTATTAATATTAGAAACACAATGTATATAAAATTAATTTTATTTATCTTCCATTCTAACTTGAAATGAATTAAATATAAATTTTTTAAATGTAAAAAATTAAAGATAAGAGGAATGAAAATATGAATTTAAAGCTCATTTTTTTGTGGACGAACTCTTTATATTGTTTTACACATGTTTAGCAAAAAATTCATTTAAAAATATATGTTAACTTAAAACAGATACTAAAACTGTTTGCGTGATGATTTTGTAAAGATTAAAAGTTGTATTTTTATTATACAGGTATTAAAATTGAAATGTTAAAATTCTATAGAAACTAAAAGTTTATTTAATCCTTCATTTTATTTATATATTAAAATATTAAAAATCAATTTATTTTATTTTATTTATATATTTAAATATTTATTTTTTTTAATTTTTTTAATTTTTTTAATTTTTTACTTTTTTTTAAATATTTATTGAAAATATTTAAAATTTTATTTATTTTATTTTATATTTTTTTATTACTTTTTATATTTAAAATTTTAATATTATTTCATATTTATTTTATTTGTGTATTCAAATATTAAAAATAAATTTATTTTATTTTATTTATAAATTAAAATATTTATAAATTATTTATTTTATCCAAAAAAATATAAAATAGTATTAAAATTTTAATAAATAAAATTTAATTAAGATAATAATGACATAAAAATTATTTTATCAAAATTATAAATATAATTTACGTGTCACATCATTAATGAAAATAAAGTATAATAAAAAATATGAAAGACTCAAAAATTTGTTAATAGGATAAAATACTAACATTAAAATTGGAGAATTAAAAGTTAAATTTTGATAAAATAGAACAATAAAAAATACATTTAAATAAAATAAAAAATTGATTCATTTACGATTTGAGAGAGAAATAGAGAATGGTCAAACATTACCGGTGGCGCCGGTCACCGGTCGATAAACCTCTCTCTAAACTCCAAACTTCATTTTCTTTTCCAGTCAATCTCTTATTGAGTCTTTGAATTGTACGGAGGGGCTTGTTGGGTTCTCTCCGTTTCCATTTTTATAGTCTCTGATCCAACCAAAAATCTCAACTTTCTTCAACAATTCAGCTCTACAATTTTTGGGTGGTTGCCGTTTTCTCAAATAAATGACTACAGTCAGTTCCTTCTCTTTTCTCTCTCCTCTTTCTCAATTATTGTTTGGCTTTGTTTTTGCCACGTTTTTTCTTTGTGTCCTATTATGCTAGATTTTATTTTTTTTAGGAAAAGGTTTCAATCTCTTGCATTATTATGTTGTAATCTTTTGCTATGTTAAGTTTGTTTTTAATTTTTTTTCCCTTTTCAAGCTCTTAATTTTGTTTTTTCTGATGCTTGATATAGTTTACCTAAATTTTGATTCAGTCTCAATATGCTATATTCCTTTGCTGATACCCCAACCATAATCAATTAGAATTATGGCCTCTATGATTTTCTTAGTTTATGTGGAAATTAGCTTCATAGATTATTAGGTTTTTATTTTAAGTCTAACTCATACTTTCAATTTGCAAAACCAATTTGTAAAGTGAGAGACGCCAATCTCTATAAACTTTGTTAAGATCTTATCTTTTTTTATTGTGAGACTTAATTTTTCTCAATATAAGTCAGGTTGTGCTCAAGTTTTAACTTAGTCTTATGGAATGGATTTGCTTGGTTTTCATGGATAGAAAATATGATATACAAGATGTATGTGTATTAGCATTATTAGAAAAAGAAGAATTCTTAAATATAATTTTTGGCCACTGGAGCTGTATAAGCATGCTTTTATGTTCTATACAAATGTTTGACTTAAATTATAACTTTCTTTGAGCTTTAATCGTGTTTGAACTGGAAATTTGTTGCTATTTATAGTGTTTGGTTTTTTCATTATGTGTGAGTGTGAATATTTACATTGGTAACTATTTTGCAATGTGTGACAGTGAAAAGATAATGATGCTATGTGTTACGATATTGAATATTTAATTTTTGGATATTTTAGGGATTCAAATTAAAGTTCTTTTATTATTTCTTTTAGAGGTACAGAAGGGGAAAATATCTTCCCCGAGGCTGTTTCCATTTTCCATCAAAGTTTATTTGTATATGTCTGATACACTTTACGCAGATTAATTCACCTAAATTTGTTATCCCTTGCAATAATTTGTAACTTGAGTCGGTCTAATATATTCACGAGAGATGTCGAAGCAACTTTCAAGAACCCGTCTACAACAACTACCTTTTTTTATTGTGAGACTTAATTTTTCTCAATATAAGTCAGGTTGTGCTCAAGTTTTAACTTAGTCTTATGGAATGGATTTGCTTGGTTTTCATGGATAGAAAATATGATATACAAGATGTATGTGTATTAGCATTATTAGAAAAAGAAGAATTCTTAAATATAATTTTTGGCCACTGGAGCTGTATAAGCATGCTTTTATGTTCTATACAAATGTTTGACTTAAATTATAACTTTCTTTGAGCTTTAATCGTGTTTGAACTGGAAATTTGTTGCTATTTATAGTGTTTGGTTTTTTCATTATGTGTGAGTGTGAATATTTACATTGGTAACTATTTTGCAATGTGTGACAGTGAAAAGATAATGATGCTATGTGTTACGATATTGAATATTTAATTTTTGGATATTTTAGGGATTCAAATTAAAGTTCTTTTATTATTTCTTTTAGAGGTACAGAAGGGGAAAATATCTTCCCCGAGGCTGTTTCCATTTTCCATCAAAGTTTATTTGTATATGTCTGATACACTTTACGCAGATTAATTCACCTAAATTTGTTATCCCTTGCAATAATTTGTAACTTGAGTCGGTCTAATATATTCACGAGAGATGTCGAAGCAACTTTCAAGAACCCGTCTACAACAACTACCTTAAGGTAGACAAAAAAGTCAACCAAAATAAAAGCTAAAGAATAATGGTCTTTGAAGCGCTAACATGGACACAAACACCAGACACTGACACTGACATAGTCACCGGTAATAATTTAAGAAAATAGAAGTAGTTGAATGTAATCACATGCACCGATGGTGTTTGGCATCAACACATATCAGACATTGGACACGTCTTAAATCTGACATGTCAATGCGACATAGATAATGGTTCTATTGGATGAAATTACATTGTTGCTGAACTGGTGTCATAACAGAGTAAGCAAAAACTTAACACCAGTAGATTATTTTTTTCTCTTTGTTGGCTTACAGTTATCTTACAATAATTAGGATAATGTTGATATAACATGCTTTTAAAAATGAAAAAGGAAAGGAAAATAGAAGAAAAAGAGAGGTATCCACTTTTGGAGTGATCCAACATATTGCATGAGAATGGTATAAACACTAAGGGAATCAGGGAAATTGGATTCTTTAATATGGATTTTGTGATGAAAATTAATTTGAAACAAACAGATGCAGATTCTTGATGAATCTACTATCTGCTATATTATAAATGTATTTGATCCTTTTGCTCCCGATAAAATTACTGATTTTTTTTCTTCGAACACTATGAATCTTGTGTAAAATCAACTGATAACATACCGATTTTGATGGAGAACTTCACTCATTGGTAAGATTTTCACTTTAGGTCCATGATGATATATGACTCTGCCCATTGCAGGATTGATAAATATTGTCATTTTTTGAAATTTAATCATATTAATGAAGTTTCAAAGCAAATCTTTGTTCTTGAGTAGTAACGAAGAACAATCTGGTTGTTGTTTGAATGTTAATGGACTGAATATAATATAAAAAGTCGTATATTTATTAATTAAAATGACACTATTGACCATTTTTTAGCTGTCCTTCAGAGGATTTGAACTCCATCCTTTGAGATAATAAGGTTAAACTTTTACTTTTGAGTTGACACCTCATATAGACATGAAATTAGTTAACTTTCATAAAATGTTACGCGCTTGTTGATCAATTGTAATAAGTTGTACCAAGAGACATCTTAGAATACCATTGTACTAGTAAGTTGAAACAACATAAAATTAAGGTTTGTAAACTTAAAATTGCATGAATCTTTTAACTATGCTGTCATTTTTTGGATCAATATGGCGGCTGCAAGGGCTTCAGTTTTCTATAACATAAAAAATTTATGTGATTCATGCAAGAATAGTTTTTAAAATGGTATATACTAGAAAATAAAAATGGAAGAGACTTTTAACCATGTCTTTTTTTTTCCTTTTCTGTATTAGGAAGATTAACTTTTTAGCTAACCCCAGCATCTGGAATAAGGTTTGATTGTAGTTATTGTTGTTGTTGAGAATGGATTAAAAACCATTCTTACATGCAATCTTTCATGTTTTGTGAATTCTAGAGGGAAATGAATGGCTTGAATTGAATATTGTATTTTGGTTATTATTTGCAGTGTTGAATTTTGCTTTGGTGATAAAATAGAATAATCGTTTAGATCAATCTTAGAAGGGTTGTAAATGTGTAAATGGAAAAAAAATACATCAATTAATATAGTAAGTATTGAGAGATATCAAGATACCTTTTGGAGATTATACCTTAGATTTCAATAGGGGTCTTCCTAGAAACCAAAAAGTATACATTTTTCAAGTTGTCAAATTATTAATCAGGCATGCTCTATTTATCTTGGTTGTCAATAACTTTTGCAACTAACAAAGACTGGGGGCGAAGTAAAAAATTATTTCCTGAAATATTGAATCATTGGTTTCTGGGTTTCATTGACATGGACATTCGGAATAAGTAAATTGGAGGTTTTTCCTCCACTATCATTCCAACATTGTGAAATATGAAGCATTGACACAAACACCGGACACAACATTGGCACGTCGACCCCAATAATTATTTGAGAAAGTGAAAGTGATTGAATGTAACCACAAGTATTAGTGTTGGACACAGGCACATGTTGGACATCAGACACGCCTTCAAACTGAAGTGTTTGTGCTACATAGATTTTGAGTTCCTTGGTGATTTATTTTGATGGATTAGAAAGAAGTTAGATGGCAAAATTTTGTTTCAGGAGCAATTCTTGCTGAAATATATTGTGCTGACTTACAAATGCTAGAATTTTGTTGCATTTTTTATATCATTTTCTTTTAGAGAATATAGTCCTCTGTACTTTGCCAAAGTGCTCTTCATTTGCTTCTTTCTTCATTTATGCGTAGAATTTTAATCAGAAATCTTAGAGAGACTTGAATTGAATATGATGGGATAATAAAACATTCACTGTCAGCACTTCTATCATATTACAAATTGAAATAGATACTAATTTATATGCTATATATGATTGGGTGGAACAATGTTGTCAAATAGAGGCTATAGCGGTGCTGTCTATAGCACTTGTGTAGCAGAATTTGAACTAATTGCTATTGTTCTGCGATATCCTATTTAGTACAAAGTCTTGTCAAAAAAGCGACTATAGCACTGCTGCGTAGCAAAATTTGAACAATTTATTATTTTGACAACACCAAACAATAGGAGCAATATATTTTGTTTCCTTGCTCTGTTATTTACATATTATTAACTCTGATTTGGGTACAAGAAGCATGTTTGTTAGCATTTAAAACCTGTATCGGGGTCTATTTGTCGAAACTGTACTTATAGGATCTCTTCAATGTGTGTGAATTTAACAGCAACGTTCTCATGTTCCAAAGTTTGGCAATTGGGATGGCCAAGACGATGTTCCTTATACAGCTTATTTCGACAAAGCCCGGAAAACTCGACCTGGTACCAAAATGATTAATCCAAATGACCCTGAAGAAAATTCAGATTTAGTTCTTCAAAATTCATCTTCTGATGCCGACATAATTCCTCCGAAACCCAAAGTTTATTCAGAGAATCAATCCGAAAAAGGATCAGTGAGATCAACACATAATGAGTTACAAAAGAGCAAGGAGGATGGTGATCTTAAGAATTTTGTTAACTCACCGGCTCGTCATGACAATCTAAGCAACAGGAGTGCTGGTGATTCCGCCCCTCGTCCTGGAGTAGGTTCTGCTGACACCTACAGAAGACCTTTAAAACAAAGTACTGGCTCAGAGTACAGCATCGAACGGTCACCCCTTCATCGCCAGGCTAAAACCCCTGGTAGAGATAGTCCTTCTTGGGAAAGAAAAAGTTCATATGATAGCAGTCATGGTACACCAGGAAGATCCCGATTGAGACCAGTCAATCGAGGGGATGAAACTGTTAGTTTTCTTTTCTGCTGTCTTGGTCTGTCACTTAATTAACATTTTAAAATCTTGAATATATATTGCATCAATGATTGTAATTATATTTTTGAGATGTTGGAGATGATTGTTATTGTTCTAAGGTGTCAACATAGTTGTGATATCAATTTAACATAATTATGCCTTTGCAATCCAATTTTCACTTAAAAATACATTTTATCCGTGATTGCAAATTTTTATTTTTAAGCATTTGACTTTTGAAACTTTATGAAACTTCCCTTTACAAATGATTTCTAAGTATTATGAATTTGATTTGGCAGCCTGATAAAAGTGCTGCTGTTCCGAAATTTGGTGAGTGGGATGAGAGTGACCCTGCATCAGCTGATGGCTATACTCACATTTTCAACAAAGTGCGGGAGGAGAAACACGTTGCAGCTGGAAATGCGCCAGGTACACCAAATGGAAGATCATACATTATCCGAAACCAACCTGCCAATGACAAAGCTCAGGTATACCTACAACACTTGCTTAATATTAAGACAGTTGATAAATTTTCATCATATTGACGCTTCATTGCTTCTCTTTGTTCTCATAATTGCTTTTTCAGGGTTGCTGCTTTTTCTGGGGCAGAAAATGATTATTGAAAGTGCGATTTATATTGTGAGCAGAAAAGAAGATAAGAATAGTGTTGTGAATGGTCATGAGGAGTGTTGCCTCACCTATAATTTGACTCCTTTAATATGAGGGGTGTACTTTCAAGGGTAAAGTGCAGAATTTTAACAGTCAACGGTTGAGTCTTTAACAATTTGATAGCTTGTTATTAATGTGCTAGTATTTTATTGCAGTCTGAACTGTTGATCTTTCAATCAATGGTTTTAATCTGCATTTTACTCTTCCAAGTGCACTCCTCACTTTAGAGGATCTAAATTCTACTCTTTTATATGTATATATATTAAAGGCTCTCTTTCCCTGAGGGAAAATGTCGTGAAGTGCCTTTGTCTTGAATGTGTCCCACTTGTATCTTTCTTTCGTTTGACCAGTAAGCACGCTTTGCATGTAAAATTGTGATCTTTTGTATAAGCAATTGCCACGCCGTAATTTCAATTCATGAAATCTATAATATTTGTCACATAATTCCTCTTTGATGTCTTGATGATTTGTGATTTAGGTTTTATAGTGTTGATCTTGGTGTTGAACTATTATTATAGTTTAACTCAGAATAATCCAATTCAATTACAAACTGTTTCAGAAGTAGACATTTTTCTTGGTCAATAAAGATCAAATAGGTTCTTAGATGAGTTCATATTTTATGTTGTCAATTGTTAACCTTTATGCCCCCAGCCATTCTTCTTTGTACCTTTTATTGTTTGACTCAAGCACTTGACTTATACTGGATTTGTACCCTCTAAGTCATTGTGCAAGATTATGCAAGGATGAGTTGTGTGTTCAAATTTCCTTGGTTTATATTTCCTTAGTTCTCTCTCGTGGAGAAAAATGCTCCATTTCTATACACAAATCTTAGCATTCCATGAAGAATGTTTCCCGATGATAGAATGATAATCGAAGAAACATCTAGCTACGGAAACCGTAATTTCTATCAAAGTAAAAGGCCATTTTTTACAGCTCCTGCCTTCTGTAATATGCAGTCTTTGATTTCCAGAAACAGTATATCCAAAAAAGTATGTTCAATGCTGTTGGGTGTTAGAAGAACTTACCAGTTTCGACTGTACAATATAAGCTTAGGTTGTCAACATGACAATTTCAATAGCTTAGACCCAGGGATTTCGGTTTGCATTTCATCCCAACATAATATAGATCCAATGTACTGTAACTTATATTGCAAAATAAAATATCAGCTTCAATGTCAAAATGCATCATCAAGATTTTGATCTATTGGAAGAACAGTACTAGTCTGTACTTATGTTGTATTACATGTAAATGTAGAAAAGTATACTAGATTGTTGATCACAATACATTTTGCAAGTCACTTTATACAACTAAAATTCTTCATGATACAAAACACCAGACAAATATTTATGATAAGCCTGCAACACAAAGTATTGAAATTGATTTTTTTTTCTTTCTCTTTTTAGTTGTGTATGCAAATATAAAAAAATTTACACTTTTGCTAAATACACCCCCCAATTTTCTTCCCACACCCACCAAAATTTTTTAAAAACCAAAATTCCTATAATACCCTTCCTTCATCTTCTTCAGTAACCCACTTCCTTCCCCATATTCATCATCCATCTTCTTCCTCAAAACCCTACATTCTCCATATTCATCATCTCCTAAGTTAAACCCTTTGTTCTTGGTCATCAATCATCATCCATCATCAACATTCATCAACACTGATCAACAATTTCATCATCATCTTCAATCAATCAAGTAAGCCTTGCATTTGTACTTATTTGTCTTATGAATTTAATTTGTCCTATTGATGTAAGCATTTGATTTGTTCTGGTGATGTTTGAATGATTAGGTGTATGAATCTGAGTTCACGTACGCGAAGTCTAGGTTTAGAAACCCAGAAACGTACATGAGCTTAGATTTCGTACGTGCACTGAGTTCACGTACGTGAACTCATATTCATTATTTGAACTGAGTGACCCATACGTGAACTCAGCTCACGCAAGTGTACGTGAACTCAGATTCATTATTTGAACTGAGTAACCCATACGTGAACTCAGTTCACGCAAGTGTACGTGAACTCAAATTCATACACCCAATCATTCAAACATCACCAGAACAAATCAAACGCTTACATCAATAGGACAAATTAAATTCATAAGACAAACAAGTACAAATGCAAGACTTACTTGATTGGTTGAAGATGATGATGAAATTGTTGATCCGTGTTGATGAATGATGATGATGATTGATGACCAAGAACAAAGGGTTTAACTTAAGAGATGATGAATATGGAGAATGTAGGGTTTTGAGGAAGAAGATGGATGATGAATATGAGGAAGGAAGTGGGTTAATGAATAAGATGAAGGAAGGGCATTATAGGAATTTTGGTTTTTAAAAAATTTTAGTGGGTGTGGGAAGCAATTTGGGGGCTGTAGTTGTCTAAAATGAAAAATTTATTTGAGACTAACTAAAATAATTCAATACCTATAAAAGGGTAAGCCTGTATCACTGCGCAAACCCCTATTGTGGTTCAATTCCAAGCAATAGTTTGATTTGATGAGTTCATAAACTAATCTTATCTCAAACTATTCATGTTGTGTTGAAAGAATGAGATCAGGACTTCAAAAATAAACTAAAAGTCATAATTTGACAAAACATACATCTGTAAATTCTGTTTTGAAGAAGAAAAAACATCGGGAAGAAGTGGAGATCTTTAAGGAAATAGCTCACACTCACTTCTGAAACTCTTGAAATTACTAAAATAACAAGATCAGACAAGAGAAAGAATGTGATGGATTGATCCAGGAGAAAGGTGTGCAAAACTAGAGAGAGAAAAAATAAAAGTAAGAAAAACGTGGTTATTGAGATTATAGTTGGTTCAAGACAAACACTGCTAAACACAAGACCAGAAACATACTACTCTCAGTCTCAAATGTTGATTGTTCTTGTAAAAAGAAAAACACCCAGAAACAATTTTCACATGATTGGTCTTCTGACTGCACCAGAACCTATCCTTATTGTTGAAATGATGATACTAGTAGAGGAAAAGAGAGACAATTCTTTGCAAAGCAAGCAACTTAGGTGAAATGAGCCAAGTTAGTAAATGGATTCAGTAAAACTACACTTGCTTTTCTATTACATTTGAGTGGATTCATTACAATTAACTTGCAATACATCAAAAATAAAAATAAACTCTACAACAATAGTTCATCTTCAACATCAGTCTAGCACTGTTAATTTGATACGTGAACTTCATCCAGGAAGAACTCAGGATTTCAACATCAACTTGAAATTGTAATGAGAATATGTTTACATGAAAGTAACAAGTCAACAAATCAGGGTAAAACAGTGTAAAAAAATTAAATTAAAACGATGATGCTATAAATCATAATACAACAGACTAAGATAAAATGAGTCATAAAATCTTAGTGCAAATCAACCTCTGCATACTATTTATTAATAATATAACTTTGAAGCATTTCACTGCAGTTAGTGAAGAATAAGACACACAAGTTCAAGCACAGCATCAAAGTTTCTCAGTCAACCTAACCATGAAAGAATTAACCAATTTAGAATCCAACACAATCCAAGAAGACTCAAACAACTCATGGAAAAACTCAGCACCAATCTCTTCCGCGGCGCTTCTAAACGCAACCCCGAACGTGTTCCCCTGCGCAGCAGCCAAACGCGGCCTCCCGCAAACCCCAACAACAAGCACTTTACTTGGTTCCTGAGACAAACAAGCACAAACCAAAGGCTTCATTCTAGCACCCTTTTCTCTCAAAGCATCCATTATAAAATAACTAAACTTTGTCAAAGCTTGAGGATACCCCAACAATCTAGAATCTCCAGAATCCTCAAGCTTCACCCATCGAAACTTTCTTCCACTTCTAATGTAACCGTTTTTCATAATCGCAGTACTTCCCTGCCTCAAAATTGCTCTCTGAATCTTAATAGCTTGTTGCATCCCAGCTTTGAGTTTATCAACATTGTTTAAAGAAAGTGCATCGAACGCAACATTGAACTGCATTGAAGCACAAGAACCATCTGAATTCACAAATGATTCCAAAAGTGCGGTTACACCATAAACAACATCAGCAGCTGAAACTCTCGAACTATAACCATGAATCCTCAAAAAACCACGGTAATAAAAATCATTAAGTCCATATTCAGGTAAAAATTTCTCAAACTCACGTTTCATCTTTCGTTTCACCTCAACATTCATATACTGAAACTTCTGCTGACAATCAGAAAGTGCAAATCCCATCCTCGCCAACAAAAGCTTCAATTTCTTCATTCCATTATCACTCCACGTCTTCAACTTCGTCGCAATGTACGAAGAACAAAGCATCGAATCAAAAAGATTCCATTCCTGCAACAGCATAAGCTTTGGTTCATCCTCATAAGCAATTCGCGACGAATTCAGCGCCCTAATTTTTGTTCCATCTTTAAGAGTAACCGAATTAACAGCATCTAAATTACCAGAACTGTTTATATATTGTTCTAACTCCATAACACCATCACTATACCTTTCATCACTTAGCCTCTCGTGAACGAATTGATCGGTTAATGCCACACAAGCTAACCAAAGCAATTCATCCGTATTCTTCCTCAGAAAATGAGCTAATTCATACATCAAACAACCAGAAGGTTTTCCGTGGAACGTTCCCAATCGATAATACTCCTTCTTCCTCTTTCTATATAGTTTAACCGGATCTTGATGTTCTTCTTGTTCCTCTTCTTTGTCTTCATCTTGTTGTTGTTGTTCATATTCACCTTCAGAATTTCTCTTTCTTTTTCTTTTTTTTCTTGATTTTTCTTCTTCTTCAGGTTCGGAGTCGGAGTCAGACTCCGAATCAGGTTCGGAGTCTGAGTCAATGGTTGTAGAAGCGTTAGCTAAAGCAGTGAGAGGAAACTCAAAATCGTAAGCGAGATCGGCTTGTTTTTCATCGTCTTGCGTGAAAAGAACAACGACGGTGTCGTTTTGGTCACTGAGGTTATGAAGGTGAATAGGTCTATGACTATCAACGACGAAGATTTTAGCGTTTTGACCTAGGTTTAAAATTCTACGGAGATCTCTGTGGCAACCCCAATTAATTAAAACGATAGAGATAGGGTCGTCGTTTTGGGTTGGGGTAGCGTAATTGTGAATCTCACGGAAAGAGGAAACGGGGTAACATGCGTATTGGATGGAATCTGATTCAAGGATGCGGAAAATGATTTTGAGAGCGCAGAGGGAATCGACGTCGGAGGTTGATGGGAAGATTAGAACGGGTGAGGAGGAAGATGAGGAGAGTGCCGATTGGCGGAGTTTTGTGTAGAATGAATCAACTCTATGTTCCCTCACCATAATAATAATTTGAGTGAATGATTCGATGGTGGCTATGGTGGTAGGGAGAAAGGGAGAGGAGAATTATTATTAGGTTAGGGGGAGGAGAGGTTTTTGGAAACTTTTGAATTTGTGTTTTTTTTTTTGTTGAGGTTTGGTTTGGTTTGTTTTGAGAGAGAAGGTTTTGAAATTTTTTAAGGAGGCGCGGTGTGAAAATTTGGCGGCATTGTTTGAGATGAGACTTTGTGGTTTTGAATTATTTTGGGTCTTTTTGAGTGATGAATGAGATGAAAGTGAAACTTATTTGGCACGCGGTGATATTCGATAAGCATGTGTGGGTGGGAGGATGTATGGTAAGGAAGTGGGGGTATATCGCTAGATAGATGATGATTATGGAATGACTATTGGGCCCTTTGGGTAAGGTGATTATCCACCCTTAGTATTTGTTTAGGTTTAAATGTAGTTTTAGTCTTTTTACTGATTCGTAATTTTGATCATTTTATTTTTAATTTTGCAATTTTAATATCTATTTTGACTGATTCGTAATTTTGGTCCTGTCTATTTTTAATTTTACAATTTTTGTCATCTATTTTGATAGATAAATTTGTATACAAAATTTTAATAGATAAATTTGTATACAAAATTTTGATAGATAAATTTGTATACAAAATTTTGATAGATAAATATTGTATTGTATATAAAAATCTGTTTTTAAAATAAGAGACTAAAATTGTGAAATTATAAACAGAAGAGCCAAAATTACGAATTATTTAAAATAAGGAGACTAAAATTGCGAAATTAAAAATAGAGCGACTAAAATTACGAATCGATTAAAATAGAGGGACTAAAAGTGCATTTATTATTGGTCCTAATTTTTGCTTATAGAATGTTAAATAATTTGAAGATGTATTTTACACATCAAAATATGTATTTTTATATATTTAAAATCATTAAAAAGTGAAAAAAAAGATACACTCTACTTTTTAGCTGCACTTTTGGGCTTTGAGGGGATATGGTAGAAGATCTGCCAATTTTTGTAGGTTCATTGCTTGTACCTTATTTACAATTTGTGATCTTAGTTTTTGAATATATTTTAGGTATTTCAAAAAAATCATAATAATGGATCAAGCTGTTTAAAATTGAACTCATTTTAGAGAAGAAAATAATAAGACTTAAATTGATAAAAAAATTAAAAATTATATTCAATTTTGTTACTCTATTGTTCTTTGCATATAAATTTAGCATGTGTTTCGATTTTAGATTAACATTGATTCCTTTATGAGATTGTCTCAAACAGAAAAGAATAATAAAACTTCAGTGAAAATCTACAATTTATCTAAGGCCCTTTTATATCGATTGGTGTCTCTATGTTAGAAGTTTTCTGTTTTTGGGACAAACTCTATGTTAGAAGTTTTTTAGCAGCCAACAGACATTATTCAATTAATTGTATTATATAATTTTGGCTAAATTCATCCGTTAGTTCTTTAAATTCTTTATTTTTTCTACGTTGGTCCTTAAATTTTCTGTAACAAGACAATTCTTTTAGTCCATATTGTACTGTTATTATTTTTTCATTCAACTCTACATGTTTTTCAAACTCATCAATATTTATGAGTTTTTGAATTTCAAACTTAGAAATTGTTCAAGAGAAAATTAAGTTTTTTACAATCGTGGTGAAAAAAATAATATTTGAAACTCATATAAGAGTTAAAGACACGACAAATTTCTTTCATTCTTTTTGAGTTTTAAAATATATACTTCAAATTTAGAAATTAAATTTAAAAATATATTTGATCTTTTTTTTAAATTTGATTTTAACTGGTGCAAACATAAACACATTTTTAAAGTAAAGGATGCGAGAGATAGTGACAACAACATATTTTATACAAACTAATCACAAATTATTTCAATTTCTAGGTTTGAAATGAGTTTTGGATTTCAATTTCTAAATTTAATGCCTAGAAATTCAAAAAAATTAGAGAAAAAGTTGTAAATAAACCAAAGCTTTGAGATCTATTTTTCCACTAAAATTGCCAAAAACCTATTTTCTCTTGAGCAATTTATGAATTTGAAATAAAAAATTCATGAATATTGATAAGTTTAAAGAACATTAATAGAATGAATGAAATAATCATAAAAAAAATAGCGACGCAAACATTTACTTATTAAAAGGACCAATTTATTAAAAAATCTTAAAAGAACCAACTTTAGAAAAATAAATAACTTAAAAAAAAAACAATAAATGCATTTAAGATTTCGGTTCACAAGTCTCTCTCTTTAAAACTCCCGCTTGAGTAATTGGCAATTGAGCTTCAAACATGAACATGTTTCGTTACCATTAGAGGACTCCACATCGACGTAGGCCCCCATTAGGGGCCTATACTACATGGTTAGATTGTCTAGTGGTCATAGATACATAATATAGTGAGGTTTTTGTATGTGATTTTTGTTCTCTCAAGTGGTAATACTATAGCAGCTACACACAAGTACAAGTTGCACATCTACCTTGTCTTACCAATGTTTTAAATTTTTTAAAATTTGTGTTACCCTTTGAGGTAAATGTTTTTAAAAAATGTAATAGATTTTTGAAATAATTTTTTATTTATTTTTTCTTTACCTTTATATCATAAATTTAAAAGGTGTTTTAAAGAATTAGAGATAATGAAAGTGACAGAGAGTTGATAATAGTATAAATGGGATTTTATAGATAAAATATGAGATATTTAAATTATAAGTATTGAACCAAAAATAAATTATAAGATTAAGTAACAAATAATATTTGGTGCTAATAAAAAATAAATTCTACAGAAAAAAAAAACCAGCGACTACAATACACATTGCAACAACCGAAATATTTGCAACCACATAAACAACAGCTTAAAACACTATCTAACACATACAAGCACGACATATGAAATTACTTTTACAAATACAAAATTCACAACCACAATCTATGCTACCAAAATATGGAAACTCATACTACAATCTGCATCTTTTCACTAACTCTGCTATGTCAGTGCATGAATACCTTTTCTGAATCCTGCATGCTACTTTCCACTATATATGTTACTTCCCCAAGTATTTTCCTTTAACATACTTTATCTCAATAATATTCTTAATCCAAATTTCAACACTCAAGATTAACACCAAAATCAATTTAGGCCTCTTTAATTTCATAAGAATCCTCATTCACCTACCCACCATGTCACTTTATGTATGCATCTCTTTGCTTCCTTTTCTCTTGACCTATACTTACATAGTATAGTTGGGCCATTTTTATTTCTTTATGTAGAAACCTAAAACCTTCCCTTCTTTTTCCCACTCAATCTCAATTAATTCAGCATCCATTTATCTCATCTATCTCACTTTACAATTTGACCATTATATACAAATATTCAAAAGGGATATCAACATACAATCATTTGATACTATAAAATTTAGATTTTAACTGAAATTTTATTAGTGAATGTTTCCCCGTACAAGGCACATGCCTCAAGCTAATATTCTATCTATACATAAGATATGTCAAAAAGGAAATAACAAAATATAAGAGTCTTCATCTCATATTTAATTAATAGAGTTCAATCTTTTACTTTGTCATAAGGCTTGTCCAACGATCACAATACATACAAGTATAAAGAAAACCATCAAGTGCTAGCACTGATACATTCTAAGAGCATGATGTGTAATATCAGTTCATGCTGATTAAAAGTAGACAACATCACGGGATGTTATAGAATATATACTTTTTGTTAATCCAAATTCTGAATCATCATAAATCCAATAGTAGCAAAAAAAATTGGATCAAGATAAGCATACAATCAAGTAAAAATGATAATTTCTTTATAAAAATTGAGCACATAATTTTATTTTGATTAAATGTAAAATTAAATGATATGTGACATAAACGGTTAATCCAAAAGTTGATATTGTACGAAATATGACTAATGGTGTCAATAGATCCAGACTCATTAAACAGTGAACAAAAATCATTTATACTAATTAGAATTTAGAGAGACAATCTAACAACCTCATGCATGCATCCAATAAAGGTGACATTGTTAACTTGTTGATTCATGTCCAGATGTGCTCTTCTATGCTGCAGTTATTAAAAAAAACACACACACACAAGACAGAGTGAGATACTAACATAAGTCAAACAAGGGTATTGAAGTATGCAACACTAACAGAAACATTGACAAAAAATGTAATTGGGCAGCAAACATCGTATGGCCTATTATGCTTCAACCAAGATACTTGTAGTATGTTAGCTAAGCCTGAAAATTGTTCAAAATTCAATTTTTGTGCCAAAGAAAAAAATGACTTATTTAAGTTTCCTCTTTGAAATAATGGGGGATATAATGTGTAGTAAAATTTCCATGACTCTTTTAACAAATCACAGAAATTCTCTCAATATAAACAGCCCTATTCTATAAGAAGATAAAATAATAAAATCAAAGATATCCATCACCACAACTATGGTGCCACAGTTTCAAACAAGTAGTATAAGACAAAATGCAATAATATGATTTTGAATTGACAAGGATTTTCAAACAATATAAAAAATTAACATAATAATAAATTCAAACAAGTTAATCAAAGAAAATGAACTTACTTTAATTCCAATGAGTCGGAACCAAGCTTTCAGCATAATCCTTGGTACGAAACCAGTGTATTTCATTGGTAATTCTAGTTTTCACTACGCTGTTATCTCTCAAATTATAGAGAATTGCTTGCGTTTCATTATCACATGCCAATATCAATGTATCACCATTCTGAGAAAAACACAATGGGTACATAAACATATTACGACAATAAAAAACCCATTCAGTGACACACATCTTTGGACCAAAAACATTTCGAAGACTAACATAACTAATTTTAAGTAATTGAATCCACGACTCTTCAACTCCAAATTCCTTCATCTGCCATATAACAAAATATTTTTCATCAATATTATGAGAAAAACATAAACAGTCCATCAATACAGAAATAGAAGGCTCAACATGTGGCACTTTATCAAAACCCCGAGGAGGTAACAACTGATGAAATGTCTCTGTCCCTAAATCAAGGGAGATGATCACAAATTGGTGAATAGTAATATTAAATGTCCAATCATATTTCAATTTATTTCGAATAGCTAACCAATTAAGAGTGCCACTAACAAACACACCATCATTGACACCAAATCGAGTGGGTTTATAGCGTAAAGGAACCACAGGGAAATCTTGAATATATCTCCCAACATTATCACCCAAACTCAAGTCGAAAACTTTGACCATAGTTCCAGTTCCCTGAGTAAAATAAACCACACCTTTGTAAATGTGGGTGGAATAATCATAACCAAAAGAAAAGTGATACTTGATAAATCCAAAAGGAGGGTTGATAAATTTGCGACAATGAATCTTGATTTTGTTAGATAAAGTATTGGTGGCGGGGTTCCATAAACGGAACACTAATCGAGCAGTGAAAGTGGATTCCTCAGGATTCAAGTTGAAAGAATGACGGAGCAAGCAAAGCAAGCCATTGCAACAACCAACGATAAAGCAGCAGTGTTTGTTTGATAATTGGTAGTGAGGATCGTGAGGAATTGTGATGGGTGGGTTGTTTAGTAAACGAGTTAAGGGGAAAGGGATAACACTGTTATCGAAGCGGTTGTTTCTAGATTTTGAAAAGAGTGTAATGTGTGGGTTTCGTTTCGATCGAATAAAGTGTGATTTGATGAAGGTGGGATGAGAGATGAGGGAATTCCATGATTTGCAGACGCATCTCAGTTGCGTCAGAGATTTCACACTAAGGAATGATAAAACATCGAAGAGAAGGTCGTCGGAGAGGACTATAGGTGATGTAGCTGAAGGCGTTTTCATGATTGGAGGCACACTACAAGAACACAACTACGTTAATTCAAATCTATATTGGATTAGGATTCCTCTTTAGGTTTGAAAATTGGAGGACTTAGTTTATGCATCATACATAGAGGTGGGAATAGGTCAGACCAGACCGTGAAAGGTGTGAGTCTAGCCTACGATTAATTATTTAAGTTTAAGTCTAAAGAATTAGATTTTATACCCCTAATTAACCCTATACCCCCAAATAAAAATTTTGAGCTTAAAATTACTAAGTTATCCCTAATTATTCAGTACAAACAGATTTACTGCCCCATACCCCACATTTTGAAATTTTCGAAAAAGTAAGCAAGTTCTCCGAAATTTCTCTTAACCGGAAATTTCAAATTTATTGAAATTTCTGGAACAATAACTTCATTTTTAAAATTTTTTTCTCTTTTTTTGTTTGTTTGCAGTATTTATATTTTTTTTTTACATATCTTTCATTCAATTTTTTTCAGTGAGGACCAGAGGAACAAAGCAAAACGTTAAACATTCTAGAGTTCGACCTCCTACTCAATCTAATAGGAGAGCTGCTGATGAAAAAAGAAGAAAAAGGAACGAAGATCAGCAACAGAAGGATCATATTCAGCCTGAGTTTGAGCAACAGGATAATATTCAGGTTGAGTTTGAGCAACACGATCAGCAGCAGCAGGATGAACATGATCAACAGCAGCATGATGAACAGGATCAGCAGCACCCTCCTAAACAACCTCTATTTCCTGGTGGTCCGTACGATCTATCCGTCCTTAGAGACTATGAACACTACATTGTTGTTAAAGTGTGGAATAGACAGGTTAGTAATTATTTATATTTATATTATAATTTTTATTTATATTATATTATAATTTATATTTATATTATAATTTATTGTGTGTTATTTTAATTGAACAAGATAGACGTGCGTTGAAGGTTGTTTCAAACGGGAAAAAGCAAGATAAATTTATTGACATCAGATATGTATTACCGACCTAGATAGATCATTTGATTACTCTATCTGGGTTACGTCCTCTTCAAAGATGTAGTTTGCATATGATTGACGGTAATCTCATTTCTGCTTTTGCTGAGAGGTGGCACGCGGAGACTAGCTCATTTCACCTGCCATTTGGTGAAATGACTATTACTCTGGATGATGTTAGGGGTCTTCTGAGCATACCATGTCGTGGAGAGTTTTTCACACCTCTTGCTAATATGAATGAAGATTTGGCCAATTGTTGCTGCTGTTAAGTTATTAGGAGTTACTCACGAAGAAGTTGTGACTGAAACGAGGTACAACAGAGGTGCTTCGTACAATTTTGAGTGGTTGAGGGCTATATTTTTTAAGACACTTCGTGAAGGGCATTACGACTATGCAGCGAGGGCATACCTACTTCATTTGGTAGGGAGCACCATACTTGCTGATAAAAGTGTCACCCTTATATCAGCAAACTATTTATTTCTTTTTCAAGACCTTGATACATGTGGTAGATGAGCATGGGGACCAGTTGCTCTCGTTGTCTTATATGATTATTTTTGAGATAGTACACTGCTTGCAATGAAGCAAATTGGAGGATATTTATCTTTATTTCAGGTATTTTTTTATACTTATTTAATTACTTAAATTCTTATATTTATTTAATTACATGTATTTTTTATATTTATTTTTTATAATTATTTTTTATACTTATTTAATTACTTGATTTTTATTTATTTACAGACATGGGTTTATAAATTTATTTAATTACTTGTATTGTTTTTATTATTTACAGACATGGATTTATGAGCATTTCCCGGGCATTTGTAAGCGGGATTTCAGTGAGACTATGTCTATAGTGCCGCAGATGTATCGATGGACTGCAAAGCAAACATCTGGGACTGTTCCATACTACAGAGCAAAGTTGGATGCTCTGAGAGATACAGATATTATCTGGACGCCGAATTATGATGAGAACTCTACGACACAATTTCAATTTGTGTCATTGTTCACAAGTTACATTCGTTGGTGTTCCACGATGGTACCGTATCTACCAGAGAGATGCATATGATAGTTTGGGTATATGTAGCACATCCCGCTATCACCACCGATGCTCGTTGTACGTGATCTTGATGTTGAGTGGAGCATGTACAGGAACTCTATACGATCACTTTGTACTAGATTGCATTGAGTGGCATTATAGGATATCTCATCCTCGGATGATCCTTCCCAGTGATGATGCTAATGCTGGTCCTAGTCATGATGCTGATGCTGGTCCTAGTCATGTTGCTGATGTCGGTCCTAGTCATTTTGCTGATGTCGATCCTAGTCATTTTGCTGATGCTGGTCCTAGTCCTTTTGCTGATGGTGAATGGCATACACAGTGTCAACATATGGGTGGTCAAATACAGCAGAGTTTAGATTTACATAGGGTAGAACCTGAGGATGAGATGTATGTCCTGTTAGAGAGCTTTGTACATATCTAGAGGAGGGGATTATCAGTAGTATTTGTATTTATTATTCAACTTTGTTTTATCATCCGACTTTGTTGTTTAAACTTTGTTATTTATATTCCTTATTCAGACTTTGCTTTATTATGTTGATTCAGATCTACTTTGTTATTTATTTTCGTTATGTGAATGAATTTGTTACAAACTAAATATTTAAAAAATGTAGACGAAACAAACTAAATATATAAACATATAAAAAATTCATATATATGAAATAAAATTTTAATTCAAAAATGTCAATCATCTGCCAAAGACATATAATCTAATGTATGATCTAACTCTAATGAACCCCAATGTTGTAGACGTCCTGCATAAGCTATAGCCCATGATTTAGACTCATCACTGCAATACGTCTTCCAATCCCATGCAAGTGGAGGCAACAGACAACCTGGTTTCAATTTAACTTCAACCCAATGACTTTCATTAACAAAGCCAATGCAGATAATACGATCACGTGATAGCTCTCCATTGTGTGCACCCCTCATTGGGAAAAAAGTCAAAGACAAAGTTTTTCCCAATGTCACAATAACGCTATTATATTTTGTTGCTATCATGTAACCCATATCTGGAATAGTCATTCATTTCTTGATGAGTTGGTCTCCCAAATCAGTTACAAGTAAATAGTCTACCACTTCTTGCAAACGTTCCTGGAATAATGCATCATATAAATCAGGATTGGACTTAATCTCTGTATACAACTGTCTACGCACAATGATCCAAGACTCTTCACCATGGCCAAGTAAAGCAGCAATAGCACGATATCCACAGTTTCCATCAGCTTCAACATTAACTATGTCTTAAATATATGGATGAATTAGAGGAGGAAACTCATCCAAATATTTTCTAACTTCATTCGTCATAGGTGCTTGCTATGAGACTTGTTTGGATGCTTGTTGGGATGTTTTCATGGGTCCTTGCCGAGAGACTTGAGTATTTGCATCATGAGAATAAATTGCATCAACATGCTCAAAAAATGAAGGGTCGCGATATACGTCAAATCCCTTCGGCTTTTTACCTTTTTTCCTATTCACACCATATTTTGTTTTGATCTTATCTGGTGGTGCACACATTGATGTTGTCTCTGGATATGATATTTCATGCAACTTGCTCTTCAATACCCTGCTTCTAGAAACATTAAGTGTTTTCCATGTTTTCCAAATAATATTCATCTCTGATGTAATGTCCAACTCTGAATCATTTTCCAACTGCTCTTCCTCTTGATCACTATTCATGGTTAATTTCCTCCAATGTATATGAACAACATCTAATGGGGTTGGAACACCTTCCAACTTGTATCTTGCCAACTCACAAGCACAAGGTAATCCATGAGTTTTTTGAAGTATACAACCACATGCAGCTTTGTCGTTATTGACATAGCTAACCCTCTTGTATTCATGAACAATATCAGTTAAAGCATTCCTAGATACAACCTATGTCAAATTCGCATAGAATGGATCGTTGTGTATGTGCTCTTTGCGACCTTTACTTGTCTCAAATGAACCCTTTATCTTAATAATTTGGAACTTCAACATGTCATTCATACCATTCCATGCCTTACACAATCTCGTTTACTATGTTCCAAAAATCTCTCCAGTGACCAATGAGCAGATTCAACCCTAATATTCAAACAAAAAAATATGTATGATATTATTATTTCTATCATGCATGTTTAATCCTATATAACTATAAATATAAGTAAAAAATGCAAAGTTTTAATGACGTACCTATTAGTCGTAGTATTTCCTAGATGCAATACTCAATTGGTCCATGCTTCAACAAATCTTTCCTTGCGAGGAGTCAACCATGTGTCTCTGACGTATGTTTGCTCAAAGAAAATAATATTATCGACACATGTTTGCTCAAACATTTGCAAATTTTTCTCGTTCTCCTTCTCTTCAGAACAATAAACAATTTTCCTCCACAACTCAAGAATCGGTTCGTGCTTATCTTTCTTTAATATATACTGTTTGCATTTGGCTCCAACATTTTTGTTAATATGAAGTTGAAAAAGTAAATTTGTTGAAGATGGAAACACAACTTCGATTGCATTCTTTAAAGCAATTTCTCTATCAGTCATGATCACATGAGGAAATGAGGTATTTGAAATAAACAACTCTTTTAACCTCTCCAATGCCCAACAAAAATTTTCTTGACGCTCACAATCCATATAAGAAAATGCAACGTTGAATGTCAACCCATTTGAAGTAACACCAACAATTTCAAACAGTGGTAACCTATACCTGTTGGTTTTGTAGGTGATATCCATGATCAATACAAGAGGAAACATGTTCAACAAAGTTATAGAATCTGAGTGCGTCCAAAACATGTCCCTCACAACGTAGGAGTCTTCATGAGTTCTACTCCAACAAGCATACTTCTCAGCTTCAAATAACTTCAACAGATGATGCATATCGATTCTAGGACCTTTCAAATTCTTCCTGTATGTACTTCGGCGCTTATAAATTTGAGAGATATTAGTGACATTCTTCTTATCTCGATCTCTCAAAGATGACAAGATGTGTCTCGGTGCATCGTGGTACTTTGTCAGCTCGTCAACATGTTTCTTATCTTCTTCTGTCAAGCGTCCCATAAATGCATTACTCTCAAAAGTAGCTACTAACTTATGATTGTGAAATCCACATATTACACTAACAATGCATCCCTCAGCATTTTTCAATGGTCTCAATCTAAGTTTAAACGGACAACCACACTTTTTAGTTGAAGTCCCTGACTTACTTTTATTTGACTTATATGTTCCACCTCTATCACAACTAATAATTAATTTTGTTTTCCTTCCTCTCTTTCCGATCTCTACATCAGAGCGAGTAATGATAACATCTACTCGATTTTGTCGGGCAACCTCTCTTGCCCATGATATTACTGCTTCCCGTGACTCAAAAATTTGATTAGTTGAGAATGCTTCAAACAAATCTATACATAATGCTGGTTTTCTCCATTCCTAATTGAAAAAAAAATAGAAAAAAATTAAAAAAAGAAATTAAAATAAAATTACAAAAAAGCAAAAAAAAATGAAATTTCATTTTGCCAAATTCCCGGAAATTTGGTGATTTGAAATTTCCGGTATGTATTTTGTACTACCGGAAATTTGGCATAATGAAATTTTCGATAGTTATAATTTCCGGAAATTTCAAATTTCTAATAATTTCAACTTCCGGAAATTTCATTATGTCAAATTTCCGGTAGTACAAAATACATACCGAAAATTTCAAATCACCAAATTTCCGGAAATTTGTACTACCGGAAATTTGGCAAAATGAAATTTCCGGTAGTTAAACTTGCATACCAGATTTTTCTGAAAAAAAATTAACTTACCGGAAATTTGGTTGAGAGGGGGTAGATTTTAGAGTAAATTTTTTTTTACCGTGGATTGGAATGAAATTGAAATTGGTAATTTTGGGTTTTTATTATTTTTGGGGGTATAAGTCAAAGTGGGGGTAGGAAATCCAATTTTCTTAAGTCTATCATAGGTTTTTTTTTTCCGGTCTGGCTTGAGCTTTTTAAAAATCTGCCCTGACCTGAAAGCCTATTTAAAAGTCTTATTCACGTCAAAACATTTAAATGTTATATTTTACATTTTTTTAAACAGGTTAAACTAGACATTTATATACAAGTAAAACTAATAAAATTATAATCAAATCTAATATAATAAAATAATATTAAAATAACCTAATTGATAGACTTTAAAATAAAAAACAATAATATTAATAAATAATAATAAAAAGTAACATTAATAAATAATATATATATATATGCCGGCCTGTCAGGCCAAATATAATTTTTTATAAGCCTGAGCGCCTGACCTATTTAAATAAATAGGCTTTAAAAATAGTCTAAACATAACCTTCTTATTAAACAGGTCATACCAGACAAGACCATATGTAGACCAGGCCATAGGCCCCTAATGAACGGCCTAGCCTATTCCCATCCCTAATCATACTTTCAAATTTACTTGTCCTAATTTTTATAAAAAACACTAACCTCTTAATTTTACTCTACAACCACTTTCTTTCTCCCTATATTTCTTAATAAATTTATTCTAAATGTAGCAAAACTCTTCTAAAAACATTAAAAATTCTTCTAAAAAAGTTTTTAAAATAATAAATTTTGAAATCAGTTTTAAAAAAATAATACATAAAACTATTTTTAGAATTAATTAGTTTTAAAGTAATTAAAAACTATTTTTAAATAGTTTTTATAATAAAGATATTTTTTAAATAAATATCTAATACTTTCTTAATATTATATATTTTTTTAAATGTAATCCATGAGATTTTATGAAATAAAATATGTGATCCATTATATTTATAAAATGTCTCAATTTTAAGATATAAATGGTCCAAAATTGTGAAATTAAAAATAAATTGATCAAAATATGAATCAGTTAAAATAGGGGGAACAAAATTAATAAATTAAAAATAGAGGACCAAAATTACGAATTAATTAAAATAGGGGAACCAAAATTACGAAATTAGAAGTAGATGGATCAAAATTACGAATCAGTTAAAATAAAAGGACCAAAATTAAGAAATTAAAAATAAAAAAACAAAAATTGCAAATAAGTTAAAATAAGAACACTACAACTCCATTTAAACCTTTTGTTATATAAAACTTTAGAGTATTTCTCCTACTATAGTTCATGAAATGAGTAGTCTAAAAAAATAGTATAGAAAGTAGGCTAATAAATTATTAGGTCATTAATAGGTCAATGCATTGCTAGCAATAATCATTTATAGAACTTTAGAGTATTTCTTCTATTAGATTAATTCATTAATAAAAGAATAGAAGATTAATTCATTAATAAAAGAGATTCTTATAAGCACAATAGATAACCTTAAAGTTTATAAAATAATCAACAATGATTGATAGGTGGATGTATTATAGAGAGTCATAAAATATAATGATTTATGGAAATTGGAGTGATCAGTCATAAGTTTTACTTCTCTTCTAATAAAAATTAATAACTAATTATTAATATGAATTATTTAAAAAAAATTAAAAAAATATATGAAAACTGAAATTTAGATAATTTAAATTAAGATAAGGATAAATAACAAAAATAAATATCCTCACAATTTTATATATATATATATATATATATATTAATAAATGTATTTATCATTTTTTCTTATAAGCTATCTTTTTAAGTTATTTTTGTTATTTGTCTTCCTCACTTATTAATCATGAAACACATAACGTGTCTTTCCATTTTTTACTTTGCGTGAAATTTTAAGATGTTATTCTAATTTAAAAACTTTATTTTTCAATAGTTTCATTCTTATAAAGTTGAATTATTTTATAGTATGCATGTGTGATTACCACAATATTTTTTAGGCTAAATAGTATCCGTGGTCCCTTAACTTAATTTTAGTTAACGTTTTAGTGCTTTATCATTTTTTTCTTTCTGATTTGGTCTTTTATTTTAATTTTAAGTGACAATTTGATCATTTATGTTTTAAAATGTCAACAATATTATCCTTTTTTTTTACAAAAATTCATCAAAATTTTTAATCAAAATCCATAAAATTAATTATATTATTTCATATAATATAAATTTCATCAAATTCGTAACTCAAATATTCAAATAAACTCATATTTTCATTCTTTATTTCACTTAAAATTAAAATAAAAAAATCAAATCGGGAAAAAAAAAGATAAAGAAATAACACGTTAACTGAAATTAAGTTAAAGGACCACGAGTGCTATTTAGCCTATTTTTTACATAAGACATATGTCAATATTGAAAAGAAATTGGAAAGCATCTACTCAAAATGAGTTTTTAAATAAATTTATTCCATTCATTAATTTAATATTAGCCATATTTATTTATTTTTGAATAGATGTGTTTAACTTTCTAACTTTTATATGTTATAGTTAATATCAATATGGAAAATATCAAAAATCGTTAATCGCAATAACAACGATGACTAGAAAGACAAATACAAAATTATAGAAATAGTAGATAAATAATGTGCATATATCAAAGACAACAACAATTATCTAAAAGATGAACAAATTACAATCAAAGAAAAGATAAAAACAAACAAGTGAAAACATGATGTAATACATATATGTTTCTTATTTTCCTTCTAAATGTATCTATGCATACACATTTACACATTATTATATTTTAAATATTCATAAATTTTCTATTTGATAATTTTTGTCTACATCAATGTAAAGATTATAATTCTATCAATAGACTACCAAGGGACATGTGACTTGTCATCCACTTAATTTCTATATTTTTCTACCAAAATTTTACATCATTATTATTTAAATTAGAAATTCTTAAAATAAACTTTGACGGTGTCTTCTTTGTTCTCCCTCTTTTTTATTGTGGTAGTTTTAAAGTGAACAATTTACTTTAAAAAATAAAATAAATAATATCAACTATTAATAAATAAATTAATAGTTAATATTATATACACATACATAATAAATTATTAATAATTATAATATTAACGTTGGATTGATTCAATCAATTTAGAAGTGCAAGTCCTATAACGACTTTTGAATAGTTAAAGTCGTTTGTTTTTTTGACTTAGTTAATATTGTTTGTTAAATAGAGATGATGTATGTATTTAAATGTCCATAATGTGGGATCTAGCACATAAGATGTGTAAAAAAGTTTAATAAATAAATTAATTTGTTGACAGGTAGGATCAATATTTATTTATTAGTCCCTAAAAAAATACGGAGAAATTGCACTCAACTCTCCTGCAGTTTTCCTAATCACACACATAGATCCCTCTAATTTTTAGAAATAACTCGCCTCCCTTGTGCATTAAGGACATTTACACTCACATTTATGCTCTCTACCTCTTTCTTTTCCATCCATCATAGCTCATCCTTGTTTTTCCTATGTTCTATTAATTCAATCTTCAAACATAAATTGAGTTGACAATGCTCTTCAACTTGCGTCATGGATTGTGGAAGAGGAATACAGGTTTCTTATGAAGCCAACAGGTTCCATGGATTTGGGTTGTTAATCTTGGCTTTGTGCACCGATGGATATTGACCCTAATAACTCAGTTTGACTCTTAATAGAGTATGGACGGCATGAACTTGAAAGGGTCTCATTGTTATTTAGTGAGTTCTCATGAATGCAATTTCTTCAAAACAAATATTTAAATTTAAATATAGTTTTGATTATTTATCTTTTATCTAATATTTATTTTGGTCATTTATCTTTTTCTTTATTTATCAATTTTTGTTTTTTATCTTTTGTAAATAAAATATTTTAGTTCTTGTCATAATCACAACAAAAGCTATAATAATATTTGATTGTTAAAAGTCTTCTAACCATTACTAATATGTATTCAATATAATATTTCAAAATAACATTTATTTAACATAATAATAGGTTTGCACTTGAACAAAAATTTCTTATATATTTTGAAACATATGTAAACTCTTTGAATTTAATAACATTTGTTAGAGTTTTCTGTATTTTCATTTCTTCTTTGTTAAGGTTGTACACTTAACTTTACAACTGATTCAAAATTAGACCTCAATAGTTCATGACAATAATCATACATGTTGGGGAGTTCGAGGAGCACTTAGAGCAGCAATGAACCAAATGTTCTTAGACCACAAGAGACTTGGACACCACATCTCAACCCAAAACCTTAAGGCAATAGGTTTATGGGTCACTTTTCTTATATGTCCAACATTTACTTCATTCCTAGTCAATGTGAAACTTTTTTAACAACTCACACTTGAATTTCCAACAACAATTCTTCCCCTCAAGTGTGAGTCGCCCACAATACTAGCCTTGATCCACACTAGGATCTTCCGCTCTTGCTCCTCTATCAAGCCGAACCAAGCTCTAACACCACTTGTTGTAAAAAACCAAAGATCAATGAGTTTCAGAACGGAGATTGATTGAATTGAAAATGGAGATTGATCAGTTAGAAAACGGAGAACGTTTTGTTGGAACCAAGTTGGAAGAACATTTGATCTAGATTTGAAGAAGATTTGATCAAGATTTGAAGAAGATTTGATCAAGATTTGAAGAAGATTTGTTGAAGATTCGATCAAGATTTATCTACAACAAAATATGAACAAAATCAATCTGAAGAATTTACAAACTCAATCTAAAGTAGATACAATTCAGAATTAAACAAGGACTAAATTGAAGCCCAAATTTTAACTATAAATAGATACTCAGGGCTGAAGAAGAAAAGTATCGAAAATCAAAAGAGAGTAGAAGAACTGAAGCTCAAATTCCAAATTCATCTTAGAGTTCAAAGAGAGAAACACTTGTTCGAAGGAGAAATATTTTCTGAGTGTTCGTTTCGTAGAGTGTGGGAGTTATTATTATTATTATTATTATTATTATTAGTATCAGCTTTATTAGAAGCAACTACTCAAGTTCCAATATTTTGTATCCAACCTGATAGTGGTTCAGTTCCTTCTTCAATCTGGGGTTGTCATGTTGTTAGGAGAAGACTTAGCTTGTAGGGTCAAGGTGGTGTTGTTCCTCAAAAGTCTGGGGTTGTTAGGCTGTTTGGGAAGACTGACTTGGAGGGTCAGGTGTTTTGTAATTCAAAGTATTTGAATTAGTAGATGAAAGCCTTCTGAATGAAGGGACTGGATGTAGCCAAGTTAGTGGTGAACCAGGATAAATCTATCTGTCCAAATATTTATGCTTTCATTATTTGCTGCCTCTTAATTCGATTGCTTCTTATCCAAGTAATTCATAAAAACCAACCGGGCTTCTTCAAATCAGCAAAAAGTTTTCAACTTTGGCAAATACAATTCAACCCCCCTTCTCGTGTTTGCACCTTCAATTAGTATTAGAGCTCGGTCTCAAGGCTGAGCACTTTACAATGTTTGAGAAAAGATCCAACTGTTCAACATGTCCTGATTTAGTGAATCAACAAATGAAGAAATTGAGGTATTTTTTGAATTTACTCAATCTGATTTAATTACTGCTATAAATGATTTTGTTAAATATTAATAACAAATTGTCATTAAAACTGAAAACACTTAGGAAAGAAAATACAAATCTAATTGAAAAAGTTAATGGTTTAAAGAATCAAAGTGCTGAATTCAAGACAGATAATGCAACTTTGAAAACTAATATTACTGAACTTAAAATAGAGAATGCAAATTTGAAAACTGATATTATTGAACTTAAGATAGATAATACAACTCTGAAAACTGATATTATTGAACTTAAAACGGAGAATGCAAAATTGAAAACTAATATTGCTGAACTTAAGGGTGAAAATCCAACTCTGAAAAGTAATTATAGTTCAACATCAATTTGTAACTCTGATAAGCATGAAGAAGTAATTCAAGATTTTCTTGATAACGATATGGAAAGAAGCAAGTATGCATCTATGATTTATGGTGTTAGTAGGAATGGTAAAAGAGGAATAAAATTTTAAGAAGAAGTAATTGAACCTAAATTTGTTCCCTCTGATAATCTATGTACTATTTGTTATAAGAAAGGTCATACTAAAATATCTTGTCCTATGTTAACCACATGGAAAGACAAGAAACCTTTAAGAATCGACAAACCAGGACCTAACCAAATTTGGGTAGCTAAAGATAAAATTGTTTATGTTGCAGATGTTCTAAGCAACCAAATTGAAACACCAGTCATGGTGCCTAGTCAATGGATGCTTGCAATATATGAAGGGAAAAAGGTCTATGTTCCAACACCTACCAAAGCGAAACTAATTGACTTTGGTGGAAGAAAGACTGGTCAACACAATACATATGAGAACCAAAACCATATGATGAACCAGAAATATAAGAGAAATCACACATATAAACCAAATCAAAATAGGCAGAGAAATCACACATATCAACAAAACTGGAACTACCAGAAGAATCAGAATTACCATCAGTTCCAAAACTATTAGAGGAACCTGATACATCAGCATAAAGAGAAGTGTCAGATTAACAATCAGAATCAGGAGACTTCTTTGAACACTCCAATCAAATTCATCAAGACTACAAACCTGGATGGGAATTCAAATCCCTTCATCCAGACCCACTAATCATACATTATGCAAATTCAGAATCTGAAAACCAGAAAAGACAAAATAAGAGGGTTTTCAGAGTGAAACTAAAACTGTTGACATATAAGTTATATCTTTTTTTAAATATTATTATTGTTTTGATATTATGTTTATTGTGATAACAAGAAGCTTGATCTTAAAAATCAAAGTTAGATAAGTATTTTGCAGGTTCTAAAAAATTTAGAGGAACCAGGTGAATCACAAAATTTGAACATTTCAGCTAAAGTAGAATACAACTAGACCTTGAAAAGTTAAAGCAAGATTCTAGATGGATTCCTGCAATGCAAGAAGAGTTAAATAAATTTAAGAGGAATGATGTTTGGGATCTAGTACCTAGACCAGAGAAGAACATTATTGGAAGCAAATGAGTTTTCAAAAACAAAGCAAAACTTGTCGCACAAGGCTACAATCAACAAGAGGGCATTGATTACACTGAGACATTTGCTCCAGTGGCTAGGTTAGAAGCTATTCGTATCCTATCGTCTTTTGCTGCAAATAATAACATTATATTATTTCAAATGGATGTTAAAAGTGCTTTTCTAAATGGTTATATAAGTGAAGAAGTCTATGTTAAACAACCCCCAGGTTTTGAAATTTCTGAATTTCCAAATAATGTTTTTAAACTTAGGAAATCTCTGTATGGCCTAAAACAAGCACCTAGGGTGTGGTATGATAGACTGAGTAACTTCTTGCTTAAAAATAACTTTGAAAGAGGACAAGTAGATAATATTTTTTTATAGAAAATCAATAGGAGATGACATTGTTATTGTTCAAGTTTATGTTGATGATGAAGGTGCAAACACGAGAAGGAGGTTGAATTGTGTTTGCCTAACTTGAATAATTTTTCTGTTTTTGCAGTTTTAAAACAAAACTTGATGTATGAATAAAACAGAGTTAGCATTGGATATAAAGTAAAAATAAAAACACACAATTTTATACTGGTTCACCATTAACGAGGCTACGTCCAGTCCCTTCACCTTGAAGGATTTCACTAATTCAAACCTTGAGTTACAACAGTTCCACTTACCCTCCAAGTCAGTCTTCTCAAACAGTCTAACAATCCTAGACTCTTGAGGAATACAACACCTTGACTTCCTAAGTCAAGTCTTCTCCTACCAATCTGACAACCCCAGATTGTAGAAGGAATTACAACGCCTTGAATCTAATTGCCAAGTAATCTGCTACCCCTTTTGACTCCATCAGATTGTAGACTCTACTTCAACAACTTAGATCTAACACAAGGGAAAGAAAATAACACGAGTACTATCTTCTGGAAAGTTGGAACTCACAATTAACCTCACTGAAAACTTGAGTGTTTGCTTTTGGAAGTGTATGACTCTTTTGTGATTATCGATACTAAGTATTCTGCCTTGAGCCTCCTTTTATAGTTGCGAATTAGGGTCTCTTCCAAGCTTAATTTCGAGCTGTATCTTGTTGGATTCTCTTGCAAAAATATCTTGACCAATCGGGCTTCACTTAAATAAAAAACATATCTTTTTAAGCTTCAGATTTGCTTTAAAAAATAACTGGCCAATCATGTCTTTAGTTTCTTTCCGCCAACAGCTCCTGAACTTTCATACGACTTCAGTTTATTTTTGTAACAAATCCTTTTAATACTTTGATCAAATTTAATTAAATCTCCACCGTTAATCCTCATGATTAAATCTGGACTATTTGATCTTATGCGTTACTCCACATCTGGACCTTACTAAGTGATCTGCTGTGATCCTCTGATTTCGGCCAACCCTGGACCACACTTTCTGATCTACTGATCTTCTAATCTCGGCCATCCTGGACTTGCAAACTGATATGGTGTGATCCTCTGATCTCGGCCATTGTTGGACCACACATCCTGACCTTCTGATTTCGGCCAACACTGGGCCATGGTTTGATCTTCTGATCTCGGCCAACACTGGGCCAAATACTTATATATGAACCATTGATCTGAATATCTTCCCTCTGATCTGGACCAATTATGGACTTGGTCTGGATTAAATTGAAATTAAATCTGCACAAATAATATTTCAGTCTGGACATTTTACCTTCTATTTTGGATCAGTTCTGGATCAAATCTAGAGATCATTTCTTCTGGTCTGGACTTAGTTTCATACCCTGAACCATGCTATCTTCTGGTCTGGGTCAAATCTGGATATATTCTCTTGTTCTGGACCCTTTAACTTATCCTCTAATTAAGTCTGGATCAAGTCTGGGCTGTTTATCATTTCACTGCTAGGCCATCTTCTGGTCAAAATAACTTATGGATTAAGACTGACTTATGACTCCTACTGGTCTGGATCAAGTCTCCCTCTGGCAGGCTTCCTTCTTGTTTGGTCCACGTCTCCTTTTGACTTTGCTTCCTTCTGATCTGGGCCAGCAAAGATATCCTCTAGTAATTCCAGGATGCATCCTCTGGTGCCTTCTTGATGCATTTTTTGGTGTCTTCATCTTCTGCCTATGGAAACATCATTTTCTGGTGGCATTTAATGTAGTAATTCAAGGTTCAAAATAAGATTACATGGAGTGCTTTTGTAAACATCAAAATCCTAAGTACTTAGAACCAACTTGGTTCCAACAATCTCCCCATTTTTGATGATGACAAAACCTTAACTTATTTTGCTAGCTTATAACTCGAAGACTTGAATTACTCCCCCTCAGACCAATCTCTCCCCCTAAGTCTGATACTGACTTTTTCTTCTCCTTTTCAACTCATTCTCTGTTCACTCTTTCTTTTCTTCTCTTCTCCTCTCCTTTTCAACTCCTTCTTTATTCTCTCTTTCTTTTCTCCCTTCACATTGCCTCTCCTTTTCAACTCCTTCTTTTTTTACTCTTTATTTTTCTCTCTCCCTATTTCCTCTCCTTTTCAACTTCTTCTCTTTTTCACTCTTTCTTTTTCTCTCTTTATTTTTCTCTCTTCCTGTTTCTTCTCTCCTTTTCTACTTATTTCTTCTTTCTCTCTCTCTCTCTCTCCCCCTTTTTGTCATCAGCCAAAAAGAGGTCCTACTATTTTTGTAATTTTTTGTTTTTCTCTTTACAAATTGCAGAAAGTAAAAATAGACAATTAAAAAGTATTAAATAAAATTACAAGAAAATTAAAAAAAAAACTTCTAAGATGACTACTTGATCTAGTCAGATATGGAGACAATGTTGAGATGCTTCTTGATGAACTCGAACCGATCTTCTGGTAATGCTTTGGTGAAGATGTCAGCCCATTAATGATCAGTGTCCACAAACTGGATGCTTAAAGTCCCTTTTTGAACATGGTCCCTAATGAAATGGTGTTTTATTTCAATGTGTTTGGCTCTTTAGTGTAAGATAGGGTTCTTGGTTAGGTTTATGGCTGAAGTGTTATCACAGAACGAAGGGATATTGGTTTCAAAGATGTTGTAATCTTCAAGTTGATGTTTCATCCAGAGTAACTGTGAACTGCATCGTGCTGCTGATATATACTCAGCTTCAGCTGTTGACATGGTAATTGTGCTTTGTCTTTTGCTTGACCAAGAGATCAAATTATCACCTAAGAAAGTGTAGTTGCCGCTTGTACTTTTCCTTTCCAGCTTGTCTCCAACATAGTCGGAATCACAAAAACCTTTTAGTTTGTAGGTGGGGGTTTTCTTGTATAACAGGGTAAGGTTGGTGGTTCCTTTAAGGTATCTTAGAATTCGTTTGATAGCTGTTAAATGGGATTCCTTAGGGTCAACTTGAAAATGGGCACATACACAAACACTAAACAAAATGTCAGGTCTAGAAGCAGTTAAATTAAAGAAGGGATCCAATCATACCTCTGTATGTTTTCTGGTCTACCTTTTGGATGTTTTCATCTTTCTCAAGTGAGCAGGTTGGGTGCATGGGGGTGGCCATAGGCTTACATTCACTCATTTTGAACTTTTTAAGAAGTTCTTTAGTGTATTTAGATTGGTGAATGAGTATACTTGATTTACCTTGATGAATCTGAATTCCCAGGAAGAACTTAAGTTCTCCCATCATGCTCATTTGGAACTCTTTCTGCATTAGGTCAGAAAACTCTTTGCACAAAGTGCCATTAGTCGATCCAAATATGATATCATCAACATAAACTTGAATAATCAAGATATCATTTTTAATGGATTTCCTAAATAGGGTATTATCAATCTGGCCTCTATTAAATTCATTCTTGAGCAGAAAGTTACTAAGTCTGTCATACCATGCCCTTGGTGCTTGTTTTAAACCATATAAAGATTTTTTAAGTTTAAAAACATGGTCTGGAAAATCAGGATTTTCAAATCCAGGGGGCTGTTTGACATAGACTTCCTCACTTATATAGCCATTTAAGAATGCACTTTTAACATCCATTTGACACAGCATTATATCATGATTAGCAGCAAATGATAAAAGAATTCTAATTGCTTCTAAACTGGCCACTGGAGCAAAAGTCTCAGTGTAATCTATATCTTCCTGTTGACTATATCCTTGAGCTACAATTCTGGCTTTGTTCCTTACCATTTCACCTTTTTCATTGAGTTTATTCCTAAAAACCCACTTGGTTCCAATAATGTTTTTGTTTGGTCTCGTACCAGATCCCAAACATCATTTCTTTGGAATTCATTCAGCTCTTCTTGCATTGCAAGTATCCATCCTTCCTCTGCCAAAACCTCATCAACATTGCTTGGTTCAATTGTTGAGAGTAAACCAAACAAACTGGTTTCTCTACTTGATGATCTGGTCTTTAAAGGTTCTGCTACACTACCAATAATGAGAGATTCTGGATGTGAAGACTTGTACTTCCATCCATTCTTTCCCTCTGAATTTTCTTTAGAGTCAGCATGTTCTTCTTCATCTTGATCTTTCTCAGATTCTGTTGCTGGTCCATCTTCTGGTTCCTGTGCCTCTGGTTCACCTGCAATTTCCTCATCTTGCTTTGACTTTTCAGAGTCAAGCTGTTTATCATCAAACTTAATGTGGTTTGATTCTTCCACAATGTTAGTTTCTTTGTTAAACACTCTATAAGCTTTTGATCTCTAAGAGTAGCCAATAAAGATACACTTTTGAGATCTAGAATCAAACTTAGCTAGGTTTTGTTTAGTGTTCAACATAAAACAGATGCAGCCAAATTGCTTAAAGTAGGAAATATTGGGTTTCTTACCTTTCCACAGTTCATAGGGAGTTTTATTTAAGATGGACTTGATGTAGACTCTATTCTGAATGTAGCAAGCTGTGTTGACAGCTTCTGCCCAAAGGTAGGTGGCAACCTTCATATCATTCAACATAGTTCTGGCCATCTCCTGCAGTGATCTGTTCTTCCTTTCTACCACTCCATTCTGTTGAGGTGTTATGGGGGATGAGAAGTTGTGAGAGATGCCATTCTCATCATAGAATTCTTCAAAATACTTGTTCTTGAATTCACCTCCATGATCACTTCTGATGGTTATGATCTTAATACCCCGTTCATTCATAACTTGCTTACAGAAAGAAATAAATACTTTGTGAGATTCATCTTTGTTCTTTAAAAATTTTACCCAAGTCCACCTTGAGTAATCATCAACAATTACAAAACCATATTTCTTACCACTGAGGGAAGCTGTTTGAACAGGATCAAACAGATCTAAGTGAAGCAGTTCAAGTGGTTGAGAGGTAGAAACACATTTTTTAGTTTTAAAAGAGCTTTTAGTTTGTTTACCTCTTTGACATGCTTCACACAAAATCTCAGTTTTTGAACTTACCTTGGGAAGCCCTCTTACCAACTGGAGTTTGCTCAATTCGGATATAAGCCTAGGGTTTGCATGCCCTAACCTTTTGTGCCAAATCAGATTCTGCTTACTCACAAACAATAAGCATTTAACATGTTGCTTAGCAAGACTGAACAGATCAATTTTATAAACATTATCCTTCCTAGTGCTAGTAAATAAAACCGACCCATCAAGTTGACTAACAGCTTTGCAAGTTTTTTGATTAAAGATAACATGATAATTGCAATCACTTAATTGACATATGCTCAGAAGATTGGGTTTTAGCCCTTTAACTAACATAACATTTTTAATAGAAAGGGAAGAAGAAGTGTTACCAACAGTTCCTGTACCAATAATCTGACCTTTCTGGTTTCCTCCAAAGGAAACTTTGCCTCCATTCTTCATAGTCAGATTCAGAAACATGGATTTGTCTGCTGTCATGTGTTTGGAGCATCCACTGTCAAGATACCAAGTTTTGTGTTGGTGATCAGACCTTGCTTCAGAGTCAGAGTCAGAGTCAGCTTCTGTTTGAGCCATCAGAGCCAGTTCTGCTTCTGGCCTGTTTGAGCAGTTTCCTTGATTCTGCTTTGGTCCATAAACCATGTTCCTCTGATGATTCTGGAACATGTTTTGGTTCTGGTAATTTTGGTGAATCTTGTGGTTTTGATAAGCTTGATGATTCTGGTGATTCTGGTGATTTGGGTGAATCTGGTGGTTCTGATGAATCTGGTAATTCTGGTGATTCAAGTTCCAGTACTGATTCTGATTCTGGTACCATAATTGGTTCTGGTTCCAATTTCTGTGCTTCTGATACTGGTTCCAGTTCTGGTTTTGGTTCCTGTGTTGGTTCTGGTTCCAGTTTTTGTGCTTCTGATACTGGTTCCAGTTCTGGTTCTGGTTCCAGTTCCTATTCTGATTGTAGTTCTGTTTGCGTTGACCAGACCTTCTTCCATCAGACTCAGATTGCCTTTGCCTGGTTGTAGCAAGAACATAAACCTTCTTCTACTTGTGCATTGCAAACATCCATTGTCCAGGCACCATTGTTGGTGTCTCCTTCTAGTTGCTTAGAACATCTGCAACATAGACAATTTGATCTTTTGGTACCCAGAACTGATTGGGTCCAAGAAGCAGACCAGATGTGTGCCATCATTGCTGTTTATGCCTTTTCTTCATAAGACGATTCTTCCTCTGATTCTGATACATCCCAGGCTGCCATCAGACCCTTCTTTCTGAATCTGGAACTCTTCTTGTGCTGTTTGCCTTTTTCCAGATTTGGACATTCTGACTTGATATGTCCAGGTTCATTGCATCCATAACAAACAATACTCTTCTTATCAGATTCTTCCTTTCCTTTGTTGTTATGTATCTTCTTGAAGCTTTTTCTCTTCCTGTTTTCCCAGATCTTAACCATCTTTTTGGTTAAGTAAGCCATATCATCACAGTCACTGTCACTATCCTCTGATTCTAATGCTGCCCTTGCAGCTTTCTTCTGTTTCGACTTCAGGGCCAAATTCTTCTTCTTCTTTGGTTCATCTGCTTCTAGTTCTATTTCATGAGACCTGAGTGAGCTGATCAGATCATCAAGTTTTAAGTTGTTCAGATCTTTGGCTTGCTAAACTGCAGTAACCATTGGTCTCCACTTGGTTGGTAAGCTTCTTAGAATCTTCTTGACATGATCTGCTGTTGTGTAGCTTTTCTTCAAGACCTTCAGTCCAGATATCAGAGTCTGGAATCTGCAGAACATTCCATCAATGTTTTCATCATCTTCCATCTTGAACATCTTATACTATTTGACCAGTATGTTAGCCCTTACTTCTTGAACCTGCTGACTTCCTTCATAGGTCAGAACCAGACTGTCGAATATGCTCTTTGCTGTTTCTTTATCTGTGCATCTGTCAAAATCCTTGAATGTGATGGCACTGATCATGATGTTTCTGGACTTGTGATGAAGTTTGTATACTCTGATCTGATATGGTTTCATATCATCCATGTCATGTTCTTTAGTTGGATCTTCTGGATCAGTAGGTGGAGTGTATCCTTTGACTACCATCTTCCATAATTCAGGATCTTGAGATATGAAGAAACTTCTCATTCTGTCCTTCCAAGACTCAAATCTTTCTCCATCAAATAGTGGTGGTCTGTTGATGTTGCCTCCTAATTCATCTCTGGATTCTGCCATGTTGAACCCCTTGGACCTTTCCTCAAACACTGTTAAGGGCTCAGCCTTGAGACCGAGTTTGATGCCAATTGAAGGTGCAAACCCGAGAAGGGGGGTTGAATTGTGTTTGCTTAACTTGAATACTTTTTGTTTTTGCAGTTTTAAAACAAAACTTGATGTATGAATAAAACAGAGTTAGCAGCGGATATAAAGTAAAAATAAAAACATAGAATTTTATACTGGTTCACCGTTAATGAGGCTACGTCCAGTCCCTTCACCTTGAAGGATTTCACTAAATCAAACCTTGAATTACAACAGTTCCACTGACCCTCCAAGTCAGTCTTCTCAAACAGTCTAACAATCCTAGACTCTTGAGGAATACAGCACTTTGACTTCCTAAGTCAAGTCTTCTCCTACCAATCTGACAACCCCAGATTGTAGAAGGAATTACAACGCCTTGAATCTAATTGCGAAGTAATCTGCTACCCCTTCTGATTCCTTCAGATTGTAGACTCTACTTTAATAACTTAGATCTAACACAAGGGAAAGAAAATAACACGAGTGCTTGCTTCTGGAAAGCTGGAACTCACAATTAACCTCACTGAAAACTTGAGTGTTTGCTTTTGGAAGTGTATGACTCTTTTGTGATTATCGATACTAAGTATTCTGCCTTGAGCCTCCTTTTATAGTTGCGAATTAGGGTCTCTTCCAAGCTTAATTTCGAGCTGTATCTTGTTGGATTCTCTTGCAAAAATATCTTGACCAGTCGGGCTTCACTTAAATAAAAAACATATCTTTTTAAGCTTCAGATTTGCTTTAAAAAATAACTGGCCAATCATGTCTTTAGTTTCTTTCCGCCAACAGCTCCTGAACTTTCATACGACTTCAGTTTATTTTTGTAACAAATCCTTTTAATACTTTGATCAAATTTAATTAAATCTCCACCGTTAATCCTCATGATTAAATCTGGACCATTTGATCTTCTGCGCTAGTCCACATCTGGACCTTACTAAGTGATCTGCTGTGATCCTCTGATGTCGGCCAACCCTGGACCACAGTTTCTGATCTTCTGATCTCGGCCATCCTAGACTTGCAAACTAATATGCTGTGAACCTCTGATCTCGGCCATTGCTGGACCACACATCCAGATATTCTGATGTCGGCCAACACTGGGCCATGGTCTGATCTTCTGATCTCGACCAACACTGGGCCAAATACTTAAATTTGAACCATTGATCTGAATATCTTCCCTCTGATCTGGACCAATTCTGGACTTGGTCTGGATTAAACTGAAATTAAATCTGGACAAATAATATTTCAGTCTGGACATTTTACCTTCTATTTTGGATCAGTTCTGGATCAAATCTGGAGATCATTTCTTCTTGTTTGGACTTAGTTTCATACCCTGAACCATGCTATTTTCTGGTCTGGGTCAAATCTGGATTGATTCTCTTGTTCTGGTCCCTTTTACTTAACCTCTGATTAAGTCTGGATCAAGTCTGGGCTGTTTATCATTTCACTGCCAGGCCATCTTCTGGTCAAAATAACTTCTGGATTAAGTCTGACTTATGACTCCTACCGGTCTGGATCAAGTCTCCCTCTGGCAGGCTTCCTTCTGGTCTGGTCCAGGTCTCCTTCTGAATTTTCTTCCTTCTGATCTGGTCTAGCAAAGATATCCTCTAGTAATTCCAAGATGCATCATCTGGTGCCTTATGGATGCATTTTCTGGTGTCTTCATCTTCTGCCTTTGGAAACTTCATTTTTTGGTGGCATTTAATGTAATAATTCGAGGTTCAAAATAAGATTACATGGAGTGCTTTTGTAAACATCAAAATCCTAAGTACTTAGAACCAACTTGGTTCCAACAGATGATATTATTTTTGGAGCTACTAATGGCACTCTTTGCTATGAATTTTCTAAATTGATGCAGCTTGAATTTCAAATGAGTAAGAAGAGTGAACTTAAGTTCTTCTTAGAGATACAAATTTAGTAGAGTCAAAAAGGTATATACATTCATCAAACTAAATACGCAAAAGAAAAAGCTTCTCAAGAAGTTTAAGACGTGTGATTGCAAACCTTTTGCTACACCAATGCACCCTACTTGTTCACTTGAAAAAGATGATTCAGGCGAAAAAGTTGACCCGAAAACCTATAGAGGAATGATAGAATCCCTACTTTATCTTACCGCTTCCAAACTCATCATGTTTAGTGTATGCGTATGTGCAAGATTTCAAGCTAACCCTATGGAATCAAATTTAACTAATATTACGAGAATCCTCATATACCTAAAAGGCACTATCAACCTTACCTTGTTCTACAAGAAATCTCATAAGTACAAACTGAGTGGATATTGTAATTCTGATTATGCTATAGATAATCTTGAGAGAAAGAACACTAGTGGCAATTGCAATACTCAACAACTTTGGATGAAACATCAACTAGAAAACTACGAAATCCTAGAAACCAACATTCTTAGTGACTTTGTTCAAAAATGGGTACTAAACATTCAATTTGTAGACACTGAACACCAATGGACTGATATATTGACCAAACCACTACCTGAAGATAAGTTTGACTTCATCAAGAAAAACCTAAACCTTACATTCATCTCTGACTGATATTGTAATTACTTCAAAGTAGTTTAGTTTTAAATTAGTTTTTATATTTTCTTGTAAAATGTTATATTAATGTTATTCACAAAAAAAAGGAAAAAAAAAGAAAAAAATAGTCTTTCTTTCATGTCTTTTTGTCTGATGACAAAAGGGGGAGAAATATATTTGATAAATTGGGGAGAACATGATACTTAGACTTAGGGGGAGCCCTAAGTTACGGGGAGTTAAAGAAATAGAAAGAAAAGTTGTTATAAAAAATGCAAGTTTTGTCATCATAAAAAAGGGGGAGATTGTTGGAACCAAGTTGGTTTTATATTTAGAGTTTTGATGTTAACAAAAGTATTTTATGAGAACAATATATTTGACTTCAAAGAGTATTAAAGAAGATTCATCTTTTTGAAGAAAATATAAAATATGATTTGATTCAAATTTATAATTGAAGAAAATCTAAAATAAGATTTGATTCAAAATTATAATTGATAAAAATATAAAATAAGATTTGATTCAAATTTATAATTGAAGAGGATTTAATTATGATTTGAATAAGATTTGATCAAGATTTGAAGAAGATTTAGTTAAGATTTGAGAACATTTGATCTAGATTTGAAGAAGATATGAAGAAGATTTAATTAAGATTTGAAGAAGATTTAAAGATGATTTGATCAAAATCTGAAGAAGATTTGATCAAGTTTTGAACAAGATTTGTTGAAGATTTGATAAAGATTTATATACAACAAAATATGAACAAAATCAATCTGAAGAATTTACAAACTAAATCTGAACAAAAAAAAACAGAATCAATCTGAAGAATTTACAAACCCAATCTAAAGCAGATACAATTTAGAATTAACAAGGACTAAATTGAAGCCCAAATTTTAACTATAGATAGATACTCAGGGCTGAAGAAGAAGAGCAACAAAAATCAGAAGAGAGTAGAAGAACTCAAGCTCAAATTCCAAATTCATCTTAGAATTCAAAGAGAGAAACACTTGTTCGAAGGAGAAATCTTTTCTAAGTGTTATTTTCTTAGAGTATGGGAGTTATTATTATTATTATCAGCTTTGTTAGAAGAAACTACTCAAGTTCCAATCTTTTGTATCCAACCCGATAGTGGTTCAGTTCCTTCTTCAATGTGAGGTTATCAGGAGAATACTTGGCTTGTAGGGTCAAGGTGGTGTTGTTCCTCAAAATTCTGGGGTTGTCAAACTGTTTGGGAAGACTGACTTGGAGGGTCAGGTGTTTTGTAATTCAAAGTATTTGAATTAGTAGATGAATGCCTTCTGAATGAGGGGACTGGATGTAGCCAAGTTAGTGGTGAACTAGGATAAATCTATATGTCCAAATATTTATGCTTTCATTATTTACTGCCTCTGAATTCGATTGCTTCTTATCCAAGTAATTCATAAAAACCAACCAGCTTTCATCTAATCAGCAAAAAAGTTTTCAACTTTGGAAAACACAATTCAACCCCCCTTCTCGTGTTTGCACCTTCACGTTTATTGTTCTTGGTTTTCTGCTTTTGTTTCTTTGAATCTAAAAAGAATTAAATCTTGTTAAAATGAACACACACAATTGTTAACTCAGTTCAGAGTTAAAAGTCCTACGTCTGGGGGACTGGATCCGACTTTGAATTATCACTAATATGAGATGTAATGATTACAATATACAAATGCTCTATTTTGCCTTCGGTTTTCTGTTTTTGCAAAACTGAAAATTCATTATTCTTTTCTAGTTGCTGCCCAACTACTTATATACAAGTTTGTTACAAAAAGTAGTTACAACTTATTAACTGAAAACTAACAGCCCAAGTTAGATTGGCTTGTAAGTAACCATCCTAAGTCTTCTTCATTGAGTATCACTGTTAACAACTCTCCACCTTGGTACCAAATGAGAAGCTTGTGATTGTTCAAATCAGACCCTCTTAGTCCTTGATCTCGGTTTCTGGACTTGATTTGCAGCATATCCAAATAGTGTTTGAATTTGCTAAGTGTGACATATTTTGTGAACATGTTAGCTGGGTTTTCACTTGTGTGCACCTTTGCCACATTTGTCTCACCCCTTTCAATGACATCCCTGATGAAATGTAACCTGATGTCTATATGCTTGGTTCTTTCATGATACATTTGATTTTTACTCAAATGAATGACACTTCGGCTGTCACAATTTATTCAAACCGACTCTTGTTTAACACCAAGTTCAGTGATCAATCTTCTCAGCCAAATTCCTTTTTTCACAGCTTCAGCAAGAGCAACATATTCTTCTTCTGTTGTTGATAATGCCACTGTGTGTTGAAGATTGGCTTTCCAACTGACTGTGTTGTTGAACAATGTGAACACATATCCTGTAAGAGATATTCTTTTATTTAAGTCCCCAGCAAAATCAAAGTCTACAAATCCTTGGACTGATTTTGATGTTTATGAACTTTTGCTGTATACCAAACACAAGCTTTGAGTTCCTTTTAAGTACCTCAGAATCCATTTATCAGCTTGCCAATGGTTCATTCCTGGATTTCCCATAAACATGTTGGTGACACTAACAACATGAGAAATGTTTGGCCTTGAGCAAACCATAGCATACATGATGCTTCCTATGACACTTGCATAAGGTATAGTCTTCATGTATTCTGCTTCCAGATTTGTGTTTGGTGACATGGCTGAAGAAAGCTTGAAGTGAGCTGCTAGTGGAGAGTTGTCTGCCTTTGATTCACTCTTATTGAATCTATTTAGAACCTTCCCAATGTAGCTCTCTTGGGAAATTATCAGTTTTCCTTGCTCTCTAATTATGATGATTTCCATTCCTAGTATCCTCTTGCTGGCCCCAAATCCTTCATCTCGAATTCTTTCTTCAGCTGGCTTTTTAATTTTCCTATATATACCATACTTTTAGATGCTATTAGCATGTCATCCACATATAACAACAAGTAAATGTATATGTCTGTTGATACTTGTTTATAATACACACAACTATCAAAATTACTTCTAGCATAACTTTGACTAAGCATGAATGAATCAAACCTCAAATACCATTGTCTTGGTGATTGCTTTAGCCCATAGAGTGACCTCTTTATTAGGCAGACCTAATCTTCCTTCCCTTGAGTCCTAAAGCCATCTAGTTGTTGCATTAAGATTGTTTCATTCAAAACACCATGGAGAAATGGTGTTTTGACATCCATCTGCTCTAGCTCCATGTCAAATTGTGCTACCATGGCTAGAATTATTCTTATAGATGCATGCTTAACTACAAGAGAAAAGATTTCATTGTAGTCTACACCTTCCATTTGAGTGAATCCCTTTGCTACTAGCCTTGCTTTGAACCTGGGTGGTTCAACTCCTGGAATTCCCTCATTCCTCTTGAAAATCCACTTGTTGCCTATAATCCTGGAGTTGGCAGGCTTAGGTATGAGTTCCCAAGTGTTGTTCTTCTCCAGTGATTTCAACTCCTCAGTCATATCTAAAATCCATTTGTCTTTGTCTTGAGACCTAACAACTTCATTGTAGTTCCTGGGATCTTCTTAGTTGATTTCTTCAGTAGCATGTAATGCATAGCTGATCATGTCTGTATAATCGTATCTTTGAGTGGGTTTTGATGTCCTTCTTTCCCTGTCCCTGATGAGGTTATAATCATCTTATTCATGTTCTAGAAACATATCATGTTCAGCTGGGTTTGTATCAGTCTTGTCTTGTTGAGCTTGCTGTTCTGAAATGGAGAATGTTCTTGGTTGCTGTTGTTCTGAAACAGAGAGCGTTCTTTGTTTCTGCTGTTCTGAAACAGAGAATGTTCTTGGTTTCTGTTGATCTTTCTCCTTTTATGTAAATTGATCCACCCCAAGATCAAACCTCCCATCTCCAGTTTGATGTGTACTTTCATTTCCAGCCTTGATTAAGGACTTATATAGATAAGCTTCATGAAATTTAACATCTCTACTGACGATACATTTCCTACTTTCAGGACACCATATTCTATAACCTTTCACACCACTTGGATATCCAATAAAATACCCTTTTTTTGCTCTCGGAACTAATTTCCCTTCATTTACATGGTAATATGCAACACATCCAAATACATTTTGATGATTGTACTTTGTCGCATGTCCAGTCCACATTTCTTGAGGGGTTTTTAGTTCAATTGTAGTTGATGGACTCAGATTAATCAAATAACAAGCTGTATGGCCAGCTTCTACCCAAAATTGTGTAGACATACTTGCATTGTACATAATGCATCTCATTCTTTTGAGCAAGGTTCTATTCATCCTTTCAGCTTGTCCATTTTGCTGAGGTGTGCCCCTTACAGTCCTATGTCTGTTCACACAATAAGATTTGCAAAATATAGTGAACTCCTCACCGCAGAATTCAAGACCATTGTCAGACCTTAAGGTCTTAATCCTCCTATCAGTTTTGTTTTCAACCATAGATTTCCAATATTTAAAGGTTTTGAATGCTTCATCCTTACTTTTTAACAAATAAATCCATATCTTCTTAATATAATCATCAAGAAATGTTATGAAGTACTTGTTACTTTCATGTGAAGCAATCTTTGCAGGGCCCCACAGATCACTGTGAACATACCAGAATTTCTTTTGAGCTTTGTTTCCCTATAGAGAACTTGAACCCCTATGCATCTTTCCGTACACACAGTGCTCACAAAATTCAAGATCACCAATCTTGTCGCCACCTAGCATGCCTTGTCTATCCAGAATTTACATTCCTCTTAGACTTACATGTCCAACCTTTGATGCCACAAACTAGCTTTGCTTGATGTTTAAACTGCCACTGCTACTATTCCTGTCACTGCTTGACCATTGAAAAGATAGATTCCATGATCTTTTTTTCCCTTTATGATTACCGATGATCCATTTATGACTTTTAGAGTGCGTTTCTTTGCTTTGTATGAACAACCATCTTCTTCCAGCATTCCCAGAGAGATTAAGTTCCTTTTCAGCTCTGGAACATGCCTGACTTTTGATAAAATCTTCATAGTTCCATCTTCCAGCTTCAGTTTGATTGATCCAATCCCAACTACCTTGCAGACTGATTTGTTACCCATGATAACCTTGCCCCCATCAGTTTCTTTGTAGTCAATGAACCAATCTCTGTTTGAAGTCATGTGAAATGAACACCCTGAGTCAAGAACCCAATCATCCTCCATGATTTCAGTTAAATTTACCATAAGAACTTTTGTGCTTTCATATCCTTCAGAGGCTACTGAAGCATTTGCATAATCATCATTACTATTTGATCCTTTCTTTCCTTTCCAATATGGGCATTTTTTCTTGAAATGTTCCTCTTTCTTGCATATGTAACACCTCACTTTAGACTTATCCTTTTTCTTTATTCTTGGATTTATTCTTCTGTTTTGATTTTTTCCCTGTTTTGGCCTTGACAAATAACCCCTCACCACTGCCTTCTTCTTTCCCATTTGATTTCCTCTTTAATTCTTTTGATATTAGTGCAGCTTGTACTTCTTCTAACGACAAAGAATCTCTACCATAAAGGAGTGTATCACATAGATTTTCAAGATAACTTGGTAATGAATTTATCAACAACAGGGCCTGATCTTCATCATCTAATTTTATATCAATATTTTCAAGATCTAACACAATCTTATTAAACTCATCCATAGTGATTTGTCATGTATAAATATTCCAATTTAAGCCAAATACCTGCTGCAGAGGTTTCCTTTGACACTTCCCTTAGAACTTTGTCTCCAAGACTCAAGATTAGAGCACTATGAGCCTAGATCATGATATCCTTATTTTCCTTGTCTGAAAACTTCGATGCCATGTCTTTCTCTCCTCCCCCCAGCGCTTCTGTCAAACCTTGATGAACCAGCAACGCTTTCATCTTGAGACGCCATAACCCAAAATCATTCTTCCCATTGAATTTCTCAAGTACATACTTTGTTGATGCCATCTTTCATAAATCGAAACCAAGCTTTGATACTAGTTGTTGGGGAGTTCGAGGAGCACTTAGAGCAGCAATGGGCCAAATGTTCTTAGATCACAAGAGACTTGGACACTACATCTCAACCCAAAACCTTAAGGCAATAGGTTTATGGGTCACATATCTTATATATCCAACATTTACTTCATTCCTACTTAATGTGGAACTTTTTTAACTACTCACACTTAAATTTCCAACAACAATACAGTTGTTTGAAAGAGGTTTGATAAAAAGGACTAACATTCATAATTTATAAAAAATGAAAGACAAAATTAAATTAAACAAAAATACATAATAAAAATGAATATTTTGTTAAAAAATAAATAACCAAAAATTATATTTAAATTAAATATTTATTTATTAGTAAAAAAAGGGTACGATCCATATTTACATTTTTTGGACTAAGTTAATAGCTAAAATCTTTTTAACTAAGCAATGGCTAGGATTTATATGATTTAGAGGACGTTAAATCCAATTTGACCCAATTCAAGTCAAAACTGCATATTCATTTAAAAATAAAAAATTATTGGATATTTTTAAGTTTCTTTTGTGAAAATCACTCGAATCATGTTAGATTTCATATTCCTTTTTCAAAATATAATCAAACCATATCTATAATTCTTTATACTTATCTATTTTAGTTTTATTATGAGATATTGCACGAATCTATTATTTCTTTTTTTGTTATTTTTTAATAATATTATTGATTTAATTTAATTTAATTTATTTATTTTTTATAAGCAAAATTATTATGTTTTGGGTTAAATATGTTTTTAGTCCCTATAAAATTTCAACATTAGTTCTTGTAAAATAAAAATACAATTTTTAGTCACTACAAAAATTATTTAGCAAACAATTTTAGTCCATGCTAAAAAGAAACTTGTTTGATTATCCTTGAACTTAAAAATTTTAAATGAGTTTTTGCAAGCTTGTTTAGAACATTACAAAAATTCTTTCATAAAATTTGGAATTTTTTAACTTGGGATTAATTAAATATAAATTTTTTAATTGTAAAAAATTCAAGATAAAAATAACGAAAATATGAACATAGAAATCGAATTTTTAGCTATTTTTTGTAAATGAACTTATTATAATGATGTAAATATGTCCGAAACAATTCACTCAAAAATAAATGTTAATTTAGTAGCAAAGTTTAAAAGTGCATGCATAATAATTTTGTAGGAATTAAAATTTTTACTTTTATTTTACAAGAACTAAAAATAAAAGTTTGAATTATTTTGAAACTAGAAACATATTTAATCCTATTTTTTATTTTATTTTTTATTTTAGATGTTTGAAACATAATCAATAATTGTTATTCCATCATATTATCTTTTAGTACAAAATATATATATAAAATAAAAATTGATCTTGTTATGATATACGTAGAGTCTTCGTATAATTAAAGAAAATTTTATAATTCAAGAAATGATAGTCAAATACACTTTTATAACATTATTTAAGTAAAGTATAATTTAGACGCGTAATCGATTCAGTTTTATTCTCCAATAAGTGTTATGATAATAATTTTTCCTACATTTTTCTTTTATATTCTATTGAGCATACTAGTACAAGCCTACAAGGGCATGTCAGCAACTGTCAATAAATTACAAGGCTTAACGGTAACAGGATGCAAAATCGACTAGGCAAACAAGACACCAAAGTTGCAGTATAGAAACCATCATACACGACTGTCGCTGCTTAAAAGTTCGAGTAATTTTGAGTTTAATGGGGTCGCCAATAAAATTTATTTAAAATAGAAAAAACGTTGAGAAACCCTTAAAAATAGAAAATAAAGGTCTTTGAAATCAAGTTTAAAGTTTGGGAGTCAATTATGTGCAGGGAAAGTATTAACGTCATACGACATCCATTAAAAAAAACAGTTACCTCTAATTAATTGTTGAAAATTTATGTTAACTTAAAAAATATTTATTTGCTTCTTATTAATAAATACAAATATAAATTATTTTTCTTATGAATGTGATGTTGAAATAAAAGGATGCTTAAAATAGAGAAGAAAAAAACAAATTTTATTATTGTACTTGACAAAAGTGTGATGTTGCTCATACGTATCTCCAAGTACGATGGAGAAATCAAAGTTACGTAGTTCTTGGGTAGAAAATATGGATGTGGTGATTTTTTTAAAGAAAATGTGTTTTGATGTTGATAAAAATAATAATTGTTTTGACAAAAGAAAATTAGTTCGTTTGATTTGAATAATTATTCTAAAATGCGAGTTTTAAGACTATCAAGTTGTACAACTCATGTCTTAAAAACTTAAGGATTAAAAAATGTCACATATAGTTAACATGTTTTAGAATAGTTTTATTATTTTAATTATAAAAAAGGGAGTTTTAAAACCACTAAATTGTACAACTTGTGTCTTTAAACTCAAAGACCAAAAAGATGTTACATCTAATTAATCAAATTTAAAAGTTGATTTTAGATTAATTTATTTATAAAACGAATGTTATAACTATCAAGTTATCACAACTTGTGTTGTGAAAGATTAAAAATATGTCACTTCTAATTAATCAATTTTTTAAAAGTTCATTTTATTTAATATAAAAAGAAGTTTTAAAACTATCAAATTGTCTTAATTTGTGTCTTGATAACTTGGAGAATTAAAAGAATATGTAATATCAAATTAATCATTTTAAAAAATTTTGATTCATTTATAATAACAACAAATTAATTATAGATGAAATCACTAAAAGAAATAAACAATCTAGAGAAAATAGATTGAGATCATACAACCAAACAATGACCTAGAGTCCAAAAACCATTAACAATTTTTTATATAAAATAAAACAAATAAAAACATTAATCAATAAAAAAAAATCTAAAACCTAAAAAAGAGATATAAAAGAACATAAGGAAGTTTGTGCATGCTGGGAAAGGAAAAAACAGAGGGAGGAAAGAAAAAGAAAAAGAAAACAAAAAGAAAGAATGGCGAGGTTTCACACTCTCAAAATATTTTGAAAACATCTACACCCGATGACTATTCATCGTCTCCTTCATTCATCCATTTTCCACTTCTTTCCAAATTCCCTCAAAAGCAATAGTCCTTTATCTCCACTATGACCCCTTGCATGGTTTCAAGATCCATTAATTAGCCAAAATAACACTAAAGGAAGATAAAAAGTAGATTGATAAATCTCTAAATCTGAAATAGAGCATAAAAGATAGAAGAAATTGAGAGCTGATAGGGAAAGAATCTCCCACAACCCAGCTCGAATTATAGGAATTTCTTCTCGGCAAACTGTGAGTTCTTTTTCCATAACAAATTTCACCTTTTGCATGTGGGTTTCTGGGTTAAAATCTAATTTCTTCTACTGTTGGAATTATTTTTGGGTTTAAAATGATGGGATTCATAGTAAACTGAGAGTGAGGGAAAACTGTGAGATTTAGTATTTAGGAAATGTTGAAAGTCTGCATTAGTTATTCAAAATTCATTCATTATTGCATATGGTTGTGTGAATGTTTATGATGTGATGGAGTTTGATGTAATGAAGGTTAAATGTAATAGAGTAATTACATAATTAATGTGTTTCCCTAAATTGCCTTTGATACATTTTCTGCTTCTAATCAGTTTTGCCTTTGATGCATTTTTCGTCTTCTAATTAGTTTTGTCTCTGATTTCCCTTTCTTCTGCTTGTGATCAATTTTGCCTATGATTTCCCTTCCTTCTGGCTTCCTCTTATCATGTTGCCTCTAATCCAAGTTTTCCTCTGATCACGCTGCCTCTGATCCAAGTCTTCCTCTGATCATGCTGCCTCTGAACTAAGTCTTCCTCTGGTCATGATGCCTCTGACCCAAGTTTTCCTTGGTCGTGCTGTCTCTGGATCGAATTGTACTTTAGTTGTGCTGCCTCTGTTCTGAATCTTACTTTGGTCATGTTGCCTTTGGTTAGAGTCTTCCTCTAATCAGACGACCTCCTCTAATTAAGTATTTCTTATTATTAACATTTCTCTCTGATGTATGACTTATAATTAATCGCATCTTACATTTCTCATATTAGTATGTTATAATTAATTAGTTACTCGCACCTGACATGTTGATGAAATATGCATTGCATACATAGCACTGCATATGCACTTGTATACATGGCACTACATACACATTGCATACGTAAAGTCATAGACATACATGAAACAATGGGTAAAGGAAGAAGAATTGGGACGTCAGTTGGGGTCATAACCAGACCATCTTTACCAAGAGATTCTCAATTATCTTAGTGGTCCACATCAAGATAATTGGGAATAATTTTTCGTACTCTAAGGAAAAGAAAGAGAACATGCGTATTTTTCATACTTTAACAAAAAAAAGGAATATGTTATTTTATATATTTGAAAGAAATGTTAAAGTTAATATTTTTGAACTCACTCAGATTATTTTCGCACCCCGTATTTTCTTATATATTATAATAGCTGATGGGTGAAGTAGCAATGTCACTTTACAAGGAAAAGGGGTTTGAATTGTAAAGTTGCCTATTTAAAAATTCCCTGTTAAAACTTAAAAAATAACTCAAGATTAATCTTGGTTGAGAAAATAGAAAACGGAGAACGCTCTTGATTAGTTAAAAAAGGTAGATTGATCTTGGTTGTGAAAACAGAAAACGGAGAACGTTGTTGGTTCTGGAACAGAAAAATGGAGAACCTTCTTGGTTTAGTTAATAACAGAAATTGTTTTGTCTATTTAACTTTAGTTAATGAAAGATTGAAAGTAAATAGAGATAGGGAACATATATCACACAACAATTTATCCTCGTTTACCTAACCCGGGCTACGTCCAATCCTCACAACCCTGAGATTTTCCACTAAGTGTTCAAAATGAAGAACCTTCTAGGTTTTAGAGCACCCAGCTCAGATCAACTTTGATCTGTTACAAACTTCAATCCTTTCCACCCAAAAAGGAGTTCAATCAGACCACCTATCAATCTTGATAGGATTTTACACTTCACCTTTTAACCTTAAAAGGATTTCTCTAAACAAAACACTCAAGCTATAAAGAACTCTTATAGTCTTGAGTTTACACAATAATGATTTAAAGTGTTTGGCAAAATTTGTTTAATCTCAACTCTTGTTTGAGGTTTTGATTCTTTACAAGAGGTTTTAGTAAATTAATAACAATGAATTCAAGACTGAATGTTACTGATTTCTTGTGAGTCTTTCAATTATGAATGTGAGTGGTTGATGATTTTTCTTTACACTTGAATGTCGTGATTTTCATTAAGCTCTGGAGTTCCTTTTTAAGACATTTGAGGAGGCCCATGTCAGCTTAATATGATCGTTGGAGAGGTTTCCTTGGTCAAGGGTTAGATTAAAATAATCAGTCTTCAAAGTAAGACTTTTGACTGAACTTTTCTTTGTTTTGATTTCAAGACTTTCTGGTATTTATGCATGCTCTGTCATCTGATTTGTACAGTGCTTAAGGGTCACTTGATCACGAGAATAAGTGTCTTAAAGTCATGCTGAAGTTTCAGTTTCAAGAACATATTTGGTCTGTACATCATAAGCTGTAGAATGTTCTTGAGCTAGAGAATGATTAATCTTAACTGATTCTGTCATTTTGTCTTAATTCAATTGTTTACTTCTTTGATCTTTTGGAGTGATTCTTTTGCTTATATAAGAGTTGTACATTCCTTGTATATGTACTGGTAATCCATTCAAAATTTGCAGGATCTTTCCTTGCATTAAAAGTTGACTTAAACTTTCTTGATGAAGTAAAAAACGTGGAGAACGTTCTTGGTTTTTCAGAAAAATGTCCAGAACGTTATTGATTTCTGGCAGTTCATTTTTAGCTTTTTCTTTAAACTGATTTTGCTTGCTTTTTCTTAGTACCTATCTTGGATTATCACACTCAAAAGCACATGTTAAATGACACATAATTTAGAATCATAATTAGAGTCTTTAATTAATCTTTGTTTGTTTACATCAAAACAATTAATTGAGATTTTGTCTTAACAATCTCCCCCTTTTTGATGATGACAAACATAGTTTAATTTAAATTTAAATTTTGATTCTAATTTTATCATAGAGAGCTTAAGAGTTCCCCCCACAGAATATGCTATAGATATTTGAATCAGAATATAAAGTTTTTCATTAATATATCAACAAAGATGATTACAAAGTAGATTCAGTAGAAGTTCAATATACAAAAAGACTTCACATAACAACAAAAAGCAATAAAAATCTAAACTAACTCTCGCTCTTTGTCATAGTAAAAAGGAATGGGAGAAGCAAGAAAAAAAAAGGAAACAACCAAGCTAAGTCTTCAAACAGAGAGGGATGGAGAAGATACTTCTGATGAAGATGATCACGAAATATCAGGCTGTATTGAGGGAAGTGGATTAGGAGGAGGAGGATGTGGAAACCAAGTTGGTTCTTACACTTATAGCTTTGATGTTAACAAAAGTATTTTATGAATATTTGACTTCGAAGAAGTATCCCACCAGAGGATGTCACTCGAAGCTGCCACCAGAGGATGTTAAACGGAAGTGCCACAAAGAGGATGTTACGCGAAGCTGTCATCAGAAGATGTAAACAGAAGCTGCCTCCAGAGGATGTCAACTGAAGCTGCCACCAGATGATGAGGAAACAAGAAGAATGCAAAAATTAGTGGATGACGTCACTAGAGGATGTCACCAGAGGATACCTCCAGAAGATATAGCTAGAAAATAATACCAAAGGATACCTCTACAGGATACCAGAAGATGTCATCACAAGATACCAGAGGATACCTCTAGAGAATACCAGAAGATGTAATCAGAGATACCAGAGGATACCTCCAGAGGATACCAGAAGATGTCATCAGAGGATACCATCTGAGGCAATCACCAGAGGATACCATCTGAGGCAATCACTAGAGGATACCATCTGAGGAAATCATCAGAGGATACCATCCGAGGTAATCATCAGAAGATACTATTAGAGGAAAACATCAGAGTATGAAGTCATGGTCCAGATCAAAAGGAAACATGGTCCAGAAGAAGACATGGTCCAGATCAGAAGGAAACATGGTCCAGAAGAAGACATGGTCCAAATAAGAAGCAAACATGGTCTAGAAGAAGACATGGTCAAGATAAGAAGCAAACATGGTCTAGAAGATAAAATGGTTCAGATCAGATGATAACATGGTCCAAACCAGAAGAACACATGGTCCAGATCAGAAGCAAATATGGTCTAGAAGATAACATGGTCCAGATCAGAAGAATACACGGTCCAGATTTAAAACGTGATTCAGATTTGTAGAAGACTTGATTAGAATTTTGAAAGAGATCTGATCAAAGTTTTAAGAAGATTTGATTCAAAAATAAAAGAAGACCTGATGGAAATTCGAAGGAGATCTGAGAAAAGAAGATTTGTTTCGAAATTAAAAAGAAAGACAATCGGTCAAAAGAATTTTCAAAAGAAATCTGAACAAGATACATCTCGAAATTAAGCTTGGACAAAACCCATATATCATCTATAAAAGGAGGCTTCAGGCTGTAGAAGAAAGCATTGAAAAACACAAGAACTCAAGCTTCAAATTCAAAGTTATCCAAGAGTTCAAAAGAGAGAAACACTTGAGTGCAAAAGAAATATTCTCTAAGTGATTTTTTGAGAATGAAAATCAGTGCAACAATCAGCTTTCCAGAAGCAACATTGCAATGTTCCAAACCCTTGTAATAAAACCCGATAGTGGTGTAGATTCCTTCTTCAATCTGGGGTTGTCAAATTGGTAGGAGAAGACTTGACTTGTATGGTCAAGGTGTTGTTATCGTTCCTCAAAAGTCTGGATTAATTCTGGATTAATTCTTCTGGTCTTGACCCATTAACTTATCCTTTGATTAAGTCTGGAACAAGTCTGGACTGTTTATTATTTCACTGCCAGGCCATCTTCTGGTCAGAATAACTTCTGGAATAAATCTGACATTTGATTCCTTCTGGTCGAGATCAAGTCTCCTTCTAGCAGGCTTCATTCTGGTCTGGTCCAGGTTTCCTTCTGACTTTGCTTCCTTCTGATCTGGGCCAGCAAAGATATCTTCTGGTGGTGTTTTGACATCCTGGAGTATCCTCTGGTACTTTCAGGATTCAATCTCTGGAACACTTTGATCTTCTGCTTCTTATTACTACAGCTTCTGTTGACATTTGATTTAATAATTCAAGGTTCAAAATAAGATTACATGGAGTGATTTTGTAAACATCAAAATCCAAAGTACTTAGAACCAACTTGGTTCCAACAATCTCCCCCTTTTTGATGATGACAAAACCTTAACTTATTTTGCTAGTTTATAACTCGAAGACTTGAATTACTCCCCCTCAGACCAATCTCTCCCCCTAAGTCTGATACTGACTTTTTCTTCTCCTTTTCAACTCCTTCTCTTTTCACTCTTTCTTTTCTTCTCTTCTCCTCTCCTTTTTAACTCCTTCTTTATTCTCTCTTTCTTTTTCTCTCTTCACATTTCCTCTCCTTTTCAACTCCTTCTCTTTTAATTCTTTCTTTTTCTCTCTCCCTGTTTTCTCTCATTTTCAACTTCTTCTCTTTTCATCTCTTTCTTTTTCTCTCACTATGATTCTTCTCCTTTTCAACTCCTTCTCTTTTCAGTCTTTTTTTTTCTCTCCTCCTTCCTTTTTATCTCTCCTTTTCTACTTATTTCTCCTTTCTCTCTCTCTCTCTCTCTCTCCCCTTTTTGTCATCAGCCAAAAAGAGGTCCTACTATTTTTGTATTTTTTGTTTTTCTCTTTACAAATTACAGAAAGTAAAAGACAAGAAATTTAAAAACTCCTAAGATGACTACTTGAACTAGTCAGATATGGAGGTAATACTGAGATGCTTCTTGATGAACTCGAACCTATCATCTGGTAATGCTTTGGTGAAGATGTCAACCCATTGATGATCAGTGTCTACAAACTGGATGCTTAAAGTCCCTTTTTGAACATGGTCCCTAATGAAATGGTGTTTTATTTCAATGTGTTTGGCTCTAGAGTGTAAGATATGGTTCTTGGTTAGGTTTATGGCTGAAGTGTTATCACAGAACAAAGGGATATTGGTTTCAAAGATGTTGTAATCTTCAAGTTGATGTTTCATCCAGAGTAACTGTGAACTGCATCCTGCTGCTGATATATACTTAGCTTCGGCTGTTGACATGGCAATGGTGCTTTGTCTTTTGCTTGACGAAGAGATCAAATTATCACATAAGAAAGTGCAGTTGCCACTTGTACTTTTCCTTTCCAGCATAGTCGGAACCACAAAAACCTCTGAGTTTGTAGGATGGGGTTTTCTTGTATAACTGGGTAAGGTTGGTGGTTCCTTTAAGGTATCTCAGAATTCGTTTGATAACAGTTAAATGGGATTCCCTAGGGTCAGCTTGAAATCGGGCACAAACACAAACACTAAACAAGATGCCAGGTCTAGAAGCAGTTAAACAAAGAAGGGATCCAATCATACCTCTGTATGTTTTCTGGTCTACCTTTTGGCTGGTTTTATCTTTCTCAAGTGAGCAGGTTGGGTGCATGGGGGTGGCCATAGGCTTACAGTCACTCATCTTGAACTTTTTAAGAAGTTCTTTAGTGTATTTAGATTGGTGAATGAGTATACCTGATTTACCTTGATGAATCTGAATTCCCAGAAAGAACTTAAGTTCTCCCATCATGCTCATTTGGAACTCTTTATGCATTAGGTTAGAAAACTCTTTGCAGAAAGTGCCATTAGTAGATCCAAATATGATATCATCAACATAAACTTGAATAATCAAAAAATCATTTTTAATGGATTTCCTAAATAGAGTATTATCAATCTGGCCTCTATTAAATTCATTCTTAAGCAGAAAGTTACTCAGTCTGTCATACCACGCCCTTGGTGCTTGTTTTAAACCATATAAAGATTTTTTAAGTTTGAAAACATGGTCTGGAAAATCAGAATTTTCAAATCCAGGGGGCTGTTTGACATAGACTTCCTCACTTATGTAGCCATTTAAGAATGCACTTTTAACATCCATTTGATACAGCATTATATCATGATTAGCAGCAAATGATAAAAGAATTCTAATTGCTTCTAACCTGGCCACTGGAGCAAAAGTCTCAGTGTAGTCTATACCTTCCTGTTGATTGTATCCTTGAGCTACAACTTTACCCTTTTCATTGAATTTGTTTCTGAACACCTACTTGGTTCCAATAATGTTTTTGTTTGGTCTGGATACCAGATCCCAAACATTATTCCTTTGGAATTCATTCAGCTCTTCTTGCATTGCAAGTATCCAACCTTCCTCTGCCAAAGCTTCATCAACATTGCTTGGTTCGCATCAACTTCTGGTTCTAGAAGATCTGTAACAACTTCTGATTCTGATAAATCAGCTTCTGGTTCTGGCGAATCTGTAACAGCTTCAGATTCTGGTAAATATCCAGATTTCTCTTCTGACTTATCTTGGCTGTTTCTGACTTGATCAGATTTATCTTTTGAAGATTTGTCATGTGTTGCTGACTTGCTTGTATCCTTTACCTTTCTAGGTACTACTGTTTCTTGTGCTTCTGCTCCCTTTGGTTCTGGTGAACCTGCACTATTTTTATCTTGCTTTGATTTGTCATGAGCAAGCAGTTTGTCATATTACATAATGCAAATCAAATAATTTAAAATTTAACTCAATACAGCCAAACCATTAATTCTGCTTCTGGTGGTTTCTACTTGTCTATGAAACCACTAGAATGCTGTTTCTGCTGAGATATTCAATTCATGTGAATCACCTGGTTCCTCTGACAGTTTGAAAACCTGCAGAATACTTATCTAGCTTTGATTTGTTAAGATCAAGCTTCTTGTTATCGTAGTAAACATAAATATCAAATAATAATAGTATTTACAGCAAGATGTAACCTCTATGTTAGCAGTTTCAGTTTTACTCGGAAAATCCTCCTGCTTCTGATTTTCAGATTTCGAATCTGTATGTTATGTGATTACATGGTTTGGATTAAGGGATTTGAATTCCCTTCCATCTTTGTAGTCTTGATGAATCTCACTGGAGTGTTTGAAGAACTCTCATGATTCTGATTCCTCTCTTTCTGCTTTGGCTGATACACCATGTTCCTTTGGTAATTATGCTGGTTCTGGTTCGGGTTCTGGTATTGGTTCAGATTCTGGTTCCAGTGTTGGTTCTGGTTCCAGTTCCTGTGCCTCTGATACTGGTTCCAGTTCTGATTCTGGTTCCAGTTCCTGTTCTGATTCTGGTTCTAGTGTTGGTTCTGGTTCCAGTTCTTGTACCACTGATACTGATTCCAGTTTTGATTCTGGTTCCAGTTCCTGTTCTGATTCCTGTGATATGTGTGATTTCTTTGATATTTCCTGTTCCACCTATGATTCAGGTTCTGGTTCTGATAGGTATTGTGTTGACCAGTTCTTCTTCTACCAGAGTCACTTGGCTTCTGTTTGGTAGATGTTGGAACATAAACCTTCTTCTGCTTGTGCATTGCCAACATCCATTGTCCAGGCACCATTGTTGGTGTCTCCTTCTGGTTGCTCAGAATATCTGCAACATAGACAATTTGATCTTTTGGTACCCATAACTGATTGGGTCTAGGTTTGTTAGTCTTAACAGCTCTTTGATCTTGTTTAGATTTTACCGTTGGACAAGATAGTTCAGAGTGACCTTTCTTAAAACAATGCATAAAACATCAGAATGAACATCTTTACTTTCAGTAATCGTTTCTGTAAAACCAAGACCTCTCTTTCCAGTGTTACTGTTTCCATAAATCATAGATGCATATTTACTTCTTTCCATTCCATTAGAAATAAAGTTTTGAAAAAATTGTTCATGCATATCAGATTCATAACCAGTTTTGGAAGTGGAACAAGCATTACTTTTGAGAGTTTGGTTTTCAGATTTGAGTCTTGCAACTTCAGTTTTAAAATTCTTGTTTTCAGTTGCATACTCAGAATTTTGATTCTTAAAAACTTGGACTTCTTTGGTCAGATTTTTCTTTTCTTCCCTAAGAGTTTTCAGTTTTAAAGACATCTTATTGTTTGCATTTAACAAGTCTTTTACAGCATCAATTAATTCAGATTTAGAGAGATCAGAAAATACCTTATGATATTCATCTTCTGATTCTGTTCCAGAGCCTGAGCGTATCCAAAACTTGAGTTGGTATGAGCCATCAGAGACATAATTACTTCCTCTAATGTGCTTCCAGACTTGCCTGAATGATTGGTTCGATCATTTTTCCTTCTGTCTATTTTCCTTCTTGAATTCGTGCCTTTATGAGGTCCAGAAGCAGACCTGATGTGGGCCTTCATTGTTGTTTCTGCCTCTTCTTCATCAGACGATTCTTCTTCTGATTCTGATACATCCCAGACTGCCATCGGACCCTTCTTTCTGTATCTGGAACTCTTCTTGTGCTGTTTGCCTTTTTCCAGATTTGGACATTCTGACTTGATATGTCCAGGTTCATTGCATCCATAACAAATGATGTTAACTATCTTTTTGGTTAAGTAAGCCATATAATCACAGTCACTGTCACTATCCTCTGATTCTGATGCTGCCTTTAAAGCTTTCTTCTGTTTCGACTTCAGAGCCATATTCTTCTTCTTCTTTGGTTCATCTTCTTCCAGTTCTATTTCATGAGACCTGAGTGAGCTGATCAGGTCTTCAAGTCTTAAGTTATTCAGATCTTTGGCTTGCTGAATTGCAGTAACCATTGGTCTCCACTTTTTTGGTAAACTTCTTAGAATCTTCTTGACATGATCCGCTGTTGTGTAGCTTTTCTTCAAGACCTTCAGTCCAGATATCAGAGTCTGGAATCTGCAGAACATTCCATCAATGTTTTCATCATCTTCCATCTTGAACATCTCATACTGTTTGACCAGTATGTTAGCCCTTGCTTCTTGAACCTACTGGGTTCCTTCATAGGTCAGAACCAGACTGTCGAATATGCTCTTTGTTGTTTCTTTATCTGTGCATCTGTCAAATTCCTTGAATGTGATGGCACTGATCATGATGTTTCTGGACTTGTGATGAAGTTTGTGTAATCTGCTCTGATCTGGTTTCATATCATCCATGTCTAGTTTTTTAGTTGGATCTTCTGGATCAGTAGGTGCAGTGTATCCTTTGACTATCATCTTCCATAGTTCAGGATCTTGAGATATGACGAAACTTCTCATTTTGTCCTTCCAATACTCAAACCTTTCTTCATCAAACAGTGGTGGTCTGTTGATGTTGCCTCCCAATTCTTCTCTGGATTCTACCATGTTGAACCCCTTGGACCTTTCCTCAAACACTATTAAGTGCTCAGCCTTGAAACATGGCTCTGATGCCAATTGAAGGTGCAAACACGAGAAGGGGGGTTGAATTGTGTTTGACAAACTTGAATACTTTTCCTGTTTTTATACTTTTAAAACAAAACTTGATGAATAAATAAAAACAGAGTTAGCAGCGGATATAAAGTAAAAAATAAAACACAGAATTTTTATATTGGTTCGCCGTTAACGAGGCTACGTCCAGTCCCTTCACCTTGAAGGATTTTACTAATTCAAACCTTGAATTACAGCAGTTCTACTGACCCTCCTAGTCAGTCTTCTCAAACAGTCTAACAATCCTAGACTCTTGTGGAATAGAACTCCTTTCTTCTCCTGCCAATCTGACAACCCCAGATTGTAGAAGGAATTAGAACACTTTGAATCTAATTTCCAAGTAATCTGCTACCCCTTCTGACTCCCTCAGATTGTAGACTCTACTTCAACAACTTAGATTACACGTGAAAGAAAATAACAAGAGTGCTTGCTTCTTGAAAGCTGGAACTCACAATTGACCTCACTGAAAACTTGAGTGTTTGCTTTGGAAGTGTATGACTCTTTTTAATTTTCGATACAAAGTATTCTGCCTTGAGCCTCCTTTTATAGATGCAGATTTGGGCCTCTTCCAAGCATAATGTCGAGCTGAATCTTGCTGGATTCTCTTGCAAAAATAACTTGACCAAATGGGCTTTATTTAAATAAAAAACATATCTTTTATTAAGCTTCAGATTTTCTTTCAAAATAACTAGCCAATCAAGTCTTGAGTTTCTTCCCGCCAACAGCTCCTGAGTTCCACAATACTTCACTTTATTTTTGTAACAAATCTTTTTAATACTTTGATCAAAATAAATTAAAATCTGCACCGTTAATCCTCATGATTAATTCTAGACCATTTGATCTTCTGCACTAGTCCACATCTGGACCATACTAATTGATATGCTGTGATCCTCTGATTTCGGCCATCCCTGGACCATACTTCCTAACGTTCCGATCTTCTGATCTCCGCCATCCTGGTCCAGCAAACTGATCTGCTGTGATCCTCTGATCTCGGCCACTGCTGGTCCACTCATTCTGACCTTCTGATTTCGGCCAACACTGGGCCATGGTCTGATCTTTTGATCTCGGCCAACACTGGGCCACATAATTAATTCTAAACCATTGATCTGAAAATCTTCCCTCTGATACGGACCAATTCTGGACTTGGTCTGGATTAAACTGAAATTAAATCTGGACAAATAATATTTCAGTATGGACATTTTACCTTTGATTTTGGATCAGGTCTGGATCAATTCTGGAAATCATTTCTTCTGGTATGGACTTAGTTTCATACCCTGAACCATGCTATCTTCTGGTCTGGGTCAAATCTGGGTTAATTCTCTTGTTCTGGACCCATCAATTCATCCTCTGATTAAGTCTAGAACAAGTCTGGACTGTTTATCATTTCACTGCCAGGCCATCTTCTGGTCTGAATAACTTCTGGAATAAATCTGACATTTGATTCCTTTTGGTCTGGAACAACTCTCCCTCTGGCAGGCTTTCCTCTGGTATGGTCCAGGTCTCCTTCTGACTTTGCTTCCTTCTGTTCTGGGCCAGCAAAGATATCCTCTGGTGATGTTTTGACATCCTGGAGTATCTTCTGGTAATTCCAGGATATATCCTCTGGACCTTCTGGATGTATTTTCTGGAGCATTCTGGAGTTGTATCCTCTAGTCTGTTTTTATTCTCTGGTAACGCATCTTCTGGTGGCATTTAATGTAATAATTGAGGTTCAAAATAAGATTACATAAAGTGCTTTTGTAAACATCTAAATCCTAAGTATTTAGAACCAACTTGGTTCCAACAGATGGATGTTTGGTGGAGAGGTAGCTGAGAACAGATGTCGCTCTCGAGAGGATATGAGCTAGAGTGAAAGGTCGAGGGTTCAGATGGAGATTGATTGAAGAGATGAGGTAAGTGTCGTTGAAGGATAGTAGGAGAGAGAATGATGGTTGTGGGTGGAGAACGTTCTTGAGATATTGTTGGAGAACGTTCTCGAGATGGTTGAGAAGTGGGATTTGGAGCAGGCTGTTCAGTAGGAACATAAATAGCTACAACTTTAGCCCTAGCTGAGCGTTTTCTCTTGGTGATTGGTGGGGGCGAAACCAATTTGGGTCGGTTTCAAGTAGAAGATATTTTCTTCATATGTGATATGCTTTTGCCCGAAAATCTGGAAATTTTTAGGTTGGGGGTGTCTGTTGTGAGGGGGATTCCAAAGTGCCTAAAAATTATAGTAAGAACCATGCTGTTTGGGACAATTTTCTTCTTATAATCCTTAGTTGTGGCAACTATCATATTCTGTAGGATTATGTGGGGTAGGTTTAGGCGTTGATGGTGGAGGAGATGATAAATGACGAGGGCATCATTATTAGAGACATATTCATGGCTGCCACAATGTGGCAAGACAGAATGTTGGCTTATGCTGTTGAAAACTTTGCATATAGGGCTGAAGGAGAAGGACAAATAATTTGTGGTTTTAGGTTGGAAAATGTCAGATAACAGTTCATTTCAGTTAAGGGTTAGGGTTGAATACCAATTTTTCCCAGAAACCGTGGGTTATTCAGTGGGGAGTTTGACGATGGAGGCAAGGATATCATAGGTTAGCTTATCTCTATGCTTTTGATGTTGGACACCAAAAGAGATTTTTCTGCAAAAACCTGAGCCTTGCAGTAGAATGCCTGACCGCATAAGGGTAGAAACATTATGAGGTCAGGAGAAATGAGGTTCATCCAAGGGAATCAGTGTGTTCCTTGATGGTTATGCTCTCTAGGGTTAGGTTATCCAGTAAGAACACCCTTCCAATGCCTATGGGTGTCTCAGCCCATTTTTCAGAGAATGTTTTTTGGAGAGAGGAAAGAATCAGAGATTGAAAACGGATTTTGGGGCCAGATTCAGAGTGAGGAGAGATAGATGGTGGAGAACGTGTTGGTTGGGTAGTTTGTGGAGCAGAATTCTCTGGAGTAGGAGTTAGAGAACGTTATAGTGAAGATGAACCTTCTCTAGGTTTTTGTTTAGGGGCAGCTATTTTGGGTTTTCTTTGGGGGGTTTTGAGTTTGTACTTGGCTAGAAACTGGGCAAGTGTAGGGGTTGATTTTACCTTTAGGTTTTGTGATTTAGGGTTAGGTTTTAGAGGAGATGAAGGTGCGTGTTTGGAAGAAGAGAAAATCTCATCAATAGATTTTCGTTTTTGGTTAGGAGGAGTGGTTTGAGATGGTACAAATGATTGTGAAGGAGCAGTTTGATGAGAGGATTTTGATGGAGGAGAAGTGTGGGATGGAATTGATGTTTGTGTGGGTTTTGGGGAAGCTTCAGTTTTAGAATCGTCACTGTCAGGGATGATCAAAACAGTGGGATCGAAGTTTCTAGTTTTTGAAGTTCCTATTCGAGCGAGAATACGCATTGAGCGACACTGGGCTTTAGTGGGTTTGGCTACAAGTTTTCTCAAGTGGGGAGGAGCTTGAGAAACGTTCGGTGGAGGTCGTGTAAAGAGAGATGGGAGAACGGTAGCGAGAGGTCGAAGGGGAAGAACAATAGGGCTTGATTAATGGGATGAGGAAGACATATAGTCTGAGAAGGTTTTATCTGAGGATGCTTCATAGGGTGATGGTCTGATTGGAAAGGAAAAGACTTGGAGGCGGGAAGGTGAAAAGTTTGACAGCGTGGCAGGTCACTTTTCTAGCAAGCAGACAAGTGTAATAAATGCCACGCAGAAAGTGCTTTTGTAGTTTTGACTGGAAAAATGGAGAATGTTTCGCAAAAATGGAGAATGATCGTAAAACCAAGAATGTTCTTGGTTTTGCCAAAGAAAAAATTTCCTAATGCACACAAATTGGATTTTTAATGATTCTCAATTTTTCTTTAATGAAATTAAAACTTTCCTCTACCAGAGGCTTTGTAAAGATATCAACAAGTTGTTTTTGAGTTTCAACAAAGATTAATTCAACATCCTTTTTATTAACATGATCATGAATAAAATGTTGTTTTATTTCAATATGCTTGGATCTAGAATGTTGAATAGGATTTTTACACAGATTGATTGCACTAGTATTATCATAGTAAATTGGAATATTTGAATAACTTGCAGAGAAGTCTTCATGTTGATTTCTTATCCAGATTACTTGAGAACAACAGTTTGCTGCTGATACATATTCAGCTTCAGTCGTTGATAACGCAATTGTGTTTTGCTTTCTGCATGACCAGCTTATTAAAGCTTCTCTAAGGAACTGACATGCTCTGCTTGTGATTTTCATTCAGTTTATCTCCCGCATAATCAACATCGTAGTAAGCTATAAGATCAAAATGAGAACCTTTTCTATACCAAAGGCCAAGATCAGTAGTACCAACAAGATATCTAAATATTCTTTTAATAGCAGTTAAATGCAATTCTTTAGGTGCGAATTGAAATCTAGCACATAATCTTACTGCAAATACTATGTCAGGTCTACTGGCAGTTAAAGAAAGCAATGATCATATCACTCCTCTATATTCTTTTTCAGAAACAGATTTTCCATTTTAATCTTTGTCTAATAAAGAAGATGGATGCATGGGAGTAGTCATGATGATTTTGGCTTCATTTTATATTTGGTTAAAAGATCTTTTATATATTTTTCTTGACAAATAAAGATGCCATCTTCATGTTGCTTAATTTGTAAACCAAGAAAATATCTTAACCATCCCATCATGCTTAGTTCAAATGCACTTTGCATGAGTTTTGAGAAAGCATCACACATTTTCTCATTTGTTGAGCCAAAGATAATATCATCGACATACACTTGAACTTTGAGTAAATCATTTTTATGAGTTTTCTTAAATAGTGTAGTGCCGATTTTTCCTATGGAAAATCCATTCATGATTAAGAAGGAACTTAATCTTTCATACCAAGCTCTTGGTGCTTGTTTCAAACCGTAGAGAGCTTTGGTAAGTCTGAAAACATGATTTTGTTTTGATTGATCTTCAAAACTAGGAGGTTGTTGCACATAAACTTGTTCATTTAAGAAACCATTTAAGAATACACTTTTAACATCCATTTGGTTTTATATGTTTATGAGATGCATATGCTAGAAGAATTCGTAGAGCTTATAACCTTGCAACTTGAGCGAAAGTTTCATCATAGTCCATACCTTCTTGTTGATTGTAACCTTGGGCAACCAACCTTGCTTTGTTTCGAACAACCTTACCTTCTTTATCTAGTTTGTTTCTGAATACCCATATTGTTCCAATGATGGTTTGATTTTGTGGATCTGGAACAAAATCCTAGACTTCATTCTTTTCAAATAGAAGAAGTTCTTCTTTCATTGCATCTATCCAAGATTAATCAACTTTTGCTTCTTTGATTGACTTTGGTTTAATTTGGGAGATCATTGCCATGTTGTTGTTGACATCATCTTTCAAAGACATTCTTGTTCAAATTCCATCAATAGTATCTCCAATGATTTGATTTTGAGGATGATCACTAATCATTCTCCAACTTTTAGGAGGAGAATGAAACGGAGATTATTTATCAATCTGGTTTTCCTGGGGAACATTCTACTGCTGCTGCCTAGAATCTTCTTGTTTTTCTTTCATTCTTGTTCTTCTTTGAGATTGAAAACTCGATATCCTTTAGTATCGGTTGAGTAACCCAAGAATATAGCCTTGTTTGATTTTGCATCAAACTTTCCAAGGTGTTCTTTGTTGTTTAAAATGTAACAATAACAACCAAAAAATATGAAAATATGAAATGTTTGGCATTCTTTTTTTCCAGATTTCATATGGTGTTTTGTTGATAATCTTTGTTATTGACACACAGTTCAAAATGTAGCATGAAGTATTGATAGCTTCGGCCCAAAAATATTTTTTAACATTAGATTCTTCCAAGATTGTTTTTGCCATTTCTTGTAAAGTTCTGTTCTTTCTTTCAACAAGTCCATTTTATTGAGGAGTTCTTGCACAAGATAGATTATGAGAAATGCCAAGTTTATCAAAGAATGTTTTAAAAGAGGCATTTATGAATTCTCCTCCATGATCACTTCTTATAGAAATGATTTTGGAATCCTTTTCATTTTGTACCTTTCTGCAAAAGTTTTTAAATGCATCAAATTCATCATCTTTTTGTTTTAAAAATAAAACCCATACTTCATTCCTCCTAAACTTGTTGTTTTAATAGGACCAAAAAGATCTATATGAAGTAGCTCAAGGATTCTGTTTGTGGAAATAAAATCTTTTGGATGAAGCATTTATGAATTCTCCTCCATGATCACTTCTTATAGAAATGATTTTGGAATCCTTTTCATTTTGTACCTTTCTGCAAAAGTTTTAAAATGCATCAAATGCATCATCTTTTTGTTTTAAAAATAAAACCTATACTTCATTCCTCCTAAACTTGTTATTTTAATAGGACCAAAAAGATCCATGTGAAGTAGCTCAAGGATTCTGTTTGTGGAAATAAAATCTTTTGGATGAAAACTACTTTTAACTTGTTTTCCTTTAGCACATGTTTTACATACTTTATCTTTATCAAAATTTATTTTTGGCAGTCCTTTAACAAGTTCTAATTTTGAAATTTTTGAAATAGTTTTCATATTGATGTGTCATGTCCTCTTTTGCCAAATCCATTTATCTTTAAGATATAAAACATAAAGATTTTTCTTTCTGGTTCCAAAAAAAAGGATTTCATCAGATTTAGTTTTTCTGACTTCACATAAGTTGGGTTTGAAAATAACCTCGAAGCCATTGTCACATAATTGACTTATGCTTAAAAGATTATGTTTCAAACCTTCTACATATTAGACATCAAATATTTGAGCTGAGTTTTTCTTACCAATAGTTCCTTTACCTTTAATTCGAGCTTGATTGTTGTTTCCAAAGGTTACGGAACCTCCTTCTTTCTTTTCAAATGACATGAAGAAATTTTTATCTCCTGTCATATGTCTTGAGTAGCCATTGTCCAAGAACCATGGCTTTTGGTTGACATGTCGAAATCCAACCTACATAAGGTGTTACATTAACTTTAGGTACCCACTTCGTCTTGGGTCCTTGAGAGTTAGTTTTAAAACTTGGTTTCTTTTTGATATAGCAGGTTGATTCAGAGTGACCAAATTTGGAACAATGAGAACATTTTAGTGTTGTAAAATTCCTAGAAAACTGAGGTTTAACATGTTTTGGTAAATTTCTAGAATGTTCTCCTTTTGTGAAATTTTTTGGATAAGGTTTCATTTCAGAACCTTCTCCTTTTTTTTTTTTTTCTGGTTTTGAAAATATTCTATCTTTGTTCCATATCGTTCTAGTTTTTTAAAAATCCTTTTGTTCTTGATTTTATCATCTCTCTTTTTGAAATAACATGCAAATTCGAGAAGTTCAATTTTATCACAATATGAACATTTTGTTTTGCATTTATCCTTTTTGCTTTCCGGAACAAAGAAGTTTTCATACATTTTTGTTTTTTGAGTCTTATCAAAACCAAGTCCTGCTTTATAAAAAATTCCTACTTGAGATCCCATGATTTTTTTGAAAGGTTTCAGTAGCTCTGATGAATTTTGATAAATCATTTTTAAGAAGGTCAACTTCAGTTTTAAGGAGAACATTCTCCTCTTGTGTTGCAAAACATTCTTGATTTTCTGGACTTTCAGTTTTATAGTTTTCAAAACATGATTCTTTCAGATTTTGAATGATTTTTTAACATTCATCATTCATAGCCTGAACTTTATCTTTTTCTTTACAAAATTGTTCTTTTAAAGAGCTACATTTTTTAACAAGAAAGTTTGAGTCATTTAATAAACTATTAAATTCTTTTTCCATTTGTTCACATAGAGAGTAGTGTTTAAATTTAGTTACCTCATTTTCTTCTGTATTTGACATCAGACATATGTTGGCTTCTTCTTCTTCTTCAGTTTCTGAATTCTCTGAATCGTTCCATGTGGCCATTCAGCTTTGTAGTGTCCTAGTTTGTTACATCCAAAGCATGTGACTTGACTTTTATCCACTTCAGTTTTGGGATTTTCCTTTTTACTTGGGAATCCCTTTTTGATCTGGTCTCTTCTTCTCATCATTCTTTGGATCTTTCTGGTGAGAAGAGATATCTCTTCATCAGCATCTTCAGTTTCTTCTAAGTCCTCATCTATTTGTGATGGTGAATTTTGCTGAGATGCTTTTAAGGCTATTGCTTTTCCCTTTTTGATTGGTCTATCTTCTTATAGTAACACTTCATGTGCTCGTAAGGTTCCAATCAGTTTTTCCAATACCAATACGTCAAGATTTTTTGCTTGGCTTATAGCAGTCACCATTTGTCTCCATATTGTTGGAAGACATCTCATGATTTTTCTAACCCTATCTTGTACTAAGTATGCTTTCCCTAAGGAGGGAATTTCATTTACAATGGTTGTAAATCTTGCATACATCTCATTAATGGTTTCACCTTCATTCATCTCAAAGAGTTCAAACTTTCTTATGCCTATGTCAATTCTGGTTTCTTTTACATGACTTGTTCCCTCGTGGTGGGTTTGTAATGTGTCTCATACTTCTTTACCAGTATTGCATTCATCAATTCTTTCACTTTCTTCCCTACTTAAAGCACAAGATAAAAATAATTGAGCTTTAGAATTTAGAAGTACCTTAGTTTTGTCTTCAACTGTCCAGTCGGCTTCATTTTTTCCAGCTGATGTTGGATCATCTTGATTTACTCTTGGGATGTAATCACCATAAGTTATGATACACCATATTCATGTATCTTGTGATTTCAGAAAAAATTGCATCTTATTTTTCCAAAAATAGTAATCTGTTCCAGTAAAATTGTCTTCCACTGTCCAATCGGCTTCTTTTTTTTTTCAGCTGATGTTGGATCATCTTGATTTACTCTTGGGATGTAATCACCATAAGTTATGATACACCATATTCATGTATCTTGTGATTTCAGAAAAATTTTCATCTTATTTTTCCAAAAATAGTAATCTGTTCCATCAAAATAAGGTGGTCTGTTTGAAGATCCTCCTTCAATTATGTATTTGGCTTTTGTCATTTTTTTCTTTTAGATCTTTTCTCTAGCACTGTTTAGGTGTTTAATTTTAGAGACCGAGCTCTGATGCCAATTGAAGTAGTAATGTCACTTCACAAGGAAGGGGATTTGAATTGTAAAGTTGCATATTTAAAAATTCCCCGGTTGAAACTTAAAAAATAACTCAAGATTAATCTTGGTTGAGAAAACAGAAAACAGAGAACATTCTTGGTTCTAGAAACAGAAACCGAAGAACGTTCTTGGTTAGTTAAAATAGGAAAAATTTCATCTTGGTTGGAAAAATAGAAAACGAAGAACGCTATTGGTTCTGGAAACAGAAAAACAAAGAACGTTATTGGTTTATTTAACAACGAAAATTGTTTTGTTTATTTAACTTTAGTAAATGAAAGACCGAAAGTAAATAGAGATAGGGAAGAGATATCACACAACAATTTATCCTGGTTCACCCAACCCGGGCTACGTCCAGTCCTCACAACCCTGAGATTTTCCACTAAGTGTTCAAAACGAAGAACCTTCTTGGTTTTACAACACCTAACTCAGATGAACATTGATGTGTTACAAACTTTAATCCTTTCCACCCAGAAAGGAATTCAATCAGGTCATCTATCAATCTTGATAGGATTTTACACTTCACCTTTTAACCTTAAAAGGATTTTTCTAAACAAAATACTCAAGCTATAAACAACTCTTATAGTCTTAAGTTTACACAATAATAATTTAAAGTCACTATGCCAAAACTTGTCTTTTACAGTGCGCGTTTTAGAGTGCTTCATAACTAAAAGCGCTGTTGTATAATATTTTAAAATTAACAGAGGATACAACAACGCTTTATTGACAAACACTTTTGCAAAAGCGCTGTTGTAGGGTCATAAAGGGTTTAGGATTTACAACGCTTTTGCTGAAAAACGTTGTTGTAGGGTCACATAACACTTTCACATAATGTATGCAACGCTTTTAGAGTGTTTCGCATATAAGTGTTGTAAAATATAACGCTCCCACACTATGTTTACAATGCTTTTTAGAGCGCTTTGTATACAAGCGCTGTAAAATATAGCGCTCCCACACTATGTTTACAACGCTTTGTATATAAACGCTGTAAAATATAGCGCTTTCACATAAATATATGGTCTTTTAGAGCGCTTTGTTTACAAGCGCTATAACTGTACGTAACTCTTTTACATAATTTTATTTTTAATGTGTATACCACAAATTCTACCTATTATATATTATTGATAAATAAAAACATATTTAATACGTTCTCTCCCTATAAACCCTACAAACCCTCCTCTCCTCTACTGTGCGCCCTCTTCTCGTTGAACCGTCATCTACTGTGCGCCCATTTCTACTGAGTGATTGTTTCTCAGGTACTATATTTATTAATTTGTTGTTATCTCTAAAACTGATAAATTGTTACCTGATAAATCTTATCAAATGTTACATGATAGTAGTTGGCATAACCTTGATAAATCATATAAATTGTTACATGATAAATCATATAAAATTTGTTCGACCTGTTCTGTTTTGAAATCATACTTGTATTCATGACTTTGGACCTTGGTTTCCATTTTCCAATATTAGACTATATATACTACAGATTGGTATAATGTTATAGATTGATAAATTTGTGTAACACTGCATCCATATAGGTCATATAAAATGGACGGAAAATGGATGTCTGCCAATCGATTATCAAAAGAGTATGAAAATGGAGTGAATGAGTTTGTTGATTTTGTAGTGAAGAATGCAAAAGACCCAAATCGAATCATTTGTCCTTGTTTAAAATGTTGTTTTGGAAAACGCGTTAGAGCAGATGAATTGGAAGGACATTTAGTATGGCATGGAATTGATCAAAGGTATACATGTTGGATAGGACACGGTGAGAAAAAAAAGGGAACACTAATTTTGAGAATGGTGCGACATATGTTTTAAATGATTTCAACAGAGATACATATGAGTGGGACCAAGTTGAGGAGATTACAAAAGCAGTTGAAGAAGATCTTCGGGATTGTCCTAAAATGTTTGAGAGTTTGTTGAGTGATGCAGAGAAACCATTATATAATTGTTGGAACCAAGTTGGTTCTAAGTACTTAGGATTTTGATGTTTACAAAAGCACTCCATGTAATATTATTTTGTACCTTGAATTATTACATTAAATGCAACCAAAAGATGAAGTTTCCAAAGGCAGAAGATGAAGACACCAGATAATGCATCCAGAAGGTACTAGAGGATGCATCCTGGAATTACCAGAGGATATCTTTGCTGGCCCAGATCAGAAGGAAGCAAAGTCAGTAGAAGACCTGGACTAGACCATAGGGAAGCCTGCTATAGGGAGAGTTGTTCCAGACCAGAAGAAATCATTAGTCAGACTTAGACCAGAAGTTATTCTGAACAGGAGATGGCCTGACAGTGAAATGATAAAACAGTCAAAACTTGATCCAGACTTAATCAGAGGATAAATGAATGGGTCCAGAACAAGAGATTCAATCTAGATTTGACCCAGACCAAAAGATAGCATAGTTCAGGGTATGAAACTAAGTCCAGACTAGAAGAAATGATCTCTTGATATGATCCAGACCTGATCCAAATCAGAAGGTAAAATGTCCAGACTGAAAGGATATTATTTTTTATGAAAACAAATTTGGAGATAAAAAGATATGTTTTTTATTTATATGAAACCCGATTAGTCAGAGTATTTTTGCAAGAGAATCCAACAAGATACAGCTCGCAATTCAGCTTGGAAGAGACCCTAATTCACATCTATAAAAAGAGGCTCAAGGCAGAATACTTAGCATTGAAAAAATCACAAAAGAGTCATACACTTCAAAAGCAAACACTCTAGTTTTCAGTGAGGTTAATTGTGAGTTCCAGCTTTCCAGAAGCAAACACTCGTGTTATGTTCTTTCCCTTGTGTTAGATCTAAGTTGTTGAAGTAGAGTCTACAATCTGAGGGAGTCAGAAAGGGTAGCAAATTACTTGGCAATTAGATTCAAGGCGTTGTAATTCCTTTTATAATCTAGGGATGTCAGATTGGTAGGAGAAGACTTGACTTAAGAAGTCAAGGTGTTGTATTCCTCAAGAGTCTAGGATTGTTAGACTGTTTGAGAAGACTGACTTGGAGGGTCAGTGGAACTGTTGTAATTCAAGGTTTGAATTAGTGAAATCCTTCAAGGTGAAGGGACTGGACGTAGCCTCATTAACGGTGAACCAGTATAAAATTCTGTGTTTTTAATTTTACTTTATATCCGCTGCTAACTCTGTTTTATTCATACATCAAGTTTTGTTTTAAAACTGCAAAAACAGAAAAAGTATTCAAGTGAGTCAAACACAATTCAACCCCCCTTCTCGTGTTTGTACCTTCAATGGTTGTACTAAATTCACAAGACTGTCGGCGAAATTAATGTTGTACAACTTAAAAGCGATTAATGGGTGGTTTGATAAAAGCATTACAGAATTATTAACGCTTCTAAAAGATATGTGGCCAAATGATAATGAACTTCCAAGTCGAACCTATGATGCTAAACGAATTTTGTTCTATATGGGCATGAGTTACGAAAGGATTCATGCGTGTCCTAACGATTGCATTTTATTTTGAAATGAATATGAATTACTAAAGGCATGTCAAAAATGCAATGTCTCTCGATATAAGAAGAAAGAATCTACTCTAGCAAAAGTCGTAGATTCTTATAATACCGAGATTTAGGTGCATTTATCGCATTGAAGAAGATTCAAAACACTTGACATGGCATGCAGATGAAAGAATTAGAGATGGAAAGTTTTGACACCCTGCAGATTCTCCACAATGGGCAAAAATTGATCACGAGTATCCTGATTTCGGTAGAGAGTCAAGAAATCTACGACTTACACTTTCTACTGATGGAATGAATCCACATGGTCTTTAAAGCATATCACATAGCATGTGGCCTGTGATTTTGTTGATTTATAACCTACCTTCATGGTTATGTATGAAGCGTAAGTTTATGATGATGTCTCTGTTAATTTCTGGACCTAAACAACCGGGGAATGATATCGACGTATACTTGACTCCTTTAATTGAAGATTTAAAAAATATGTGGGAGACATGTGTGGAAGTCTATGATGGGTATAAGAAAGAATGTTTCAATTTGAGGGCTATGTTGTTCGGCACAATTAATGATTTTCCAGCATATGGTAATTTATCAGGATATAGCATTAAAGGTCAGTGTGCATGTCCTATATGTGAATAGAGTACATATTGGATGCACTTGAAACATTGTAAGAAGAACATATTTCTTGGGCATCGTAGATTTTTACCTTGTAGTCATCATTATCATGGGTGGAGAAAAGCATTTAATGGAAAATCAGAGGAAGGAACTGCTCCTTTAGCACCGACTGGATATCAAATATTGGAAAAAGTACAAGGTTTGACCAATAAATTTGGCAAACCTTTTACGGGAGAGCTTGTCAAAACTGGGTGGAAGAAAAAAGTTAATTTTCTTTGAATTGCCACATTGTAAGTCATTGTATATAAGACATTTTCTCGATGTGATACATATTGAAAAAAAAATGTATTTGATAATGTTGAAGAAAAAAATCTTTTTGATATATGTTTTAATGACAACAAACCTTATGAAATAAATGATTAAGTTTTATGAATGGTGGTCTACTAATGATTTCACTTAAGTTTTGTTTAAGGAACATGAATTGCATAAGTGAACAAGCAAGAATCCATTCACTTCATCAAAGTTCACAAATATCCACTCAATAAAGAAATAATCTCAAAAGGAATGTATCATATATCAATTATTCAATAGAATAATTATTACATCTTCAAGATAACATCTTCATGAAGAAAGATGATCAAATACATTCATACAACAAATCAATGATCAAACTATGTTATAAATCAAAAGCAAGATCATTTGAAAGAAGCAAAATTACAAAAAAAAAAACGGAGAACGTTCTTGACAGATGTCTAGAAAACGGAGAACGTTCTCCACAATTCTGAAATTTCAAGAACAAATGATCACCTCTGTTGAAGAAGAAATTGTTCCTGGATTTCATAATCATGTTATCTATACTATCCAAGGAATATAAAGGATTCTTCTCAGTAACGAATCAATTCAAAATACAAAGTAGAAAAACTATGGAATATGATGGATCAAGCAAGTTTAAGCAAGACTGATCAGTCTCCAAAATGTGTGGAATGATCATATCAGTCTCCAGAATGATCAGATCGGTCTCTAGAATAATCAGATCAGTCTCCAAAATGATCAGACCAGTCTCCAGAATGTCCAGAATGATCAGATCAGTCTCCAGAATAATCTACTGTCCAGAATGCTCTTCTATCCAAAATGATCAATCATTCTTCAGCATGTTAACATCAATCTCCAGCATGACTAACAACTATCTCCAAAATAATTAAACATCATCCTCCAGTATGATGGCATCAGTCCAGAATGATACAATCATTCTCCACAATAGTGACCATCATTCTCCAGCCTTGTTACATCCTTCTCCAGCTTGACTGACAAGAAAGTTGAACGATCTTGAAGTATATAACCATCATAGAAAATCCAAGAAAAGATCAGGAAGACATCTAGAATGATCAAAACTGAACCTCCAAATTGATTATCAATCTCCAGAAAGTTCAGATACTAGGACTCCAAATTGATTATCAATCTCTAGAATTTTCATTAACATTCTACAGAAGTTCATCATCATTCTCCAAGCTATTTTGACATAATCAAAACTCCGGCTCAAATCAATGATATTAACAAATATATTTGAAGTAAAAAGGATCATTAAACAAAGGAAATCTGACCAAGAATCGAAAAACTCAGCACATTCAACAGAATTCAAAAGTGTTCAAAAGCTGGAACATCTTTTAATCATATAAATTGGTCTTTGGTCAAGACTGACAGAGCACTACCAGCAGCTCTACTTGACCATTATGAAATGTCCTAAAAGCCTATAAAAGGAAGGCCAATACTCAAGGAAAAATAGAGCTTCAAGTACAAAGCAATACATCACTTACACTCATATTCATACTTGAAAAGTCTCACAAGAAATCAGTAACATTCACTCACGAATTCATTGTTATTAGCTTACTGAAATCTCTTGTAAAGAATCTAAACCTCAAACAAGAGTTGAGATTTAATCAGATTCTTTAAAAACATTCTACATCATTGTTGTGTAAACTCAAGACTATAAGATGTGTTTATAGCTTGAGTAGTTTGTTTAGAAAATCCTTTTAAGCTTAAAAGGTAAAGTGTAAAATCCTATCAAGGTTGATAGGTGACCTGATTGAATTCCTTTCTGGGTGAAAAGGATTGAAGTTTGTAACAGATCAAGATTAATCTGAGGTGCTGTCAAATCAAGAATGTTCTTTGTTTTAAATATTAGTGGAAAATCTCACCGTTGTGAGGACTGGATGAAGCCCGGGTTGGGTGAACCAGGATATATCTTTGTGTGATAGCTCTTCCCTTATCTCTATTTACTTTCAGTCTTTTAATTATCAAGTTAAATAGATAAACTGAACTGTTGATTTTAACTAACCAAGAACGTTCTCTATTTTCTAGTTAAAACCAAGAACGTTCTCTGTTTTCTATTTTCACAACCAAGATCAATCTTGAGTTATTTTCTTAAGTTTTTAACAGGAATTTTAAAAGCGTGAATTTACAATTCAAACCCCCCTTTCTTTTATATCCACATTGCTACTTCAGATAATGTTATTGGTATGTTACTCAATGTTCCAGGAAAGTCTAAGGATGACATCAATGCAAGATTGGATTTGGTCGATATGGGAATAAGAAATGAATTAGATCCCATAAAGAAAGGAAATCGCACATATCTACCTCCAGCCGCTCATACTCTATCTAGAAAGGAAATAATTGTTTTATGTAAATTTCTACACGAAGTTAAAGTTCCAGAAGGATACAATTCAAACATTAAAAATTTAGTTTGTATGAAAGACCTCAAGTTAATAGGTTTGAAGACTCATGATTGTCATGTTCTAATGGAGCATTTGCTACCAATAGGTATACGTTCCATTTTACCTGAAAAAGTTCCACGAGCCATAACTAAATTATGTTTCTTCTTCAGGGAAATTTGTAGTACAGTGATCGATCCTCAGAAGTTACTAACATTGCAGAGAGAAATGGTTGTTACTTTGTGAAAGCTTGAAATGTATTTCCCACCCTCGCTTTTTGATATAATGGTTCACCTTACTGTTCCTCTTGTTAAGGAGACACATGACAATCATATATGAAAATATTAAAAGGGTATGTAAAAAGTAGAAGTCGATCAGGAGGTTGTATTGCTGAACGGTACATTGTCGAAGAAGTTGCTGAATTTTGTACTGAATATCCATCCAATGTTAAATCTATAGGGCTTCCCATGTCTCGTCATTTGGGAAGAATAACTGGAGAAGGGATAATTGGAAAGAGAGTAATGACTATATCAAGGACACAATGGGAGCAGACACAATTGTATGTTCTGCACAATGATGATGAGGTTCAACCGTATGTTACAATACGCATGGATCAGTTATCTAGTTTGAACATGAATAGGAATAAATATTGGATAACACGAGAGTACAATCGAAGTTTTATAACATGGCTAAAAAATCACATTAACTCAAAGTTTGATATAGACCTTGCTTCAATTTCAGAGAGATTGAGGTGGCTAGCAAATGGCCCAAGTTTACATGTCTTTTCTTACACTATGCAAAATAGTGGAGTCACTCTAGTAGCTGAAGCGATGCATATCTCAAGTGCAAAAGACAAAAACCCACTATATGGAAATCTATCATATTTTGGGGTTATCGAGCACATATGGGAGTTAGATGACACAATTTTTTGTGTTCCCATCTTTGGAGCATTTGCTACCAATAGGTATACGTTCCATTTTCATTATTCTTCATCTTCACTGTTATCCCTACAAACCAATAAAGGATTTTACGGCGCTTTTTATTCAGTTTTTTAAAACGCTCTTTGTGGAACCCTACTACGCACCCTCTTCTCGCTGCACAAGTCATTTCTACTTGTATTTATGCGAAGTCGTAACTCTAAACTACAGGTATTGTTATTAATATCTTGTTGTCACTAAACTTGTAGTGCATGTTGTATTTATTCAATCTGTTGTTTTCACTAAACTGCATGTTGAACTTATACTGTGTGAACTGTGTAGATAAATGGATTCCAATAATGATTTAGCTTGTCAAAATGATGAAGTTGTCAATACTAAAAGTTATAAAAACGAAGTTAAATGTGGGGCAACTATTATGCAAAAAGTCATCAAAGCAAGAAGTAGTGGAATTAAATTTGAGGTATACTATACTTTTGTTTATAATTCATTTTGTTTCTTTTTTGAAAGCAAACAGTTATTCTATGAGTTTATTAGGTGGGATGGAATCAAATTGGCTAGCCGATTGAGCCCAACAGTTCAATGATGGTAAGTTACAATGGTGTTGTCGTTCATCAAAATATCCCGATAACAATTGATGATTGGAGAGATAAAGCTTTGAAGGATGCTAAAGATATATTATGGAGTGATATAAAAGTAACTTTTTTACTCCACTTTTTTGTTACTTATTTTTTCCATTGAAATACTTTTATTCAAACTATTTCTTTATTTGGTTTGCAGTCAGCTTTTAACGTTGAAGATCTGCGAAAAAATTATGTGCTTAGAGTTGCTGGAAAAATACACAGAGGATTTAGATCTCATTTGTCAAATTGCTACTTAAGAGATCGTGATGGAAATTTGAATGTTGAAGCTCCAAAAATATACAAACACTACATTTCATATGAAGATTGGAGCACTTTTGTAGTTAAACGTGCAGACCCACATTTGTGGTAATATTAATTTATTAGCATGTGTGTTTTATTCATATTCATATCGTATTTTTTTACACGGTCGTTATTTTTTTAATTTATATATAGAGTATAAGTACAGCAAATCAGGAGAGAGTAAAAAATCCAATGCATCCATACAAAAAATCGCGTATGGGATATGCACGTTTAGAGCAAAAAATTGTAAGTAAACATGACTTTTATACATTGTGGTAGATTATAAACTATAGTTTCTAACTAATATTTTGTTTATGTCTAAACGAGTAGCTTCAAGAGACGAAATTCGATCAACCATTGGGTCATCATATCTTGTGGAAGGAGGCTCGTGTGAATAAAGATGGAATAATGGATAATAAAAATGTCTTTTAAAAATGATATTAAACTTATCTTTTTAATACTACATGTATTTTAGGAGAATTTAGAACAATGTTCAGAAAATCAAGAGGAGAATAAACAAGTTATTTGCAGGGACATACTTGGCAAGGTATTTAATGTTCATGAATATTCTGGCCGTGTGAGGGGTAAGGGATTGGGCGTGACTCCTAAAAGCTATTTTTCACATGAGAAGCGCACAAATCCATTTAATGAGCAAGTATTAGAAGCGCTGGAAACCCCAACAGAGCAAGTTTCATATTTCGTGAAAAAGGATAAGGAAAAGCAACTTTCCAGAGGGTCAACGTAAAATACAATTAGATAGTGAAAATGATAGTTGCAACATTGGTCATAAAAGTCTTCCAAAGGTAATTAATTACTTAACGAAATAAGAAATTCATTCAACCTAATTGTTTCACATACTTATGTATTAACCATTGATTTAGGGTGTTTCATCTTGCGTGCTATACTTGTCTTCCCTTACTCATCGCATGGTTGAAAAAGGAACATTGTACAATACCTTGGGAGAAGTATTACACAATAATTCCATCCCTACCGGCCATGTTAAAGTTTCACCTATGATAGTTTTTGAACCACTTGCACTGTTTCCTATCCCCGACAACGACAGTGATATGAAGTGTTTGGGAGAAGCAATAGGTAGTTACGTGGTATGGCCAAAAAATCTTTTTGGCATAGATGAGGTATGTTTTAATTTCTATATATGTTTAGTTGTATGATTATGATTGATTATGTTTAATTGCTGATTTTTCCGCTTTTAATTTCACATTTATTTATATTCTTGCTAAAGGGAATGATAAGAAGATTCCTCGCAACGAGTCAGTCACTTCACCAGAAAAGGTTTGACAGATACATCAATTGTATACGAAATGATTAGCTTACCATAATAATTAACAAACTGATCAACCTCATTTTTTTCATATTCAACCAAAACCTACCGAAATGGTTAAGAAAGTTGATTCAAAAAATAAACATGTCGCACCGCAAATGCAGGTTGGTGGTAAAAATAAATATGCTAGAATTCAAAAAATGGATCGTGGAAAATTAGTTGCTGCTCCTAAAATAAGTCATCCACGCCTTTCTCTTTGGGTCATGTCTTGACATAACAAAAATGAATATGGAGAGCAAATGAGACACGTATCATAAGCATGGATAAAGGTATTTTCAGAGATGAGTATGAAGAATTACTTGGTAAAGAGTACATATATGAACTTCTCAATCATAATGAGCTGAGTGCTATTTTTACAACATAAACATTAGATAGATACATATTACTTTTTAATTGCATCACTGCCACATTTATTGATAATTTATCTAATTTTATATTTTCATTGAATGTTTTTATATGAAAAGTTGGTGTGCATGCGCAAATTGACAGGTAGATTTTCATTGTTATCTCCCCATAAGCTATCTATGTTTAAGCTCGATTCAGTTAATGTGAAAAAGTATGTAGTTGATATACTTGTAGAAAATAAAGATAAGGATAAGTTGTTTCTGCACCATATAATTAAGGGTAATTAGATACTTTAACTATATCTTTTTTAATTTATGATAGATACTTTATGAGTTGTGTAAACAAATTTGCCAACCAAATTTGTGTTGTTGTAGGCAACATTGGGTGTTGTTTGCCATCAATGCCACATTTGAAATTATATATAATTTAGATCCATTGCACGGTCATTATAACAATCATTCAAATATAAAGAATATTTTCGACACGTAAGTAATATTCATTTATTTCTTACATAAATAAATAATGTGTTTGGTCATTGAATAATAATCACTTTTATTTGATAGTGTTTTGCAAATTTTCTGCGTTCAAAGGGGTGCTATAGTGTCGAAGCATAAGGCAAACAACATCACATGGACTCCAATAAAGGTTTGAAATTTTTGTTATAGAACTTAATTATATACCTTTAAATTTTCAATTAAAATTAATGCATAAATATTTATTGGTGTACATGTTTTATTTTATAGTGTCTGAGTCAAACTAACAACATAGACTGCAGACACTATATATTGCGATTCATGAACGAGATTGTTGATATGAATCAAAATATAATTCTAGAAATGGTACATCATTTTCATTATATTTTGAATTGCATATATAAACTATATATATATATATATATATATATATATATATATATTTTTATTCTAACTTATTTATGTTCAAATATTATATCGCGTAGTACTTTGACAACTTCAATTCAACATAGTCTAAAAGTGATCTAATTGAAATAAAAGAAGACTACTGTCAGTATGTGCTCCAACTGAAAGTTATATAATTTGTTAATAGGTGAGTTTTACATTGCTGTAAATTGTAAACTATTATTGTATAGTTTGGTGTGAACTGATCATTATTTTAATTAGTTTATTTTATTTTTTGTTACAGTAGGGTAAATAAAGAAATTGCTACTAGATTGGCATGATATTTGTTGTTGTGAATATATAATTGATATTGTGAATATGTTGCTACTGTCAATATTGTTATATTTGTTGCTACTGTCATGAACATGTAATTTATTGATGTGAATATATATGTAATTGATATTGTTGATATTTGTTGTTGTGAATATCAAATTGATATTCTGAATTTTGATATTGTGAATATGAAATAGATATTTGTTGTTGAATTTGATGTTGATAAGAATCTGAATGTGATATTTGATGTAGATAAGAATCTGAATTTGGAAAAAAATTGAAATCTCATTTTAAAGACAGCGTTTTTTTAAAATGTCATAGAAGACATGTTTTCATCCTTGTACAGTGTTTTTTTAAACGTTTTACATTGCTTTTCTAATCCTTTTACAACGCTTTTTTGATAAAGCGTTGTAAAACTAGTTGATAATACAAGTGCGCTATCTATGTACCTACTATAGTGCTTTTTTGAAAAAAGTGTTGTAAAACTAGTATAAGAAGTGTTCTATATATGGACCTATTACAACGCTTTGTTGAAAAAGCGCTGTAAATCTAGTCTGAGAGAAGTGCGCTATATATATGTACATATTACAGCGCTTGTTTTGAAAAAGTGTTGTAAATCTAGTCTAAGAGATAGATATGTACATATTACAGCGCTTTTTTATTTTCAATAGCGTTGTTGTATCTTTTAACAGCACTAGATACTACAGCGCTTAAAAGCACTATAAAGGGCTTAAAAAGGTGCTTTAAAAGGCTATTTTTGGCGTAGTGTGTGTTTGGCAGAATCTGTTTAATCTCAAATCTTGTTTGAGGTTTAGATTCTTTATAAGAGGGAGGTTTCAGTAAACTAATAACAATGAATTTGAGACTAAATGTTACTGATTTCTTGTGAGACTTTCAAGTATGAATGTGAGTGATTGATGATTTTTCTTTACACCTGAATGTGGTGATTTTCATTAAGCTCTAGAGTTCCTTTTATAGACATTTGAGGAGGTCCATGTCAGCTTAATATGACTATTGGAGAGGTTTCCTTGGTTAAGGGTTAGATTAAAATAATCAGTCTTCAAAGTAAGACTTTTAACTGAACTTTTCTTCTTTTTGACTTCAAGACTTTCTGGTCTTTGTGTATGCTCTGTCATCTGATTTCTACAGTGCTTGAGGGTCACTTGATCACGAGAATAAGTGTCTTAAAGTCATGCTGAAGCTTCAGTTTCAAGAACATTCTTGATCTGTACATCAGAAGCTGGAAAATGTTCTTGAGGTGGAGAATGGTTGATCTTGACTGATTTTGTCTGCGTGTTAATTCAATTATTTACTTCTTTGATCTTTTGGAGTGATTCTTTTGCTTATATAAGAGTTGTACATTCCTTGCATATGTACTGGTAATCCATTCGAAATTTGCAAGATCTTTCCTTGCATTAAAAGTTGACTTGAACTTTCTTAATGAAGTAAAAAACATGGAGAATGTTCTTGGTTTTCTTGAAAAATGTCCAGAACGCTCTTGGTTTCTTGCCGTTCATTTTTAGCTTTTTCGTTAAACTGATTTTACTTGCTTTTGCTTAGTACCTATCTTGGAGTAAACAAACAAATGAATTTCCAGTACATTTAAGGAAAAAGCAAAATTAAGCAAAAGCAAGCAAAATCTGTTTTAGGAAAAAGCACACAAATGAACTGCCAGAAACCAAGAACGTTCTTGACACATCTTTGGAAAACCAAGAACGTTCTCCACGTTTTTTCATTTCATCAAGAAAGTTCAAGTTAGCTTTTAATTCAAGGAAAGATCCTGCAATTTCGAATGAATTTTCAGTACATTTATAAGGAATGTAAAGCTCTCATATTAACAAAATAAGTACTCCAAAAGATCAAGGGAGAAAAGATATGACTCAAGACAAAATGACAGAATCATTAAAAGTTTAATTATTCTCCCTGTTCAAGAACATTCTCCAGCTTCTGTGAAACAGACCAAGAACGTTCTTGAAACTGAAACTTCATCATGACTTTAAGACACATATTCTCGTGACAAAGAGACCTTCAAACTCTATCCAAATCAAATGACAGAGACAATATCAAATCAGAAAGTTCAGTAGTCAAAAAGGAGAAAAGCTTCACTCAATAGTCTTGCTTTGAAAGCCTGATTATTTTAATCTATCCTTTGACCAAGGGAACCTCTCCAACGGTCATATTAAGCTATCATGGACCTCCTCAAAGCCTATAAAAGGAACTCCGAAGTTTAAGGAAAAATAAAGACATTCAAGTGTTAAGAAAAATCATCAATCACTTATATTCATACTTGAAAGTCTCATAAGACAAATCAGTAACAATCATTCACGAATTTATTGTCATTAGCTTACTGAAATCTCTTGTAAAGAATCTAAACCTCAAACAAGTCTTGAGATTAATAAGATTCTGCCAAACAATTTAAATCATTATTGTGTAAACTCAAAACTATAAAAGTTGTTTATAGTTTGAGTAGTTTGTTTAGAAAATCCTTTTACGGTTAAAATGTGAAGTGTAAAAATCCTCTCAAGATTGATAGGTGACTTGATTGAACTCCTTTCTGGGTGGAAAGGACTGTAGCTTGTAACAGATCAAGGTTGATCTAAGCTAGGTGGTGTAAAACCAAGAAGGTTCTTCGTTTGAACACGTATTGGTAAATCTCACGATTGTGAGGACTAGACGTAGCCCGTGTTTGGTGAACCAGGATATATCGTTGTGTGATATCTCTTTTCTATCTCTATTTACTTTCAGTTTTTCATTTATTGAAGTTAAATAGCCAAATTGATTTCTGTTTTAACTAACCAAGAACGTTCTCCGTTTTCTGTTTCCAGAACCAATAACGTTCTCTGTTTTCTGTTTTTCACAACCAAGATTAATCTATTTTTAACTAACGAAGAATGTTCTCCGTTTTCTATTATCTCAACCAAGATTAATCTTGAGTTGTTCTCTTAAGTTTTAACAAGAAATTTTTCAAAAGGCAACTTTACAAATCAAACCCCCCTTTCTTATAAAGTGACATTGTTACTTCAATGTGGACATGCTAAAATATGTGAATGTGCTACAATTTATATGTTGATAATTTATATTTTAATAAATAAAAGTGGCTACAAAATAGAAGGATTTGTCTGCAAAATAAATAATTAACAAGTGAATAAGCTGCAATATAGAAAGGAGTTGTTAAAATAGTATACGAATGTTATCGACAACTTTATTCAAACTATAATATTTTTTTACTAATTTTATTTAATTTATATTATTATTAATTAATATTTTTAATCATTTATTTATTATTTAGATTATTTTATCAATAAATACAAAAATTGAAAAAAATATATATGTGTGTAGAAGGTTGCATCAACTACTACCCACTTTTTTTTTTCGCTTATCAAGAATGCGACATCTTGAAGGCTCACAAAAATATTGCATTTTGATATATAAAATTCAAAATAGGGTATTTTAGAATTTAAAAACAATGATATTATAGAGAAAAAAAATCCTAGTCATGTTAGTCGGTTTTTATTAAATTTTCAACATAAATGTTTTTTGGCTTGTTTGATTCATCTAAATTAGTGTTATTTTGATATTCATGCATGTAATTTTTTTTTTCAAATTTAATTTTATAAGTTTAAATATGTGTTTAGTCCTTACAATTATACATTTTTTTTATTTTGGTTATCATAAATTTTTTGTTTGATTAACATCCCAATAAATATAGTTTTATTTTAAAATAATCATTTAATTCAATTTCTATTACAAAAATTGTACACCCTTAAACCGATATATATATATAAAAATGTAACCTTTGATCCACAATACAACTCACTGTTTCTATCTTCCAAAGGTATTATACTTCTTTTTTTTTTCCTTATCTTCAATTCTCATTCACTACTCCGCGAATTATTCTTCCAAAATGGTTTTTCTTGTTCTTTCTTTTCTTTTTGCAAATAATTACAACTGCTCGTTCGTTGAGCTGCAATTTCATCATTAACGAAACCTCATTTCCAAAAAAATTAAAATATTATTTAGTTCGTCTCTGTACCTAACTATATCAATTTTCCGTTGAAATTACTTGTTGGGTACGAGTATCATTGTTGGAGATATTAGGAATTAGGGATTGTAAATTACAAGTGTTTGGGTGTTACAGTTTTTTGTAACAAAAGTTAGATTGAACGATTTTTTTAAAATGAAATTATATTTACAGGGATATTAACTAAACAAAAAAACATACGAAGACTAAAATAAAAAATATTATAATTGCAAGAACCAAAATTTTTTTAACCTTAAATTTATTTTAAAATCGTGTGTGCTTTTAGTGAGCATAAAAAAAACAGAGAGAAAATAGAGAATTTATCTCAGCTTTGTCTAATGGTCATATATGATTTTAAAATAAAATTGAATATACAAGGTTAAGTTTGAAAAAAAAACTTATAGAAATAAAAAAGAATGCACTAAATTACATAGACTAAATATATATTTAAACCATGTTTTTTTTCTTGAAAATTAACTGAGGAAATTATTAATACAACTAACCAAAATAAAATTAAAGAATTAAGAAACCAAAATAAAAACACAAAAAACTTAATGATTAAATGTGTAATTTAACCTTAATTTCTTTTTATGAATTTACCAATATTTTATACAATCGTTTTCCCAACTTATCTTTGCTAATTTTTTTTAATCTTTTATATATATATATATATATATATATATATATATATATATATATATATATATATATATATATATATATATATATATATATATATAACCTTCAGATTATGAGAGAAAATGTCATAGCAATTCGGACTTTAACTAGGAGCTAACTAAAGCCAACAACATTACAAAAGGAACTGTGGTCTCCCCCAAATTTTAATTTGGTTTTGATGCAACACTTTTTCATTTTGGTGCATTATTTTTTGTTTTGTTTAAATTTATAGGGTAATTTTGATTTATTATAATTTTCAATCAATAATTTTGATGTCGTCAATATTATACATATTCTAAATATCTGAATTTTTTCATAATTATGTGCATATATGCTATTAATTTAGGTGTTGTGAGTTTGTTCACATATTCATCTTTTTTGTTTTTAGCAAAATTGAATTTATATTGTATCGATGTATTTTACAATTTAAATCGATGAATATAATTTATTTTAATAAAAAAAATAACTAATTAAAGTCTAATCAATAAATATTTCATTTAAAATTCAGACTTAGGTTTCTTTAAATGATTCGTCGTTAAGTGAAATTTGTTTATCACTTGATTTTTCATCATATATTTATTTCAATTTTTTATGCAACTTTTAAAAGTTTTAATTGATCAAATCTTTTATCTTTACTAGCAAAATATGTCGCACATGTTCACCGTGTGTGACTGCCTTCCCTAGTCATCCACGGGGAACTAGTCTTAGCCGTGCACCGTGACTCAGACACCCGACTGTTCAAGTGTCCAAGTATTTGACCGAGACGTCCTCATTGATTTTCTCTCAATAGACTCTTTGGACGAATTGCATTAGGACGGTGCCGGACCAATCCTTCTCAAAATGGCATAGCTCTGTGCTAAATCTCGAATTTCTTAAACCCTGGGACGAATAGGTACACGGTGGATACTGGGGGGGTTGGGAGGGAGGGACGAATCGAAGCGACTGGAGCTGAATCTGACTAATTTATATGTAGTCCTTTTTTTGATAAAAACTAATTTATTTACGGTGGATATTATTTTTGCAGTTTACTTAAACAAATATATAACAATTTATATAAACTATGAACATGTTTGGAGAATTGGGAGCAATAAAAGATGAAGACTTGTGAAATATGATTACACAATTTTTTCTTTACATGTTTAATATCTAAATTAAAGTGAAGTAAATAAAGCTTAAATATAATTGCAAAGAAAAAATTATTAAATATTCAATCTTATCAATGATAATTTATCATGTGTAAGCTAGTAATTTGTTCTAATTATTATAATTCAATTTCATAAAATAATAACTTATCATGTGTACGATAGTTATTTTAAAATTTATCTTACGTGTGATATTTTATTCTCATAAATGACGACTTGTCATGTGCATGATTATAATTTTGAAATTTTTATAAGTTAAAACGTGTCATGTGTATCATAGTTTACTTTCACAAGTGACAATTTATCTAGTGTATTTAGGAATGGAAATGGGTAGGGTTTGGGTAGGGTAGTATAGTACCCATACCAGTACCTGCAGTTTAAAAAAATACCCGTGCCCTTGCCTTTTGGGTACTTAAGTGCTCGTACCCATACCCATAAACCGCACTTTAAAAAAGAATATCGATAAATAATCGCTATTGTTGTGATTAAATTTAAAAAATTGGTATGAGTAGAGCATAATGTAAATTGGTATGATAGAGCATCATGTAGCTTGATATGTGTATAGGGACTAAAATTTATTTTTCTAATTTTTTTAATTATTAAAATTACATTTTTTTTATTAGGTCCAATTTTTAAGATTAGTACAGGACCTCCAAAATCTATTACTAGTATATTTTCGTGATGATTTATTTATGTGTTTCTTTTTTATGTGTTTCTATTACTAGTATATTTTCGTGATGATTTATTTATGTGTTTCTATTATGAAATGGAAGACCTAAATTCATTGATTTGTTTGGAGAAAAATGAGAGGTAGAAAAACATGAGATAATAGAAATGAAAGAGATAGTAGATAGAGATTGGAAGAGGAGATAAAGATGCATAGCAGAGTAGAGGGACATATGTGTATTTAAAAAAATCATATATTTAAAAAATATTTTTTCAAACAAACATGTTTTCTTTAAAATCATTTTTATGTCCTTTATGGTAATTTTGTAGTTTTAAAAAAAATCATTTTTATAAAATTGTATACAAACAAGTTAAAAATTATTTTACAAAAATCTCTAAAAAATAATCTCTAAATTATTTAAAGCAATTATTTTTATTTAAGCTCAAATAAATGCATCCAATAATAATAATAATAATAATAATAATAATATATAAGTGCGGGGCGGGGCGGGTTGGGTACTATAGTACCCGTACCTGCACCCATACCCGTTCAATTTTGCGGGTAATTACCCGTCTCCGTACCCATACCCATTATGCGGGTTTTTACCCTACCCATTGTGGGTTTTTTTTGCGCTTACTCACTGGGTCTTGGTCTAATTGTCATCTCTATGTATGATAGTTTAATCTCATAAGTAACAATTTGTAATGTGTGTGATAGTTATTTTAAAATTTGTCTCGTGTATGATAATTCAATTTCATAAGTTTCGTGTATGATAATTATTTTGAACTTGTCACGTGTATTATAATTATTTCAAAAAATTTATCAGTGAAAAATTTTTCTTGTATACAATAGTTCAATCTCATCAATGAGAATTTTTTCTCATGAATGATAGTTCATTCTCACGAGTAATAACTACTCCTGTGTTGGCAAATAAAAAAGAGTTTTTTTTGTATTTTTTTCTTTCTAAATGCAGTTTTGTTTTCCATTTTATCAAATTCGCAATTTTCATTTCCATATTTTGGTCCTCTATTTTTAAACTTGTTGACATTTGTTCTTTTTTCATAATTTGAATTTGGTGATGTGACAATCATTTTAGTGATGTATACATGATGATATGCAAAATCATGGTAATATGTAATTTAATTTTAACTTAAATGAAATAATACCACTTTAATAATTAAAAAATAGATAAATACCTTTTTTTTCAATTCCTTTTTTTTTTTACTTTAAAACTTTCAGAAAATTAAAAAACAAATGTACTTTTTCAAAATTACCTTTTTTGGTTATAAAATTTTCAAAAATTAAAATTGAAAAATTCACAAATGATTATTTGCTTTTCTTTTTCTAATGTAAAGAATTTTAGTGACTCTTTTTTTCCATTTTTTTTATTTCCAAAAATTTATAAAACATAAAAATAAATTTTATATTTTTAATTTTCAGAAATTTTTAAGGTAAAAAAAAAAGAAATTTTAAAAAAATTATTTAAGTGGTATGATTTAATTTAATTTCCACGTCACTACGAGGGTATGATTTTATTTAAAACCAAGCGTCTGCAATTTTAAAAATGAAAGGGCCATAAATGCTGAAAAAATTAGGAGATTAAAATTATAGATTTTAGTAAAATAGGGAGAAAAAACTGCATTTTAATTTTTTTTCTTCTTCCTATTGATACATGTTTAGAATATTTTTGTTTGTAAGTAAAAAAAAGAAAATGATTATGTTCAAAAAAAAAAATCATCTCATAAGTGACAACAAGCGAATATTTGATTAGAATATCCCTTTTTTTATTATTCAAAATGCTCATTTTCCAAAAAAAAAACCAAAATGCTCCATGAGTCTGCGATTTGCTGAAGGAAAAAAATTTTAGTTTCAATAGAAGGTCGCATCCTGGGGATGCGATCATATACTAGGTTCCTTTTTTTTTTCCTCATTTTAATAATTGGATAATTGTTTATTTAATAAATTAAAAATAATTAAAATATTTTAAAAAAAAATAATATTAATAAAATAAAATACATTAAATTGAAGAAAATAATTTAAAAATTAATTAAAAGTAATTAATAATTAAATACATTAAATTAAAATTAATAAAAATAATTATAATTAAAAAAAGAAGTTATATTAATAATATTAAACAAAATACATTAAATAAAAGAAAAAAAATACATCAAATTTAAGTAGATGTGCCAATAGCATTTGGACAATTTTTCCTAGTATGACCAGAGACTTGACATAATCCGCATTTTCTTGGTACTTTTTCTGTAGCATCCATTTATGTTTGAATGTGTTTAGTCTTTATGAACCTTCTGTAGGCGTTCAAAGTACATTATGGAAGCAACCTTGTTCTTCTAAAGAGTGTCATTAAAAAAAAGTTACAGCTCGACGACAATGTCACGATAACTGATATAGTTTATCGACACCTTGTGTTCTTTGGTGAAAATACAAAAAGATTTGAATTGATGAAGGTTTGCGATGATGAAGATGTTCAACTGATGTTTGATGTTTATGCACAGTGGTCATAACTCGGCACCATTGAGTTATATGTTATATTCCAGCATGGTCCTACTGTAACACCCCAAATTTTATGATAAATTATTTTATTAATGAAATTGAATTTTAAATAATTAATTTGGTGTTAAAATTATTTTAGAATATATGTTGATTAATTTTGAGATTAATTTTCTTTATATGTGGGCTTTCTATGATGTACTAATCTTGTACATATTAGACTAAAGCGTGATATAAATAAAAAATATTATACTATTTTACATATTTTTCTGAAAATAATAGTATTTTATCGTAATATTTTAAATAATAAAATTTTAGGTGATTTGACGTGTACGTAGTAAATGTGATTTTTTTGTGTGTTTGAATGATGTTAAGTGTGCACATAGTTATATTTCAATTATTTCTAATTAATTTATATTTTTAATTATTTATTTGATAAATAATCATCTTGAGATGTTAGTAACATTGTGATTGATTTCCTTTATTTTTATATATTTCCTATGACATAGTGGTTTTATGCATATTTATTGTGATTTAGTAATTAATATAAATTATTGATGTTATATTTATTTATTTTATAGTCTTGACTATTCTATTAAAATAGTAATATTTTTATGTGATTATTTTGTAAAATAGTTGTGGCCATAGGTTAGACCATATTTGGACTCCACGAAACATCCTCTTCCATTACCTATGTTTGGAATCGCAAACCTTTATACTTCAAAAAATGGGTTTTCACCCTCGTCGCGGTTGTGTTGTCGAGTTCCGGCCAACACGTTCATTGTCCTGAAAAACTAATAGCATTTTTGGATTCCTCTCATCGAAACTTCAAGAAGCACTACTCATTTGCGTGTTTCTGTGAAGTTGACGTCGGACCCTGTCGGCGCTCCAGCGCATCGGTGAGGCATTTCCCAATAACTTGTTTCACTTCGTTGTTAATATATTTCTTCGCCTAACATTCTTATTAATTATGTAACATTGATTTTTAATGTTCCGCATAAATTATCAGCCATGTTTCATTGACTCTGCAAATTTGTCGATGCATTTGGACTCGTTCGTTGCGCGTTGTTGACATGTCATGGTTGCTGAAAATTGTTCTGATCCTTATATCGCACGAAAGCGTCAAATTAAGGTATGGGGTGAGAGTAAGTTCGAATTCATGAGTGTACATTAAGTGTGATGAATGGGAAAATCGTATTTCCTACAATTCATTCGGGGCTTGCTACGTACGGCTGAATCCCTTTGAGTAATAATAGACTAATGAGAAAACTTGAATTTGTTGAGGTTAAAATATGAGTTAGAAACTTTTATAGGGTGTTGTTTGATTTGATTTTGAAGATTGTGTGGTAGTTGAATTATTGTAGAATTGTGTATTTGATGTATTATGTGCTTTGTTTATATCCACCATTGATATTGTTATATGATATAAAATGTGATGAATTGTAATTACTTGCATTGCATTTGATGTAGTGTGAGTGAATGATCTAGTATTATTATCTGTGAGTAAAAATCCTGTATTGTTGGAGCTTGTGTATTATAATGATAAATTTTGAATGTAATTTATGACTATGGAATATGCAATGATGATGTGTACTTGTTGACTTATGACGTTACCATCTTGATGAATATCGTGAAATGCATATTATGTTTAATTGCATAGTGATGAATTTGACCTGTGCCAATGATGGTTCTCTTAATGGAGTGAGTAGGCTAGGCCAACGAGGGGAGAATCTGAATGTTAATTTTTTGAAGTGGGGATTATCTTGTCATCATATAGGTAGGGCTTGACAAGCCTAGTGATTTCAGTGAAGTACAACTGAATGAGCCTGATCGTGGCGGTCTGCTGTTGAGCCTTAAGGCAAGATTGTTAGACCTTGGAGGTATTCGAGTGCGGAATTCCTAGGTGACTTGGAGGTAGCACTCCAAATGTTGGGAGCTACCATGAACACACGTTCACCTCGACTGTCACGTATATGTGTCTCGGGTTGAGTTGAGGGGATCTATGAGGACAGGGCCAATTTGAATTGTCCGTCCACTCATGTGGTGGCATAATATCAAGCCTCCTAACCAAGTACTTCAGAGTTAGAATGGTACCAAAGAAAGAGGAGGAGTCTAGAGTATAAGAGCATTACTTGATTTATGTGTTGACTTACTTGACGTTGTGGATTGTATCAATGTTTTACCTTGATTATTATTGTTAACTGTGATTTGATATGATACGGTGTTCAATTAATGTTTTACATGTTCTTCTCAATTATTTTATACTATTACATGTTTTCGAAGCTCACCCCTCGTTGCTTGTGTTTGGCGCTTGCGAGAGCGCAGTTATTTCAGGTTATTGGTTGGTGACCCATGCTCTGATATGTGATACTGGGTGGGAGTGATTGTTGTGATTTGTTGAGTTACGAACTAATTTATATTTGTGTAAACTCTATCGATCAATGCTGTTATATTTGATCTTTTATTCGGAAATAAAAAATTAATTGTCTCTATGTTTTGAGCATATTTTTATGTCAGAAAAATTTGTTTAATAAACCTCAGCTACATTTGAGTTAAAGGATTTTTAATTAAGAATTTTTATACAATGTCTCGTGTAAGTGTGACGTCTTGAGCCTTATATGTTAAAAAGAATTTTTTTTATATACTCTATTTTGGGACTGCTGCGAATCTTTTTCAAAACTAGTGCATTTCGCTTTCTATTTCAATTTGGGTTTAGGGTGTCTCACCTACATCAATAAACATTGATGTAGGACCATCGACATCAAACATGGCTAACCTCGACTACACCCAATCATTTGATCAAACACCCTTTATCAACCCGACTTATATTCTCCATCATAGAACTCTGAACCATACTCCAACCAAATTGAACAAACTCATCCGGATAGTTTTCAACTCCATCATGAATCTCCCCCAACAAGTCCACAATGTAATCTTCCACTAAGTTTCTTATACAATATCAACGAGGAAGAATTAGGCGATTACAGTTAAGAGGATGAAATATACTTCGATGAATCATCTGGTGATTCTGACAACGACATTGATGTTGACGAAGATATAGAATCAGAAGACCAACCTATCCTACCTGTATTCGATCCACCGTTTCACCTGAAGAACATAAATTTAGAGAATGTAGATCAATCAACTGCATTTGATCACACATTATTTAACGAAGTCCCAAGAGGAGATGAAACTCTTGCAATTGGAATGAAGTTTGCAAACAAGGATGAATGCATACATGCAATCAAACATTACCATTTAAAACAATAATTGAATTTTGCAGTACAAAAATCAGATTCAACAAGGTATGTTATTAAATGTTTAAGTCCAAATTGTTTGTTTAGATGTAGAGCTTCAAAATGCAAAAAGAGTGAATTGTTGGTGATTGGTAAATTGAATCTGCCTCATACATGCACAAATTCTATATTGTCACAAGTTCATCAGAAACTCGATTCTGACATGATATGTACAAGCATAACGCAAGTTCTGAAAGTGGATCCTTCAATCAAAGTTAAAGTCATTATTGATCAAATTTAGACTTTGCACAACTACACCGTAAGTTATAGAAATGCTTGGATAGCAAAAAATAAAGCGATCGAACAAATTTATAGCAATTGGGAAGAGTCTTACAATCAACTCCCACAATGGTTATTGGTTATGCGAACGTTTGCTCTAGGAACCAAAATAGAAATGGAAATAATTCCAGCTTATCATGAGAATAATTTGATAAGTGGGATAAGGATCTTTCATCAACTATTTTGGGCTTTTGATCCATGCATATGTGCGTTTAAGTTCTGCAAACCAACCAATTGTACAAGTGCATGGGACTTGGTTGTACGACAAGTACAAGGGAACACTATTGATAGTGGTTACACAGGATGGAAATGACAATGTAATTGCTATTGTTTATGCTCTTGTGGAAGGTGAGACAGGAGAGGGTTGGAGTTTCTTTTTGAGAAATTTGAGAAAATACGTCACTCCACAAGCCGACATTTGTCTGATTTCAGATAGACACGAATCTATCAAGAGTGATTATAATAATCCAAATAATGGGTGGCAACATCCTCCGTCCAAGCATGTGTTCTGAATCCGACATATTGCACAAAATTTTGCAAGGGAATTCAAGGATAATGCACTGAAGAAAAAAGTTATTTCTATGGGTAATAATTTAATTCTTTTTTTTTAATTACTGTAATTTTTTAATAATTTTTTGACGGATTGCTTGTTGTGTCAATATAGGTTACTCAATAAATGAGCCTACGTATAGATATTACCGACGTGAAATCGGTATAGTAAACTGGGAGACTATAAAATGGTTGGACAACATACCGCGAGAAAGTTGGATTAAAGCATTCGATGGAGGTAGTCGTTGGGGTCACATGACAACTAACCTTGTGGAGTCGATAAACGACGTATTAAAAGGCACACACAACCTTCCCATCACTGCTTTGGTTCAATCAATGTATTATAAAACGAGGACATTATTTCCATCAAAAGGAAAACTACACGCAACAATTGTAGCTTCTGGTCAGGTATACATGGAAAAATGCATAAATTTTATGAAATCCGAAATAAATAAATCCAATAGTCATAAATTTGATAGTTTTGATCGGAGAAACCATACTTTCATGGTCCACGAGACAGTAAATCTAAAAGAAGGGCGACCAATTGGTCATTTCAGTGTCAACTTTCCTACAAAGTGGTGCGACTGTGGAAAATATCATGTTTTACATATGCCTTGTTCACATGTTATAGCAGCATGTTCTAGCACAAAATATGATTATTGGAGTCTTATACCTGATGTATACAAGGTGAAAACGATATTAAAAGTCTACGAAGAACATTTCCAACCTATACCAAACAGAGGATATTGGCCACAATACGAGGGTGTTAAGGTGTGTCACAATCCTCAAATGCGAAGAGTCAAGAAAGGTCGCTCAAAGACTAAACGCATTCAAACAGAAATGGACACTACAAAAAAAGTACCAAGAAAATGTGGATTATGTCGAGTCTCTGGTCATACTAGCAAAAATTGTCCAACTGCTGCTGGCACATCTACTCAAATTTGATGTATTTTTTTTCTTTTATTTAATGTATTTTGTTTAATATTATTAATATAACTTCTTTTTTTTAACTATAATTATTTTTATTAATTTTAATTTAATGTATTTAATTATTAATTAATTATTAATAATTTTTATTAATTTTTAAATTATTTTCTTTAATTTAATATATTTTATTTTATTAATATTATTTTTTTAAAAAAAATATTTTAATTATTTTTAATTTATTAAAGAAACAATTATCCAATTATTAAAATGAGGGGAAAAAAAGAAGGAACCTAGTAGATGCTCGCATCCTCAGGATGTGACTTTCTATTGAAACTAAATTTATTTTTTTTCCTTCAGCAAGCGCAGAGCTCATAAAGTGTCCAAAAGGTGGAGCATTTTGGTATTTTTTTTTGGAAAGGAGGCATTTTAAATAATAATAATAAAAAAGATATTCTAATCAAATATTGGACAACAAGCATCTTCATACAAATAAACGGGAAGAAACAATTAATTTTCTTCTTGACATTTATCATTTTTTGAGCAAAGAAGTAAGTAGACAAAGTTGTCTTTATGTGCTCAAAATTATGCCCACACACATCCAAGCACTTAGAAACCATTCAGTGAAGCATTCTAAACTTAGTTTTCAGAGTACCAATGAAGAAGGTTTTACAAGCAGAAATTTCATTTGGATTGTCAAGAATTCTTTGAAGAAAAGTAACCTTTGTATCATTCATATTCCCTAAAATTTTCTCATCAAATTATATTTCTTCATAGGCAAATTAACAACTTCTTGTCAAGCAACAACATCAATCTTCGTTGAAATATTCTTAAACTTGCAAAAATAAAAACTGTATTCCTTTTTTAAGTCAAATTACAAAAAAGTTACGTGTTTGGTTTAAATGATGCAGGATTGAGCATTGGTTGTTGTTGAAAGTGGCACTCAATTAAGAAGACTTAGGATGGTTACTTACAAGCCAATCTAACTTGGGGCTGTTAGTTTTCAGTTAATGTAACAAACTTGTATATAAGTAGTTGGGCAGCAACTAGAAAAGAGAGTGAATTTTTCAGTTTTGCACAAAAACAGAAAACTGAAAGAAAACAGAGCATTTTGTACATTGTAATCATTTCATCTCATATAGTGATAATTTGAAGTCGGATTCAGTCCCCCAGACGTAGGAGTTTTATCTCTGAACTGGGTTAACAATTGTGTGTGTTCATTTTAGCAAGATTCAATTCTGTTTAGATTAAAAGAAACAAAACAAGAAAAACAGAGAACGATAAACAATCTCCGTTTTCAAAACTGATCAATCTCCGTTTTTAATTCAATCAATCTCCGCTGCGAAGCTCATTGATCTTTGGTTTTTTACAACAACTGGTATCAAGAGCTCGGTTTCGATTCAAGAAGATGGCATCAACAAAGTATGTACTTGAGAAATTCGATGGAAATAATGATTTTGGGTTATGGCTGAAGGTGTAAACACGTGGGGGGTTAAATTGTGTTTGTCAAACTTAATTACTTTTGCTGTTTTGTTAAATTTTGATTTGAATTATTCGATAAATAACTAATCAGATTCAGCAGCGGATAATAATAACATAATAACACATCAATTTATACTGGTTCACTGTTAACTAGGCTACGTCCAGTCCCTTCCTCCAGAAGGCCTTTTCACTAATTCAAACTCCTTTGAATTACAACACCATTGACCCTTCAAGTCAGTCTTCCCAAACAGCCTGACAACCCCAGACTTTTGAGGAACAACAACACCTTAACTAAACCAGCTAAGTCTTCTCAAACAGCCTGACAACCCCAGACTTTTGAGGAATAACAACACCTTGACTAAACCAGCCAAGTCTTCTCCTACCAATTTGACAACCCCAGTTTGAAGAAGGAATCTACACCACTATAATAAAGGTTTGGAACTTTGCAACGTTGCTTCTGGAAAGCTGTTTTCTGCACTTATTTTTGCACTCTTTTATTGCTTCTGGAAAGTTGATTGTTGCACTGTATTTCTCTCTCGAAAACACTTAGAAAATATTGCTCTTGTTCATTTGTTTTTCTCTCTTTTGAACTCTCAGATTACTTTGAATTGAAGCTTGAGTTCTTGTGTTTTTCGATGCTTTATTCTTCAACATTAAGTCTCTATTTATAGTTGAACTTTTGAACTTCACTGATGCTTTTCTTCTGGAGTATATTTCGATTAATCTGTTTTGAGAATATTCTGGAGTAGTTTGCTCAGATTCTGTTTTGAGTCTTTTGCTCACTGATCTGTTTTGAGCATTTTTCTCAGATTCTGTTTTGAGCCTTTTTCTCCAATTCTGTTTTGAGCATTTTTCTCAGATTCTGTTTTGAGCATTTTTCTCAAATTCTGTTTTGAGCCTTTTTCTCCAATTCTGTTTTGAGCATTTTTCTTTGACAGATTCATCTGACGATATCCTCTGGTGACGTCATCTTTTGATTTCTGCTTCTGGTGACGTCATCTTCTGATCTATTCTTCTGATGACATTTGTCATTCTTCTTCTAAGTCAAATATGTTATTTTCATAAAATACATTTGTTAACATCAAAACTTTAATTGCAAGAAACAACTTCGTTCCAACAATCTCCCCCTTTTTGATGATGACAAACAATGTATTTTTGATAATACTTTTTCTTTCTTTTGACTTTGACTCCCCATAAGACTAAGCTTCATTTTATATTTTCTCCCCCTAAGTCTAATGCCCAAATATCAAATACATCATCTTCTCCTATGCGCAGATATCAAATACATCATACATCATCTTCTCCTCCTTTCAAATAAATCATCTTCTCCCTCGGATATTTTATCAAATATTACATCTTCTCCCCCTTTGTCATCAGACAAAAAGGATTAAATGAAGAAAAGAGATCCTCTGTTTTTTTTTTTGACTATTTTTTTTAAAAATAAAAGTACACGAAAAATAAAATAACATAAAAATTAAACTAAGCTATTAGGTTAGGGATGAAGATAAGATTAAGGTTTTTCTTGATAAATTCAAACCTATCTTCAGGTAGTGGTTTAGTGAATATGTTAGCCCATTGATGTTCAGTGTCTACAAACTGAATGTTGAGTACTCCTTTCTGAACATAATCTCTGATGAAGTGGTGTTTGATCTCTATGTGTTTGGCTCGAGAATGTAGGATAGGGTTTTTGGTTAGGCAAATTGCAGAGGTGTTATCACAATAGATGGGTATGTTAGATGAGATTCTCTAGGATCAGATTGAAATCGAGCACATACACACACACTAAATATGATACCAGGTCTAGAAGTAGTAAGGTAGAGTAATGATCCTATCATTCCTCTGTAGATTTTCTGGTCAACTTTTGTTCCTGATTCATCTTTATCAAGTGAACAAGTAGCATGCATTGGTGTAGCCATAGGTTTGCAATCACTCATCTTAAACTTCTTGAGAAGTTCCTTTGTATATTTAGTTTGGTGAATGTAAATACCTTCTGAACTTTGTTGAATTTGTATTCATAGAAAGAACTTAAGTTCTCCCATCATACTCATTTGAAATTCATGCTGCATTAATTCAGAAAATTCTTGACAAAGAATGCCATTAGTTGATCCAAAAATAAAATCATCAACATAAATTTGAATGATCAAAATATCATTTTCTATTGATCTGCTAAACAAAGTATTGTCTATTTGTCCTCTTTCAAAATTATTTTTAATTAAGAAATTACTGAGTCTATCATACCATGCTCTAGGTGCTTGTTTTAACCCATACAAGGATTTTCTAAGTTTAAAGACATGGTTTGGAAATTCAGAATTTTCAAAACCTGGAGGTTGTTTAACATATACCTCTTCACTCAAATAACCATTGAGAAAAGCACTTTTAACATCCATTTGAAATAATTTGATATTATTATTTGCAGCAAAGGACAATAAGATACGAATAGCTTCTAACCTGGCCACTGGAGCAAATGTCTCAGTGTAATCAATGCCCTCTTGTTGACTGTAACCTTGTGCCACAAGCCTTGCCTTGTTTCTGACTACTTCGCCTTTTTCATTTAGCTTATTTCTGAAGACCCACTTGGTTCCCACAATGTTCTTCTCTGGTCTTGGAACTAGATCCCACACATCATTCCTCTTAAATTCATTTAACTCTTCCTGCATTGCAATAATCCATCCATCATCTGCCAATGCTTCACTAACAGATGTAGGCTCAATCGATGAGATTAAACCAAACAGACTTATATCTTTTAATGATGATCTGGTTCTTAAAGAATCACTTCCACTTCCAATGATCAGATTTTCAAGATGAGATGACTGGTATTTCCATCCAGATTTCTCTTCTGACTTCTCATGACTGGTTCTGATTTGATCAGGTTCTTCCTTTGAAGATGTGTCACATGCTTCTGATTTATTTGTATCCTTCACTTCTCCAAATTCTGCTGGTTTATCTGCTTCTGCTGGTTTGTCTGTTTCTGCTTCCTCTGGTGTTGTTCAATCTGTAATATCAACATCTTGCTTTGACTTTGCAGTGTCAAGCTTTTCATAATTCATATGGTGTTTTATTCAACATAGACCTAATAAAGACTCTATTCTGAATATAACATGCAGTGTTGATTGCTTCATCCCAAAAATGTTTTGCAACATTTAAATCATTTAACATAGTTCTGGCCATGTCTTGGAGTGATCTATTTTTTTTTCTAACTTATCTTCAGATTTATCCTCTGAAGACTTGTCAGGTTCTTCTTTCATCTTCCATCTTTTCAAGCTCTCTTGGTTTGTCTACATCAGCTTCTGGTTCTGGTAGATCTGTATCAGCTTCTGGTTCTAGTAAACCTGCATCGGTTTCCTCTGGTTCTGGTAAACTAGCTTTAGTTTCCTCTGGTTCTGGTAAACCAGCATCAGTTTCCTCTAGTTCTGGTTAACCTACATCAGCTTCATCTTGCTTTGACTTTTCAGATCAAGCTATTTGTCATATAACATAATACAAATCAAATAAAAAAATGAACTCAATACAGCCAAACCATTAATTCTGCTTCTGGTAGTTTCTGCTTGTTTTTTAAACAACTGAAATACTGTTTCTGTTGAAGTGTTCACATCACGTGAATCACTTGGTTCCTCTGACAGTTTGAAAACCTGCAGAATACTTATCTAGCTTTGATTTTTAAGATCAAGCTTCTTGTTATCATATTAAACATAAATATCTAACAATAATAGTATTTACAGCAAGATGTAATCTCTATGTCAACAGTTTCAGTTTTACTCTAAAAATCCTCTTGTTTCTGATTTTCAGATTCTGAATCTGTATATTCTATGATTAGATGGTTTGGATGAAGGAATTTGAATTCCCTTCCTGGTTTGTAATCTTGATGAATTTTACTGGAGTGTTTGAAGAACTCTCCATATACTAACACTTCTCTTTCTGCTGATATATCATGTTCCTCTGATAGTTCTGGAACTAATGATAATTCTGATTCTTCTGGTTCTGGAACTGATAGTAATTCTGATTCTTCTGGTAGTTCCAGGTTTGTTGATATGAGTGATTTCTCTGTCTGTTCTGATCTGTGTGATATGTGTGATTTCTTTGATATTTCCTGTTCCTCCTATGATTCTGGTTCTGATAGGTATTGTGTTGACCAGTTCTTCTTCTACCAGAGTCAATTGGCTTCTGTTTGGTAGATGTTGGAACATAGACCTTTTTCCCTTCATATATTGCCAGCATCCATTGACCAGGCACCATGACTGGTGTTTCAATTTGGTTGCTTAGAACATCTGCAACATAGACAATTTTATCTTTTGGTACCCAAATCTGGTTGGGTCCAGGTTTGTTAGTCTTGAAAAGTTTCTTGTTTTCCCTTGTATTTAGCATAGGACAAGACACTTTGGAATGACCTTTCTTGTAACAAACAGTACACACTATATCAGAGGGAACAGGTTTAAGCACAGGTTTAGATTCAATTATAGTTTCTTCAAATCCTATACCTCTATTTCCATTCCTACTGACTCCATAAATCATAGAAGCATATTTGCTTCTTTCCATACCATTAGCAAGAAATTCTTGAAGAACTTGTTCATGTATATCAGAATTACTTGTGGTATTTTCAATTGAGGTTGAATTATGGTCATTTTTTAGAGTTAGACTTTCAACTTGAAGTTCAGCAAAACTGTTTTTCAAATATACATTCTCTGTTTTCAATTCTGCAATGTCAGTTTCAAGAATGACACTTTCTGTTTTAAATTCTGCAATCTGATTCTTTAAAACATTAACTTCTTCTATTAGATTTGTATTTTCTTTCTTAAGAGTTTTCAATTTTAAAGATAATTTGTAATCATTCAGAGCAGTAATCAAATCAGATCGAGTGAATTCAAAATATACCTTAATTTCATCATCTTCTAATTCTCTTCCAGAATCAGATTCTGTGTTGGATCCAGAGTTGGTGTGAGCCATCATAGCCAAATCTGCTTGTTCATCTTCAGATTCATCAGAATCATCCCATGTAGCCATCATGCTTTTCTTCTTAGTTCTGAAATCTTTCCTCTGGTACTTTCCTTTCTCCATATTTGGACATTCTGACTTGATATGTCCAGATTCATTGCATCCATAGCAGATGATACCTTTCTTATCGTTTGTATCATCACTTCCTTTGTTGGACTGATTGAAATATCTCTGGGGAAATTTATTCCTTCTGTTATGCTACATCTTTCTGAACTTCCTGGATAAGAAAGCAATTTCTTCTTCCTCTGAGTTCAGACTTTGATCGTCTGAATCACTATTTTCTGATGTTGCTTTCAGAGCCTTTTTCTGCTTGGATTTCAGGGCTAGAGTTTTGTTCTTCTTCTTGGGTTCATCTTCTTCCAACTCAATTTCATGTGATATGAGAGAGCTGATTAATTCTTCCAGCTTTAGAGTATTTAGATCTTTAGCTTCCTGAATAGCGGTAATCTTTGGTCTCCACTTGATTGTCAAACTTCTAAGTATTTTCTTTACATGATTTGCAGTAGTGTAGCTCTTTTCTAGTACGCTTAATCCTGATACTAGAGTCTGGAATTTGGAAAACATAGTTTCAATGTCTTCATCTTCTTCCATCTTGAATAACTCGTACTTCTTGACTAGAACGTTAGCCTTTGCTTCTTGGACTTGCTTACTGCCTTCGTAAGTCAGAATCAGACTATCATAGATGCTCTTCGCTGTTTCTCTGTTAGTGCGTTTGTCGAACTCCTTGAACGTGATTGCATTGATCATAAGCGTTCTGGATTTGTGATGCAACTTGAACATCTTCTTCTGATCAGCATCCATATCTCTTCAGGAAATTTTAACACCATCAGCATCTTCTAGAGCAGTATAACCATCTTCCACCAAGTCCCAAAGTTCAGGATCTTATGAAATAAAAAAACTTCTCAGCCTGTCCTACCAGTATTCAAATCGTTCTCCATCAAACAGAGGTGGTCTGTTGATGTTTCCTCTAGTAGCTTCTTCATTGAATCCGGACATATTGATCCCTTTGATCTTTCCTCAAACACTGTAAAGTGCTCAGCATTGAGACCGAGCTCTGATGCCAATTGAAGGTGCAAACACGAGAAGGGGGTTGAATTGTGTTTGTCAAACTTAATTACTTTTGCTGTTTTGTTAAATGTTGATCTGAATTATTCGATAAATAACTAATCAGATTCAGCAGCGGATAGTAATAACATAATAACACATCAATTTATACTGGTTCACCGTTAACTAGGCTACGTCGAGTCCCTTCCTCCAGAAGGCCTTTTCACTAATTCAAACTCCTTTGAATTACAACACCACTGACCCTTCAAGTCAGTCTTCCCAAGCAGCCTGACAACCCCAGACTTTTGAGGAACAACAACACCTTAACTAAACTAGCTAAGTCTTCTCAAATAGCCTGACAACCCCAGACTTTTGAGGAATAACAACACCTTGACTAAACCAGCCAAGTCTTCTCCTACCAATCTGAAAACCCCAGATTGAAGAAGGAATCTACACCACTATAATAAAGGTTTGGAACTTTGCAACTTTGCTTCTGGAAAGTTGTTTGCTGCACTTATTTTTGCACTCTTTTATTGCTTTTGGAAAGCTGATTGTTGCACTGTATTTCTCTCTCGAAAACACTTAGAAAATATTGCTCTTGTTCATTTGTTTTTCTCTCTTTTGAACTCTCAGATTACTTTGAATTGAAGCTTGAGTTCTTGTGTTTTTCGATGCTTTATTCTTCAGCATTAAGTCTCTATTTATAGTTGAACTTTTGAACTTCACTGATGCTTTTCTTCTGGAGTATATTTCGATTAATCTGTTTTGAAAATATTCTGGAGTAGTTTGCTCAGATTCTGTTTTGAGTTTTTTGCTCACTGATCTGTTTTGAGCATTTTGCTCCGCTTCTGTTTTGAGCATTTTTCTCAGATTCTGTTTTGAGCCTTTTTCTCTAATTCTGTTTTGAGCATTTTTCTCAGATTCTATTTTGAGCATTTTTCTCAGATTCTGTTTTGAGCCTTTTTCTCCAATTCTGTTTTGAGCATTTTTCTCTGACAGATTCATCTGACGATATCCTCTGGTGACGTCATCTTCTGATTTCTACTTCTGGTGACATCATCTTCTGATCTATTCTTCTGATGACATTTTTCATTCTTCTTCTAAGTCAAATATGTTATTTTCATAAAATACATTTGTTAACATCAAAACTTTAATTGCAAGAAACAATTTGGTTCCAACAATGGCGTCTCAAGATGAAAGCGTTGCTGGTTCATCAAGGTTTGGCAGAAGCACTAGGAGGAGAGAAAGACATGGCATCCACGTTTTCAGACAAGGAAAAGAAGGATATCACGAACAAGGCTCATATTGCTTTAATCTTGAGTCTTGGAGACAAAGTTCTAAGGGAAGTGTCAAAAGAAACCTTGGCAGTAGGTATTTGGCTTAAATTGGAATATTTATACATGACTAAATCACTCGCGAACCGTTTATACTTAAAACAAAGGTTATATACTTTCAAGATGCAACCTGGGAGGTCAATTGAAGCTCATATGGATGAGTTTAATAAGATTGTGTTAAATCTTGAAAATATTGATGTAAAATTGGAAGATGAAGATCAGGCCCTGTTGTTGATAAATTCATTACCAAGCTCTCTTGAAAATCTGTGTGATACACTTCTTTATGATAGAGATTCTTTGTCATTAGAAGAAGTATAAGCTGCACTAATATCAAAAGAATTAAAGAGGAAGTCAGATGGGAAAGAAGAAGGCAGTGGTGAAGGGCTGTTTATCAAGGCTAAAATAGGGAAGAAGAATCAAAAACAGAAGAATAAATTCAAGAATAAAGAAAAGGACAAGTCTAAAATGAGGTGTTTCATATGCAATAAGGAGGGACATTTCAAGAAAGAATGCCCAAATTGGAAAGGAAAGAAAGGATCAAATAGTGATGATGATTATGGAAATGCTTTAGTAGCGTCTAAAGGATATGAAATCACAGAAGTTCTTATGGCAAATTAAACTGAAATCATGGAGGATGATTGGGTTCTTGACTCAGGGTGTTCATTTCACATGACTTCAAACAGAGATTGGTTCATTGACTACAAAGAAACTGATGGAGGCAAGGTTATCATGGGTAACAAATCAGTTTGCAAGGTAGTTGGGATTGGCTTAATCAAGCTGAAGATGGAAGATGGAACTATGAAGATTTTATCAAAAGTCAGGCATGTTCTAGAGCTGAAAAGGAACTTAATATCTCTGGGAATGCTGGAAGAAGCTGGCTGTTCATACAAAGCAGAGAAAGGCACTCTAAAAGTCATAAAGGGATCATTGATAATCATGAAGGGAAAAAGAGATCATGGAATCTATCTTCTCAATGGTAAAGCAGTGACAGGAACGGCAGCAGTGGCAGTTCAAACATCAAGCAAAGCTAGCTTGTGGCATCAAAGGTTGGGACATGTAAGTCTAAGGGGAATGCAAATTCTGGACAGACAAGGCATGCTAGGTGGGGACAAGATTGGTGATCTTGAATTTTGTGAGCATTGTGTGTATGGAAAGATGCATAAGGTCAAGTTCTCTATAGGGAAATATTGCTCAAAAGAAATTATGGAATATGTTCACAGTGATCTCTGGGGCCCTGCAAATATTGCTTCACATGGAGGTAACAAGTATTTCATTACGTTTCTTAGGAAGGTGTGGATTTATTTGTTAAAAAGTAAGGGTGAAGCATTCAAAACCTTTAAAGATTGGAAATCTATGGTTGAAAACAAAACTGATAGGAGGATTAAGACCTTAAGGACATACAATGGTCTTGAATTCTGTAGTGAGGAATTCAGTAGTTTTTGTAAAGCTCGTGGTGTGAACAGACATAGGACTGTGAGGCACACACCTCAGCAAAATGGACTAGCTGAAAGGATGAATAGAACCTTGCTCGAGAGAATGAGATGCATTCTATCCAATGCAGGAATGCCTGCACAATTTTGGGGTGAAGCTATTCATACAACTTGTTATTTGATAAATATGAGTCCTTCAACTGCAATTGAACTAAAAGCCCCTCAAGAAATGTGGACTGGACATGCAGCAAAGTACAATCATCTAAAGGTATTTGGATGTGCTGCATATTACCATGTAAATAAAGGGAAGTTAGTTCCTAGAGCAAAGAAAGGGTATTTTGTAGGATATCCAAGTGGTGTGAAAGGTTATAGAATATGGTGTCCTGAAAGTAGGAAATGTATCATCAGTAGAGATGTTAAGTTTCATGAAGCTGATCTTTATAAGTCTTTAATCAAGGCTGGAAATGAAAGTACACATCAAACTGGAGATGGGGGGAGGTTTGATCTTGAGGTGGAACAATTTACAGAAACGGAGAAAGATCAGCAGAAACTCAGAACGTTCTCCGTTTCAGAACAGCAACAACCAAGAACATTCTCCATTTCAGAACAGCAAGACAAGACTGATACAAACCCAGCAGAACATGATATGTTTCCAAAACAGAAATTAGATGATTATAACCTCATTAGGGACAGAGAAAGAAGGACATTAAAACCCACTCAAAGATACGGTTATGCAGATATGATCAACTATGCATTACATGCTGCTGAAGAAATCAACCAAGAAGATCCCAAGAACTACAATGAAGCTATCAGGTCTAAAGACAAGGACAAATGGATTGTAGCTATGAGTGAGGAGCTAAAATCACTGGAGAAGAACAACATTTGGGAACTCATACCTAAGCCTGCCAACTCCAGGATTGTAGGCAGCAAGTGGATTTTCAAGAGGAAAAAGGGAATTCTAGGAGTTGAACCACCCAGGTTCAAAGCAAGGCTAGTAGCAAAGGGATTCACTCAAAGGGAAGGTGTAGACTACAATGAAATATTTTCTCCTGTAGTCAAGCATGCATCTATAAGAATAATTCTATCCATGGTAGCACACTTTGACATGGAGTTAGAGCAAATGGATGTCAAAACAACATTTCTCCATGGTGATCCGAATGAAATAATTTCAATGCAACAACCAGATGGTTTTAGGACTCAAGGGAAGGAAGACTGGGTCTACCTACTAAAGAGGTCACTCTATGGGCTAAAGCAATCACCAAGACAATGGTATTTGAGGTTTGATTCATTTATGCTTAGTCAAAGTTATGCTAGAAGTAATTTTGATAGTTGTGTGTATTATAAACAAGTATCAAAAGACATACATTTACTTGCTGTTATACGTGGATGACATGCTAATAGCATCTAAAAGTATGAAAGAAATAGGAAAGTTGAAAGGCCAACTGAAGAAAGAATTCAAGATGAAGGATTTGGGGCCAGCCAAGAGGATACTATGAATGGAAATCATCAGAATCAGAGAACAAGAAAAACTGATAATTTCCCAAAAGAGCTACATTGGGAAGGTTTTAAATAGATTCAATATGAGTGAATCAAAGGCAGTTAGCTCTCCACTAGCAGCTCACTTCAAGCTTTCTTCAGCCATGTCACCAAACACAAATCTGGAAGCCGAAGATATGAAGACTATTCCTTACGCAAGTGCTATAGGAAGCATCATGTATGCTATGGTCTGCTCAAGACCAAACATTTCTCATGTTGTAAGTATCACCAGCAGGTTTATGGGAAATCCAGTAATGAATCATTGGCAAGCTGTTAAATGGATTCTAAGGTACTTAAAAGGAACTCAAAGCTTGTGTTTGGAATACAGCAAAAGTTCATAACCATCAAAACCAGTCCAAGGATTTGTATACTCTGATTTTTTTGGAGATTTAGATAGAAGAAGATCTCTCACAGGATATGTGTTCACAGTGTTCAACAACACAGTCAGTTGGAAAGCTAATATTCAACACATAGTGGCATTATCAACAACAGAAGCAGCATATGTTGCTCTTGCTGAAGCTGAGAAAGAAGGAATTTGGCTGAGAGGATTTATCACAGAACTTGGTGTCAAACAAGAGTCGGTTTGCATAAATTGTGGCAGCCAAAGTGCCATTCATTTGAGTAAAAATCAAATGTATCATGAAAGAACCAATCATATAGACATTAGACTGCATTTCATAAGGGATGTCATTGAAAGGGGTGAGATAAATGTGGCAAAGGTGCACACAAGTGACAATCCAGCTGACATGTTCACAAAACCTGTCACACTTAGCAAATTCAAACACTGTTTGGATATGCTGCAGATCAAGTCCAGAAACTGAGATCAAGGACTAAGAGGATCTGATTTGAAGAATCACATGTTGAAGCTTCTCATTTGGTACCAAGGTGGAGAATTGTTGAAAGTGGTACTCAATTAAGAAGACTTAGGATGGTTACTTACAAGCCAATATAACTTGGGGCTGTTAGTTTTCAGTTAATAAGTTGTAACTACTTTTTGTAACAAACTTGTATATAAGTAATTGGGCAGCAACTAGAAAAGAGAGTGAAATTTTCAGTTTTGCACAAAAACAGAAAACTGAAAGAAAATAGAGCATTTTGTACATTGTAATCATTTCATCTCATATAGTGATAATTCGAGGTCGGATTCAGTCCCCCAGATGTAGGAGTTTTATCTCTGAATTGGGTTAACAATTGTGTGTGTTCATTTTAGCAAGATTCAATTCTGTTTAGATTAAAAGAAACAAAACTAGAAAAACAAAGAACGATAAACAATCTCCGTTTTCAAAACTGATCAATCTCCGTTTTTAATTCAATCAATCTCCGCTGCGAAACTCATTGATCTTTGGTTTTTTACAACAGTTGTATTATTTTTTCAGGTTTTTTTTTCTTTCTGTTTCGTTGTTACGAGGGACTTGGGAATGGGTTGATGCAATGTAATGCCAGATGTAAAAAAGGGAGAGGTTTTTTGAGTTTTTTCTATTGTTTCTAAATTGCCTGCTTATATAACTTAGTTAGACCACTTTTATGGTTTTTATTAATTCAAATAATTAATTTAATTACTACTGGGATCAATAAAAATTAGTAACATGTAAATAAAAATCGAAATTACCAAAATTTAGATAAAATTAGAGTAGGAGACAAATAATTAGAAAAGGGAAAGATTGAGGATCAAAATCTCTAAAAAAACACGGGATCGAAAATCAGACAATTAAAAATTTTGGAGGATAAAAAATGTATTCAAATTAAAGGTAATTATTTTCCTACACATTTTCATTTTTTTCTTCATATTTTCTCGCTTCTTAAAAACTTCTCAAAAGATTTTTTGGTTTAAAGAGGAAATGATATAATTACCACTATAATTTCACACATAACTCAGATTTGAATCTGGAATATGATGTTGAATATAACAATATTGATAATTTAGCTAGTTGAACAAGGACTTAAAGACTCATATGGAGATTTAATGTTACGTGTTTTATGATAAGAATATGATTCTTACATTAATATATACATTATATTAATCAATTTCTTACATCTGAAGTCAACATTGAAGGTGCAAACACGAGAAGGGGGGTTTAATTGTGTTTGACTTAACTTGAATACTTTCCTGTTTTAATACTTTCAAAACAAAACTTGATGTATAATTAAAATAGAGTTAGCAGCGGATAAAAACAAAAATAAAACTCACAGATTTTATACTGGTTCACCGTTAACGAGGCTACGTCCAGTCCCTTCGCCTTGAAGGATTTCACTAATTCAACCTTGAATTACAACCTTGCTACTGACCCTCCAAGTCAGTCTTCTCAAATAGTCTAACAATCCTAGACTTCTTTGAGGAAAAACAACTCCTGTTCTTCAGCCAATCTGACACCCCAGATTGTAGAAGAATTCACAACACTATGAATCTAATTGCTAAGTACCTTGCTACCCTTTCTGAATCCCTCAGTTTGTAGACTCTACTTCAACAACTTAGATACAACCCTATCTAATTGCCAAGTAACCTGCTACCTCTACTGACTCCCTCAGATTGTAGACTCTACTTCAACAACTTAGATTTGCCACAGTGGAAAGAAAATAACCGAGTACTTGCTTCTTGAAAGCTGAAACTCACAATTGACTTATATGAAAATTTGAGAGTGGTTGCTTTGGAAGTGTATGACTCTTTTGTGATTTTCGATGGTTGAGTATTCTGCCTTGAGCCTCCTTTTATAGATGCAGATTTGGGCCTCTTCCAATGCTTAATTTCGAGCTGAATCTTGCTGGATTCTCTTGCAAAAATAACTTGACCAATTGGGCTTCATTTAAATAAAAACATATCTTCAGATTTCCTTTCAAAATAACTGGCCAATTAAATCCTTTCATTGCTTCCCGCCACACTCCTGATTTCCATGCTACTCCACTTTATTTTTATAACAAATCTTTTGTAATACTTTGATAAAAATAACATAAGATCTTCACCTTTAATCCCCATGATCAAATCTGCACCATTGGATCTTCATGCGATAGTCCACAACTGGACCAACCTAATTGATATGCTGTGATCCTCTGATTTCGGCCATTCCTGGACCACACATCCTAACCCTCTGATCTTCTGATTTCAACCTTCCCTGGACGCGCACCTGATATGCTAAAATCCTCTGAATTCGGCCTTTGCTGGACTGCACAGTCTGTCCCTCTGATTTCGGCCACCACTGGGCCATGGTCTGATTTTCTGGACTGCACAGTCTGTCCCTCTGATTTCGGCCACCACTGTGCAGTCCAGCAAAGGCCGAATTCAGAGGATTTTAGCATATCAGGTGTGCGTCCATGGAAGGCTGAAATCAGAAGATCAGAGGGTTAGGATGTGTGGTCTAGGAATGGCCGAAATCAGAGGATCACAGCATATCAATTAGGTTGATCCAGTTGTGGACTATCGCATGAAGATCCAATGGTGCAGATTTGATCATGGGGATTAAAGGTGAAGATCTTATGTTATTTTTATCAAAGTATTACAAAAGATTTGTTATAAAAATAAAGTGGAGTAGCATGGAAATCAGGAGTATGGCGGGAAGCAATGAAAAGATTTAATTGGCCAGTTATTTTGAAAGGAAATCTGAAGATATGTTTTTTATTTAAATGAAGCCCAATTGGTCAAGTTATTTTTGCAAGAGAATGCAGCAAGATTCAGCTCGAATTTAAGCATTGGAAGAGGCCCAAATCTGCATCTATAAAAGGAGGCTCAAGGTAGAATACTCAACCATCGAAAATCACAAAAGAGTCATACACTTCCAAAGCAACCACTCTAAAATTTTCATATAAGTCAATTGTGAGTTTCAACTTTCAAGAAGCAACTACTCTGTTATTTTCTTTCCACTGTGGCAAATCTAAGTTGTTGAAGTAGAGTCTACAATCTGAGGGAGTCAGTAGAGGTAGCAGGTTACTTGGCAATAGATAGGGGTGTATCTAAGTTGTTGAAGTAGAGTATACAAACTGAGGGATTCAAAAATGGTAGCAAGGTACTTAGCAATTAGATTCATATTGTTGCGAATTCTTCTACAATCTGGGGTGTCAGATTGGCTGAAGAACATGAGTTGTTTTTCCTCAAAGAAGTCTAGGATTGTTAGACTATTTGAGAAGACTGACTTGGAGGGTCAGTAGCAAGGTTGTAATTCAAGGTTGAATTAGTGAAATCCTTCAAGGCGAAGGGATTGGACGTAGCCTCGTTAACGGTGAACCAGTATAAAATCTGTGAGTTTTTATTTTTATTTTTATCCGCTGCTAACTCTGTTTTAATTATACATCAAGTTTTGTTTTGAAAGTATTAAAACAGGAAAAGTATTCAAGTTAAGTCAAACACAATTCAACCCCCCTTCTCGTGTTTGCACCTTCAATTGGCATCAGAGCTCGGTCTCAAGGCTGAGCACTTAACAGTGTTTGAGGAAAGGTCCAAGGGGTTCAATATGTCAGAAGAATTGGGAGGCAACATCAACAGACCACCAATATTTGATGGAGAAAGGTTTGAGTATTGGAAGGACATACTGAGAAGTTTTGTCATATCTCAAGATCCTGAATTATGAAAGATGATAGTCAGAGGATACACTGCACCTACTGATCCAGAAGATCCAACTAAGAAACTAGACTTGGATGATATGAAACCAGATCAGATCAGAGTACACAGACTTCATCACAAGTCCAGAACCATCATGGTCAGTGCAATCACAAATAAAGAAACAGCAAAGAGTATATTCGATAGTCTGGTTCTGACCTATGAAGGAACCAAGCAGGTTCAACAAACAAAGGCTAACATATTGGTTAGAAAGTATGAGCTGTTCAAGATGGAAGAGGATGAAGACATTTACACAATGTTCTGCAGATTCCAGACTTTGGTATCAGGACTAAAAGTATTAAACAAAAGCTATACCACTGAAGATCATGTCTGGAAAATCCTGAGAAGTCTACCAAAAAGGTGGAGACCAAAGGTTACTTCAATTCAGGAAGCTAAGGATCTGAGTACCTTGAGGTTGGAAGATCTGATCAGCTCACTCAGGTCTCATGAAATAGAACTAGAAGAAGATGAACCTAAGAAGAAGAAGAATCTGGCTCTGAAATCGAAATAGAAGAAAGCTGCAAAGGCAGAATCAGAATCAGAGGATAGTGATAGTGACTGTGATGATATGGCATACTTAACCAAAAAGATGGTTAAGATCTGGGAAAAAAGGAAGAAAAGAAACTTCAGAAAGAAACATAACAGCAAGGATAAGGAAGAATCTGACAAGAAGAATATTGTCTGTTACGGATGCAATAAACCTGGACATATCAAGTCAGAATGTCCAAATTTGGAAAAAGGCAAACAGCACAAGAAGAGTTCCAGATACAGAAAGAAAGGTTTGATGGCTTTCTGGGATGTATCAGAATCAGAGGAAGAATCTTCTGATGAAGAAGAGGCAGAAACAGCAAAGATAGCTCACATCAAGTCTGCTTCTGGACCTCATAAAGGCACGAATTTCAGAAGGAAAACATGCAGAAGGAAGAATGATCGAAGCAATCATTCGGGAAAATCTGGAAGCACGTCAGAGGAAACAATTCTGTCTGTGATGGCTCATACCAACTCAAGTTCTGAATATAGCTCAGGCTCTGGAACAAAATCAGAAGATGAAGACAATGAGGTATTTTCTGATCTTTCTAAATCTGAATTAATTGAGACTTTAAAAGACTTGTTAAATGCAAACAATAAAAGGTCTTTAAAACTGAAAACTCTTAGGGAAGATAAGGAAAATCTAACCAAAGAAGTCCAAGTTTTAAAGAATCGAAATTCTGAGTATGCAACTGAAAACAAAAATTTTAAAACTGATGTTGCAAGACTCAAATCTGAAAACCAAACTCTGAAAAGTAATAATTGTTCCACTTCTGAAACTGTTTGTAAATCTGATATGCATGAGCAAGTTTTTCAAAACTTTATTTCCAATGGAATGGAAAGAAGTAAAAATGCATCTATGATTTATGGAAACAGTAATTCTGGAAAAAGATGTCTTGGTTTTACAGAAACAATTACTGAAAATAAAGCTGTTTATTCTGATGTTTTATGTAGCGTTTGTGCCAAGAAAGGTTACTCTGAATTATTTTGTCCAATGGTAAAATCTGAACAAGATCAGAGAGCTGTTACAACTAACAAACCTGGACCCAATCAGTTCTGGGTACCAAAAGATCAAATTGTCTATGTTGCAGATATTTTGAGCAACCAGAAGGAGACACCAACAATGGTGCCTCGACAATGGATGTTGGCAACGCACAAGCAGAAGAAGGTTTATGTTCCAACATCTACCAAACAGAAGCAAAGTGACTCTGGTAGAAGAAGAACTGGTCAACACAATCAAAACCAGAACCAGAATTATAGGAGGAACAGGAAATATCATGGATATCACTCGTATCAGAACAAGAACTGGAACCAGAATCAGAACTGGAACCAGTATCAGAACTGGAACCAGTATCAGAGGAACAGGAACTGGAACCAGAACCAGAACCAGTACCAGAAGCACATAAACTGGAACCAGAACCAAAACTGGAACCAGTATCAGAGGTACAGGAACTGGAACCAGAACCAACACTGGAACCAGAACCAGAACTGGAGGCACAGAAATTGGAACCAGAATCAACACTGGAACCAAAATCAGAATCAATACCAGAACCAGAAGTTGAACAGGTATCAATATCAAAGGTTGAGGTATGATCATCAGAACTACTTTAATTATCAAAATAAGTATGATTATCAGAATCACCATAAGTTCCAGAATCACCAGAGGAATATGGTGTATGAGCCAAAACAGAAATTAAAGAATCAGAATCAAGAGAGTTCTTCAAACTCTCCAGTGAGATTCATCAAGACTACAAACCTGGAAGGGAATTCAAATTCCCTCATCCAAACCATGTAATCTCAGAACATATAAATTAGGAATCTGAAAATCAGAAGCAAGAGGATTTTCAGAGTAAACCTGAGGCTACATCTTGCTGTAAATACTATTATTATTTAATATTTACTGTGATAACAAGAAGCTTGATCTTAACAAATCAAAGCTAGATAAGTATTCTGCAGGTTTTCAAAACATCAGAGGAACCAGGTGATTCACACGAATTGAACACTCAGAAGAAACAGCATTCCAGTGGTTTCAAAAACAAACAGAAACCACCAGAACGCTGTCTTTAAAATGAGATTTCAATTTTTTTTCCAAATTCATATTCTTATCAACATCAAATATCATTTACATATCAAATTTATATTCTTATCAAATTCATATCAAATTCACATTCACATCAAATTCAGATTCATATTCGTAGCAACAAATATCAACAATATCAATTACAAATTCACAATATTAATTATATATATATTCACCGCAACAAATTATAAGTTCATGACAGTAGCAACAAATATAACAATATTGACAGTAACAACATATTCACAATATCAATTACATATTCACAACAACAAATATCATGCTAGTTCAGTAGCAATTTCCAGCAATTTCTTTCTTTACCCTATTGTAACAAAAAATAAAGCAAACTAATTAGAATAATGATCAATTCACACCAAAATATACAATAATAGTTTACAATTTCCAGCAATGTGAAACTCACCTATTAACAAATTATATAACTTTAAGTTGGAGCACATACTGACACCAGTGTTCTTTTATTTCAATTAGATCACTTTTAGAGTATGTTGAATCGAAGTTGTCAAAGTACTATGCGATATAACATTTGAACATAAATAAGTTAGAATCAAATATATATATATATATATAGTTTATATATGAAAATCAAAATATAATGAAAAGCTAACTCAGAAAGAAATGACTTGAGGCAATTGAATATAGTAAAATGAAAATATAAAGAAATGGTTTAAACATCTTTTACTTGTAGTTGTGCAATTGTTAACAACTTCAATAATGTTCAACAAGCTTCATTAATTTCATATGATGCTTCATAATTAATTACAACTATCAAATCAAAACAATCAAAAACACCAAAACAAATCATAGTCATACAATAACGCATTCAGTAATTTGAGGGATGCCAAACATAAAATCAAATGATTTTGGAGCACCATACAATCAACAAAAGCAACAAAGGATTTAAATCTGAATACATGAATTTTCAACTTCAAGTGACATCAACAAAAGATTTCAATAACAGTCTACAACTGCAATTTGTGACAACGACAATAACAAATTTTATACATATGTTACAACCACAATTACGACACATTATTTGACTGCAATATTTCATAATATCAATGATCACAACACGATAATTAATTAAAAACCACAATCTCAACCTATAAACAAGACATTTGTTATGATAAAATAAATACCAAACAAACACAAGTTTAAGTGTATCGAGCCATTAAATCACAACTACATTAAGTGCAATTAAATAAGCAACAAGCATACCAACAAATCAATGGGAAGAGACTCAAGCCTTGATTCCGATTGACACTCTTCAATTCTCAGAGTTTTCGGCGTCCCCAGCAAACCACTCTGTTTAACCAAATTAATAGCGAAACCATAAGAGGACTTTTATCAAACACTTTACTGTCATTAACCTCACTCTTCTCCTCGAACTTTTATCAAACACTTTACCGTCATTAACCTCACCCGATCCCGAACCTAAAGACTTATTACACCGAAGTTGAGCAAGAGTTCCAGGTTTCAAATACTTGTTCCCTGAGCTCTTCAATTTTTTTCTCCCTTTTCCAACCTTCCAATTTCTTTCCTTCGGCGTCACTTTCTCCATCGCTATATCACTGTAAAATTTCAATTTGAATAAATAGACTCAATTCAACCTGAAAAAATACATAACCACCAAAATTGAATTCACTATAAACTATCATAATAAAAGAAAAACAAAAATAAAACAGAAAATTAATTATTAAATAGAAATTTCAATAAAATGAAGAAAAAAGAAGAGAACTCACGTTAGAGACAACAACAATTTTATCAAGTAACAATTTATCAATTTTAGAGACAACAACAAATTAATAAATACAGTACCTGAGACAACATTCACTCAGTAGAGGACGATTCAGCGAGAAGATGGCACACAGTAGAAGAGAGGAGGGTCCGTAAGGTTTGTAAGGAAGAACGTATTAAATATGTTTTTATTTATATATCAAAATAGAACATATCGAACAAATTTCAAAACATAACAGATTTATCATCTAACATTTTATATGATTTATCATGTAACAATTTATCAATTTTAGCGACAACAATAAATTAATAAATACAGTACCTGAGACAACAATCACTCAGTAGAGGAGAGGAATGTTCGTAATAGGGTTCGAAGGGAGAGAACGTATTATATATGTTTTTATTTATTAATTTATCAAGTATATATAACTTGAACTGAACTTGTAATTTTACAGCTCTTTTGTCCATAAGCACTGTAAAAGGCTTTTAAAAATTAAATTTCAAAACATTTATAGAGTTTACAACACTTTTATACAAAGCGCTCTTAAAAGCGCTGTAAATATAGTGTAAGAGCGCTATATTTTACAGCGCTTTTATGTGAAGCGCTCTGGAAGCGCTGTAAACATTATGTGAAATCGCTATGACCCTACAAGCGCTTTTCTGTAAATCCTAAATCTTTCATGACCCTACAACAACGCTTTTTCTAAAACGTTTGTCATTAAAGCGCTCTTGTATCCTCCGTTAATTTTAAAATATTATACAACAACGCTTTTAGTTATAAAACGCTTTAAAATGCGTGTTATAAAAGGCCATTTTTGACGTAGTGATCCTTTCTATTAAAATAATTATTAAATATCTCTTAAGCCAAATACGATCTACAACTAAGTTAAAAGGGATTCCAATATATATATTATTTGAATTAGATACTCAAATCTTTCTTAAAGGCTATTGAGGCCACTTATCCCATTAAATAAAAAAAAGGGTTTTGACTCAAAGTAAGCAAATGAATCCACTAGGCAGTTGGATATTATATTTAAATTGACAAACTTCATCTGAACTATAACCTTAGCACATAGGCCCTACTTCTGTTATTTTCATTATTCTTAATTAGTTCTCTAAATTAACACTCTTTCGAACATTGAAGGAATCCGAAAGCAAAGAGTATTGAAGTAATCCGCAAGCAAGGAACATTTTTTTTATATGTTGTAACATTTCAAATTCTATAATAAATTATTTTATTGATTAAATATAATTTTAAAAATTAATTTAATGTTAAAATTTATTTAGAATATATGTTGATTATTATTTTTTATTATTTCTCTTATGTGTGTGGGTTTTCCCTTGATTTGATAATTGTATACATATTTGATTTAATGAAAAATTTAAATTATAAATATTAAATTGAATTATTTTATTTATTTTTCTTAAAATATTGGTTTTTAAGCGTGGCTATTTAAGAGAATAAGATATTTGGAGGGTTTTATGTGTAGATGTGTATTAAATATTTGTAGTGATATTTTTGTTTTCATTTGACTAAATGATAAATGTGTGAATAATTATATTTTGATTATTTCTGACTATTCTTTATTTTAGTTATTTATTTTATAAATAATTATCTTGAAATACTAGTAATATTGTTATTGATTTCATTTATTTTTATATACTTGCTATAACATGATGATTTTATACATATTTGTTGTGATTTAGTAATTATATAAAATAGTGATGTTATATTTATTTATTTTAACTATTCTCTAAAGATGGTAGTATTTTAATGTGAGTATTTATAAAAATAATATTTTAGTAATTGTTGTAATAATTATTAGTGTGAGGGTTACATATATTAGTAATATATATTTTTTAAAGATTGATTACTTTAATTCTTCTATTTTTAAAAAATATTAGTTTTGAAATATTAATTATTTTTTTTAAAATAAATTGTATTTAAAAAAGTGTTAAAATTAATTTTGATAATTATTAGTCTTGTTTTAGAAAAATAAAATAAAGAAGTAAAATGTATTTAATGAATTATACTATATATAAAAGCAAAATCTAATTAAATAATTACTAAAAATAACAAAAGGTACTATAGCAAAAGAGAGAGAGCAGCCTCTACGGCTCCTGCACCGAAAGAGAGAAGAATCCGTGAAAACAAAGCATTAGTCCAGCAGCACCAACCCAAAATCTGTTCCGTGGATCGATGCCCGTCCTATACATTTTTTTCTCTCCATATGTTTAGCTTTCTTGTTTCTCTCCAAAAGATTTTACTTCATTTATGAAATAAAGTATTTTGCACAATTTTTCTTCACCCTAAGTCTGATTTTGAGGGAAACCAACGACAAAACGACCTTGTAAACAACAAGTACTTTATCCATGAATTAGTTTGTATGATTTATGGTAAGTTTTTCTGGATCCTATTTCATAATTGACGCTTTTAGAGTGTGCTATTATATTTTATTTTTAACATTTACCCATAAACCGGTGAATTCAACCGTATGAAGAATGACTAGTCAAAGGAGCAAAAGCTTTTCGCTTGTTGACTCGAATTATTGTGTGAAAGTATCAAAATAAAATAAAGGGTGAGAGAGTTTATGCTCAGAATAAATACTCAATCTGAAGAGATAATATCTTCTCTCTAAACAAAGACTAAACCTAATTTCTCTCAACTCTCAACTTCACTCCACACCCCAAGATTGTGAGTTTGTGACAGCGGTCGTAGCCTACCAAATGCTACCACCCACTACCAAATGTTAGGGTTTTGTGATTTACTGATTTTAGGAACTTATTATCTATTATGATTTAATCTAATGATAGAGTTTTAAATTTTAGGAACTCATTACTCATTTAGTAGATTTGTTACTGATTTGCTTCAAAAAATGTTAGAAAGATGACTCTTTCTAAATAGAAAAAAGGTTAGTATTAAGTTGAAGTTGCATTTAGATGTTATTTACAATTTACTTATTTTTATGAATTTAAATAAAATATTTGAGTTTTTGGTATTTCATTATGTAAAAATATTATTTTGAAATCTTATAATTTTTAAAATCGCATTTTTTATTAGCGGTCCAATATTTTAGATTCGAACAAAACCTCTAAAAATATTAAGACGGCCCTGTTTGTGATTGTTGCTTATGAATATATGATCTTCATGATATGCGAGGTGAAAGTTTTGATTTTTATGATGATTGTTTATGAATATTTGATTTTCATGATAAGAACATCTGATGTATACGATCTTAGTGATATTTGAATGAAATATTGATTTAGCTTGTGATTTTGAGGTTATAGTATCTTATTATTTTCTTGAATGTTTTGATATAATGTATGTGTTTGATACGACTCTATATTGATTACTTGCACTTTCTCCTTACTTACGTTATATTATCAACAAGATTTTGAAACTCTCCCATTTGTTTTTGCGTGTGCGCGTTTGCAAAAGCACATTTCAGATTGCCAGATGATGATCAATGCTTTGATAAGTGATACCAGTAGGGAGTCTTCTATTGTATTTTATCGAGTCTTGAGTTGACATATATTTTTATAAAATTATTGTCAATCAAGTATCACCTTGTAATTAATTATGTCTTTTGACTAGGATGTCAACGATGTATTTTTCAAAAGAGAGTAGTTTACTCTATTTTATTGTTATAGTAAGGGCATCTAATATTATTTAGAGTAACAATGTGTATTTGTTTGAATGTGATACCTTAAACTATTATTTTAACTTTTTTAATGAAATTTGAAAGGACATTTTGAAGTGGCTAGAATATCACTAGAAGGGGGGTTGAATAGAGATATTCGATGTTTTAAAAATTCTGTTTTAGTTTTAAACTACTGTCCTCTTTCAGAGGATGATTATCAGACGTTGAAATGTAGAGAGAGAATAATGACACACGAATTTTTATACTGGTTCACCCAATGAAAGCTACGTCCAGTCCTCACAGACATGTGAGTTTTTACTAAGTATCAAAAGCTATCAGCCTCTCACTGAAGTTGATTACAAATCGTGTATTCTATAGCTTCACCAAGCTTACAATTCTTTCTTTCTGATTTCTCTCAAGTGTTACTCACTTGAAGTTCTAAAGATGATATGAAGTAGTTTGATAGGAATTACTTTCTACAAAGATGAATCAAAGATCTAGTGTATGATTATAGAAAGCTTGAGGGGATATTGATAATGCTCTTGATAGCCTCTTGATATTTTCTTTTTTGCTCGTGTAGTTGTGTGTCTTGCTGAAGAAGAGCAGCCTTCCTTTTATAGAGAGAAGGAAACTTTCTCTTCAAGAAAATTTTCTTTTCTGACCGTTTTTCCAAGATATAATGATCCATAGTTTTGTTTTGAATGTACAGCCTTGCCATTGAATTCTGTCCTTTTACAGCCTAACACTTGGGAGGTTACTTCTTTACATAGAATTCCAGGAGGTTAGATCATTCCATACGTTTTGACAACTGGCACGTGCTCTTTTCTGGTTCCAAGACACGACCCTTTTCTGTTCGCGAATGATGCAGCTTTTGATACTTTGGAACTGTTAGTTGTTCTTAATGTAAGAGGATGAAGAAGCAACTAGAGTTTATCCTCTGGTAATTACCTTCTAGTGTCTGAAGTTCACCTTATGGTATTCGTCTTCTGATGTTTACCTTCTGGTGTTTCATCTTCTGATGTTTACCTTCTATAGTTCATCTTCTGATATTTATCTTCTGGTGTTTATCTTTTGGTATTCATCTTTTGATGTTTATCTTCAGGTTTTTAACTTCTAGTATTCATCTTCTGATGTTTATCCTGTGAAGTTCATCTTCTGATTTTTATCCTCTGATGTTCATCTTTTTATCCTCTGATTTATTTCTTCTGAAATTCATCTTCTGATGTATATCTTCTGATGTTCATCTTCTGGTTTTTTGCTTCTGGTTTTCTGCTTCTGGTGTTCAACATTGCTTCTGGTGGTCTGCTTCTGCTTCTCGTGTTCTGCTTCTGCTTCTGGTGTTCTGCTTCTAGTGTTATGCTTCTGATTCTGGTGTTAAAGTTTTGCTTCTGGTGTTCTTCTTCTGGTGTTATGCTTCTGGTGTTCAACTTTGCTTCTGGTGTTCTGTACCAGGTGTTTTGCTTCTATTTTTTCTGTTTTAGATGTTTTGCTTCTGTTTTTCTGTTCCAGATGTTCTACTTCTGGTGTTTTTAACATCAGATTTTCTGTTTCAGAAATTAATGACTTTGTTTCCTCCATACGTTCATTCTTCTGGACAGGAGGTTGCGATCTTTGGATCCTATTCCTTTCTTAGTACAATACTTAAATGCACGCATTAGTGTAATCATAATCTTAAGATAATTTTGTTATCATTAAAAGAGATTTTTTCTCAACAACATTTATTTTTTAATTTAAGTGATTTTCTTTCTGCTGCGAATTTGCCTCTAAAAAGTATTTTAAAAAAGCAACTATTAAAGTATTTTGGTTTATAGTATCACATACGTAATTGCTTAGAGTGTGTTTAATTTGTTAAAAAAACAAGGGATTGGACAAGACAACTTTTACGTACCGTGTTCGATTTAGAAATTAGTCATGAGACTGGACAAAGGAAGAGATTGAACAAAAACATAAATTATTGTTCCTCACTAAATGTTGCGTGTAAATTTAGTTGTGCGATTATCCACAATCCAAAACAAGTAATAAAATATAAGTTAAGTATTGTTCCCACAATTATTGATTATATCACCTATTTCAATGTTTTTCTAAACAAATAATTTGATTGTTGTAAAAATAAAAAGAACACATTTTTTAATAACAATTTTGAGATAATTTTAAGATTAAAAATGCAAAGTTAAGTAAGAGATACCGGTTCGAATTTGAGATGTCAAAGGGTAGTTAAGGATTTAACGTGGTTATAATTCTGTTTGCATGCGCTAGTATGTTGTAGCATGATATAACATTCTTGCGACTAGATTGACCTTAGGGGTTATAGTCTATGCCCTTGATTTTTCAGACTTTTATCCTTATATAAGACAAATATAGTACATTATCTTTCCTCTTTTCGGACCTTTTATCCTTTTTCAAATAAATATTTCATTGGCCCATTATCCAAAAAGCAAGGACACGTAATTGATCCAATAAATTTATCCTTATCCTTAGCTGAAAAGTCTTCAAAATTAAAAACAAAATTCACTCTCAACTGAGCCCACAATTATGCGCACCTTTGATACTTTGTAGTAATGCACTAGAGTGCGGCAATAACTTGTAGCATGTTCCCATATTTATCTATTAATTGTTTGCTACACAGATAAACACAATCCATCATTAATTTAACTTAAAATGATTCTAATTCACTTAAAAGACACTAATACTTAATTAATTGACAAACTGAATCTACTTATGTAAATAATCCTTTACAACAACACAAGAATATCACGAATCCTAGCTAAAAATAGGGTTAAAAACTCATATTTCTATGAATTATCACTAAACCATGAGACAATTTTTTGTTTAGTGTACAAACAATAAAAAATACCAAAATATCTTTTTTATTTTCTACTAAAAAATTATTATCACTCTATATCTCATGTCTCTCTCCCTATCTCTCTGTCTCACACACTTTTCTCACTCTCTTATCTCTTTGTCTCTCTCCCTCTTTCTATTGGCTCTCTCCCTTTCTTTCATATCTCTCCCTCTTATATCATTCTACACTCATGTATCTCTCTCTTTCTCCCCCCCATATCTCTCTTTAGTGTCTCATGTATCTCTCATTCTCTCTCATATTGATCCATCTTATCTCTTTCTACACTTATGTCTTTCTCGCCCTCTCTCTTATCTTTCTCTATCCCTCTCTCACCCTCTTTCTTATCTTTCTCTATCCCTCTCTTATCTCTCTCTCCCCTCTATCATGCATTTCTCCCTCCACATCCCTTTTATCTCTCTCATTGCTCTTTACTTTCTCTCCCATCTCAAAATATCCTTTTTATAACACCTTTATAATATTTGCATTCATAAAAACACACACACACACACATATATATATATATATATTAATAAAAGGTATTATAGTAAAAATTATATTATTATGTCATATGCATAAATATATATCAAACAAGGTGCGGTGCAAAATTGTCTATCTTGTAGATCAATTATCAAACATAGTAGAGTATAAAAGTTGTTATGTACAAATATGTGTTATCCAATACTACCTATTTTACGAATGGAACACACCCTTAAAGAATAAGTAATAACGATAAAGAGTTATTAGCTAAATTACTCGGTGAACTTTCAAATTTATCAATGTAATACTCTAAGTTTCCTCTTAATTTATATTAGTAATATTACTATTAATTTCTTTTACATGTGTATTTGTCGTTGCTTGATAATTTTATACATGTTTGCCTAATTAGTAATTTATCTAAATTGTTGATATTAAATATATTTATTTTGTTTTACAAAATAAAGTATATTAGCTTTAGATTGTTATTATTTTTTGTGTAATAAAGAGAGTGAGTAAGGAAAGAAACCACAAATCTATGGATACATCAGACTCAACATCATTTCAACCCATCACTCTCACCTCAGCTTTATCTCTTCCCAGATCATGTAAAAAGACTGATTCCCATAAAATAGAAAACCTTGTAGAATATTCATATGTTCCAGACGATGCCAAAATTACTGAAACTATACCTCCCCTCTTAAGCCCTTACTACATCTTCAAAAGACAAAGGTCATTTACCAGATCAATCAGGAACCTAATTTCGACAAATCGGCCTCACATGAAGGAGTACGTACAGTCATCTAGACTTGACCAGTGCAGCCTTAAAGCAACAAACCAAGAACAGTATGTTGATTTAGAGATTCCCCAGAGTCTCATAAATCATTGGAAATCTGAAGGATACACAGCTTTACACTTTGAAGCTGTGAGGTTAATCCTTTCTCTTCATGGAAGGAAAAATCAGCCTGTGTTTTGCAAAATAGCTCTCCTTGACTCAAGCTACCTTCATTATGAGAATGCTGTAATTGGGACCATACTAACTTCACTCCATGCTGGAAGTGTAGTGCTTACCATCTTCCCAAATTACAACGTAAGCCTCAATGATAGCACTCTCTCCACAAGATTAAAAGTTCAAGTACAAATCACTAGATCTGACCAGGTTCCAGAAGCCTTGTCTGGTACCTTGCATCATCAAATAATTTACCGCCTCCAGAATCACTCAATAGATTTGCCCCTCTCAGGATGCTCTTCTGATTCATTGTTGGTTGTCACCAACAGAGAAGAAGACATACCCTCGATTGTCCAGATCCCAAGAAGGATCTCAAGAGAAGAGTTAACCCAACTGATTCCTTTAGAATGGATAACAAACTATGAAAAAATCCACCAGGACAGAAGGCCTATACAATCCCAAGAGGCCACCTTCAGGAGATCTGTTGATAGGTCAGTCAAAACAATCTTCAAAAAGCCAGAAGAAGGACCAAGTTCAACTCCTATCTTTCAAACCATGATGATCCAGCCAGTGCTCCAAGAAGATTGGTGTCCAATTTATGCTGTCACAGCAAAAGGAGAACCCATCTATACTGACAGAATAGATGGACATTTTATCTGGGACGTAGATCCCAACATGTGTGACCCTGAATGTGATTGCTGGATGCATGATGACGATATCGACAGAGATATCATAATCCCCAAAAGGAAGAAAAAAGGAGCATGTAAACCATCTCCTCCACCACAAAGGAGATCTGACCCTGATAATGGTCCATGGGTAGGAATCCATAAAAAGGCTCATCCCCTTCCATTCTATGAAGAAGCCCTTAAGGTTCTTATAAAAGAAAACCTTCTACCACCTAATGATCCCGATCTCGTTACATGGTCTCCCACAGACTATTGTAAGCCAGTGAATCCTCCAAAAAATACATAACCAATCCCATGTTTTATGTTCTCAGCTTCAACTTCACAATATGACCAACATTTCCCAGTTCTAGAACGAAAAATAGACCCCATCACAAACAGATCATCTAAACCATTCATACAACCAAATGAAGTCCAACCCGATGGAAAACTTAAACCTTTAACCCAAGCCGAGGAAGTTTTAAATTGGCAGTCTGAGAATATGGTTGCTCAAAACGATATTCTCCAAAATCTTGACAAAAGAATGGACAAAATCACAGAAAGGATGGATGAGACAGATGAAAATCTCAAGGTTTTGTCCCAAAAGATGCAAAAGCATTATAAAAACCTCAAGGCTCAAGTGTCACAACTAGACCAAGACTTAAGAAATATGCTAGAAGAAAGAGCTTTTGGCAAAGATTTTGATCACAAGGAAAGAGAAATCAGAAGACTGCAAGGCCAAGTGAAAGAGATTGATGATTTCTTAAAAGATTCCAAGGAACAAAAACCTAAACCTGCTGAAGATTCCTTTTTTAATCCTCCAACCTTTCCTACATATTTTATGCAACCCAAAAAACCCTCTCCTTTTTATTCCTCACATGCCTCGTCACCTCCAGACTATGCCAAATATATACCTTCTGCTTATAGACCGAAATCCTTCAGAACTACCTCTTCAACACATAAATCAAAAGGAAAGACTGCATGTATGAGTGTATCATCCTCTGATTCCCAAGGCGTTCCTGAGTCACCTCCTCCAATATCCCAAAAGGAAGAAGTTCTGGACAAAAGTTTTCAAGCCATGGCTATCACAGAAAATAGGGAGTATTCTCAAGGAAATTGCTCCTCTACAGAATCTTCTGCAGAAAGTAATGAAGATTCCTCATCGGGAAACTATTCCTCTCAAAATACATCCACCACTGATGTCTCAGGATCTTCCTCATCAGATTCAGAATCTAAAAAAAATCACATGAATATTTCTAGACTTTTTATGGTGAATGTAAAAGAAGAAGGGTCATTTTATGAAGAGTCATTTGAAGAAACTCCAGCTGCTGAAAAAACTAAGATAAATAGTGGTCCCTGGTTCACACTTGATGATATACCTCCTAATCATTGGAGGAAAAGACTCCTTGAATTTGGTGCATGGCTGGATACACACCTAATGAAGATAGGCGTAGATCCTTACAAAATCATTGAAGAATTTTGCTACAGAATGACAGGAACATTAAAAGAATGGTATCATAATCTTGGTACATTCAAGCAGGATGAATTCTACAGATTAGAAAATATTGCTGCTGTCCTTGGTGTTCTTCACAATGAATTCATTGGTGAGATGGAAATATTTGATAGGAAGAGCAGGCAAAAATTCTTTGAAATTAAATGTTGTTCACTCAAAGTAAAAGACCTTGAAAAACATTTTCAGAGAATGTCACAAAGGTACTATGTGCCCAATGGGTTCAACGACCCTAGTCTCAAAAGTACCTATGTGTCCTCACTACCACAAGAACTCCAGCCTGAAATCCACAGGATGATAGCAACGGCACAAAAGGATGTCCAAACCATGAGTCTTGGTCAAATTCATCAGATAACTTTGGAGGCACTTGAAAAATTATGCAGACTACATCAACATTTCTCATAGATCATTGAGCAGAAATCCAAGTTCACAAAGGCATGTCAAAAACCTTACTTGGAAATAAAATGTAAAAGTAATAAATGCACCTGTTCAAAAAAGAAGAAACATCAGCAAAAGTACATCAAACCTTCAAGAACCATCAACAGAACGAAGAAGGGAAAAAGCTTGAAGTTTTTTAAAAGGAAAAAATTTAGAGAAAAAAGAAAAGGCCAGAGATGCTTTGTTTGTGGTGAAAAAGGACATTTTTCAAAAAATTGTCCCAATAAGGCGAACAAAGTGGCAAAGTTGATTAACTTTCTCCAACCTCGAGAAGGTGATCTAGAATCTCTGTACTCAGAACAAAGTGCTGCTGATGAAGAAACAATTTTTGCACTACAAGACTCCTCAACTGAGGAAGGATCCCTTACTAAGTCAGGAGATGATGAATACTTCCCTATTTACTCGTTCAAAGAAATAGGAAGTACTCTGCCTACTCCTCCTCTCCCTTGCGTTGAAGTCCAAGTCCTTGTGTCAAAGTTTTCTCATCCTAAGAAGGCCATAGCTTATATGGACATTGGTGCTCAAATAACAATGATAAATCCAAACATACTTCCCACCAACGCATGGGTAAAACATGTTGCATATTTTGTGGTAGCAGATGGAAAAGTTTTCAGGATAGACCTGATGACAAAAGAAAAAATAGGAATCAGATTATTCCCTTAATGCATAGTCTGGACTAAGGTTATTGGCAGCAATCTCCCAAACAAGGACATCGTTGTAGGAATGGATGTGTATTCAGCTGCAGAAAAACTCCAAATTCTTCCAAGAGGAATTAAATTCAAGAGAGAATTTAAACCATATTCTGAAATGTTAAAGTTGTATTCTCTCGCAAAGGTTCCTGTTGGATATGAAAGAATTAAGACTAATTTGCTCAAACTTTGTGCAAATAGTCACGAGAAATTTTCTCATCCAAAACCCCTATGGAAGAATGAAGAATTCTTTGTCCAACTTCCATTTAAACTCAACAAGGACATTAACCCAACTAAGGCTAGTCATCCAGGAATGAGTCCATCAGATTTTGCATTAGCTAGAGAAGAGTGCAATCAATTACTCAAACAAGGATTGATAAAACCTACTAAGTCTGAGTGGGCTTGTCAAGCATTTTATGTTGAAAAAAGATCTGAAAAATCAGGGGGAAAAAGAGGTTGGTAATTGATTATAAGCCTCTTAATCATTTTCTCAAGGATGATAAATTTCCCATTCCAAAATCCTCCTCATTAAATGTTTTCATCAAGGATGATCAGATCTGTTCCAAATTTGACATGAAATCGGGGTTTTGGCAACTAGGGGTTGATCCTAAAGACCGTTACAAAACAGCATTCTGTATTCCTAATGCACAATATCAATGGACAGTATTACCATTTGGGCTTAAGGTGGCTCCATCACTATTCCAAAAGGCCATGACCAGAATTTTTGAGCCCATTTTAAATAGTATTCTCATCTATATAGATGATGTACTATTATTCTCAAAGGATGAAAAACTCACAAACAATTATTGGACCAATTTTTTCAATTAGCCCAAAAGTATGGAATGATGCTTTCAGAGAAGAAGAGCCAATAAGCCCAAACTGAGATTGATTTTTTGGGAATGCACTTCTCCTAAGGAAAATATCAACCTTAACCTCATATTGCTCAAGAGTTACTGAATTTTCCAGATGAAAACCTCACAGTCAAACAAATACAACAATTTCTTGGTATAATTAATTATATCAGAGATTTCATACCCAAGCTTGCCAGATATACAAGTCCATTGGCACAGTTACTCAGGAAGAATCCTCCACCATGGGGAACAAAACAAACTGAGGTAGTCAAAATCTTGAAAAAGATTGCTCAAACTCCACTTGCCTTAAAAATTCCAGGAGATGGAAAAAAAATTTTACAGACTGATGCTAGTGATCACTATTGGGGAGCAGTCTTAATAGAGGAAATCAATGGGGTAAAACACTATTGTGGCCATGCCAGTGGACAATTCAAAGAAGCTGAAAAAAATTACCATACTACTTATAAGGAAGCACTGGTTGTCAAGTTGGGGATTCAAAAGTTTGATTTTCATTTAAGGGGTTATCATTTTGAAGTTCAGATGGATCATTCTTCTTTCCCAAGGATTCTCAAATTCAAGAATAAAATGCCACCAGATCCTCTAACTCTTCGTCTCAAAGACTGGTTTTCTAGGTATGATTTCACTGTAAAACATATCAAAGGAAATCAAAACTTAATCCCTGATTTACTTTCCAGGCCAATGAAACCTATCCAGATTATTACCAACACCCACATATTTCCTTTAATCCTCATGGTAAAACCACTACCAGCCCATGCCTCTATAAAAAATTTTCCTCCTGGAATAAATTCTTCCTGCTCACTGTCCCAACTCAAAGAATATGCCAGAAACAACCTTTTTTATTTTATGGCAAAAATCATAAAAAAGGAAAAAAGATTTCCGGAACATTCACCTTTCCTCCCAGATACACCTTTTTATTTACCATTTATGTTAAATCCAAATGCAAATTTTACTGAAGATCATCTTTAGTATATTTGGTGTGCCACCATTTTGTATGTTATGCCTATCTTTGTCCCAACTAAAGCAATGTGTCAACACCTGATGGACCCTAAAAATCACAAGTCATTAATTTGGACTGCACTCGAATGGTATTCTCCTCTAGAATGGTGGAGAAATCAGATTGAACCAGTCTTAAAAGAGGTAAAAGAAAGAAAAATGGCACCAGAAGCTATTAGCAAACTAAAGATAGTTTTCATTGTGCACAAGCCATATCAGATAGATCCCAGGACTAAAATCCTCATTTGTAAAAATTATGCTGACTTATGGAAAACTATTGATGATTATCCTCCAAGCTTAAAAGTTACCAAAGATTTAATGGATTATATCAGTTTTATTAATCTCCATGACAGAGGAAACACTCAAACAGATACTACATGCATAAGTCATGGGAATCTTCCACTACAATTCCAACCAGTCAATTCACAGGAAGTTGGAGAAAGCTCCAGAAAGGCCTCTCAACAAGAACGAAATTTTCAGATGAATATTGAACTACAATTCACAAAAATGAATTTTGAAGAAAACCCAATAGAGACAAAGCCTTCAGGGAATCTTGATGAAAAAACCATAAGAAAAATAATAGGAGACACCTGGCAACATGAGTCATACCAGTCAATAAGCTACTTCACAGGGGAATATTATTCAGAAAAATATCTGTCTGATCTGAACATGTCTCCGAGTCACGAGCCTATTATTAAAGACTAATATAATGTTTGAGTCCAATAAGTCACTACTAGGGTGGCATAAGTGTCAAAAAACGTGCCTTTCGTGATGACAATATGTATAATTATATCTTTGTCTTTATTATGAGGTGTAAAGAATAATGTAACATTGTAGTCAAAAGTGTCATAATGGTTGTGACATTTTAGTCAAAAGTGTCATAATGGTTGTGACATTTTAATCAAAAGATATCATTATGGTGTCTCCCATAATGTTTTAGTGCCATGACTATGAATAGTCCTATCTTTGTTTTTAGTGTTCCTCCTTGGCTATAAAAGGAGAAGAGTTGTAACATGTAAGGACCAACTTGGAAAGAAATAAAAAATCTTAGTGTTTTAACAAAAACATGTTCTTCTAAATTTCTCTCTTCTTTCTGAAAGTTCTAAATTATTATGTTCATATCATAAGTCCCTCCATAGAGATGCCAGTATGCTTTACACTTGCCTATGAAATGAGGATCTTGTGTATTAGAAAACATCTGATTATAGATCCATGTTACGGTCCTCTCTATTATGAGATACTAGTTTTAATTGATAATCTGTGCTTGAGACCTTTTTTATGCCTATGGTTGGCAGTTTATTGTCTCGCTTGATGATTCAGTTAAGACTAATCTCATGATATGGGAGGCTCCCGGCCAGTGTGGTAGATCTTTGATAATGAAACTTATTTTTAATTTAAGAAATGATAATTTAGTTAATAGAAATAGAGAGGATCTTAGAATTGTTTTAATAATGAAATAATAATAATAATAATAATAATAATAATAATAATAATAATAATAATAATAATAATAATAATAATAAACTAAAATGTAAAGGTTTCCTGTTACACCAGTCTTTTAGAAACTAAAAGGTAGATACATATATATGAACTACTAACTAACCTACTATATATATAAAAGTAAAAGGCTATATATTGCTATCCACCTCTACCAAATAGAGTTTTTGTCTGATCAGACTAAATAGGCTATCGGCTTCAAAAAGAAAGAGAAGGGACACGCAGGTACTATGCGAAAATCTTGTTCAATAAGGGGAGCGTCTTTCGGTATCTTAAAAAAATTTTCTTCCTATTGCTTTAAAACTAAGTTTTGATCTCACTGAAATTTTATATTGATTAAATTAACGGTTTGCCTATGAAATTGATATAATTTATAAATTTAATTTTGGAACCGTCACCTTTCATACTAGTTTTCATCGTATGGTTTTTATGCTCCTATTTTTTGTTTAAGTCTTTATTTACAAAATTATAGTTTTTTATGTGTAAACACCTATTAGCTTCCATTAATTATTATCTTATTATTATTTTTTTATCTGTATAATAATCAACCTATCTCTATTTCAATTGTTGTATAACAAAATTAAATTCAAATATGTTGAGTCTAAATGAATGAGAAGCAAGTTAATAGTGACCAATAGCATATCAATTGCTTATGCTAACCATGTTGAATCGCTAACAGTATATGAACAAAATAAAACGTGATTGATTTGTAACAATCATGGCATATATTTTCCTATTTTAAGTCAAGGTGATATATATTCTATTTATATGCATTGCAATTTAAAATTTGGCTTATATAAAAAATTCCAAATTTGTTTTACATCAAAAGGTTTAATTTATTTTAATTATAATTTAAATTGTGCATAGTATTGATTAAATGGTAAATAAATATTATTAGTTTCATTAAATGTTATATATTGTTTAACTATTTAAAAATCAAAATTATATTTATAGGGAGTGTATCTAGTGAGAAAGTTTTTTCATGTGAGAGTGAGATGATGAATTATTATTCATTAGAGATTAAAAAAATCTGATTAAAGCAATTATTTGACTTGTTTCACTCTATCATACATCTCTTCAATTAGTCAAAATCCTTTCATCTTCACCTGTGTTAATTCCAGATTTTGTTTTGCCAAAATTTATTGTTAAGTTGCTGTGAAATTAAAATAAATAGAAAAAAGAAGCATCATAATATGCCTTTGAAAAAAACTTAATCGTTGATTACAAATTCAATCGAAAATGTTCTACACAAATCTACGCCTATTTTTCCATATATAAAAAGCTAATATCACACTTTGGGAAGATTGAGGGATGCTTACATCTAATTCCAGTAAAAGATGTGAATGTGTCAAATAAAATGGAGCAAATTAGAAACACAACAAAAAACAGGAAGATCACGAGAGCTTCACTTTTTGGGGTGTCAAATTTTAAAATTTTAATAATAAATTAAATATAATTAATTTTATATACGAATTTTAAATTTCAAATTTATAATTTAAACAAAAAAAAATTGCAAACATAAAGATAAAGGGAGCAACAATTAGACTAAGAAGTTACACAAGTTTGAAAGTGACCCAGCTATAGGTTTAACATTTAGGTTTGATTTATTTTTTTAGAGGAAAAAAAAAAAAAGCTAAAAAGATAGTTGGTTTAGTTGAACTTTTAACATTTTCTCATAAAATTTGAACTAAACAGGTGAAAAATATGTTGATCAATCTAGTTTAATCGAGTTGACATTTTGATAACACTAAATTTTTTATATTACTAAAACAATTATATTTTTTTTATCACACAAATACATAAACTAGAATAAAAAAATATAAATAATTGAAAAAAAATTAAATACAACATATTTTTTAAGATAACACTACTAATATAGAGTAAAATAAAATGTAATTGTTTCGTATAGATATTAGTAGTCAATTTCAAATTAAGTGAAATCATAACCAAATCAATAAAAGTTGAATTTATTTGGTTTGATTTAGTTTTGACTCAAACACCGAAAAAAAATTGAAATCAATTTAATTGGTTCAATTAAATTTGTGTGTTTATCAAATCATTAATTTTATTTTTATATAAAACAAAATTGAAATTGAGGTTAAAAGATGTGTATATTTTTTTTAAATTTTTTTATATGTTATTTTTTATAAAACAAAATCGTTGGGGACTTTGAGGTGGCCATGGCTACCCCTAGTCCCCGTTAAGATCCGCCAATGAGGAAGATGGATCAACTTTGGTGTTTGAAGGTTGACCATTAAGTTGGCATTCTTCCATGGATATTTTTCCATGATTTTCCTTCAGCAGGGTGAAAGTGACAGCAAATGGGCATCATTCAATATTAGACTTCACTCTACGTTAAAAGGCTAATGAGCAATCTCAATATATATTCTTCAATTCTTCAATGATAAACACCGTGACTTAAAAAATTTGCTAAATAAATTTGACAGAATACGAAATTTTGTTTATTGAATTTCAGCAAAATTTCTTTCCTTTGTAACTCTGAAAATGCTCTTTAATCATCATTTAAACATAGGAAAAGTTACAAGAAACCCACGTCAACACCTATCCAAATCACAACACTCAAAGTCGATATACAAAACATAAATCACAACTCAAAATCATCACAACATACATTCCATAAAACAAACTTCGATATAGAACATTAAACAAACACATTACATGCAAAACTTAAATACTGATATTTATGAATGGAGAAGGGGATGTTAGTGAGTGAAGGGGAGAAGCGGTGTATGGCGTGGTTTATTTCAAGATGGGGAAAAGAGTAGGTAGCAAGTGTTTCTATTGGGCTGAAGGAAATAAAATTAAATTTGGAAGTGGAGTGGTGGTTGAGAGATATAAGAAGGAGGAAGGGAATGACCATAAGTGTGTAGCAGAGATGACAATATTTAAGTAGCTGTCTTCCTTATTTCTCCCTTACTATCATAAGTTATGACAAAACTATCCTTAACACTAAGTGGCTATTAGCTAAATGGACTTAGAATGTCTCTTGTCACACCTTGTTCTATTTCTCAATTATTTACTATCCAACCCAAACTAAATCAATCATAGTAATTAAGATTTGCATTATAATATTTAATAAATAATTCTACTAAAAAATTATGGTTACATAAATTTTTGCAGTAGTATTTATAATAACTTTTGAAATAAAAGAATATGAATGAGAATAATAATAAAATGTTAAAAATAGAAATGGTTGATAGAAATTTGGGTTGTTACGTGATGAACATAATCCTTTTCAATAATAAGAATTTTTCGTTTAGAGCCATCCATTTGTCTTATCTCATGTGTTTTTGTGACTTAAAGATATATATTATTATGATTTCACGAAGAAATTACAAAACGTATACATCACACTAAACTATAAGTTTGATATAGCTCTAATGTGAATAGTTGATTGAACAGATCGTTATTATTTATCAACTTCAAAAAGTTAAGAGTGAAATCCCTCATACAAAAACATTTACAAATGATGTTTTTCACGACTATCTAACACGCACAAGCCGCGTGAATAAATGAAATCAAATTCACTACAGCTAAGAGATCTTACATTCACACAGTTATATTAAGACAAAATCTCAATTAAAATGTTTTGATGAAAACAAACAAAGATTAATTACAGACTCTAATTATGATTCTAAGTTATGTGTTATTTAACATGTGTATTTGAGTGTATTAATCCAAGATAGCTACTAAGCAAAAGCAAGCAAAATCAGTTTAAAGAATAAACTAAAAATGGACAGCCAAGAACCAAGAACGTTCTGGACTTTTTCTGGAAAAATCAAGAATGTTCTCCAGGATTTTTTCGCTTCATCAAGATTGTTTGAACCAGATTTTTATGCAAGAAAAGATCGTGCTTATTTTGAATGGATTACCAGTACATATACATGGGATATGCAACTTTAATAATAGCAAAAGAAGTACTCTAAAAGATCTAAGGAGAAAAGATTTAAATCAAGGCAAAGTAGCAGAATCAGTTGAAAACGATCATTCTCCAGGCTCCAGAACATTCTCCAGTTTCTGTCATACTGCACCAGAACGTTCTCCAGCTTCTGAACCAGACTGTAACATCCTCTAAATTTAAAATAATTAAGACCTATAAATATATATTTTTCAATATTAATTTAGGTGTGACAATTATTTTCCTTCTTCGAATTATTGTAGTTGATAAAATTATTAGTAGGAATTATTTAATCAATGCAGACTTTTTATATATATATATATAGATGTTTTTTCTAGTACAAGAAGAATTTGAGCTAAGGGTTTGTGGCTTGGTGTGACCCAACCCATAATAGAAATTTGGGCTTGGAGTTTGTGGCTTGGTTTTTGTATGATCAAGGTGAAGAAAATAAATAAATAAATAAAATAATATTTTCTCCCTTATATTCTTTATTTGGGCCCAACACTATCTACCCAATAATCTCCACTTTAAATTTTCCCTAAAGTCCACAATATTTCCATACTCAATAATAATAAGCAGAAAGGAGTACCGAAACCCTAGCCGCCATCACCTTCACACATCCTCTTATTCGTGCATCAAAAGCTTGGAATTTCTTTTCTTGTGAACAATTCCGCGGGGGCTTAGAGCTTTGTACTAGGAAGAAAAACGGCCAAGGTAAGGGCTTTTCTCCACACAAATTATAGTTAGATTGTTGGTTGGATGACATGAAATTAATAATTTTAATTGCTTGCTTTTGAAAGGAATAAATGTAGACTAATGAATTAAAATAATGAAATCCGAATCCTTTACGTTGAGTTCGATATGTAATGTATGTTTTTTTTAGAAGTAAAGTATGAATTTTTATATTATACAAGATAAAGTTTTAATTTTTATGATGGATATGAAGCAAAATATGAATTTTTATGTTATATATGATAAGTTTTTAATTTTAATGATGTATATGAGTTGGAATTTGAAGTTTCTTGTTATATATGTTAAAGTTTTAATCTTTTATGGTGTAAATGAAGTCAAGTTCCGATTTTTATGTGTAAGTGGTGAAAGTTATTTGTCTATGAATATATGATTCTCATGATAAGGATGTGTGTTATATGATCTTTGAGTTGAGTGAATAAGATGATGGTTTTAAAAAGGTGATTTTTTGAATGCATATGACATGATTCTTAGTGGGCTGTGTGAAAATATAATTTTTTGATAATATATGGTCATGTCATGGCATATGCATTTTCGTGGAAGTTGCCTTAGTGGCATGTTTATTTTCCCCATTGGTATGAGTGATTTTTCTGTGTGGAAGTTGCCTTAGTGGCAGGTTTATATCTGAATCATATAGTTTTAGGAGCATGCATTATACATATGTTTTTTATATACAATTTACCGCTTCGCACATTTTTTCTTTTAAATTGGAAGTTTTTACTTTTATATGTCTTGTGTTATTCTTCTATATGTTTAGCTTTGTTTTGATGTGGATGATGGAAAAAAATTGACCCTTACAACAACATTTTAGGTACTAATGAGTTCGAGGAGATTCAAGAGTAGTTAATAAGTATTAACGTGCGGCGAACATGGGGTAAAAATGAGGTTTTCAAGACAATTTTGTAATAATAGGATAGCCGCAATATTTCTATGTCTATTTTTAAATCTTTTGTCACCAAACTTTGAAATGCACTCATTCTAGTAATACAAAATTGGGTTCCCTTCCGTTAGGAATACTTGCTTTTTCTTTGTTTTAGTTTTTGAATAAACATTTTTTAATAATATTAAGTAAACGTGATTGTTACTAATTATTTAAATGGATAAATGTTAGATTTTCTTACCCAAAAAAAGAATTGTAAATTTTTCTAAAAGTATTTTTTTTAAGTAACGTTTTGGATAAAAAATCCGGGGCGTTATATAGACCAAGAACGTTCTTGAGACTACAACATCACATTGTGACAAATATTCTCATGATCAAAGCGATTCTCAAGCAAAGTACAAATCAGATAAATAAACAAATATCAAAAATTCCTCAAGTCAAAAAGGAGAAAAGCTTTGGTCAAAAGTCTCTTTAAAGAATGATTATTTTAATATACCCCTTGACCAAGGTAATCCTTCCAACGGCTACTTTAAGATGACAAGGACTTCCTAAAATGTATATGAAAGGAACCTCACAGCTTAAGTGAAAAACATGACATTCAAGTTAAAAGAAAGATCATCAATCACTCACATTCATACTTGAAAGTCTCACAAGAAATCAGTAACCTTCAGTTTCAGATTCATTATCTTTAGTTCACTGAAACATCTTGTAAAGAATCTAACCTCAAACAAGAGTTGAGTCAAAATAGATTCTATTAAACACTTTATCATTATCATATAAAACTCAAGACTATAAGGCTTGTTTATAGCTTGAGTGAGTTGTTTAGAAAAATCGTTTAATGTTAAAAGGTGAGTTGTAAAAATCCTATCAAGGGTTGATAGGTGATCTGATTGAATCTCTTTCTGGGTGGAAAGGATTGACCATTGTGACAGATCAAGGTTGATCTGAGCTAGGTGCTGTAAAACCAAGAATGTTATTTGTTTTTAACACTTAGTGGAAAATCTCATGGTTGTGAGGACTGGACGTAGCTTGGGTTGGGTGAACCAAGATAAATCTCTGTGTGTTATCTCTTCCCTATCTCTATTTAATTTCAGCTCTTCATTTACTTAAGCTAAAAAGGATTTCTGTTTTTTAAAACAAACCAAGAGCGTTCTTCGTTTTCTGCTTATACTATCAGGATCATTCTGCCTTTTAAAAACTAACCAAGAACATTATCTGTTTTCTGTTTCCAGAACCAGGAACGTTCTCCATTTTCTTTTTTATTAATCAAGATCAATCTTGAGTTATTTTTAAGTGTTAACATGAAAAAATTTAAAAGACAGCTTTACAATTCAAACCCTCATTCCTTGTAAAGCGAAAATTCTACTTCGATTGACATAAGAGCCCGATCTCTGAAATTAAAACACCTAAATAGTGTTAGAGAAAAAATCTAGAAGAAAATGTCAAAAGCCAAATACATATATGAAGGAGGATCTTCAAACAAACCACCTTACTTTGATGGAACAGACTATTATTTTTGGAAAAACAAGATGAAGTTATTTCTGAGATCTCAAGATACAGGAACGTGGCGTATCATAACTGATGGTTGTTAGAACCAAGTTGGTTTTACACTTAAAGTTTTGATGTTAACAAAAGTATTTTATGAGAATAATATATTTGACTTCGAAGAAGTATACCACCATAGGATGTCACCAGAGGATATCAAGTTGAAGAATTTACAAAAGATATCTGAACAAAATACAATTGGAAATTAAACTTGGACCAAGTAGAAGCCCAAATCTCAACTATAAATAGATACTCCAGGCTGAAGAAGAAATCATCAAAAAATAGAAGAGAGTAGAAGAACTAAAGCTTAAAATCCCAATTCATCTCAGAGTTCAAAGAGATAAGCACTTGTGCGAAAGAGAAATATTTTCTAAGTGTTCTTTTCTTACAGTACGAGAGTCATTGTTTTAATCAGCTTTCCAGAAGCAACTACTCAAGTTCCAAAACTTTGTATCCAACCCGATAGTGGTTTAAGTTCCTTCTTCAATTTGGTGTTGTTAGGTTGTTAGAGGAGACTTGGCTTGTAGGGTCAAGGTAGTGTAAGTTTCCTTCTTCAATCTGGGGTTGTCAGATTGGTAGGAGAAAACTTGGCTTGTAGGGTCAAGGTGTTGTTGTTCCTCAAAAGTTGGGAACACTTACTTGGAGGGTCAGGTGCTGTGTAATTCAAAGTGTTTGAATTAGTGGATTGAAGCCTTCTGAATGAGGGGACTGGATGTAGCCAAGTTAGTGGTGAACCAAGATAAATCTATGTGTCCAAATACATATGCTTTTATTATCCGCTGCTGCTAAATCTGATTGCTACTTCTCCAAGTAATTTATATCAATTTTCATCAAATCAGCAAAAAGTATTCAACTTTGGCAAACACAATTCAACCGCATTCTCTTGTTTGCACCTTCAATTGGCATCAGAGCTCGGTCTCAAGGCTGAGCACTTTACAGTGTTTGAGAAAATTTCCAAGGATTCAATATGTCTGGATTCAGTGAAGAAGCTGCCGGAGGAAACATCAATAGACCACCTCTGTTTGATGGAGAACATTTTGAGTATTGGAAAGACAGGCTGAGAAGTTTCTATATTTCACAAGATCCTGAACTTTGGGACTTGGTGCAAGATGGGTGGGTATATTGCTCCAGAGGATACTGATGGTATTGAAATTCCAAGAAAGGATATGAATGCTGATTAGAAGAAGATGTACAAGATGCATCGTAAATCTAGAACATTCATGATAAATGCAATCACCTTCAAGGAATTTGACAAGTGCACCAACAAAGAGACATCAAAGAGTATTTATGATAGTCTGACTCTGACCTATGAAGGAAGCAAGCAAGTTCAAGAAGCATAGGCCAACCTCCTAGTCAAAAAGTATGAGTTGTTCAAGATGGAAGAAGATGAAGACATTGAAACAATGTTTTCCAGATTCCAGACTCTGGTCTTAGGATTAAAGGTACTTGAGAAAAGTTATACTACTGCTAATCATCTGAAGAAAATCCTTAGGAGCCTGCCAACCAAATGGAGACCAAAGATCACTACCATTCAGGAAGCAAAGGATCTGAATACTCTAAAGCTGGAAGAATTAATCAGCTCCTCAGATCACATGAAATGGAGCTTGAAGAAGATAATCCCAAGAAGAAAAACAAAACCCTAGCCTTGAAATCTAAGCAGAAGAAGGTTCTAAAAGCAACATCAGAATCAGAAGATAGTGATTCAGATGATCAGAATCTGAACCCAGAGGAAGAAGAGATTGCCTTCATAACCAGAAAGGTTCTAAAGATGTGGCACAACAGAAAAAAGAAATTTCCCCAAAGGTATTCCAAGCATTCCAACAGAAGTAAGAATGAATATGACAAGAAAAGTATCATCTGCTATGGATGCAATGAACCTGGACATATCAAGTTAGAATGTACAAACATGGAGATAGGGAAACACCAGAAGAAAGATTCCAGACCCAAGAAGAAGAATCTGATGGCTACATGGGATGATTACGATGAATCCTCTGATGATGAAGAAGCATATTTGGTTATGATGGCTCACACCAACTCTGCCTTTGGATCTGACACAGATTCTGACTCTTGAAGTGAATCAGCAGATGAAGAAAAAGAGGTATTTTTTGAATTCACCTGATCTGATTTAATTACTGCGATAAATGATTTTTTAAATATTAATAACAAATTGTGTTTAAATCTGAAAATGCTTAGGAAAGAAAATAAAATTCTAACAAAAGAAGTCAATGTTTTAAAGAATCAAAGTGCAGAATGTAAAATAGAAAATGCAGCTATTAAAACTAATATTGCTGAACTTAAGGCTGAAAATCTAACTCTAAAAAGTAATCATTGTTCAACATCAAGTGAAAATACTAAATGTAATTCTGATATGCATGAACAAGTATTTCAAGACTTTCTTGCTAATGGTATGGAAAAAAGCAAATATGATTCTATGATTTATGGAGTTAGTAGCAATGGTAAAAGAGGTATAGGATTTAAAGAACCTGTAACTGAAACTAAACCTATTTCCTCTGATATTTTGTGTACTATTTGCACTAAGAAAGGTCACTCCAAATTATCTTGTCCTATGATAAATACAAGGAAAGACAAGAAACCTTTCAAGACTAACAAACCAAGACCGAACCAGATTTGGGTACTTAAGAACAAAATTATCTTTGTTGCAGATGTCCTCAGCAATCAAGTTACAACACCAATCATGGTACCTGGACAATGGATGCTCGCGACATATGACAGGAGAAAAGTCTATGTTCCAAGAACTAACCTTGAGCAAAGAAGGCACAATGACTTTTGGAGGAAAGCAACAAGGCCAGATCATTGGTTAAGGCACAGTTGGTAATGGTACTTCCCTTTCTATTAAAGATGTCTTGTTTGTCAAAGGTCTTAAGCATAACTTATTAAGTTATAGTCAGTTAAGTGATAATAATTATGATATTATATTCAATCAAAAAACATGCAAGGTATTTAGTCAGAAGGATGGATCTGTACTCTTTATAGGTCAGAGGCAAAACAACATTCATAAGATAAATTTGTTTAGTCTAGAGAAACAAAAGGTTAAGTGTCTTATGTCAGTAAATGAAGAGAAACTAATTTGGCACAAAAGATTAGGTCATGCAAACCTTAGATTAGTTTCAAAACTGAATAAACTTCAACTGGTGAGAGGTCTACCTAAGCTTGTTGGAACCAAGTTGGTTCTTGCAATTAAAGTTTTGATATTAACAAATGTATTTTATGAAAATCGTATTTTGACTTAGAAGGAAAAATTAGAGGATGACACCACCAGAGGATACACTAGAGTATGACGTCACCAGAAGATAAAAAATGCCACCAGAAAGTTCGGCCAGAGGATACGTCCAGAGGATGCCAGAGGAAACATCCAGAGGATACTAGAGGATGTCACCAGAGGGTACTAGAAGATACCTCTAGAGGATACCAGAGGATGTCATCAAAGGCAAACATTAGAGGATATCATCAATCAGAGGATATCTTTCTTGGCCCAGAACAGAAGCAAGCAGAGTCTAGAAGGAGACCTGGTCCAGACAAGAAGGAAGCCTGTCAAAGGGAGACTTGTTCCAGACCAGAAGGAAACATAAGTCAGACTTGGTCCAGACTTAGCCTTGACCAGAAGATAGCATGGTCGTGAATATAAGACTCAGTCCAGACCAGAAGATAATTGGCCCAGAACAAAAGACTTGGTCCAAACTTGATCCAGACCAAAAGGTAGCTTGGTCCAGAACATAAAACTTGATCCAGACTTGGTCCATATCAGAAGATATAATTGTCCAGAACATAAGACTTAGTCCAGATTTAATCCAGACTTGGTCTAGATCAAAAGATGAATGGTCCGGATTAAAATATCAATGGTTCAGATTAGAAGATCAATGGTTTAGATCAGAGGATCACAGAATGGTACAAATCATATCACATGGCCTAGAATTGGTCGAGATCACAAGATCACAAAATGGTACATATCAGGTTACATGGTCCAAAGTTGGTCGAGATAAGAGGATCACAGAATTGGTACAAATCAGATTACATGGTCCAGAGTTGGTCGAGATCAGAAGATCATACAGTCCAGAATTTAAATCATGATGCAAATCATTGAAGACTTGATTAAAATTCGAAGAAGACTTGATTAAATTTTTATAGAAATTTGATCAAAGTATTAAGGGGATTTGATTCAAGAAAATCACTAAAGACTTGAAGAAATTCGAATGCAATCTGAAGCTTAAAAATATATGGTTTGAAATTAAAGGAAACAAGATTGGTCAACAGAATTTTCAAATTCAATATGAAGCTAAAAACATACGATTTTAATTTAAGAGAAACAGGATTGGCCAACAGAATTTTCTAAGGAAATCTGAGCAAGATTTATTTCGAATTTAAGCTTGGACAAAGCCTTATCTGCAGCTATAAAAGGAGGCTTCAGGCAGCAGCATCAAGCATCGAAAAACACAAGAACTCAAGCTTCATATTCAACACAATCCAAGAGTTCAAAAGAGAGAATCACTTGAGTGCAAAAGCAAAATTTTCTAAGTGTTTTCGAGAGAGAAATTATGTGCAGCAAATCAGCTTTCCAGAAGCAACTTTGCAGAGTTCCAAACCCTTGTAATCAAACCCGATAGTGGTGTAGATTCCTTCTTCAATCTGGGGTTGTCAGATTGGTAGAGAAGACTTGACTTGTAGAGCCAAGGTGTTGTTTTCGTTCCTCAAAAGTCTGGGGTTGTCAGGCTGTTTGAGAAAACTAGCTTAAAAGGTCAGGTGCTGTAATTCAAAGATTTGAATTAGTGGATTAAAGCCTTGAGGATGAAGGGACTGGATGTAGCCAAGTTAATGGTGAACCAGGATAAATTGTTGTGTTCTTATACTGTTATTTTCTGCTGCTAAGTTTGATTATTTATTCATCAAGTAAATCACATCAACATTCAACAAAATAGCAAAAAGATTCAAAGTTTGGCAAACACAATTCAATCCCCCCTTCTCGTGTTTGCACCTTCAAAGCTTAGTTACAAAACTGAAATTATGTATGAAGCTTGTCAAAGAAAACAAACAAAAAATTCCTTTAACCCTAAAAACTCAGTCTCTACCTCAAAGCCCCTTGAGCTCTTACATATGGATCTATTTGGGCCAGTAAAAACAACCTCTCTAAGTGGAAAGAAATATGGCTTTGTTACAGTAGATGATTACACTAGGTGGGCATGGGTAAAATTTTTAAGAAGTAAGGATGAATCCCACAAAGTGTTTATCATATTTTGTAAACAAATCATGAATGAAAAGGGTCTTAAGATTATAACAATTAGAAGTGATCATGGAGGAGAATTTTAGAACAAGTTCTTTGAAAGTTTTTGTGATGAGAATGGAATCTCTCACAACTTTCTTCTCCTAGAACACCCCAACAAAATGGAGTTGTAGAAAGAAAGAATAGATCACTCCAAGAAATGGTCAGAACCATGTGAAATGATATGAATGTTGCGAAACACCTTTCGGCTGAAGCAATTAATACTACATGTTACATTCAAAATAGAGTCTATATCAGATCCGTATTGAATAAAACTGTTGGAACCAAATTGGTTCTTACACTCAAAGTTTTGATGTTAACAATTGTATTTTATGAATATATTTGACTTCGAAGAAGTAACCCATCAGAGGATGTCAACAGAAGCTGCCACCATAGGATGTTACTCGAAGCTGCCACCAGATGATGTCACTCGAAGATACCACCAGAAGATTCAAAGAAGTATGCCATTAGAGGATGTAACCCGAGGATACCACTAGAGGATGTAACCCGAGGATGACACCAGAGGATACCTTAAGAGGATGATGTCACCAGAGGATGACGTCATTAGAGGATGTCATCAGAGGATACCTCTAGAGGACATAACTAGAGGATCCCATCAGAAGCAAGAATTAGAGGTAGTCATCAAAGGCAAAAATCAGAGCATATCATCAGAAGCAAAAATCAGAGCATATCATCATAAGCAAAAATCAGAGGATATCATCAGAGGCAAAAATCAGATGACATTATAAGAGGATATCATTCATGGTCTAGATCTGAAGGAAACATGGTTCAGATCAGAAGCAAACATGGTCCAGAAGAAGACATGGTCCAGATCAGAAGCAAACATGGTCCAGAAGAAGACATGGTCTAGATCAGAAGCAAACATGGTCAAGAAGAAGACATGGTCTGGATCATAAGGAAACATGGTACAGATAAGAAGATAACATGGTCCAGACTTGGTTCAGATCAGAAGAACACACTGTCCAGATTTAAAATGTGATTTAGATTCATAGAAGACTTGATTCAAATTCGAGGAAGACATGATTCAAATTTGAAAGACATTTGATCAAAGTTTTAAAAAGATTTGATTCAAAAATCAAAGAAGACATGATGGAAAATTGAAGGAGATCTGATCAAAGGTTAAAGAAGATTTGGTTCAAAATTAAAAAGAAACATAATCGAGCTGAAGTGTAAGACCCTTAAAAATTAATATTAATTTATGGAATTAATATTAAGGGTATTTTGGGGATATTTGTAAAATATTTAATATATGTATGTTTTGAGTGAATATATATATATATATAAATATTTATTTTGGAAGATGAATTAAAATTATTGGATTAAGAATAAATTAATTTAATTACGAGTAATTAAATTAACGGACAGTTAATTAAGGGATTAGCGGCTAATTGCGACGAGATTGGTTAATTGCTGAGGATTAGACAAGTGTCGGGTGAGGTGGCACCACACAAGCCTATAAATAGGAGTGAGAAGGATGGTGAAATCAGACCACCATTCCTCCCCCCTCACTGCCCATACTGCATGTAACAGTGCTGCATGTAACAGCACCCTTCCCTCCCATATTGTGCTGGTCTGTTGAGCGACTACACCTTGGTGATTCCAAGAAATTGTATACATGAGCATAAACATATTGCATCGGGGTGATTGACCGGTGGGTCACGATTTGGATTATGATGATGAGTGGAAATTGAATATGTGTGAGTACTTTACAAAATCTGAATTTCTGATTAATGATTGTGATTGCTGAAGTGTTGGTTGTACTTACCACATATTTTTCATATTCATTGGCTACTGTTTTTGAAAAGGCATATATGTCATTGAATTTCAAATGAGCATCATTATTTCCATCATTGTTATACGATATGCCATGTATATATTTGTTGCTGTGAAATATATGCTATGTGATTATTTGTTAATTTCGGTCGGTGACCCTTGCCATTATATTGTGGAAATTGGGCTTTGCGCTCAGATGTTTCCCGAACCCGTCCTACCGACAAATACACTAACGACGGAAACGTCGTTAGGTTCCCCTGATCTTTACGTACGGAGTCTACGTGGACAAAGCAGAGGGACGGACAGCTGGTTGAAGGCGAGACTTATAGAGAATACGGTAGAGACCGTGCTATTGTAGCTTAGTGCATGATCAGACTAGACTTTTGTATAGGGTCTTGAGTTTTGGGAAATGTAATTTATTTTGGGAATTAATGTATGAGTTTTCCGCTGAATTTTCCGCACTCTGATACTGTTTAGTGGCCACAGGCCGGGTGTTCTCTTTTGAAATTTACTGATGAAAATTTTATTTTAATTCCCTTGAAATAATTCTGAAATTTTTTTTATTTATTTATTCGGTTTAAAAAAAAATACACTCGCGCTGTGTTTTAAACTCGGGGTGTTACAATTGTGGTATCAGAGTATTGGGTTAAAGTTTTGGGTTAAAGCTCTTATTAAAGCATTTGTTTTGAGTTATTAGCTGATCATGCATAGGAGCAAGTAGTTAAAGTGTCAAGCCTTGGGTAAGTTGTGGTGTGACTGAAGTGATAATGGTTTTGTAGGAAACAATGCCTCCACAAAGAGACGACACCGCAAGAGCTAATGTCAGCCGGGAAGATATGATGGCTGAAGTGATGAACAACATGGCGGCGTCTGTTGCTGCATTGACGGCTGCAAAGACTCAACGGGATCTGGAGAAGAGGGAAAGAGAGATTCGCGCCGCTGAATCTAGAGGACTAGAGGATTTTCGTCGTCATAATCCTCCAAAGTTCAAGTCTGATGAGGGTCCAGAAAGAGCGGACCAGTGGATTCAAGAGATGGAGAAAATCTTCGAGATGATTAATTGCTGAGCAGCGGTGAAGGTCAACTATGCCATGTACCTGCTGATAGGGGATGCAGAGTATTGGTAGAGAAGTACAAGACTACTGATGGGGTCAGCTCACGAGGAGGTGAACTGTGAGTCGTTCAAGAAGAAGTTTTTGGACAAGTACTTCCCGATGAGCACTAGGACCAAGTTGGGTGACGATTTTCTGAAATTGCACCAGGGTAACATGACACTGGGGGAATATGCGGCTAAGTTTGAATCCCTGTCAAGACATTTCAGATTCTTCCGGGAAGAAGTTGATGAACAGTTTATGTGTCATCACTTTCAAAATGGACTGAAGTATGAGATTCAAGACTCGGTCTTGCCATTGGGAATTCAACGTTTCCAAGTGTTAGTGGAGAAGTGTAAAGAGGTCGAAGAGATGAAGAACAAGAGAGCCAACAGAGGAGGGAAATTTAATTCTGGAGGGCCTTGTCGGATGCACAATCAGAACAATAGAGGAAAACAGGTTGCTAAGCCGTATAACCGACCCCAGAACAACAACAGGGGCTAGAATCGCCCGGGGAACCAGACTTTTGGATGACAATTAGGACAAGGGGTTCGTTGTTTCCGATGTGGGAAAGAAGGACACTACACAACTGCTTGTACCGTAAAGGATTCTCCCTGTTTCAATCGCCATAAGCAAGGACACTTTGCAAGGGATTCCAAGGCTCCGAAGGTGGAACCAACAGTGAACGCAACTAGGGCTACATGTCCTGTTGCTAGAGGACACGACTTGGGAACTGGAGAGTAAGATGAGGGAACAATATCCTGAGTTGTTTATCAACATGTAGTTTCGAGGACGAAACTAATTTAAGGGGGTAGTAATGTAAGACTTTAAAAATCAATATTAATTTATGGAATTAATATTAAGGGTATTTTGGGGATATTTGTAAAATATTTAATATATGTATGTTTTGAGTGAATATATATATATATATAAATATTTATTTTGGAAGATGAATTAAAATTATTGGATTAAGAAGAAATTAATTTAATTACCAGTAATTAAATTAACGGACAGTTAATTAAGGGATTAGCGGCTAATTGCGACGAGATTGGTTAATTGCTGAGGATCAGACAAGTGTCGGGTGAGGTGGCGCCACACAAGCCAATAAATAGGAGTGAGAAGGATGGTGAAATCATAACACCATTCCTCCTCCCTCACTGCCCATACTGCATGTAACAGTGCTGCATGTAACAGCACCCTTCCCTCCCATTCTGTTTTCTGAATCCAGTTCACGATTTCAAAAGAAAGGAAAAAAAGAGTTCCTCAAAAGTGCCATTACTTGGAAATCCAAGCACCGAAACACCAAACCCCTAGTACAAAAGTTGTTCCCCACATTATTACGGAGTTAGAGAACCCAGTTTTGTAGCAGCAAACGCAGGCGGGAGTTTCGCCGTTTTGACGCATACACTTGAGCAGAAGCAAAACACGCAGCAAGGGTAAGGGCACCTTCCACTTTCTAGTTGCATTTTAGGACTGTAACTGTATGTTTGAGGTGTGATTATATTTGAGTTTCTGTTTGAAAAAGAAACTGTTTTACATGACATTTTGAAAGATGAAAGAAAATGCATTCGGTGGAGGTTTTAAAAATCTGCAACATGCTGTTTTGGGTGATTATTCCAATACTGTTTTGTTTATGGGGAAAGCTGAAAAATGCATTGCATGTTATTTTGAAGAGGAGTAAAAAGCATATTCATAAAACTGTTTTGAATATTGCAAAAATGCATTCTGTTGGTATTTTGCTGCTATGTGATGCTTGCTGTTTGACTGAATGTATTAATGTTGTTATGATGTTTGAGAAAGCTGAAATGCTTGTATGTTGTTCTGATGTTTGAGAAAGCTGAAATGCTTTGCATGTTGTCCTGATGTTTGAGCAAAACTGAATGCTTTGCATGTTGTTCTGATGTTTGAAAAAGCTGAAATGCTTGGATGATGTTCTGATGGTTTGAGAAAGCTGAAATGCTTGCATGCTGTTCTGTTAATGAAAATCTGGTGTTGCTGATGATTTCAAAATAAAAAGGGTTTAAAACTGATGAAAGTGTTTTCTTCTGGAAAATCTGATTTGCTGTAAAAGTCTAAGTTCTGTGGTTTAAAAGAGTGATAAAACTGTTTTGGAGTTGTGCTGATTTTTCAAAAGAAACAGTTTGAAATATGTTGAAGTCTCAGTAAAATTTCACTGATTTCGAAGGTGTATTCGAATACAACATGTGTGTAATCGAATAGAGCCTGTCAAGCTTCTGATGATTCTGTTGTGAATCATTTTGTTTTGCTTCTGATAATTCTGGTGTGAATCATTCTATTTTGCTTCTGATGATTCTGGTGTGAATCTTCAGTTTTGCTTCTAATGATTCTGGTGTGACTCATTCTGTTTTGCTTCTGATAATTCTGGTGCGAATCATTCTGTTTTGCTTCTGATAATTCTGGTGTGAATCATTCTGTTTTGCTTACGCTGATTCTGGTGTGAATCATTCTGTTTTGCTTTTGATGATTCTGGAGTGAATCATTCTGCTTTGCTTTTGATGATTCTGGTGTGAATCATTCTATTTTGCTTCTGATGATTCTGGTGTGAATCATTCAGTTTGCTTCTGATGATTCTGCTGTGAATCATTCTGTTTTGCTTCTGAAGATTCTAGAGTGAATCATTCTGTTTTGCTTCTGATGATTCTGGTGTGAATCATTCTGTTTTGCTTCTGATGATTCTGGTGTGAATCATTCTATTTTGCTTCTGATGATTCAGGTGTGAATCATTCTGTTTTGCTTTTGATGATTCAGGTGTGAATCATTATGTTTTGCTTCTGATGATTCAGGTGTGAATCATTCAGTTTTGCTTCTGATGATTCAGGTGTGAATCATTCAGTTTTGCTTCTGATGATTCAGGTGTGAATCATTCTATTTTGCTTCTGATGATTCTGGTGTGAATCATTCTGTTTTGCTTCTGATGATTCTGGTGTGAATCATTCTGTTTTGCTTCTGATGATTCTGGTGTGAATCATTCTGTTTTGCTTCTGATGATTCTGGTGTGAATCATTCTGTTTTGCTTCTGATGATTCTGGTGTGAATCATTGTGTTTTGCTTCTGATGATTCTGGAGTGAATCATTCTGTTTTGCTTCTTTTGATTCTGGAGTGAATCATTCTGTTTTGCTTCTGATGATTCTGGTGTGAATCATTCTGTTTTTCTTCTGATGATTCTGGTGTGAATCATTCTGTTTTGCTTCTGATGATTCTCGTGTGAATCATTTTGTTTTGCTTCTAATGATTCTGGTTTGAATCATTCTGTTTTGCTTCTGATGATTCTGGTGTGAATCATTCTGTTTTGCTTCTGATGATTCTGTTGTGAATCATTCTGTTTTTCTTTTGATGATTCAGGTGTGAATCATTATGTTTTGCTTCTGATGATTCAGGTGTGAATCATTTTGTTTTGCTTCTGATGATTCTGGAGTGAATCATTCTGTTTTGCTTCTTTTGATTCTGTAGTGAATCATTCTGTTTTGCTTCTGATGATTCTGGTGTGAATCATTCTGTTTTGCTTCTGATGATTCTGGTGTGAATCATTTTGTTTTGCTTCTGATGATTCTCGTGTGAATCATTCTGTTTTGCTTCTGATGATTCTGGTTTGAATCATTCTGTTTTGCTTCTGATGATTCTGGTGTGAATCATTCTATTTTGCTTCTGATGATTCAGGTGTGAATCATTCTGTTTTGCTTCTGATGATTCAGGTGTGAATCATTCTGGTTTGCTTCTGATGATTCAGGTGTGAATATTTCAGTTTTGCTTCTGATGATTCAGGTGTGAATCATTCAGTTTTGCTTCAGATGATTTAGGTGTGAATCATTCTATTTTGCTTCTGATGATTCTGGTGTGAATCATTCTATTTTGCTTCTGATGATTCTGGTGTGAATCATTCTATTTTGCTTCTGATGATTCTGGTGTGAATCATTCAGTTTGCTTCTGATGATTCTGCTGTGAATCATTCTGTTTTGCTTCTGATAATTCTGGTGTGAATCATTCAGTTTTGCTTCTGATGATTCTGGTGTGAATCATTCAGTTTTGCTTCTGATGATTCTGGTGTGAATCATTTTGTTTTGCTTCTGATGATTCTGGTGTGAATCATTCTGTTTTGCTTCTGATGATTCTGGTGTGAATCATTCTGTTTTTCTTCTGATGATTCTGGTGTGAATCATTCTGTTTTGCTTCTGATGATTCTGGTGTGAATCATTCTGTTTTGCTTCTGATGATTCTGGTGTGAATCATTCTATTTTGCTTCTGATGATACAGGTGTGAATCATTGTGTTTTGCTTCTGATGATTCAGGTGTGAATCATTATGTTTTGCTTCTGATGATTCAGGTGTGAATCATTCAGTTTTGCTTCTGATGATTCAGGTGTGAATCATTCAGTTTTGCTTCTGATGATTCAGGTGTGAATCATTCTGTTTTGCTTCTGATGATTCTGGTGTGAATCATTCTGTTTTGCTTCTGATGATTCTGGTGTGAATCATTCTGTTTTGCTTATAATGATTCTGGTGTGAATCATTTTGTTTTGCTTCTGATGATTCTCGAGTGAACCATTCTGTTTTGCTTCTTTTGATTCTGGAGTGAATCATTCTGTTTTGCTTCTGATGATTCTGGTGTGAATCATTCTGTTTTGCTTCTGATGATTCTGGTGTGAATCATTTTGTTTTGCTTCTGATGATTCTCGTGTGAATCATTCTGTTTTGCTTCTGATGATTCTGGTTTGAATCATTTTGTTTTGCTTCTGATGATTCTGGTGTGAATCATTCTGTTTTGCTTCTGATGATTCTGTTGTGAATCATTCTGTTTGTCTTCTGATGATTCTGGTGTAAATCATTATGTTTTGCTTCTGATGATTCTGGTGTGAATCATTCTGTTTTGCTTCTGATGATTCTGGTGTTAATCATTCTGTTTTGCTTCTGATGATTCTGGTGTGAATCATTCTGTTTTTCTTCTGATGATTCTCGTTTAAATCATTCTTTTTTGCTTATGATGATTCTGGTGTGAATCATTCTATTTTGCTTCTGATGTTAATCATTCTGTTTTTGCTTCTGATGATTTTGATGTTAATTATCCTATTTCTGCTTCTGATGATTTTGATGTTAATCATTTTGTTTCTGCTTCTGATGATTTAGATGTTAATCATTCTGTTTCTGCTTGTGATGATTCTGATGTTAATCATCCTATTTCTGCTTCTGATGATTCTGATGTTAATCATCCTATTTCTGCTTCTGATGATTTTGATGTTAATCATTTTGTTTCTGCTTATGATGATTCTGATAATCATCCTGTTTCTGCTTATGATGATTCTGATGTTAATCATCCTGTTTCTACTTCTTGTGATTCTGATGTTAATCATCCTATTTCTGCTTCTGATGATTTTGATGTTTATCAATCTGTTTCTGCTTATGATGATTTTGATAATCATCCTGTTTCTGCTTCTGATGATCTGATAATCGTCCTGTTTCTGCTTCTGATGATTCTGATGTTAATCATCCTGTTTCTGCTTCTGATGATTCTGATGTTAATCATCCTATTTCTACTTCTGATGATTTTGATGTTAATCATTCTGTTTCTGCTTCTGATGGTTCTGATGTTAATCATCATGTTTCTGCTTCTGATGTTTCTGATGTTAATCATCATGTTTCTGCTTCTGATGATTTTGATGTTGATTATTCTGGTTCTGTTTTTGATGTTCTGATGTTGATCATTCTGGTTCTGTTTCTGATGTTCTGATGTTGATCATTCTGGTTCTGTTTCTGATGTTCTGATGTTGATCATTCTGGTTCTGTTTCTTATGTTCTGATGTTGATCATTCTGGTTCTGTTTATGATGTTTTGATGTTGATCATTCTTGTTCTGTTTTTGGCTTTTGTATTCGACGACAAGCATGCTGTATTCGAATACAGAATGTTGAAATTACAGTTTCAGCTTCTGTATTCGAATACAAGGGGTTTGTATTCGAATACAGATTCGAGTTTTCAGAAATTTCAAGTTTTTCAACAATGTTTTATAAACCCTATGTGTTGGGGAATATTGGGAATGTTTGTGGTGAATTAAAATTGAACTTTTGGTGATAGTTTGAAGTGGTGGTGATGAAGTTTTTGATATTTTAATGATGTAGTGAAAAATGTTGATTTGTACACTGAGACTGCCTCTGTATTCGAATACTAGAGGGCTGTATTCGAATACAGAGTGTAATTCTGCACTGTTTTTGGCTTCGGTATTCGAATACAGAGAAGTTGTATTCAAATACAGATTCGTAATTTTCCAAAAATCTCAGTTTTAAACACTGTTTTATGAATTTTAGGACTTTGGGGAACAATGGAAAGACTTGAGATGATTAAGAATGGAATTGTGTGATAATGTAAAGTGTTAATGATTACTTGAATGTTTAATCATTGATGTGTTGATGATGAAGTTAATTGTGTTGAGATGTTCTGGGGGAAATGCTGGCAAGGCTGAGTGTTTATGATTTTTTTGCATATTGTTTTTAGTGAAGAGAAAACATTGCATGTCCATGCATTTCATAGTCAGGTGGTGACTGCGATGGGCCACAGAGTAATGCGGTGACCGTGATGGGCCGCGAAGTTAAGTAGTAACCACAGTAGTGGGCTACGGAATGGCCGCGTGTTCGTGGTGGTCCATTCTATCCGTGCGAGGATTTAACTTCTGTGTATTTGGCATGTGAGAGGCTAATACACGTGAATGTAGTAACCGTGATGGGTTGTAGAGTGGCCGAGTGTTCGTGGTGGTCCATTCTATCCGAGCTACTGAATGGCCGCGTGTTCGTGGTGGTCCATTCAAAGATGTATAACGTGCTGGTCTGTTGAGCGACTGCACTAGGTGCTGATCTGTTGAGCGATTGCACCTTGGTCTTGAGGGCCGTTAAAGTCAAACATATTGTGCTGGTCTGTTGAGCGACTACAACTTGGTGATTCCAAGAAATTGTATACATGAGCATAAACATATTGCATCGGGGTGATTGACCGGTGGGTCATGATTTGGATTATGATGATGAGTGGAAATTGAATATGTGTGAGTACTTTACAAAATCTGAATTTCTGATTAATGATTGTGATTGCTGAAGTGTTGGTTGTACTTACCACATATTTTTCATATTCATTGGCTACTGTTTTTGAAAAGGCATATATGTCATTGAATTTCAAATGAGCATCATTATTTCCATCATTGTTATACGATATGCCATGTATATATTTGTTGCTGTGAAATATATGCTATGTGATTATTTGTTAATTTCGGTCGGTGACCCTTGCCATTATATTGTGGAATTTGGGCTTTGCGCTCAGATGTTTCCCGAACCCGTCCTACCGACAAATACACTAACGACGGAAACGTCGTTAGGTTCCCCTGATCTTTACGTACGGAGTCTATGTGGACAAAGCAGAGGGACGGACAGCTGGTTGAAGGCGAGACTTATAGAGAATACGGTGGAGACCGTGCTACTATAGCTTAGTGCATGATCAGATTAGACTTTTGTATAGGGTCTTGAGTTTTGGGAAATGTAATTTATTTTGGGAATTAATGTATGAGTTTTCCGCTGTATTTTCCGCACTCTGATACTGTTTAGTGGCCACAGGCCGGGTGTTCTCTTTTGAAATGAACTGATGAAAATTTTATTTTAATTCCCTTGAAATAATTCTGAAAATTCTTTTATTTATTTATTCGGTTTTAAAAAAAAATACACTCGCGCTGTGTTTTAAACTCGGGGTGTTACATGAAGAGTTTTCAAAAGAAATCTAAGCAAGATACAATTCAAAATTAAGCTTGGACAAAGCCTATATCTCATCTATAAAAGGAGGCTTCAGGCCGTAGAAGAAATCATCGAAAAACGCAAGAACTCAAGCTTATAGTTCAATGTCATCCGAGAGTTCAAAAGAGAGAAACACTTGTGTAAAAGAGAAATATTGTTGTAGTGTTTTTTCGAGTGTGAGAGTCATCGTTATAATCAGCTTTTCAAAAGCAACTAAAGAGTGTGAAAGTCATCGTTACAATCAGCTTTCTAGAAGCAACTTAACAAGTTCCAAACCTTGTACCAAACCCGATAGTGGTGTAAGTTCCTTCTTCAATATGAGGTTGTCAGATTGATAAGAGAAGACTTGGCATGTAGTGTCAAGGTGGTGAAAGTTCCTTCTTTAATATGGGGTTGTCAGATTGGTAGCAGAAGACTTGGCTTGTAAGGTCAAGGTGCTGTTGTTCCTTCTTCAATCTGGGGTTGTCAGATTGGTAGGAGAAGACTTGGCTTGTAGGGTCAAGGTGCTGTTGTTCCTCAAGAGTCTGGGGTCGTCAGGTTGTTTGAGAAGACTGGCTTGGAGGGTCAGGTGCTGTGTAATTCAAAGTGTTTGAATTAGTGGATTAAAGCCTTATGAACGAAGGGACTAGGTGTAGCCAAGTTAATGGTAAACCAAGATAAATATCGTGTCAAATTACTTATGCTTTTATTATCCGCTGCTGCTGAGTCTGATTGCTTCTTCTCCAATTAATTTATGTCAACTATCATCAAATCAGCAAAAAGAATTCAATTTTGGCAAACACAATTCAACCCCTCCTTCTCGTGTTTGCACCTTCAATTGGCATCATAGTTTGGTCTCAAGGCTGAGCACTTTACAGTGTTTGAGAAAAGATCCAAGGGTTCAACATGTCTGGATTCAATGAAGAAGCTGCTGGAGGAAACATCAAAGACCACCTCTGTTTGATGGAGAACGTTTTGTGTATTGGAAAAATAGGTTGAGAAGTTTCTTTATTTCACAAGATCGTGAACTTTGGTTCTTGGTGGAAGATGGCTATACTGCTCTAGAGGATGCTGATGGTGTTGAAATTCCCAGAAAGGATATGGATGCTGACCAAAAGAAGATGTACAAGATGCATCATAATTCCAAAACGTTCATGATAAATGCAATCACCTACAAGGAATTCGACAAGTGCACCAACAAAGAGACAACAAAGAGTAGCAAACATAATTCAACCCCCTTCTCGTGTTTGCACCTTCAAAAACACCATATGAATTGTGGAAAGGTAAAAAGCCTAATAACTCCTATTTTAATCAATTTGGTTGTACTTGTTATATGTTGAACACCAAACATAACCTTGGAAAATTTGATTCTCGATCTCAAAAGTGTACCTTCATTGGTTACTCTGAAAGATCCAAGGCTTATAGAGTGTTTAATAGGGAAACTAATATTGTGGAAGAATCCATACATGTTAGATTTGATGACAAACAGCTTGACCTTGAAAAGTTAAAAGCAAGATGATGATAGTGCAGGTTTACCAGAACCAAAGGAAGCTGATGCAATAAAACCAGAAGAACTTGAAAAAGTAGAGGATACAAGCAAATTAGAATAATATGACAAATCTTCAAAGGATGAATATGAAGATAAGTCAGAAGAAAGATGTGGATGGAAGTACAAGTCATCTCATCCTGAAACTCTAATCATTGGAAGTGCAAGTGATCTTTTAAGGACCAGATCATCACTTAAAGACACCAGTTTGTTTGGCTTACTGTCATCAATTGATCCTACCTCTATTGATGAAGCATTGGCAGATAATGGACGGATTCTTGCAATGCAAGAAGAGTTAAATGAATTTGAGAGGATTTATTTTTGGGATCTAGTACCAAGACCAGAAAAGAACATTGTTGGAACCAAGTGGGTTTTCAGAAACAAGCTAAATGAAAAAGGTGAAGTGGTCAGAAACAAGGCAAGACCTGTTGCACAAGGCTACAGTCAGCAAGAAGGCATTGATTACACTGAGACATTTGCTCCAATGGCCAGGTTATAAGCTATTTGTATCGTACTCTATTTTGCTCCAAATAATAACATTACATTATTTCAAATGGATGTTAAAAGTGCTTTTCTAAATGGTTATATAAGTGAAGAAGTCTATGTTAAACAACCCCCAGGTTTTGAAAGTTTTGAATTTCCAAATCATGTTTTTGAACTTAGAAAATCTCTATATGGTCTAAAACAAGCACCTAGGGCATGGTATTATAGACTTAGTAACTTCTTGCTTAAAAATAACTTTGAAAGAGGACAAGTAGACAATACATTTTTTAGAAAATCAATAGAAGATGACATTCTTATTATTCAAGTTTATGTTGATGACATTATTTTTTGATTTACTAATGGCACTCTTTGCCAAGAATTTTCTCAATTAATGCAGCATGAATTTCAAATGAGTATGATGGGAGACCTTAAGTTCTTCTTAGGGATACAAATTCAGCAAAGTCAAAAAGGTATATATATTCTTCAAACGAAATATACAAAAGAGCTTCTCGAGAAGTTTAAGATGAGTGATTGCAAACCTATGGCCACACCAATGCACCCTACTTGCTCACTTGAAAAACATGATTCATGCCAAAAAGTTGATCAAAAAACCTATAGAGGAATGATAGGATCTCTACTATACCTTACTGCTTCTAGACCTAACATCATGTTTAGTGTATGTGTATGTGCAATATTTCAATCTAACCCTAGGGAATCACATTTAACTGTTGTTAAGAGAACCCTTAGATACCTAAAAAGCACTACCAACCTTACCTTGTTCTACAAGAAATCTCCTAAGTACAAACTTAGTGGATACTGTGATTCTGATTATGCTGGAGATAAACTTGAGAGAAAGAGCACTGGTGGAAACTGCACCTTTTTAGGTGACAACTTACTATCCTGGTCAAGTAAGAGACAAAACACTATTGCAATGTCAACAGCAGAGGCTGAGTACATTTCAGCAGCTAGCTGTAGTTCTCAACTACTTTGGATGAAACATCAACTCGAAGACTACAAAATCCTAGAAACCAACATTCCCATCTATTGTGATAAAACTTCTGCCATTTTCCTAACCAAAAACATCATACTACATTCTAGAGCTAAACACATAGAAATCAAACACCACTTCATTAGGGACTTTGTTCAAAAAAGGGTAATAAACATTCAGTTTGTAGACACTGAACACCAATGGATTGACATATTCACCAAACCACTACCTGAAGATATGTTTGACTTCATAAAGAAAAACCTAAATCTTACCTTCATATCTGACTGATATTGTAATCACTTCAAAGTAGTTTAGTTTTAAATTAGTTTTTATATTTTCTTGTAAAATGTTATATTCATGTTATTCAAAAAAAAAATTTTTATACAGTGTTGTAAACATGTATCAAAAATAAAAGGGGGAGAAAGATCACTTTCATGCCTTTTTGTATGATGACAAAAGGGGGAGAAGATATTTGTTAAGGAGAAGATAAAATGGGGCTTAGACTTAGGGGGAGAAAGATATATGAGAAATATATAAAATGGGGAGAAGCTGACGCTTAGGCTTGGGGGGAGTCAAAGAAATAGAAAGAAAAGTGGTTATAAAAAATACAAGTTTTTTCATCATCAAAAAGGGGGATATTGTTGGAACCAAGTTGGTTTTTCACTTAAAGTTTTGATGTTAACAAAAGTATTTTATGAGAATAATATATTTTACTTCGAAGAAGTATACCACCAGCGGATGCCACCAGAGGATGTCACCAGCGGATGCTACATGAGGATGTCACCAGAGGATATCTCCAGAGGATGCCACCAGAGGATGTCACCAGAGGATGCCACTAGAGGATGTCACCAGAGGATACCTCTAGTAGATGTCACCAGAGGATATTACCAGAGGCAAAAATCAGAGGATATCATCAGAGGCAAAAATTAAAGGATATCATCAGAGGCAAAAATCAAATGATATCATCAAACCAAAAATCAGAGGATATTATCAGAGGCAAAAATCAAAGGATACCCTCAGAGGTAGGAATCAGAGGACATTATCAGAGGATACCATCCGAGGCAAACATCAGAGTATGAAAGAAGACATGGTCAAGATTCGTAGAAGATTTGATTCAAATTCAAAGAAGGCTTGATTGAAATTTGAAGAAGATCTGATCAAAATTTGAAGAAGATTTAATTTAAATCAGAAGAAGATTTGGTTCAAATTTAAAAAGGAACATAATCAAGTTGAAGAATTTACAAAAGAAATCTGAACAAAATACAATTCGAAATTAAACTTGGACCAAGTAGAAGCCCAAATCTCATCTATAAATAGATACTCCAGGCTGAAGAAGAAATCATCGAAAAACAAAAGAGAGTAGAAGAACTCAAGCTTAAAATCCAAATTCATCTTATAGTTCAAATAAAGAAACACTTATGCTAAAGAGAAATATTTTCTAAGTGTTCTTTTCTTAGAGTATGAAAATTTCTTTCTTCCGGAAAGTAAAGAAAATAAATGCAAACCAAAGTGTTCATATTGTAATAAAATTGGACATATGGAATATGCATGTTACTTCAAAAAGAGGGATGATAAAATCAAAAACAAAAGAAGTTTTATAAAACTGGAACGATCCGGAACAAAAACAGAGACTTTTCAAAACAAGAAAAAAGAGAACGTTCTCCAAGTAATTTGAAAAAAGGAGAATAATCTGGGTAGAAACTTTATCCCAAAATTTTAAAAAGAGAACATTCTGGGATTTTACCAACACCTATCAAAACTCAATTTTCCAGGAATTTTCAAACACTAAAATGTTCTCATTGTTCCAAAGCTGGTCACAATGAATCAGCCTACTATATCAAAAGAAAATCCAAACTTAAAACTAACTCTCAAGGACCCAAGACCAAGTGGGTACCTAAAGTTAATGTAAAACCTTATGCAGGACGAATTTCAACTTGTCAAGAAAAAGCCATGGTTCTTGGACAGTGGTTGTTCAAGACATATGACAGGAGATCAAAATTGTTTCATGTCATTTGAAAAGAAAGAAGGAGGTTATGATGTTCAATAAGGTAACAGAACCTTTGGAAACAACAATCAAGCTCAAATCAAAGGTAAAAGAACCATTGGTAAGAAAAAATCAGCTCAAAATTCTGATGTTCAATATGTAGAAGGTCTGAAACATAATCTCTTAAACATAAGTAAATTATGTGACAATGGCTTTGAGGTTATCTTCAAACCTAATGTGAAGATAAACCAAAACTGGTGAACTACCTTGAAGAACTACCTGATGAATCCTTCTTCATGTCCATAAACAAAGATAAATGGATTTGGCACAAGAGGACATGACACATCAGTATGAAAACTATTTCAAAGATTTCAAAATTAGAACTTGTTAAAGGATTGCCAAATATCAATTTTGATAAAGATAAAGTATGTGAAGCTTGTGCTAAAGGAAAACAAGTTAAAATTAGTTTTCATCCAAAGGATTTTATTTCCACAAACATAATCCTTGAGCTGCTTCACGTAGATCTTTTTGGTCCTATTAAAACAACAAGTCTAGGTGGAATGAAATATGGTTTTGCTATTGTTGACGACTATTCACGATACACTTGGGTTTTGTTTTTAAAACAAAAAGATGATACATTTAATGCTTTCAAAAACTTTTGCAAGAAGGTACAAAATGAAAAGGATTCCAATATCATTTCTATAAGAAGTGATCATGGAGAAGAATTCATAAATGCCGCTTTTAAAATCTTATTCGAAGAACTTGGCATTTCTCATAGTCTATCTTGTGCAAGAACTCCTTAATAGAATGGAGTTGTTGAAAGAAAGAACAGAACATTACAAGAAATGGCAAGAACAATCTTGGAAGAATACTATTGGGCTGAAGCCATCCACACTTCATGATACATATTAAATCGTGTGTCAATAAGGAAAATCACAACAAAACACTATATGAAATCTGGAAAAACAGAAAGACAAACATTTCATATTTTCACATTTTTGGTTATTATTGTTACATTTTGAGCAACAAGAAAATCTTGGAAATTTTGATGCAAAAATCAGATAAAGCCATATTTTTGGGTTACACAACCGAATCTAAAGGATATCGTGTGTTTAATCTCAAAACAAAGATTGTTGAAATCAATATGCATGTATTATTTGATGAATTCGATGATCTGGAAATAAGCAAAAGAAATGATGAAGAAGAAGAACATTCTGGACAGCAGCAGCATAATTTTCCCCAGGAAACCCAGATTGATAAACAGTCTCCGTTTCATTCTCCACCCAAAAGCTGGAGAACGATCAGTGATCATCTCCAAAATCAAATTATTGGAAATACAGCAGATGGGGATTCGAACAAGAATCTCTTTCAAACATGATGACAACACATCCATGGCAATGATCTCCCATATCGAACCAAAGTCAATCAAAGAAGCTATTGTTGATCAATCTTGGATAGATGTAATGAAAGAAGAACTTCTTTAGTTTGAAAAGAATGAAGTTTGGGATCTTGTTCCAGATCCACATAATCAAACCATCATAGGAACAAGATGGGTATTCAGAAACAAACTGGATGAAGAAGGTAAGGTTGTTCGTAACAAAGCAAGGTTGGTTGCTTAAGGTTACAATCAACAAGAAGGTATAGGTTATGATGAAACTTTCATGCCAGTTGCAAGGTTAGAAGCCATACGAATCCTTCTTGCATATGCATCTCATAAACTCATAAATCTTTTTCGAATGGATGTTAAAAGTGCATTTTTAAATGGTTTTCTAAATGAACAAGTTTATGTTCAACAAACTCCCGGTTTTGAAGATCAATCAAAAGCAAATCATGTTTTCAAACTTACCAAATTCTATGGTTTAAAACAAGCACCAAGAGCTTGGTATGAAATATTAAGTTTCGTCTTAATCAAGAATGGATTTTCCAGAGGAAAAATTGACACTACACTTTTTAAGAAAAATGATAAAAATGATTTACTCATAGTGCAAGTGTATGTTGATGATATTATCTTTGGTTCAACAAATGAGAAAATGTGTGATGATTTTTCAAAACTCATGAAAAGGGAATTTGAAATGAGCATGATGGGAGAGTTAAGATACTTTTTTGGTTTACAAATCAAACAACATGATGATGGCATTTTTATTTGTCAAGAAAAGTATACAAAAGATCTTTTAACAAAATATAAAATAAATTAATCCAAAATCATGACTACTCCCATGCATCCATCTTCTTCATTGGACAAAGATGAAAATGGAAAATCTGTTTGTGAGAAGGAATATAGAGGCTTGATAGGATTGTTGCTTTACTTAACTGCCAGTAGACCTGACATAGTATTTGCAGTAGGATTATGTGCTAGATTTCAATCTGCTCCTAAAGAATCACATTTAACTGTTGTAAAAAGAATTTTTAGATACCTTGTTGGTACTACTGATCTTGGCCTATGGTATAGAAAAGGTTGTCATTTTGATCTTGTAGCTTATTGTGATGCTGATTATGCTGGTGATAAAACTGAACGAAAAAGTACAAGTGGCGCATGTCAGTTCCTGGGAAAAGCCTAAATCAACTGGTCATGCAGGAAGCATAACACGATTGCACTATCAACTACTGAAGCTGAATACGTATCAGCGGCAAATTGTTGCTCCCAAGTAATTTGGATAAGGAATCAACTTGAAGACTTTTCTTTAAGTTATTCAAATGTTCCAATTTACTGTGATAATACTAGGGCAATCAATTTGTCTGAAAATCCCATTCAACATTCTAGATCTAAGCATATTGAAATTAAGCGTCATTTTATTCGTGATCATGTTAATAAAAAGGATGTTGAATTAATCTTTACTGAAACTCAAAAACAACTTGTTGATATATTTACAAAGCCTCTGGAAGAGGAAAGTTTTAATTTCATTAAAGAAAAATAGAAAATCATCAAAAATCCGAACTGAATGCGTTAGAAATTTTTTCTGCAAAACCAAGAATGTTCTTGGTTTCGCGATCAATCTCCGTTTTTCAGGCATCATTCTTTGTTTTTTTTTCTTCACTCAAAAATTGAAATCATGTTGCTTGCGTTGCATTTAATGCTCTTGTCTGTAATTTTTGAGAAGCAACTAACACGCTGATCTTCGCGCCTCCATACTCTCACTCTTTTCAAATCAATCATCCTTTCAACTTCCAACTTTTCGAAACCTCCCATCTTCCAACAACTCTCTATTTTTTCGCCTCTGTTTCTCTCTGCTTATTCATCCCCCAAAATTCCCTTTGCTCTCTGTAACTAAACCTTCTCCACAACTTCTAAAAATCGCAAGAACTAAGGCATCTGCTCATAAGAACCCTTGCCCTAAATCTCAATTGTCATCATCCTCGTCTTCTTCTCCATTTTAAAATCGTTCACCATCACCGTCTCCCATACCTTCACCTCCTAAAATGCCCTTTACATTTTCATATTCTACGTCCTCATAATCCTGTGAATCTAACCTTATTCTTCTTCCTCTTCGACCCCTCGCTACTGTACTTCCTCCTCTATTCTCTCAACCACCACCAAGTGATTCTCAAGCCCCTCCACACTTGAGAGAAACAGCAACAAAACCCACCAAAGCCCCGCGAAGATGTATACGCATCCTTGCTGGAATTAGAGCATCCATACATAGAAAATATGACCCGATTGTGTTGATCATATCTGACAGTGATGAATCTGAGAACGATGCCCCTTGTGAACCATCTCAAACATCGTTTCCTTCCCACACATCTCCATCTTCAAAATCGTCTCATCAAACCATCCAAACTGCTCCCTCACAATCATCAGTTTCTTCTCAAACAATTCCTCCCAACCAAAAACGAAAATCCATAAATGAGACTCTCTCCTCCTCCAAACTTGTTTCTTCATCGCCTTTGAAACCTAACCCTAACCCTAAACCAAAAGCTCAAAACTTAAGGGTAAAATCAACCCCCACCTTTGCTCAATTCTTTTCCAAGAACAGGCTTAAGAACCCTCAAAAGAGAACAAAGACAATTGCCCCCAAGCAAAAACCTCAAGAACATTCAATCCCTCTAGAATATTCTCCATCTCCACTACCAGAACGTTTTGCCCCCCAACACAATGAACCAGAATGTTCTCCTCCCTCCTTCTCTCCAGAATGTTCTGCTCCTTAACACTCAGAACCAGAACGTTCTTCTCCTCCCAAAATTGGCCCAAAATTTTGCTTCTCATCTCTGATTCCCTATTCTCTCCAAAAAACCTTGTCTGAAAAATCGGCTGAGAGACCCGTTGGTGTTGGCAGGGTGTTTCTGCTAGACAATCTCACCCTCCAAGGCAAAACCATCAAGAATATTACTGATTCTCTAGGATGGACATCCTTCCTCCACACCTCAGAAAGATTCTATCTTGATGTTGTTAGGGCTTTTTACTGACAAGCCTAGGTATTTGCTGAGAAATCCTTGTTGGTATCCACCATCAAGGGGATTGAAATTCGGCTAACCCCTGACATTCTAGCCTTAATCCTAAGTCTCCTTGCTGAAGGACCAACAATTTTTGGGAAAAACTGGTTCTCTGCCCTTCACCTGAACAATAAGGAAGTGCTTTCTGACATTTTCCTACCCAATACCAAAAATTATCTATCATCCTCCCTCAGGCCTCTTAGCAAGGTTTTTAACAGCATAAGCCAATATTCTGTCTTGCCACACTGTGGCAGTCATGAATACGTCTCCGGTAATGATACCCTCATAATTTATCATCTTCTCCACCAAAAACGCCCAAACCTTCCATACATCATCCTTTAAAACATGATAGTTGCCACTACCAAAGACTACAAGAAGAACACTATCCCTTATGGCATGGTTCTGACCAAAATTTTCGGCACTTCAGCATTCCACTCACCACAAAATCTTTCATCTTTAGAATCTCAAATTTTTCGGCCAAGAACATCTCTCACATGAAGAAGATTTCCTCTGACCAGCCAAAATCTGTTCTGCCATCCACTACCACCAAAAGGAAACACTCAGCTCGAGGCAAAGCTGCATCATCTTCTAGTTTGGCTCCTGTTGAAAATCCAACCTCAAGCCTAAGTGAACAACCTACTCGAGAATTTTCTCCACATAAACCTCAAGAACGTTCTCCACCTACCATCATTCTCCCTCCTCTAGTTTTACGAAAACACCCCCCCTCTCTTCGATCAATCTGTATCTGAATCTTCCCCTATCCATACCAACTATTTCCTCTCCACAACAACATCTGCTCTCAGCTCCCACCCCACCAAACCTCCACTATGTCACCAGCCTTTATATCCCCACAAAAAACCAGCTCATCTATTTTTGGAATAAGCCAATTTTTTATTTTTCAAGCACTCCTGAACCATCTGTTACCCATACAAAACCACCCTCTGATCCCCTTTCTCCAGTAGCTACTTCCTTTGCTTCCCTATCAACCTTCTGCACTAAGCCAACCCCTACCTCCAGCCCTGTACCCTCTTCTCCCAAGGCTGATTCTACAAAGCTATCCAAGCGACTGAAGAATGAGAAGGATTTATCTAACTCAACCATCCTAGCTGCTATCGAGACCATCATGGCCAGACAAGTTATCTAGGATAGAGAGTCTGCCATTCTGAGAGAATGGATGACTACACAACTTGCTCCCAAGCTCAAAATTGACCCTCCTGCTCCTGCTCCTCCTCCTTTTGTACATCTGGTTCCAGACCCTAGCCGCTCATCTTCCTCAAAAGGATAATCTCCTTCCCTCTCTGTGTGAAGATTCTGCTTTGGATGTTTTTTTGTTTCTTTGCTTTTCTCGCCTCTTTTTGTAAAGACAAAGGGGGAGAAAGTAGTTTAGATTTTATTGTTCTTTACAACTATGAGAAGTTTCTTTTTGCATATTGAAACTCTTTTTTTAATCATCTCTTACATGTTAATGGAATATCTCTTATTTTGATCAAATCTTTTATGGCATATTCTTAGGGGGGAGCTTTCAAGCTCTCTGTAATTATCTTTTACATGTTAGAATCAAAATTAAAATCTAAATTAAACTATGTTTGTCATCATAAAAAAACGGGAGATTGTTAAGACAAAATTTCAATTAAAGTTTTTTGATGAAAACAAACAAAGATTAATTAAAGACTATATTTATGATTCTAAGTTATGTCTTATTTAATATGTGTATTTGAGTGTATTAATCCAAGATAGGTACTAAGCAAAAGCAAGAAAAATCAAATTAAAGAATAAGCTAAAAATGGACAGCCAAGAACGTGAAGGTGCAAACACGAGAACGGGTGGTTGAATTGTGTTTGACTAACTTGAATACTTTTTCTGTTTTTGCAGTTTTAAAACAAAACTTGATGTCTGAATAAAACAGAGTTAGCAGCTGATATAAAGTAAAAATAAAAACACAGAATTTTATACTGGTTCACCGTTAACGAGGCTACGTCCAGTCCCTTCACCTTGAATGATTTCACTAACTCAAACCTTGAATTACAACAATACCACTGACCCTCTAAGTCAGTCTTCTCAAACAGTCTAACAATCCTAGACTTTTAAGGAATGCAACACCTTGACTTCTTAAGTCAAGTATTCTCCTACCAATCTGACAACCCCAAATTGTAGAAGGAATTACAACGCCTTGAATCTAATTGCCAAATAATCTGCTACTCCTTCTGATTCCCTCAGATTGTAGACTCTACTTCAACAACTTAGATCTAACACAAGGGAAAGAAAAACACGAGTGCTTGCTTCTGGAAAGCTGGAACTCACAATTAACCTCACTGAAAACTTGAGTGTTTGCTTTTGGAAGTGTATGACTCTTTTGTGATTTTTTGATACTAAGTATTCTGCCTTGAGCCTGCTTTTATAGATGTGAATTAGGGTCTCTTCCAAGCTGAATTTCAAGTTGTATCTTGCTAGATTCTCTTGCAAAAATACTCTGACCAATCGGGTTTCATATAAATAAAAAACGTATCTTTTTATCTCCAGATTTGTTTTCATAAATAACTTAGGCCAATCCTGTCTTTAATTAATTCTGGAACAAATCTTTCTTCCCACCAATAGCTCCTGAACTCCCATACGACTTCACTTTATTTTTGTAACAAATCCTTTTAATACTTTGATCAAATTTAATTAAATCGCCACTGTTAATAATCATGATTAAATCTGAACCGTTTGATCTTCTGCTCTCATCTACATCTAGACCATACTAAGTGATCTACTGTGATCCTCTGATTTCAGCCAACCCTGGACCACACTTTCTGATCTTCTGATCTCGGCCAACACGTGGCCATGGTCTGATCTGCTATGATCCTATGATCTCGGCCAATGCTGGACCATACATTCTGACCTTCTGATTTCGGCCAACACTGGGCCATGGTCTGATCTTCTGATCTCGGCCAACACTGGGCCATATACTTAAATCTGGACCATTGATCTGAACATCTTCCCTCTAATCTGGACCAATTCTGAACTGGGTCTGGATTGAACTGAAATTAAATCTGGACAAATAATATTTCAGTCTGGACATTTTACCTTCTGATTTGGATTAGGTCTGGATCAAATCTGGACATCATTTCTTCTGGTCTGGACTTAGTTTCATACCCTGAACCATGCTATCTTCTGGTCTGGGTCAAATCTGGATTGAATCTCTTGTTCTGGACCTATTAATTTATCCTCTGATTAAGTCTGGATCAAGTCTAGGCTGTTTATCATTTCACTGCCAGGCCATCTTCTGGTCCGAATAACTTCTGGACTAAGTCTGACTTATGATTCCTTCTGGTATGGATCAAGTCTCCCTATGGCAGGCTTCCTTCTGGTCTGGTCTAGGTCTCCTTCTGACTTTGCTTCCTTCTGATATGGGCCAGGAAAGATATCCTCTGGTAATTTTAGGATGCATCCTCTGGTACCTTCTGGATGCATTATTTGGTGTCTTCATCTTCTGCCTCTGGAAACTTCAACTTCTGGTGGCATTTAATGTAATAATTCAAAGTAGAAAATAAGATTACATGGAGTGCTTTTGTAAACATCAAAATCCTAAGTACTTAGAACCAACTTGGTTCCAAGAGAATGTTCTAGACTTTTTCTGGAAAAACCAAGAACGTTCTCCAGGATTTTTTCGCTTCATCAAGATTGTTTGAACCATATTTTTATGAAAGAAAGATCGTGCTTATTTTGAATGGATTACTAGTACATATACATGAGATATGCATCTTTAATATTAGCAAAAGAAGTACCCTAAAAGATCTAAGGAGAAAAAATTTAAATTAAGGCAAAGTAGCAGAATCAGTTGAAAATGATCATTCTCCAGGCTCTAGAACATTCTCCAGTTTCTGTCATACTGCACCAGAACGTTCTCCAACTTTTGAAGTAGACCAAGAACGTTCTTCAGATTACAGCATCACATTGTGACACATATTCTCATGATCAAAGTAATCCTCAAGCAAAATACATATCAGATAAATAAACAAATATAAAAATTTCCTCAAGTCAAAAAAGAGAAAAGCTTTGGTCAAAAGTCTCTTTAAAGAATGATTATTTTAATCTATCGCTTGACCAATGTAATCCTTCCAACAGCTACTTTAAGCTGACAAGGACTTCCTAGAATGTCTATAAAAGGAACCTCACAGCTTAAGTGAAAAACACAACATTCAAGTGAAAAGAAAGATCATCAATCACTCATATTCAAACTTGAAAGTCTCACAAGAAATCAATAACCTTTAGTTTCAAATTCATTATCTTTAGTTTACTAAAACATCTTGTAAAGAATCTAACCTCAAACAAGAGTTGAGTCAAAACAGATTCGGTTAAACACTTGAATGAGTTGTTTAGAAAAATCGTTTTAAGGTTAAAAGGTGAGTTGTAAAAATCCTATCAAGGGTTGATAGGTGATCTGATTGAATCTCTTTATGGGTGGAAAGGATTGAAAATTGTGACATATCAAGGTTGATCTGAGCTAGGTGCTGTAAAACCAAGAAGGTTCTTTGTTTTTAACACTTAGTGGAAAATCTCATGGTTGTGAGGACTAGACGTAGCCCGGGTTGGGTGAACCAAGATAAATCTCTGTGTGTTATCTCTTCCCTATCTCTATTTAATTTCAACTCTTCATTTACTTAAGCTAAAAACGATTTCTGTTTTTTAAAACAAACCAAGAACGTTCTCCGTTTTCCACAACGTTCTTTGTTTTCTGCTTTTACTATCAGGATCATTCTGCCTTTTTAAAACTAACCAAGAACGTTCTCCATTTTCTGTTTTATTTACCAAGATCAATCTTGAGTTATTTTAAAGTGTTAACAGGAAAAAATTTAAAAGACAACTTTACAATTCAAACCCCCTTCCTTGTAAAGACGACAATTCTACTTCAAGTTATGACAATGATGACCATTTGATTGAGGATGACAAGATATCCATGTCCGGGAATAACATAGATGAACACATACTTATGCATAAGGTATGTTGAACATGATTAAACTGTGTCACATGCTTAAATGTATCCATTTGACCTTGTCTGCTTAACATTATGAACAGACAACAAATACTTTTTTTTGTACAAATATAAAATAAATTTACAAGACCACTTAATCCAAAACTAGGTTGTCACTTCAATAACACTATAATAGTTCAATATTCCAATCACTTTCTCCCTACATTATGATGATTGATGAAATCAATCATAGAAACATGGTTAATGTAGAACCCAAATTTAATTAAGTCTATGAAAAGTCAATAGATTAAAGATATGTATAGCTTCTTCACCCTGAAAAATCATGCAAAATCTCCCCTCCAATAAAATCTCTCCCAAATTTTCTATTTTGTAATTGAATACCACTCGTGACATGGCTATCAGGTTGAAGTGCATAGCCAAAATAATTAGCAACGCTCATGTTAATGACTCAAATAACCCATTTCCATGAGTCGAATGAAGACAAAGTGTTAGAGAGACACCATTATTGCTAGTTGTGACGTTATTCCCCATGCTTAATCCAAAACTACAAACTTGTTGATTACTTGTGATAGTTTCATTCAACACCGACATACTCAAAAGTTCATTTGTAGTCCGAAATTTTTCTGTCCAGGTAGATGAATTCTCAACAATGTTGTTATTTGAAAGTAAGTGAATATCTCTCAAATTGTTCCTATTTTGTTCTTCTCTTTGTAGTTCCTTTTGAGTTTGTTGTGATTCAAGCATTTGTATAGCTCATCTATTGTATTTCAAAAGATATGTGGGGTATAGTTGGGAAACAAGTTGGTTGTAGTGGGTCAAGATGAGAGATTTTACTATACTAATGTGGTTACTTGCGTGTTCTCCTAACTTATCTTATACTATTATATGATTTTGAAACTCACCCCCCCCCCCATTGTTTGTGTTTGAAATTTGTCTATCAAGGTAGATGCATTCTCAACAATGTTGTTATTTGAAAGTAAGTGAATATCTCTAAAATTGTTCCTATTGTGTTCTTCTCTTTGTGGTTTCTTTTGAGTTTGTTGTGATTCAAGCATTTGTATTAGCTCAGCTATTGTATTTCAAAAGACATGTGAGGTATAGTTGGGAAACATGTTGGTTGTAGTGGGTCAAGATGAAAGAATTTACTATACTAATGTGATTACTTGCGTGTTCTCCTGACTTATCTTATACTATTATATGATTTTAAAACTCACCCTTCGTTGTTTGTGTTTGGTGCGTGTGATGGATGCATACGTGTTGCAAGTTGCAAGAGACACCTAGTACTTCTAGAGCGTCAGAAGACGTTTTATTTTAAAAACTTATATTATCTATTTTATGCTGACATCATTTTTCAATGTCTTTTTTATTTTGAGAATTTCTGCTCTGGTAGTGATATCGAGTTGGAATTATTATTACTTTTAATTTCTGCTCTGGTACATTCCGTCAATTTGCAGAAGTATTTATTGATTTTGACCTAACTTTGCCTCTTCATGAAAGTCATCTTGTTGAATGTGAAGCATTTGCTTTTTTGGTCGATTTGGAATATGAAAAATTACCTCTATTTAATGAGGTATGCCACATTATTTTGGCTTAGTTTTTTGATTTTAACCCTCATTTTTTGCATCAAAATATCGCTCAATGTGAGATTTCATGGTTTGCCTCGTGAATATTGCAGGTTGAAAACATTTTTTGAAATTAGCAGTGCAGCGAGTAATCCAAAGTCTCTTGGTGAAGCCATGCGCAATCATCCATTTGTTCAGTTTGCACAAGTGTTGATTGATATTGACCTAACTTTGCCTTTTCATCAAAGTCATCTTGTTGAACGTGAAATGCTTTCTTTTCTGGCCAATGTGGAATATGAAAAATTACCTCTATTTTGTGAGGTATGCCACATTATTGGCCGTGTCAAATATGTTAGAACCAACATGGTTTGAAGAACTATGACTCTTACTTGTTTTGATATAACAAAATTACTCTGTGAAAATAATTTAAAACACTAATGTTTTGTTTAAGTGTACAGATCCCTTATCTGGAATTTTATATGACTTTGAATTGCATTTTTTTATGGTTGATCTAAGTTAAAGGAACACCAAAAGTGAAATCTTCAAGTTCCTAGCCTCCAAGATGTTCATAATATGATCTCCAATGTCTCGTAGGTCAGAACCCTTGCAAAATATGAGTTTTTATGTTAAATTGAGCTTCGGGATGCTAACTAGGGCATTGCAACGATTCTTAGCGCATAGCTCTGGACATAAAATTGTGCCAGTAAATGCATTGCAGCGCATGGTTTGGCACAATGCACTACCTTGGCGCAATATTCTATAGTGTTAAATAAACACCTTCGTTCTTTAAAATGACTCACCCTATGATTTGACTTGCCCTTTATAGTCCAAATTGGATTTCAGTGTCATCTTGAAAGTTTTAGCTATTATTATGACATTAAGTCATTAAATTTGATGAATTTTTTTAGCATTATTATGATGTGCCAAATGACTACTTGATGCTCTTCACCTTGTAACAGTTTTTTTAAAACTCACATTTTGAATTAAGAATGGTATTACTATATGATAAAATTCAAAAATATTATTTTAGGGTTTAAAGTGATACACCCAATTGAATGGATAGATTCACACTTGAGGGAGATATTATTTAGATGAATGGATTGACTCACACATGAAAGGGAGATTTATGGGATATCAAGTTTGAGTAAGAGTCCCACATTAGATAGAAAAGTGGACGATAAGCACAATATAAAAGAGATAATCCATATACCCAATACTCATATATGTCCAACACAAATGAATCCCAAGAACTAGGTTGATAAATACAACATATTTGGAAAGTCAGCTCATGAAAATTTGGTGTAAAATATGCATATTATGTGCCTTATACGCATTATGAATTGTCACTGCGGATTTGTATGTGACGAGTCTTCATTAACTCTTGGTTTTTAGCACATTGTTAACAATTTTTGTTTTAAGTTTTATTCATTCAAATTAGTTTTATAATTATTTGATGAATAAAAATAATCTGAATCGCCTTGGATTATCTTTGAATGTTTTGGCACTATCCCTTTATAACCAATAAAATTATTGGAGTTACAGACCCGTTACATTAAGGAACAAACACTCAGGTAGTTACAGAGAGTTAGTGCTGGAACTAGGTGATCTCATATGTGCAGAAGAATTTTCGATACGCACTAACCTATAAAATATATGTGTATAGTAAATGCACTATTAACAGATTATATAATCTCCCAATTTAATTTTTCGCTAATGTGAATATTTATTAACACATAGCTAATGTGAAAAAATAGTCCCTAGATATAAGAACCATTTCAAATTATTAGGTGCATTTATTTAATTTTTCAAATACACCCCTTAATAATTCAACTAATTTATGTTAAAAAACGAAAAGTGAAACTGAACAAATTTATGTGACACCAAATTTATACATTACATTGAATACCAATTTTTCTTAATATTTGTAAAAAACGACAATGGAGACTTATAATTAAGGACGAAGATAGTAATTAAAATTAAAACATAAGCACACATTAAATATTCACATCATAAAAACACGATATGTTTTACGAATAATAACAATAACTTTATAATTCAACTTTAAAAACTAAAAATTAAAACAAGTGAAAACTCTGAGTCATAAGAAATACAAACCTTAAACACAGAAACTCAATCCAAAGTTACTCTTGAAGTCCAAAGATTTCCACACATACCACAAAATAAACTGTAGTAAAAAAACTCTTAAAATAAAGTGAGGCACAAGCCTCTAGTACTCCACCTTCACAAGAAAAGCTCCATTGATTGTTTGTCATGATCGTGTTCGAATATAACCTGCATTAAATATATTATAAGAGGAGACATAGAAGATGTTAGTTTATCTTTCATCATGTAAAATAAATCAGTCATAAATAGATTAACACGCATTCAGGAATCATATATAGCATGATTACAACAATCAGGACAATATAATGTCACATGATATAAATGGACGAACTTGAAATGCTAAAACATGCACTACTTGAAATTCATGTGATCACATGATATAAATGGACGAACTTGTAATGCTAAAACATGCACTACTTGAAATTCATGTTGGGCCAAAAATAACTTACGAAAAAACCCCTCTAGATTGTATTTAATCATAGTGCACTTTCACTAAGACTAGTTGTAGGATCACATCCTCAAGATAACAACCTAAAGTGTAAACTCAATAAATCACTTTCCTCTCATAAAATCTAAAATTAATTCTATGTTTCTTAGATGGTATATCAAACACCTAGTTCATATATATTTATCTTTAAAAACACACACATATATATATATATAATTCACAAGCAAACAAAGCTTACCATATTATCATAATAAAATTTAACACGCTTGTAAAGTTATTAAAAAATTAAAAATTAAAGGCTTAAACATAGAGAAATCAAATATAAGAGAAACAACATTTCGGTGAGAAAAGAAAATTAAAGGCTTGAACATCACAGAATTTTTTTTTTGACTTAACTGTTAAAATGATGAGCACTTACAACTACCATCTATGCAAACTCCCTGATGACAAGGGGGACACGGGTTACTTAGACAATCGATGTCTGACATACATCTAGTAGCTGTAATATGTAAAATAAGAATATAAAAGTGTTATTGAAAAAAGGTTAAAAGTTTTGTATAACATGAAAATATGATAATGAACTTACCACCAACATCGACTACAACAAGAAATAGGAACACAAAAAGGATCATAATATAAAAAACCTTGAGAGTTTTAGCTATTTTTTATTCTACCTTTGCATGCAACAAATACAAAATTGTTTGATCACTTTATATTGTAAAAAACCTCATGCTATGATTATTTCAATTGAATAGTTTTTAACTTGCGTGCAACGAAGTATCATGTTTGTCCTCTTAACTTGCGTAGTTGATCACATGACCTTAGAATATATCTTCAAATAAAAGTATTGCTTGCAATTAGAATTCATTATTGTTTACAAACCTTTTATTAATTTTTTATTTCTTATCTATCCTTTCATATTAGAATGAGGTTCAAAAAATACATTATGCTTCAAATAAATAGCTATTAGAACATATATTGAACTAAAAAGGATAAAAGTTTTGTATAACATGAAAATATGATAATGAACTTACCACCAACATCGACTAAAACAAGAAATAGGAACACAAAAAGGATCATAGTATAAAAAACCTTAAGAGTTTTAGCCATTTTTTATTCTACCTTTGCATGCAACAAATACAAAATTGTTTGATCACTTTATATTGTAAAAAAACCTCATGCTATGATTATTTCAATTGAATAGTTTTTAACTTGCGTGCAACGAAGTATCATGTTTGTCCTCTTAACTTGCGTAGTTGATCACATGACCTTAGAATATATCTTCAAATAAAAGTACTGCTTGCAATTAGAATTCATTATTGTTTACAAACCTTTTATTAATTTTTTATTTCTTATCTATCCTTTCATATTAGAATGAGGTTCAAAAAATACATTATGCTTCAAATAAATAGCTATTAGAACATATATTGAACTAAAAAAAAACCTTTTTGTATTAAGACGAAAACCTTTCAATGTTAGGTGGGATTTTATGGTTTGGCTCATGAATAGTAGAGGTCGAAAACATTGTTTGAAATTAGCATTGCAATGGGTGTTCCAAAGTCTCTTAATGAAGTTATGTGTAATCGTACATGCGGTCACTTTGATGAAGTGTTTATTGATATTGACCTAAATTTGCCTCTTTATGAAAGTCTTTTTCACTACGCTAAAAATTGTCTTTTACAACGCGCATTTTAAAGCGCTTTATAACTAAAAGCGATGTTGTGTAATATGTTAAAATTAACGGAGGATACAACAACGCTTTAATGACAAGTGCTTTTAGAAAAACGATGTTCTAGGGTCTTAAAGGGTTTAGGATTTACAGCGCTTTTGCGAAAAGCGCTATTGTAACGTCATATAGCGCTTTCACATAATGTTTACAGCGCTTTTAGAGCGCTTCGCATATAAGCGCTGTAAAATATAGCGCTCCCACGCTATGTTTACAGCGCTTTGTATACAAGCACTATAAAATATAGTGCTCATACGTTATGTTTACAGCGCTTTATATATAAGCGCTGTAAAATATACAACTTTCACATAATTACATGGTCTTTTAGAGCGCTTTTTTTATAAGCGCTATAAAATGGTGTGTATATATATATATATATAACTGTACATAACCTTTTTACATAATTTTATTTTAATGTGTATAACAAAAATTGTACCTATTATATATTATTGATAAGTAATAAAAACATATTCAATACGTTCTCTCCTTACGAACCCTACGAACCCTCCTCTCCACTACTGTGAGCCCTCTTCTCGTTGAACCCTCATCTACAGTGCGCCCATTTCTACTGAGTGATTGTTATCTCAGGTACTATATTTATTAATTTGTTGTTGTCTCTAAAACTAATAAATTGTTACATGATAGTAGTTGGCATAACCTTGATAAATCTTATAAAATTTGTTCGATCTGTTATGTTCTGTTTTGAAATTAAACTTGTATGCATATATACTATAGATTGGTATAATGTTATAGATTGAAAAATTTGTATAACACTGCATTCGTATAGGTCATATAAATGGACTGTAAATGGATGTCTGCCAATCGATTGTAAAAAAAGTATGAAAATGGAGTGAAGGAGTTTGTTGATTTTGCAGTGAAGAATGCAAAAGACCCAAATCGAATCATTTGTCCTTGTTTAAAATGTTGTTTTGGAGAACGCATTAGAGCAGATGAATTGGAAGGACATTTAGTATGGCATGGAATTGATCAAAGTTATTCATGTTGGATAAGACATGGTGAGAAAAAAAAAGGGAACACTAATTTTTAGAATGGTGCGACATATGTTTCAAATGATTTCGACACAGATACATATGAGCGGGACTGAGTTGAGGAGATTGCAAAAGTAGTTGAAGAAGATCTTTGGGATTGTCTTAAAATGTTTGAAAGTTTGTTGAGTGATGCAGAGAAACCATTATATAATGGTTGTACTAAATTCACAAGACTTTCGGCGATATTAAAGTTGTACAACTTAAAAGTGATTAATGGATGGTCTGATAAAACTTCACAGAATTATTAACACTCCTAAAAGATATGTTGCCAGATGATAATGAACTTTCCATTCGAACCTATGAGGCTAAAAGAATTTAGTGCTCTATTGGCATGATTTACGAAAGGATTCATGCGTGTCTTAACGATTTCATTTTAATTAGAAATGAATATGAATTACTAAAGGCGTGTCCGAAATGCAATGTCTCTCGATATAAGAAGAAAGAATCTACTCCAGCAAAAGTCGTGTGGTATTTTCCTATAATACCAAGGTTTAGGCGCATCTATCGCAGTGAAGAAGATTCAAAACACTTGACATGGCATGTAGACGAAAGAATTAGAGATGGAAAGTTTTGACACCCTGCATATTCTCCATTATGGGCAAAAAATGGTCACGAGTATCCTGATTTCGGTACAGAGTCAAGAAATCTACGACTTGCACTTTCTACTGATGGAATGAATCCACATGGTCTTCAAAGCATATCACAGAGCACGTGGCCTATGATTTTGTTGATTTATAACCTTCCTCCATGGTTATGTATGAAACGTAAGTTTATGATGTTGTCTCTGTTAATTTCTGGATCCAAACAACAGGGGAATGATATCGACGTATACTTGACTCCTTTAATTGAAGATTTATGATGGGTATAAGAAAGAATGTTTCAATTTGAGGGCTATGTTGTTCGGCACAATTAATGATTTTCCAGCATATGGTAATTTATCAAGATATAGCATTAAAGGTCAGTGTGCATGACCTATATGTGTAGAGAGTACAGATTGGATGCAGTTGAAACATTGTAAGAAGAACGTCTTTCTTGGACATCGTAGATTTTTACCTTTTAGTTATCATTATCGTGGGTGAAGAAATGCATTCAACGGAAAATCAGAGGAAGGTACTACTCCTTTAGCACCGACTGGATATCAAATATTGGAAAAAGTACAAGGTTTGACCAATAAATTTGGCAAACCTTTTGCGGGAAACCTTGTCAAAACTAGGTGGAAGAAAAAGTCCATTTTCTTTCAATTTCCATATTGGAAGTCATTGTATATAAGACATTTTCTTGATATGATGCATACTGAAAAAAATGTATTTGATAGTGCTATTGGTACGTTACTCAGTGTTCTAGGAAAGTCTAAGGATGACATCAATGCAAGATTGGATTTGGTCGATATGGGAATAAGAAATGAATTGGGTCCCGTAAAGAAAGGAAATCGCACATATCTACCTCCAGTCGCTCAAACTCTATCTAGAAAGGAAAAAAAATTTATTTAAATTTCTACACAAAGTTAAAGTTCCAAAAGGATAGAATTCTAATATTAAAAATTTAGTTTGTATGATAGAACTTAAGTTAAAAGGTTTGGAAACTCGTGATTGTCATGTTCTAATGGAGCATTTGCTATCAATAGGTATACGTTCCATTTTACCTGAAAAAGTTCGACGAGCTATAACTAAATTATGTTTCTTCTTTAGGGAAATTTGTAGTAAAGTGATCGATCCTCTGAAATTACCGACATTGCAGAGGGAAATGGTTGTTACTTTGTGTGAGCTTGAAATGTATTTCCCACCCTCGTTTTTTGATATAATGGTTCACCTTACTGTTCATCTTGTTAAGGAGACACAACTTTCTAGGCTAGCTTATATGAGATGGATGTATCTGATAAAACGATATATGAAAATATTAAAAGGGTACCTAAAAAGTAGAAGTCGACCAGAATGTTGTATTGCTGAACGGTACATTGTCGAAGAAGCTTCTGAATTTTGTACTGAATATCTATCCAATGTTGAATCCATAGGGCTTCCTATGTCTTGTCATTCAGGAAGAATAACAGGAGAAGGGATAATTGGAAAAAGAGTAATGACTATATCAAGGACAGAATGGGAGAAGGCACAATTGTATATTCTGCACAATGATGATGAGGTTCAACCGTATGTTACAATACACATGGATCACTTATCTAGTTTGAACATGAATAGGAATAAAAATTGGATAACACGAGAGCACAATCGATGTTTTATAACATGGCTAAAAAATCACATTAACTCAAAGTTTGATATAGACCCCGCTTCAATTTCAGAGAGATTGAGGTGGCTAGCAAATGGCCCGAGTTTACATGTCTTTTCTTACACCGGTTATGTAATTAACGACTATACATTTTATACCACAAAACAAGATGATCAAAGCACTATGCAAAATAGCAAGGTCACTCTAGTAGCTGAAGCGATGCATATCTCAAGTGCATAAGACAAAAACCCAATATATGCAAATCTATCATATTTTGGGGTTATCAAGCACATATGGGAGTTGGATTACACAATGTTTCGTGTTCCCATATTTGGTTGCAAGTGGGTCGATAATAATAATGGCGTTCGGATTGATGAGTTAGGGTTCTTGCTTGTCAATTTTAATAAGGTGGGATACAAAGATGAGCCTTTTATTTTAGCGTCGCAAGCTCAATGGTCCGTTGTCCTATCGACCAATAAAATAAGTGATGATAACAATAACGTTGAAGATGTTGCTAATGATATTTTCTTTGCGACATCACAACCACGTGAAATTGATTCAACTGATGATGGTTTATATCTTAGAGATGATCATGATGAGGGAATTTGGATTAATCCATCGTTTCGTATCGTTAAGAGACAAACAAATGTGAATCCCACCAGAAAAGAAAAAGGGCATCTTAAGGTGTTTATGAGTTTTATATAAGTCATGTAATCTGAACTCATCATGTAATTTATACTAATTTCATGTAACTTGAACTACCACAACTAATTTCATGTAATTTATACTGAGCAAATTTTTTTGACCTGCCAAAACTGAGCATTTAGCTTGAACTGTATTTGATTTTATGCTTTTACCGATTTTCTGCCAGAACTTAAACTGATCATGTAATTTAGCATTGATATACAGGTATTTAATAATTATTTGCAAAAAAAATCCATATATAGGTATTTTACAGCATTGTAACATAAGCGCTGTGAAAGGATTTTAAAAATTAAATTTCAAAATATTTACAGTGCTTTTGCCCATAAGCGCTGTAAAAGGCTTTTAAAAAATAAATTACAATTGTAAAACATTTACAGCGCTTTTGCCCATAAGCGCTGTAGAAGGCTTTAAAAAATAAATTACAATTACAAAATATTTACAGCGCTTTCGCCCACAAGCGCTGTAAAATGCTCATATAGTGCCTTTTATTTAGTGTGTCTATAAGCGTTGTAAAAGTATATTTAAGGCGCTTTTTATATAGTCTTTTAAAGCACTTTTTGTGGAAGCGCTATAATAGGTTAGGTCTTTTAAAGCGCTCTTTGAAAAAACACTGTAAAAGGGTTTTTTAAAGTATTATGTAAACTGATAATAAGAAACCTCTTCATTTTCTTCTTCATTACGTATTCTCCCAACAAACTTGGCAGTGTGAAACCTATTCATTTTCCTCTTCATTACGTACTCTCCAACTTCATTACGCTCCATATGAACCCAACCCTCTTCTCCATAGTGCGAACTGAAGGTGCAAACATGAGAAGGAGAGGGTTGAATTGTGTTTGACTAACTTGAATACTTTTTAATTTTAAAACAAACCTGTTATGTATGAATTAAAACAAAGTTAGCAGCGGATATAAAGTAAATAAAAACTCAGAATTTTATACTGGTTCACCGTTAACTAGGCTACGTTCAATCCCTTCACTTTGAAGGATTTCACTAATTCAAACACCTTGAATTACAAAGTACCACTAACCCTCCAAGTCAGTCTTCTCAAAAAGTCTAACAACCCTAGACTTTTGAGGAAAAGAACCTTGAATCTAATTGCTAAGTAATGTGCTACTCCTTCTGACTCCATCAGATTGTAGAATCTACTTCAACAACTTAGACCTAACACAAGGGAAAGAAAAACATAGATTACTTGCTTCTAGAAAGCAGATACTCACAATTGACCTCACTGAAAACTCAAGTATTTTTCTTTTAGAAGTGTATGACTCTCAAGTATTTTGGATGCTAAGTCTTTTGCCTTGAGCCTCCTTTTATAGATGAATAATTAGGGTCTCTTCCATGATTAAATTCGAGTTGTATCTTGTCTAGATTCTCTTGCAAAAATAATTTGGCCAATTGGGTTTCACTTAAATAAAAAAACATATCTTTTTAACTCCTGATATGCATTCGAAAATAACTTTGGCCAATCCTATTCTTGATTAATTCTGGATCAAATCTTTCTTCCCGCCAATAGCTTCTGAATTCCCACAAGACTTCAATTTATTTTTGTATCAAATCCTCTTAATACTTTGATCAAATTTCTATTAAAATTTAATCAAGTCTTATTCGAATTTAATTAAGTCTCCACTGATTATCATCATGATTAAATATGGACCGAATGCTCTTCTGATCTTGACCACATCTGGACCATGCAATCTGATCTGCTGTGATCCTCTGATCTCGGCCAACACTGGACCACATGTTCTGATCTTCTGATCTCGGCCAACACTGGACCACATGTTCTGATCTCGGCCAATCACTGGACCATATGATCTGATCTGGACTATTTTATGATCTTCTGATCTCGGCCCACACTGGGCCATGATACTTAAGTCTGGACCATTATACATTTATCCTCTGAAATTTATCATTTAATCTGGACATGAATTTTACCTTTTGATCTGGACACTTGTCCTCTGATCTTGATCGAGTCTTGATTACATCTGGACAATCATTTCTTCTGGTCTGGACTGAATTTTATAATCACTGCCAAGCTATCTTCTGGTCAGAATAAAGTCTGGACCAAGTCTGACTTATGATTCCTCTTGGTCTGGACCAAGTCTCCATCTGGCAGGCTTCCTTCTGGTTTGGACTAGGTCTCCTTCTTAACTTTGCTTCCTTCTAATCTGGGCCAGGAAAGATATCCTCTAATGATGTTTTGACATCCTCTGATATCCTCTTGTGGTGTATCCTCTAGTGCCTTCTGTATGCATCCTCTGGTATCTTCTAGATGCATCCTCTGGTATCTTCTGGAGGTGTATCCTCTAGTCTGATTTTATCCTCTGGTAACTCATCTTCTGCCTCTGGTGACTTCATCTTCTGGTGGCATTTAATATAATAATTCTAAGTACAAAATAAGATTACATGGAGTGCTTTTGTAAACATCAAAATCCTAAGTACTTAGAACCAACATGGTTCCAACACGAACCCTACTGTCCATCTTCATTACGTACTCTCTGTTTTCATTATTCTCCATTTTCACTACTATCCTTACGAACCATAAAGGATTTTAAGGCGCTTTTTATTCAGTTTTTTAAAAGCGCTCTTTGTGGAACCCTAGTGCCCTCTTCTCGATGCACAAGGCATTTCTACTTGTATTTATGCGAAGTCGTAACCCTAAACTACAGGTATTGTTATTAATATCTTGTTGTCACTAAACTTGTAGTGCATGTTGTATTTATTCAATCTGTTGTTGTCACTAAACTGCATGTTGAACTTATACTGTTGAAATGTGTAGATAAATGGATTCCAATAATGATTTAGCTTGTCAAAATGATGAAGTTGTCAATAATGAAGATGTCAATATTGAAGTTGTCAACATTAAAAGTTATGAAAACAAAGTTAAACGTGGGGCAACTATTATGCAAAAAGTAATCAAAGCAAGAAGTAGTGAAATTAAATTTGAGGTATACTATACTATACTTTTGTTTAGAATTTATTTTTTTTTCTTTTTTGAAAGAAAGCACTTACTCTATAAGTTTATTAGGTGGGATGGAATCAAAGTGGCCAGCCAATTGAGCCCAATAGTTCAATGATGGTAAGTTACATTGGTGTTGTTGTTCGTCAAAATATCCAAATAACAATTGATGATTGGAGAGATAAAGCTTTGAAGGATGCTAAAGATATATTGTGGAGTGATATACAAGTAACTTTTTTACTCCACTTTTTTGTTACTTATAATTATTTCCATTGAAATACTTTTATTCAAACTCTTTCTTTATTTGGTTTGCAGTCAGCTTTTAACGTTGAAGATGTGCGAAAAACTTATGTGCTTAGAGTTGTTGGAAAAATACAAAGAGGATTTAGATCTCATTTGTCAAATTGCTACTTAAGAGATCGTGATGGAAATTTGAATGTTGAATCTCCAAAAACATACAAACACTACATATCAAATGAAGAGTGGAGCGTTTTTGTAGCTAAACGTGCAGACTCCACATTTGTGGTAATATTAATTTATTAGCATGTGTGTTTTATTCATATTCATATCGTATTTTTTTACATAAATGTTATTTTTTTTATTTATATATAGAGTATAAATACAACAAATCAGGAGAGAGCAAAAAATCCAATGCATCCATACAAAATATTGCGTATGCGGTATGCACGTTTAGAGCAAAAAATTGTAAGTAAACATCACTTTTATACATTGTGATAGATTATAAACTATAGTTTCTAACTAATATTTTGTTTATGTCTTAACGAATAGCTTCAAGAGACGAAATCCGATCAACCATTGGGTCGTCATATGTAACACTCCAAGTTTTTAAACAGCGCGAGTGTATTTTTTTTTTCAACCAAAATAAATAAAAATAATTTTCAGAATTAATTCAAAGGAATTAAAATAAAATTAAGTCATTTCTTAAAATAATTTGTCGTAATCCAAAACGACAAAAGTAATTAATTAATTACACCATGATTATAACCACGTAAGAAAATTTTGGGAAATTGAGCTTCGAAATATACCAAAATAAAAATACATCAAACTATACAATTATCCCAAAATAAATAATTACATCCACCGAGCTCAAGACCCTATACAACAAGTCTAAACTGATTATGCACTAAAGATACAGTAGCATGGTTTCCACCGCATCCTCTACAAGTCTCGTCTCCACTTACCTGTTCGTCCCTCTGCGTTGTCCACAAATACGCTGTACGTGAAGATCAAGGAAAACTAACGACGTCTTCGTCGTTAGTGCAACCGTCAGTGGGATGGGTTTGGGTATCATCTGAGGGCAAAGCCCAATTTCCACAATAATTGTAAAGGGTCACCGAACGAAATTAACAATTACCATATAGCATTTATGTCAACAATAACAAGTATATTCATGTCATGTTTCAATGCTATAACAACGATGATAAATAAGGATGCTCACTTTTTAAAATACATGACATCTGCATGTTTGCAAAAAAGCAAACAATTTAATATAAAAATCATGTTGCAAGTACAAATACAATCAACCATCCTCACAACTCATTGGAAACTTAGAATTCATAAGATACTTGCACACATCGATTTCCACTCATCAACTCATATCCAATCATGACTCACAAGTCAACCATCCCAATGCAATATGTATATGCCAATGTACACAACTCTTGGAATTACCAACGTGCAGTCTCTCACGGACCAGCACACGTGCAGTCTCTCATGGACCAGCACGGTTTACACATGTTAGCCTCTCACAAGCCAAACATTACAAAGTGCAGTCTCTCACGGATCAACACGATTTACGGATTTGAATGGACCACCACGAACACGCAGCCACTCTACAACCTATCACGGTTACTACATTTACGTGTATTAGCCTCTCATAGGCCAAATACACAGAAGTTAAATCCTCGCACGGATAGAATAGACCGTCTAATACATGCGGTACTACTCTGTCCCCGGATAGAATAGACCGTCTAATACATGCGAAACTATTCTATAACCTCTGGTTACTACTTAACTTCGCAGCCCATCACGGTCACCGCATCAACTCTGTGGCCCATCGCGGTCACTACCTGACTATGCAACGCATGGACATACTATGTTTTCTCTTCACTGAAAACAATATGCAAAACCAATCTGAAATCCAGACACGCCATCAGCACCGCAAACCATCTCAAAAACTTCACATTCCAAATGTTTCCCAACTCTTTAAGTGCATAACTCAATGTTTAAATTAGAGTTTTTGAAAAAATCAATCTGTATTTGAATACAGATGCCAAAACAGTGAAAAATCAGCATTTCTGGATTCTAATACGAGGTTATCGTAGCCGAATACAGATGCAAAAACAGTAGCAAAAATCATGTATTTGTATTCGAATACGGAGTGTATTCGAATACACGAGTACCGTATTTGAATAAAAACTGGAAATTTACAGGAATGTATTCGAATACACGAGTACCGTATTCGTATACACCTTCGAATACAGTGAGATTTTCCAGAAAACTTCAACACGTTTTCAAACTCTTTTCTTTGAAAAACCAACACAAACACCAAAACATAATCACAGCTTCTTTAACCACCAAAACCCAAAACATCCTCAACACAACATCAATGATTTCATTCTCAACAACAGCAAGGCAGTAACATCAATAACAGCAACTAGAAACAGCACAGCAACGACAACTCACAAACATGCATCAAGGCATCAACCAAGGCAGTAACAACGCAGAACAGCTCAACAACATGCATTTTCATCATCCATAACTACATGCAAGGCAGTTTCAGTATCAAAATAACAACACCATTTTTAACACACATAACTCACAACAATAATCCATCAAACATTCATTTACAGCCCTAAATGCAATCTAGAAAGTTGGAAGGTGCCCCTTACCTTAGTTACGTTTTCTTGCTCGTTTCCGTTACCGCAGCAAAAACCGGCAACACTCCCGCTCGCGTCGTCGCTACTAAAGTTAGTTCGTTAGCACCGTGAAGATGAGAGAAACGACTTTCCATCTTGGCACTTTCTGTTTCGATGCTTGGATTTCCAAGTAATTTGACTTTTGAGCATCCCCTTTTTCCTCCAACACAAGCAGAACCACAAGAAGAAGGAAAAAAAGAAAGAAAGCACGCGGGCAGGTGGGAGATTGATTCTGCTTCTGTTATTTTCCTTTCTTTCCTCACTTGCATATCTATATATATATATATAGGCATATACATCCTTGCCACCTCACACACAACACATATATATACACATGCTTCACCAACAATGTATATACATATATAATATTATATTTAAACTTGCCCCTCAAGCAACTAAATATTCCCGTCGCAATTAAGTCGACAGATAAAATCTTGATTAACTGCCCGATAATTGAATTACTCGTAATTAAATTAATTTATCCTTCGTCCAATAATTTTAATCAATCCCAAAAATATATATATATATATATATATATATAAATACACATATATCAAATATTTTACAAATTTCCAAAATTACACTTGATATTATATCCAAAATTTAATTTAAATTTAAGGGTCTTACATCATATGTTGTGTGTAACACCCCGAGTTTAAAACACAACGTGAGTGTATTTTTTTTTTCAATAAATAATTAAAATGAGTTTTCCAAAATTAATGTCAAGGGAATTAAAATAAAATTTTCATTAGTTCATTTCAAAAGAGAACATCCGGCCTGTGGCCACTAAACAGTATCAGAGTGCGGAAAAGTCATACATTAATTCCCAAAATAAATTACATTTCCAAAACTCAAGACTCTATACAAAAGTCTAGTCTGATCATGCACTAAGCTACAGTAGCACGATCTCCACCGTATGCTCTACAAGTCTCGTCTTCAGCCAGCTGTCCGTCCCTCTGCGTTGTCCACGTAGGCTCCGTACGTAAAGATCAGGGGAAACTAACGACGTTTCCGTCGTTAGTGTATCCATCGGTAGGACGGTTTCGGGTAACATTTGAGGGCAAAGCCCAATTTCCACAATATAATAGCGAGGGTCACCGACCGAAATTAACAAATAATCACATAGCATATATCTCACAGCAACAAATATATTCATGGCATAATATATGACAATGATGAAAATTAAGGATGCTCATTTGAATTTTCATGACATATAAGCTTTTTCAAACAGCAACCGTTACATATGGAAAATATGTAGTAAGTACAGTCAACACTTCAATAAACACAAAAATTAACCAGAAATTCAGATTATGTAAAGTACTCACACACAATCAATTTCCAAACATCATCATATGTCCAAATCGTGACCCACCGGTCAATCACCCCGATGCAATATGTTTATGCTCATGTATACAATGTCTTGGAATCACCAAGGTGCAGTCGCTCAACAGACCAGCACAATTTAAATGTATGATAGACTTTAACGGCCCTCAAGACCAGGGTGCAATCTCTCAACAGATCAGCACCAGTGCAGTCGCTCAACAGACCAGTACTCGTGCAGTCGCTCAACAGACTCGCTCAACAGATCAGTACCTAGTGCAGTCGCTCAACAGACCAACACTCGTGCAATCGCTCAACAGATCAGCACGTGGTCGTGCATTTCAGGGTACAGACGCTCAACAGTCCAGTACTAGTGCAGTCGCTCAAAAGACCAGCACCTATATACCAAGGTACAATCGCTCAATAGATCAGTACCTAGTGCAGTCGCTCAACAGACCAGCACTCGTGCAATCGCTCAACAGATCAGCACGTGGTTGCGCATTATTCTGTGGCCCATCGTGGGTACCACTTGACTATGCAATGTATGAATATGCATTGTTTTCTCTTCACTGACACAGTATGCATTAACAGGAAAATTCAACCTTTCCATCATCTTTCAAAACATCTCAGCACAATCAAGATTATCATCATCACAAACATGACTAAACAGTCAAGTAATTATTAACACTTTTGCAATATTTTCCCAAACTCTTAAAATTCATAACACAGTATTTAAAACTGAGTTTTCTGGAAAATACGAATCTATATTCGAATACAGCTTCTCTGTATTTGAATACAGAAGTCAAAAACGGTGCAGAATTACACTATGTATTCGAATACAGCCCTCTGGTATTCGAATACAGAGGCAGTCTCAGTGCACAAATCCACATCTTTCACTACATCAGTAAAGTCTCAAAAACTTCATCACCACCACTTCAAACTCTCACAAAAGTTCCATTTTAATTCATCATAAACCTTCCCAATACTCCCCAACACATAGGGTTCAAAAACAATGTTGAAAAACATGGAATTTCTTAAAACTCGAATCTGTATTCGAATACAGATCCCTTGTATTCGAATACAGAAGCTGAAACTGTAATTTCAACATTCTGTATTCGAATACAGCATGCTTGTAGTCGAATACATAAGCCAAAAACAGAACAAGAATGATCAACATCAAAACATCAGAAACAGAACCAGAATGATCAACATCAGAACATCAGAAACGGAACTAGAATGATCAACATCAGAACAACAGAAACAGAACTAGAATGATCAACATCAGAACATCAGAAACAGAACCAGAATGATCAACATCAGAACATCAGAAATAGAACCAGAATTAGAATCATCAACACCAGAATATCAGAAATAGAACCAGAATGATTCACACTAGAAGCAAAACAGAATGATTAAAACCAGAATCATCAGAAGCAAAACAGAATGATTCACACCAGAATCATCAGAAGCAAAACAGAATGATTCACACCAGAATCATCAGAAGCAAAACATCATGATTCACACCAAAATCATCAGAAGCAAAACAGAATGATTCACACCAGAATCATCAGAAGCAAAACAGAATGATTCACACCAGAATCATCAGAAGCAAAACACATTGATTCACACCAGAATCATCAGAAGCAAAATAGAATGATTCCCACCAGAATCATCAGAAGCAAAACAGAATGATTCACACCAGAATCATCAGAAGCAAATCAGAATGATTCACACCAGAATCATCAGAAGCAAAACAGAATGATTCACACCAGAATCATCAGAAGAAAAAAGAATGATTCACACCAGAATCATCAGAAGCAAAACAGAATGATTCACACCAGAATCATCAGAAGCAAAACAGAATGATTCACACCAGAATCATCAGAAGCAAAACAGAATGATTCACACCAAAATCATCATAAGAAAAACAGAATGATTCACACCAGAATCATCAGAAGCAAAACAGAATGATTCACACCAGAATCATCAAAAGCAAAACAGAATGATTCACACCAGAATCATCAGAAGCAAAACAGAATGGTTAACACTAGAACCATCATAAGCAAAACAAAATGGTTAACACCAGAATCATCAGAAGCAAAACAGAATGATTCACACCAGAATCATCAGAAGCAAAACAGAATGATTCACACCAAAATCATCTGAAGCAAAACAGAATGATTCACACCAGAATCATCAGAAGCAAAACAGAATGATTCACACCAGAATCATCAGAAGCAAAACAGAATGATTCACATCAGAATCATCAAAAGCAAAACAGAATGATTCACACCAGAATCATCAGAAGCAAAACAGAATGATTAACACTTCGAAATCAGTATTCGACTACAAGCATGTTGTATTCGAATACACCTTCGAAATCAGTGAAATTTTACTAAGACTTCAACACATTTCAAACTGTTTCTTTTGAAAAATCTACACAACTCCAAAACAGCTTTATCACTCTTTTAAACCACAAAACTCATACTTTTACATAAAACAAGATTTTCCAGAAGAAAACACTTTCATCAGTTTTAAACCCTTTTTATTTTGAAATCATCAGCAACACCAGATTTTCATCAACAGAACAGCATGCAAGCATTTCAGCTTTCTCAAACCATCAGAACATCATGCAAGCATTTCAGCTTTTTCAAACATCAGAACAACATGCAAAGCATTCAGCTTTTCTCAAACATCAGAACAATATGCAAAGCATTTCAGCTTTCTCAAACATCAAAACAACATACAAGCATTTCATCTTTCTCAAACATCAGAACAATATTAACACATTCAGTCAAACAGCAAGCATCGCATAGCAGCAAAATACCAACAGAATGCATTTTTGCAATATTCAAAACAGTTTATGAATATGCTTTTTACTCCTCTTCAAAATATCATGCAATGCATTTTTGAGCTTTCCCCATAGCAAAACAGTATTGGAATAATCACCCCAAAACAGCATGTTGCAGATTTTTAAAACCTCAACAGAGTGCATTTTCTCATTCTTCAAAATGACATGCAAAACAGTTTTTCTTCAAAAACAGAAATGGAACAACGTGCATGTCATAACAATATGCATTTAAAGTCGTAATGCAACTAGAAAGTGGAAGGTTCCCTTACCCTTGTTGCGTTTTCTGCTTCTGCTCAAGTTTCTGCTTTCGCTCCCGTTCGCGCGTCCAAAATTGGTGAAACTGCCGCTTGCATTTGCTACTACGAAACTGGGTTCTCTAGCTCCGTAATAATGTGGGGAACAACTTTTGTACTGGGGGTTTGGTGTTTCGGTGCTTGGATTTCCAAATAATGGCACTTTTGAGGAACTTCCTCTTTTCTCTTTGAAATCGTGAAACAGCTTTCAGCAAACAGAAAACAGAATGGGAGGGAAGGGTGTTGTTACATGCAGCACTGTTACATGCAGTATGGGCAGGTATGGAGTTCTGATTTTTCTCTGTCTCCTCACGTGTATTTATAGAGTTACTTAGGTGCCACCTCATCAAAAATAATGTCAAAATAATGTTGGATCCTCCAGCACTTAATTGTTTTGCAATTAGCCACTAATCCTCAATTAACTACCCGACTAATTTAATTACTCGTAATTAAATTAATTTAATCTTCATCCAATAATTTTAATTCTTCTTCCAAAATAAATATTTATATTTATATATATATATATTTACTCAAAACATACATATATTAAATATTTTACAAATATCCCCAAAATACCCTTAATATTAATTCCAAAATTAATATTAAATTTAAGGGTCTTACATTGTGGAAGGAGGCTCGCGTGAATAAAGATGGAGTAGTGGATAATGAAAATGTTCAACAAGTTATCCAACAATGTGTAAGTATACTATCACTTTAATATTTTTAATATTGTCTTTTAAAAATGATATTGAACTTATCTTTTTAATACTACATGTATTTTAGGAAAATTTAGAACAATGTTCTGAAAATCAAGATGAGAATAAACAAGTTAGTTGTAGGGACATCCTTGGCAAGGTATTCCATGTTTCTAAATATTCTGGCCGTGTGAGGGGTAATGGATTTGGCGTGACACCCAAAAGTTATTTTTCACATGAGAAGCGCACAAATCCATCGAATGAGCAAGTATTGGAAGCACTGAAAACCCTAACGGAGCAAGTTGCATATTTGGTTAAAAAGGATAAGGAAAAGCAACTTCTAGAGGGTCAACATGAAATACAATTAGATAGTGAAAATGGAAGTTGCAACATTGGTCATAAAAGTCTCCCGAAGGTAATTAATTACTTAACGGAATAAGAAATCCGTTCAACCTAATTGTTTCACATACTTATGTATTAGACATTGATTTAGGGTGTTTCATCTTGCGTGCTATACTTGTCATCCCCTACTCGTCACATGGTTGGAAAAGGAACATTGTACAATACCTTGGGAGAAGTATTACACAAAATCTCATCCCTGCCGGCCATGTTAAAGTGTCTCCTATGATAGTTTTAGAACCACTTGCACCGTTGCCTATCTCCGACAACGACGGAGATATGAAGTTTTTAGGAGAAGCAATAGGTAGTTACGTGGCATGGCCGAAAAATCTTGTTGGCATAGAGGAGGTATGTTTTAATTGCTATGTATGTTTAGTTGTATGATTATGATTGATTATGTTTAATTGCTAATTTTTCCACTTTTAATTTCACATTTATTTAGATTCTTGCTAAAGGGAATGATAAGAAGATTCCTCGCAACGAGTCTGTCACTTGACCAGAAAAGGTTTGACATATACATCAATTGTATACGAAATGATTAGCTTACTAATAACTAACAAACTAATCAACCTTATTTTTTCAGATTCAACCAAAACTTAAACCCACTGCACCGCAGATGCAGGTCCGTGGTAAAAATAAATCTTCCACAATTCAAAAACTGGATCGTGGAAAATCAGTTGCTGCTCCTAAAATAAGTCATCCACGCCTTTCTCGATTTGGGTTGTGTCTTGACATAACAACAAAAATGAATATGGAAAGCAACGATACATGTATCATAAGCATCGATAAAGGTATTTTCGGAGATGAGTATGTAGAATTACTTGGTAAAGAGCAAATATATGAACTTCTCAATCATAATGACCTGAGTGCTATTGTCATCAGCATATATATTAGGTAATATAAATACTTTATTTAAGATAAAAATTACTTTGTAACTGCATCACTGCCACATTTATTGATAATTAATCTAATTTTATAATTTCATTGAAGGTTTTTGTATGAAAAGTTGGTGTACATACGCAAATTGACAAGTAGATTTTCGTTTTTATCTCCCCATAAGCTATCCATGTTTAAGCTCGACCCAGTTAATGTAAAAAAGTATGTAATTTATATACTTTTTGAAAATAAAGAGAATGATAAGCTGTTTCTCACACCATATAATTCTGGGTAATTAGATGCTTTATCTATATCTTTTTTAATTTATCATACTTTATGAGTTGTGTAAACAAATTTGCCACATTTGAAATTATATATTATTTAGACCTATTGCACGGTCATTATAACAATCACTCGGATATAAAGAATATCTTCGACACGTAAGTAATATTCATTTATTTCTTACATATATAAATAATGTGTTTGGTCATTGAATAATCATCACATTTATTTGATAATGCTTTGCAAATTTCTGCGCTCAAATGGGTGCTTCAGTGTCGAAGAATAAGTCAAACAACATCTCATGGCTTCCAATAAAGGTTTGAAATTTTTGTTATAGAACTTAATTATATGCCTTTAAATTTCCATTTACAATCAATGCATAAATATTTATTGGCGTACATGTTTTATTTTATAGTGTCCACGTCAGTATGAATCAAAATATAATTACAGAAACGGTACATTATTTTCATTATATTTTGATTTTCATATATAAACTATATATATATATATATATATATATATATTTGATTCTAACTTATTTTTGTTCAAATATTATATCGCATAGTATTTTGACAACTTCAATTCAACATACTCTGAAAGTGATCTCATTGAAATAAAAGAAGACTGGTGTCAGTTTATGCTCCTACTGAAAGTTATATAATTTGTTAATAGGTGAGTTTCACATTGCTGGAAATGGTAATTTATTATTGTATATTTTGGTGTGAACTGATCATTATTCTAATTAGTTTATTTTATTTTTTGTTACAGTAGGGTAAATAATGAAATTGCTACTGGACTGGCATGATATTTGTTCTCTGAATATGTAATTGATATTGTGAATATGTTGCTACTGTCAATATTGTTATATTTGTTGCTACTATCGTGAACTTGTAATTTGTTGCTGTGAATATATATGTAATTGATATTGTCAATTTGTAATTGATATTATTGATATTTGTTGCTGTGAATATGAAATTGATATTGTGAATTTTGATAAGAATATAAATTCTGATATTGTGAATATGAAATAGATATTTGTTGCCAAATTTAATGTTGATAAGAATCTGAATATGATATTTGATATTGATAATAATGCCATAAAAAAAAGTGTTTTTTTAAAAAATGCCATAAATTGAAATTTCATCCTTGTACAGCGCTTTTTTAAACGTTTTACAACGCTTTTTAAAAAGCACTGTAAAACTAGTATAAGAAGCACGCTATATATGGACCTATTACAGCGCTTCTTTGAAAAAATCGTTGTAAAACTAGTATAAGAAGCGCGCGATATATGGACCTATTACAGCGCTTTTTCAAAAAAGCATTGTAAAACTATTATAACAAGTGCATTATATATAGACCTATTACACCGCTTTTTTGAAAAAGCGCTGTAAATCTAGTATAAGAAGTGCGCTATATATATGTACATATTACAACGCTTTTTTATTTTCAATAGTGTTGTTGTATCTTTTTATAGCACTAGATACTACATCGCTGTAAAGAGCTTAAAAAAAACGCTTTAAAATGGTCTTTTTGACGTAGTGCTTGTTGAACGTGAAAGGTTCTCTTTTCTGGTCGATTTGGAATATGAAAAATTACCTTTATTTTATGAGGTATGCCACATTATTGGCCATGCCAAGTCTATTATAACAAAGTTGTTTTGAAAACCTATAACCTTTGTTTTGATGTTAACAAAATTACTTTGTGGAAACAATTTAAAGCACTAATGTTCTGTTTAACTGTGCAGTTCCCATATCAGATATTTTATACGACTTTGCGCTGCATTCTCCAATATTTGATCTAAGTTAAAGGAACACCAAGAGTGAAATCTTCAAGTTACTAGCCTCCAATATGATCTCCAATATCTCCTAGGTCAGAACTCTTGCAAAATCTGAGTTTTTATGTTAAATAGTGCTTTGGGATGAATGCTAGCGCAAGGCTATGATTCTTGGCGCTTAGTTCTGCTCTGGACATAAAACTGTTCCACCAAATGCCCTGTAGCAAATGGTTGGGCGTAATACACTTCTCGTGGTGCAATGATTTACAATGTTAAATAAACACATTTCTTCTTTCAAAAATGGCCCTCCCTATGATTTGACTTGCACTTTTTAACTTTTTTATAGTCCAAATTAGATTTCAGTGTCATCATGAAAGTTATAGCTATAGATGTTAGCTTTCATTTGCAACTAATAAGACTCCATTTGGACGTCTACAATTCGTAATATGATTAGAATACTACATATGAGTCATGTTGTTTTTTCACAAAAATTCAATAATGTGGTAAACCAATGAAACAACACTAAACAACACAAAATAGTTGGTTAATCGAGAAAGAATTTTGTTATCTAATATTATAACATTTATGGATATTTTTAGCATTATTGTAATGTTCCAAGTGACTATTTGATGCTCTTTACACTCGCTACCAACTTTTCTCAATATTTGTAAACAAGACAATGAATGAAAGCTTCTAATTAAGAATGGAGGTAGTAATTAAAAATAAAATGTCAGTACACGCTAGTTTTCACGTTACAAAATACAATGTTTTTAACAGAAAAAAATTATAACAATAAGTTTAAAAGTTATAAAATAAAACAAATAATAACAATAGATCTTAAGGAATACAAAGAGTTTTATATGTAGTAACTAAATTTAGAATTACACTTGACGTCGACTGATCTCCACTTATTCAACAAAATAACAACATTGAAAAAAATCAAAATAAAGTTAGGCAGAAGCCTCTAGTACTCCACTTTCACAAGAAAAGCTCCATTGATTTCTTGTCATTACCGAGTTTAATGTTCCTTGCATCTAAATATATAATAAGAGGAGACACAAAGAAGACATGAGTAATCTTACATAATTCTAAATGAATAAATCAAAAATAGATGATCATGCATCCATGAATCATATATAGCATGATCATAAACATCACAACAATATAATATCACACATTATAAATGGATTATCAATCGATGCTCAAAATGCACTTCTGGAAATTGATGTGGTGCCAAACTAATTTAAGAAAGCTTGGATTGAGAGGTTATGTTGTATGTCATATGCAAAGTGCAACACCCCTCTTGATTATATATGTTCATAATGTGCAGACCCATAAATACGATACTATCAAGTAATCGATCAAAATATTTGTACGAAGACATCCTATAGATAATATCCCAAAGTGTAAAACTCAATAAATTACTCTCCCCCCATGAAGTCTAAACTTCACTTCTAAGTTTTTTAGATGATATACCAAACAGCTAAGTCATTATAAAAAATTTACGTGATTCTAAAGCTATTAGAGAAATTGAAAGTTCGAAAGAACTATATGAAAGTGTGAGAGAAATCATATATAAGATAATGTGTTTTAATTTAACTGTTACCTTTTACATTCACAATAACCCTCAGTGCAATGCATGTATTTTTGAGGGGGACACAAATATTTTTTACTATCATTGTTTGATTTACACCTCTGTTCTGTAATGTAAAATAAAAATAAGGAAATGTTATTTATAAACGGTGGAAGGTTTTGTATAACATGAAAATATGCGAATGAACTTACCACCGACAGCGACTAAAATAAGAAATAGAGAGACTAAAAGGATCATAGTGTAAACCACCTTGAAATTTTTTGCCATTTTTTTCTACCTTTTTATGTGATAAGTAGACAATTGTTTGATCACCTTATATAATAAAAACCTAATGTTATGTTTTAGGAGTTATGTTAGTGCAAGAAACCCTTCATTACAATTAAAATAATTAATAAATTTTTCTAATGTACATTATTGTATCATGTTTGTCCCTTAAGCTAATTTAATTGATCACTTGACCTTATAATAGATCTTCACATTAAAATATTATTTGCAACTACTCAAGTTCCAATCTTTTGTATCCAACCCGATCGTGGTTTAATTCATTCTTCCATCTGGGATTGTCAGGTTGTTAGGAGAAGACTTGGCTTGTATGGTCAAGATGATTTGTTCCTAAAAAATATAGGGTTGTCAACTTGTTAGAAGAAGACTTCGCTTGTAAGGTCAAGGTAGTTTGGCCAAGGTGAGCACAATATAAAAGAGATGACCCATATACCCATAGATGCCCAACACAAATGAATCCTAAGGACTAGGTTGATAAATACAACCTATTTGGAAAGTCAGCTCATGGTATGAAAATTTGGTGCAAAATCTGCATATTATGTGCCTTATACGCATTATGAATTGTCACAATCTAGTTACTTTTTGTTTTCTTTAATGAGGTTAAGTTGAAACTTACACATTAAATGAAGAGAAGATAGATTTTGCAGATTTGTATGTGATGAGTCTTCATTAACTCTAGTTTTTTAGCACATTGGTAACAATTTTTGTTTTAAGTTTTATTCATCTAGTTAGTTTTATAATTATTTGATGAAGAAAAATAATTTGAATCGTCTCGGATTATCTTTGAATGATTAGACACTCGTGCAACCTTTATGTGTAATTTCTTTCTCTCTTTGTATCTTTTATCAAACATTATGAGTAGCTAATTTACTCGTTGATTAAGGATTAAATAAATCTTCTTGAATCCATGTAGTTATTACAACATATTTGATTATTCATATATTTTTGTTAATGCTTTATTGTGATTGGCCACCATAGAATTGAAACTAGGTATTATTTCGTTATTGAAAAATAGAATATAATAACCAGAATCAAAATATATGTTAATGTTTCAATATTGTTATAGAAATATAAAGTATTAACATGTGTCTAATAAATTAACATTCATATCTGCTTTGAGTGACAAGCCTGGTCACTTAAGGAATTTAGGTTCTTTGTTATAAAAATGAAATTTTTAGTTAAGAATTTGATCTTAGTCTAGTTGGTTAATTTAATGTAATCATATAGGTTAAATTGTTAAAATAGTAAATTAATAATTACATAGTGGAAAAAAGGTGACTCAAATTCTCTAAGTCGTTTTCTCGTATTGAATTATCTTTGTTTAATTTTATGTTTGTCCGAAATTATCCACCAACTTATAAACTTTTTGTTAGTTAAGTATTACGACTTTGTTGCCTTATAAAATTATTAACAATCAATGTAGAGACGATTTCTACTCATCACTACTTTATTTGAGTGATGTGGGACACTTGCCAAAAGAGTTGTCAATACGCTCTAACATTTCAAATGTCCCTCGCGACCTTTTTAGCTTTTAAGTTGCGCTTACCCTTCTGTAGTTACTTTTAATCCATAAAAATGAAATATAAGAACTATTTTCCAATAATATGTATGAATCTTAAATGCATTTTTTTTCCCAAATTTTTAGATTGTGTAAATCCGTTTTTTTTTAAACAATGTTGACTATCAAATTTACTCCTTTATGATTTTTTAATCCCCCAATTTAATTTTTTGCTAATTTGAATATTTATTAACACCTATCTAATGTGAAAAAATCGTCTCTAAATATAAGCACCTTTCCAATTGCGTTTTTTTTTTTTTCAAACACACTCTTTATTAATACTACAAAATATTGACACCTTACATTGAATTCCTACTTTTCTTAGTATTTGTAAAATAGATAAGAAAGACTTATAATTAAGGACGTAGATAGTAATTAAAATTAAGACGTAAGGATACACTAAGTTTTCACGTTGCAAAAACATGATATCTTTTATGGAAAAAAAATAATAATAACAATAATTTTATAACTCATAGCTTTTAAAACTAACAAAAAAAATAATAATAACAATAATTTTATAACTCATAGCTTTTAAAACTAACAAATAAAACAAGTGAAAATATTAAAGGCTTGTTTGATTCTGACGCAGTCGGAAATCGCAAAAGGTTAGCAAGCGCTAATCCTAAAAAGAATAAGTTCTGGAATCCACTAGAGAAGAGAAAAACTCTCAAAATTAATTATTTTATTAAAAGATACCTTTTGTTACAGCATAGAAAGTCTTTAAATAGATAATAGAAACCCTAGTACGAAAATTAGGTAAAACAGAAAAGCCCTAAATTAAAGGAAAAGCTAAAACGGCTGTAAAACAGAAAAGCCCGAAATTACGGGAAAAACTAAAACGACTGTTTTGAGGCCCAACACGAGCACAAAATGGTTCTGGAGCCCATACTTCATGGCAAAGCCATGAGTTGTGTTCGTGGCGCGATTCCCTTTTCGGAAAGGTATAATAATAGACAATCTGACACCGGACGATCGTTTTCCGCATTTTCTACTGCTTTGTCCGCAAAGCCGTTTCTTCATCGATTCTGGCCGTGAACCCTCCTACATCAGATTCTCCTTCCAAAAACTCTATTTTAATTTTTTAAAATTTAAAAACTAAAAAATTTGTTTGGATTACTTGTTTTTAAAAACTGTTTTGTAAAACTATTTTTAATATTATACTTTTTAAAACTAAAAAAACAAAACAGTTAAATGGTGTTTTACTTCTCAATTTTCAGTTTTTTTAATTTTCTTGTCAAAAACTGTTTTAAAAATTTAGATCACCAAATAAGTTTTCTGTTTTTCTCATTTCTAGAACTGTTTTTAAAAACAAGTATCTCAAACAAATTTTTTCTTTAATTCTATTTTTTAAAACAATAATTTAAAATCAAATTTATAAAACATTTTTTGAAAACTAAAATGCAAAAGTGTTTCAAACAAGCCTTAAGTTTTCTCTTTTACTCATCTCTAAAACTGTTTTTAAAAATAAGGATATCAAACAAGTTTTTTCTTTAATTCTATTCTTTAAAACCATTTTTAAAAACAAATTTATAAAACATTTTTAAAAAACTAAAATGCAAAAGTGTTTCAAAGAGGCCTAAATCTCAAGGAACACAAACAATTATTAAAGAATTTCCACCCCATACAACAAAATCAACTATATTAAAGAAAAACTCTCAAAAATAAAGTGAGGCACAAGCCTCTAGAACCCAACTTTCACAACAACAAAAACTCCATTGATCACTTGTCATGATAGTATTGACTATAACCTGCATAAAATATATTATAAGAGGAGACACAAGGGAGATGTGAGTTTATCTTTCATGATGTAAAATGAATAAGTCATAAATTGATTAACACGCCTTCATGAATCATATATAGCACGATCACAACAATCAGAAAAGTATAATATCACACGATATAAATGGATGAACTTCCAATGCTAAAACATGTACTACTTGAAATTTATGTGGGGCCAAAAATAACTTAGGAAAACATGATTGAGAGGTTATGCTCTATGCCATATGCATAGCGAAACACCCCTCTAGATTGTATTTATTCATAGTGTGCACTCTCACTAAGACTAGTTGTACGAAGACATCCTCAAGATAACAATCTAAAGTGTAAACTCAATAAATCACCCTCCTCTGGTAAAGTCTTAAATCAATTCTATGTTTCTTAGATGGTATATCAATCACTTAGTTTGAATATTTTTATCTTTAAACACACACATATATAATTCACAAAGCGAACAAAGCTAACAACACTTTCATAATAAAATTTAACACACTTGTAAAGTTATTAAAAAATTGAAAGTTAAAGGCTTAAACATTATAGAGAAATTAAATATAAGAGAAACAACATTACAATGAGAAAGTAAAATTAAAGACTTAAACATAACGGAGAGATGTTTTTTAACTTAACTGTTAATATGAGCACTTACAACTACCATCTAAGCAAAATCCATAACGATGAAGGGGGCACTCATAACTTAGACAATCATGTCCAACATACATCTAATAGCTGTAATATGTAAAAGAAAAAAAAATATTACTGTAAAAAGGTTAAAAGTTTTGTATAACCTGAAAATATGAGAAGGAACTTACCACCAACATCGACTACCGCAAGAAATAGGAACACAAAAAGGATCATAGTATAAAAAAGCTTGAGAGTTTTAGAGGTGTGATCAAATTAAAAATTTGAAGATTGTTATGTTTCGTTGTTAAAAACAAATTACTAGTATGTTGTAGTAAAAATAGATATTGTATATTTTTTTGGGAAAATTTTATTTAAACAAAAAAGTCATGCCGAAATTTTGGTAGAAAAAGATATGTAGAAAATTATATATTCAAGACTTTGTTCGAAAGGTTTGAAACTCTATGGGTTAAAATGGCTTAAAATTTGTTTCCTTAAATTTTAACTTATAAAAAATACTTCTTATAAAATGTTAGAGGAAGACATTGATCTTACAGAGTGAAAACTAGATTTAGTGATTTGAGACAATGTTATTCCAAGTCCCATACAACAAACATATCTAGGATGTTTTTTTCCAAACACGTTAGCAAATGCTTCATTTGAAGAATGAGTCTTCCCAATTCCAGCATGCAATTGTTCCTGCACAGCCAAATGAAGCAAACTAAATTCCTTTCTGTAGCAGAAAGGTCTGAAATACTTAACCGTTTCAACAGAAAAATACCATGTAGTACATTCAAGTATGGGTGTCAAAAGAACAATCTATTTGATATCATCTAAGACATAAAATAAATGAACTATATTGGTACAAACACCAAAACTGACTACATCCAACGATAATGCACCAAACCAAGCCTCTATAACATTGGAGCAAGCACACCAATACAACTAGTGAATTCAATGACAAAATTGGAACTAAACTAACTACATCTATTCCCATATAAGTAATGTTATAGTTTTATAACTTTGCAACTCACTATTACCAACCAAATAAGTAATTTTATAGCTTTGCAACTCACTATTACCAAAACTAACAGTTGCATCTTTGATTTATAAAGTGGTCAACAAGAAATACTTACAATCACATAACACTTCTATTCTTTACACTTACATATTTTTCCTTGACCTCTTCATTGATAAATGACCCATCAGACTTTTTATGACAAATTGAATACATTTCACCCTTACTGTATTTTTTATCATCTCTCAGTTCCTACAAGTAAACACATGTAATAAGTATTTGCTCAATTAATTATGCAATCAATAGTCGATTGAGTGAATCCTACCAACTCATCCCTCTTCCTTGCAAGCGTCTTAGAGCCTAATGTATGAAGGTTCGTTAGCTTTTCTCTATTTGCAGCATTTTTATCAACATAATAGTAGAAAACAAATGGCAACACAACCGAAGAATGGCTACCACTGTTTCTGCTTTATGCCTATATTGGACAAAAATAGTCCAATGGTCTTAGTTAATAGAACGTGGATAATTTTGTAAGTTTTCCTCCAAAGAAAGATCCCACTTATAAAATTTATTAAACAACCTACATCGTGTATCTTGTAATTTCTTTCCAAGGCTCGTAGGGATATATTTTTTGTTGTCTTCATCATCAACAACAAATTTTGACTAACATAATCATAAAAAAAGTTAGTTAACAATCAAAACAATAAATAAAAAATATTCAGTTGTTTATCATTGATACCTTTATTTTATCCCTAAAAATTTCATTTTTTCTTGTCGATGGAATTAGTTTCCAATTGTCGTAGATTATAGGAAAATCCTTAAACTTCCTTGCAATTTCACCCAAAAAACCGCCTAACAAACCATCAGTTGATCCTACCGGTTGCCCATCTGAATTCCATCTAGTTATTATCCCACTAACATTAGGAGGAGCTTGAACCACGTCTGATACCCTTAGGTGTGTCTTTGTAATATGTCCCGCCTCATCTAACACATAATTCAACGAAATATACACTACCCTTAAGTGTCGTTCGGACTTTTGGTTGTAAACTAAGCTCATAAAACCTTAGGGTGGTCCAGCTTGATCCGAGAATGTTATAGACAGAGAAAATATTCCAAGGAATAATTAATAAAAGTAAAGAAAAAGTGGAAGAAAGGTAAAAAAAAAAAAAAAGTGAAATGATAAAATAGGGAAGACTTAAAATATGAGGAAATTAAAATATATACAAAAGAAAATGAAATAGATTATTGGGAGTTTAATTTTGAAGGCGAAATGAGTAGAGAACTTATTTTTCTTTTTTTAAATTAAAAAAATTATAAGATATTTCTTAAAATAAATTAAGTGTCATGAAAATGGTTATACAATCATATCATATCATGTTATTCTTTCAATTTTCTTAAAATCTCAAATATATACTAAAATATGGGCTTAATTCTCTAATGTCTCCTCCTCCAAACTCAACTTCCAAACATATCTCTAAAAGATGAAGAAATAAGGTGCAACAATCAAAATGATTAATAAGGCAAAAACAATCTCTATAATAATAAAGAAGTTATTAACAAGACTCAAACAAATTAATACCAAGTATGCTCAAACAAGTTCTCTATGCATTTAGTTTTATGACCATACAAGAATAAGTTAAAGTATATATGTTTGTGGATGTTAAAAACAGGAAATTCTCAATTATTAAAATTAATTCATTGTATGTGAATGGTACTAATGGCATATAGTCATGAACTTTAAGGTATATATTGTCACTTCAGTGAGAATTTTCAAAATCTTAGTTTACTACACCAATTCAAAACCAGCATCCGAGTTTTGATTTTTTTACAAAAGCAAATGGAAACACAGCTTCTGCTTGAATTGGAAACAAACTAAATATCACAATCACAACCAGTGAAATTTTCGTATATCGTGAGAAAGATAAAAACATACATCTATTCAATAACTATCATCTTTTCATGATATAAAAGAAAGTGGAATTTGAAATAGAACACTGACATAACATAAACTGTTAAATAAGTGAATATACAACTAAAATAATAGATATACTACTTCTATATCAAATCTAAACTTTAAAGAAATAAATCTAGAAATCCATGTAGGAACAAAATGACATAACTCTGAGATATGCTATGGAACGCAAGAGAATTTGCAGACAAAAATGCCTCCAAGTTGGCAAATTGTCATTTGAAGGTAACAAAATTTAGCTTTCTTTGGAGTTACTTTGTTTCTTATTCTCTCTTAACCCTGACACAAACTCTTTCTATTGTTTCTTTTGGTTCTAATTGTGTCATTCTATTTTTAATCTTTTAAACCATATCAATACATGTCTCAACTACATACTGTGTTGAAATCCTATGCACATAGAATCTTGTGTTGCATATCTTAGCAGAAAATACAAAACCAAAGTTATTGGCATTGGTCATTCTCCATGCTCTTACACATATGACAGATGCTGTGATGGGAGTTCATAATATCAAATATTATCAAGCCAGCTATGTCCTTTACCAACACAAGCAATTTCATTTAAAATAAAAGACAACACATGTAATTTACAAACTTGTGGTATGGATAACAATGTGATCAAAATTTTCTTTTTACAATTGCTTCATTCATATAAGAATGACTAGCAACCAATGATCTATCAAATATCAAACTTACCAAATTGTATTCTTTACAAAAACGAGACAGTTTCATCAATAACTGTAATGCCATATCACATGAACAAATCCTCAAAAACTACTAATGTGATTTCACAAGTTATATCTTTATAAATATTAACCTTAAATGGAAAAAAAGTTGCCTCAATAAGATAATTCACATTATTCAAAAAGAGATAGTGAATGCAAATCAAAATATAAAGAGTTTACCAATCCGAGACTAAGATCTCAAATCTGAGATGATGAGAGAAGCTACGATTTAATTCACTATTATAATTTATTCTTACAGGAATGTATTACTTTATGTTCAATTCTTTTTTAACCTAGATCAATTTATAAAATAAAATCAACCTTTTTAAAATTGGTTTTTACCACAGTAAACTCTTGTTGCTTTTAAGTTTGAAACATAATCAAATTCAATGTAGTATAGAACATCTAAATCAGCTAGACATTCAAATCAAACTGATAGAGACTGTAATGGTTTTCAAATGTTCCTAAGTGGAAAAACCTATTGACATTGAATAGAACATCTAGATCAGCATTATTATTCTAAAGAGACTGCATAGAACATCTAAATCAGCATTTAAGGGTTTGGGGAGTAGAACTTGTGAAAATAGAATGTAGGATAGATGGAAAGAAACGTGCGTCTCCTTCTAAAATGTTGCGGCGGTTGCACAAACCTGTCGTAATCCGAAAGTAAAGGCAGTTTTAAGAGAACCGTCGCAAGTCTTGTGTCGTAATTTTTTAATTTTCTTGTAGTGGATGGGAATTCAAATCCCTTCATCCAGATCCTCTAATTAGAGAATATGCAAATTCAGAACCTGAAAACCAGAAAAGAACAAATAAGAGGGTTTTCAGAGTGAAACTCAAACTTTTGACATATAGGTTATATCTTTCTTTAAATATAATTATTGTTTGATATTATATTTACAGTGATAACAAGAACCTTGATGTTAAAAATCAAAGCTAGATAAGTATTTTGTAGGTTCTCAAAAAATTAGAGGAACCAAGATATCACAGAATCTGAACACTTCCGCAGAAGTAGCATACAAGTTTGGCTTTCATAAACAACTTAACCTTCAAATGTCAAAGCAGGTTAAGGATACTGTAGGTTTACCAGAACCAGAAGAAGCAGATACAAACCAACCAAAAGAACCTAAAAAATCAGAAGATACAAGCAAATTAGAAAAAGATGAATATGATCAAGTCAGAAACAGTCAAGATAAGTCAGAAGGAAGATCTAGATGGAAGTACAAGTCATCTCATTCTGAAACTCTAATAATTGGAAATGCAAGTGATCCTTTCAGGACCAAATCATCACTTAAAGATACCACTTTGTTTGGCTTACTCTCATCAATTGAGCCTACCTTTATTAATGAAGCATTGGCAGATGATGGATGGATTCTTGCAATGCAAGAACAGTTAAATCAATTTAAGAGGAATGGTGTTTGGGATCTAGTACCTAGACCAAAGAAGAACATTATTGGAACCAAGTAGGATTTCAGAAAAAAGCTAAATAAATAAGGCGAAGTGGTCGGAAACAAGGCAAGACTTATCACACAAGGCCACAATCAGCAAGAGGGCATTGATTACACTGAGAAATTTGCTCCAGTGGCCAGGTTAGAGGCTATTCATATCCTACTTTCTTTTGCTGCAAATAATAACATTACATTATTCCAAATGGATGTTAAAAGTGCTTTTCTAAATGGTTATATAAGTGAAGAAATCTATGTTAAACAACCTCCAGGTTTTGAAATGTTGAATTTCCAAATCATGCTTTTTAATCTTAGGAAATGTATGTATGGTCTAAAACAAGCACCTAGGGTATGGAATGATAGACTTAGTAACTTGGTTAAAAATAACTTTGAAAGAGAACAAGTAGATAATACACTTTTTAGAAAATCAATAGGAGATGACATTCTTATTATTCAAATTTATGTTGATCTACTGCTGACACTCTTTGCCAAGAATTTTCTAAATTGATATAGCTTGAATTTAGAATGAGTATGATGGGAGAACATAAGTTCTTCTTACGGATACAAATTCAACAAAGTCAAAAACGTATATACATTCATGTAACTAAATTTACAAAAGAGCTTTTCGCGAAGTTTAAGATGAGTGATTGCAAACCTATGGCTACAACAATGCACTCTACCCGTTCACTTCAAAAAGATGATTTAGGCTAAATGGTTGACCAAAAAAACTTTGTAGAGGAATCATAGAATCCCTGCTTTACCTTACCACTTCCAGACCTGACATCATTTATAGTGTATGTGTATGTGCAAGATTTCAAGCTGACCCTAACGAATCACATTTACATGCTGTTAAGAGAATCATCAGATACCTAAAGGTTACTATCAACCTTACCTTGTTCTATAAGAAATCTCCTAAGTACAAACAGAGAAGATTCTGTGATTCTGATTATGTTGGAGATGAACTTGAGAGAAAGAGCACTAGTGGTAACTACACCTTTCTAGGTGACAACTTACTATCTTGGTCAAGTAAGAGGCAAAACACCATTAAGATGTCAACAGCAGAGGTTGAGTTCATTTCAGCAGCTGGCTGCAGTTCTCAACTACTTTTGATGAAACATCAACTAGAAGACTACAAAATCCTAGAAACCAACATTCCCATCTATTGTGATAATATTTCTGCCATTTGTCTAACCAAAAACCCTATTCTACATTCTAGAGCTAAACACAGAGAGATCAAACACCACTTCATTAGAGACTTTATTCAAAAAGGGGTACTAAACATTTAATTTATAGAAACTAAACACCAATGGACTGACATATTCACCAAACCACTACCTGAAGATAGGTTTGACTTCATCAAGAAAAACCTAATCTTACCTTCATACCTGACTCATGTGGTGACAACTTCAATGTAGTTTATCTTTACATTAGTTTTTATATTTTCTTGTATGTCATTCAAAAAAAAAATAGAGAAAAAAATGAAAGAGCACAAAAAAAAAAGAGCTTTTCTCTAGTCAAAAACTATTTTAAAAATTTAGATTACCAAATAGGTTTTCTCTTTTTCTCATTTCTAAAACTGTTTTTAAAACAAGTATCTCAAACAAGTTTTTTCTTTAATTCTATTCTTTAAAACAATTTTTAAAATCAAATTTATAAAACAATTTTTAAAAACTAAAATGCAAAAGTGTTTCAAACAAGCGCTTTATTAACAATTTTGAACTTTAATTTTCCCGCTTTCTTATTATTTAGTCCCCAATTTAATTTGTTGTTAATGTGGAGTTTTATTAACTCATGTCTAATTGTTATTGGGCCAATTTATGTTTATTATTCAAATTTGTTAACGAATTCTTTCATGCATGTATGTTTACAACATTAAAAATGTTATTTGAATACACATATTTGACACCGTATGTACTATTCACCGCATTCATACGGTGAATAATTTTTTTTTTTAAATTGAAAAACAATTTTCTATTTTTTATTTTATTATTGAGATATATTTTTGTGATACATATACAATTTTATACTATTAACGACTTTGAATAATTCATTAACCCCTAAATTATAAATTATTAACCAGTTTTTAACATTTATTTCACTAACCAATGAAATACAACACATTAACCACTTTAGGGTACTGAGATTTAGTGGTTAAAGAAGTACTCTAAAGTGGTTAATGTCAGTTATTCTAATGATTAATGAGATATATGTTTAAAACATGGTTAATGATATGTATTTTAGTGGTTAATGAAATATTCAAATTGCTTAATGGCAAAAACATATATATATATATATATATATATATATATATATATAAATATGTGTTACAAAATATTAGAGGACTTTGTTAAGGTTTTATGATTTCATGATTTTAGCTCAATGCTTCTAATAGTTTGTGAATTGATATGGTGCAGTCATTAATTTTTTATAGCATACTTTATAGTTTTGGAAGATGAATCATGAATATTTGAATAATAATTTCTAACTATTGTTTGACTCATTAAATTTATATTTTGGTTTCCTTGAATGATCTTTAATTTTATTTTACTTACATTTTTCTATAATTTATTTTATGTTTTTTTTAATTAATGACCCATTTTACCATCCCTAACTAGATTTTTACGTCACAAAAATATGATATTTTTCACGAAAAAAAAAATTAAAAAATAATAATTTTATAACTCATAATATTGAAAACCAAAAAAAAAAGTTATATCAGTAATATTAAAGAATACAAAGAGTTATTAAACGAAGTAACTCAATCAATAATTACTCATGAAATTAACATATCTCATCTATACAACAAAATCAAAAACACTGAAACACTACTAGTGTAAGATCCTTAATTTTAAATTATTTTATGGATGAAGTATCAAAAATATACTTTTGGATGTTTGTAATATGATTAATATTTGTATATATTTATATATATATATTTTGAGAACTGTTGGAACCAAGTTGGTTCTTTCAATTAAAGTTTTGATGTTAACAAAAGTATTTTATGAAAATAACATATTTGACTTAGAAGAAGAATGAAAAAATGCCACCTAAAGATGACGTCACTAGAAGATGAAGACGACGTCACCAGAATATACAAATCAGAAGTAGAGTAAGTCACAAGAGGATGATCACCAGACGATATCATCAGAGAATATCATCAGAGGATATCATCAGAGGATATCACCAGAGGATATCATCAGAGGATATCACCAGAGGATATCACTAGAGGATATCATCAGAGGATATCACTAGAGGATATCACCAGAGGATATCATCAAAGAATATCACCAGAGGATATCACCGGAGGATATCATCAGAGGAACCTGTCAAAGGATACAATTAGAGGATCTCGTCAAAGGATAATTCCAGAGGATCTCATTAGAGGCAAAAATCAGAAGCTACATCATTAGAAGCTGAAAGTATGCTCAAAATAGAATCTGAGCAAAATGTTCAAAATAGAATCGAAGAAAAAGACTCCAGAAACATAATCTAGCTGAAAGTATGCACAAAATAGAATCTGAGCAAAATGCTCAAAACTTAGCTTGTAGGTTTAAGGTTGTGAAGTTCCTCAAAAGTCTGGGGTTGTCAGACTGTTTGAGAAGACTTGGCTGGTATAGTCAAGGTGCTGTTATTCCTCAAAAATCTGTGGTTGTCAGACTGTTTGAGAAGACTTGGCTGGTATAGTAAAGGTGTTGTTGTTCCTCAAAAGTCTGGGGTTGTCAGACTGTTTGAGAAGACTTGGCTGGTATAATCAAGGTGTTGTTGTTCCTCAAAAGTCTGGGGTTGTCAGGCTGTTTGGGAAGACTGGCTTGAAGGGTCAGTGGTGTTGTAATTCAGAGGAGTTTGAATTAGTGAAAAGGCCTTATGAAGGAAGGGACTGGACGTAGCCTAGTTAACGGTGAACCAGTATAAATTCAAGATGTTAACTTATATTATCCGCTACTTATTTACTCTGATTGCTCATTATTCAACTAATTAGCAAAAAGAATTAAAGTTTGTCAAACACAATTCAACCCCCATTCTTGTGTTCCACCTTCAAGAACGACTAAAATTATTTTTCGAAGAATAATTTAATTATATTATGAGGAATTTAATATCGGGCAGTTTATCAAGAATTTATCTGTCAATAGAGTTGCGACGAGAGTAGATATTTTATCAAAATAGTTTGAGATGTGAGTGAAGTGATGTGTGTAAGAGTATTTAGATATTTATAGGATAGTTTTAATTATAATATATATATATATGAGAGGGAAGGAAAAACAAATCCGAAAGAAAGAGAAAAGCATTTTCCTCCTACCTTCCCGGGAACCATCTTCTTTCTTCCTTTGTTTGCAAACACTTAGAGTGTTGGTAGGAGAAAAATCGTAAACACAAAACCTCCATTACTTCGAGATCTAAGCTTCCATTTGAGAAGTGTCAAGAGGGAAAGTTACTCCTCTCCACACTAGGGTGCTAGTGAGCTAACTTTTGAAGCGTCGACGCGATCGAGAGTTTTACGTATTTTATCGCGGTAGCGGAAAACGCTTGAGAAAGCATTAACGAAGGTAAGGGGCTCATTCCAACTTTTTAGTTTGCATATACGAACTCTATATGTGTGATTGATGGATGAGTAATGTGTTGTTATTGATAAAGATGTCATGGTTGTGTTGTTGGTGATAAAGACTCATGTTGTTGTGATATTGTTGTGGATGATATTTTTGTTGTTGATTGAGTTGTTGTTATCGATGTTGTTGGCAATGGTTGGATTTGAGAGATTGATTGTTGTATTGGTGTTATGTAATAAGTTATCTTCAAATAAAAGAGTTTGAACTGAAGTTTGAATTTACTTGAAAAATTGCTCTGTTTTCGAAGATGTATTCGAATACGGCCCTAGCGTATTCGAATGCACTTCTGCAAACGTTCAGTTGTTATTTAAATTTTGAACCTCGTATTCGAATACGATCCTTTGTATTCGAATACAATTACGTGATTTTTGCCATTGACTTGTGTGGTATTCGAATACACGAGGATGTATTCGAATACAAAAGTTTTGATTTTGCTACTGACTTCGCATATGTCTTCGGCTACGACTTTTCGTATTCGAATACGGAACTGAAAATTTTGCTATTGACTTGCCATCTGTATTCGGCTACGACTCTTCGTATTCGAATACAGAATTAAAAATTTTGCTACTGACTTGCCATCTGTATTCGGCTACGACTCTTCGTATTCGAATGCAAATCTCCAGATTTTGATACTGACTTCGCGTCTGTATTTGGCTACGAGAAGCTGTAGTCGAATACAATCTTGATTATTGTCAAAAATTCTATTTTTAAATATTTGTTTAGGCACTTAATTACTTGGAAAACATTTTTAATGCTTATGATAAATTATATGAGGTTTTCTTAATATTTTTCTTTAATGGTTATGAAGTATTCGAGTTCCTATTTGCATTTACGTGCTGATTACAGTGAAGAGACTCAGAGTACGCTCATGCATTTCATAGTTAAGTGGTGACCATGATGGGCCACGAAGTTAAGTGGTGATCGTGATGAGCTACGGGGTGGTTCCAAGTGATTAGATGGTCCATCTTATCCTTACGAGGATTTAACTTATGTGTAAAGCCTGTGAAAGGCTACACTCTAACTAAATCGTGCTAGTCCGTGAGAGACTGCACCATGGTAATTAGTGCTAAGGCCTGCGATAGGCGGTACAATTATGATTTACGCCCCTCGAGGAGGGTTTTGTCGTTAAGTGGTGACTGTGATGGGCCACGAAGTTAAGTAGTGACCGTGATGGGCTACATGGTGGTTCCACGTGATTAGATGGTCCATCTTATCCTTACAAGGATTTAACTTATATGTAAATCCTGTGAGAGGGTACACTCTAAGTAAATCGTGCTAGTCCATGAGAGATTGCTCCATGGTAATTAGTACTAAGGCCTGTGATAGGCGGTACAATTATGATTTACGCCCCTCGAGGAGGGTTTTGTCGTTAAGTGGTGTAACACTCCGAGTTTAAAACACAGCACGGTTGCATTTTTTTTTAGGAATCAAGAATAAAAATGATTTTCCAGATTTAATTCGAAAGGAATTAAAATAAAGTTTTTCGTAAAATAGTACGTCGTGGATTCATCGATGAACGTAACAAAATCAATTCATCGTAATTTCAATAAATACTTAATTCTGGAAATTTTAATAATAACAATAAGACATTTTCAAAAGATAACAATGTCATAGCATTCCCAAAAGACAATATCAGAGTGCGGAATAAGTAGTACAAATATTTCCAAAATAAATAAAATACATTTCCAGCTCAAATCCTATACAACAAGTCTAACTGATCATGCGCTAAAGCTACAGTAGCACGGATTTCCTCCGCATCCCAAGCAAGTCTCCTCTGAATCTGCCGCTCACCTCGACGTGACCTCCTCCTCCTCCTCATCATACAGAGAGGGGTCGGTCTCCTCAGAAGTTAGATCAATACAGAGTCTCGGTCGCTTCGGCGGAGCCGGAATCTCATAACAATCATCGAAGATCCTAGACGGACCCGGAATCTCAGCTGCTACTGGCTTCGGCACATCATTCTTCCCTTCTGCCTCGGACTCATGTACAACTCCTCCAATCACCGGGTTGGGAGTCACCACTCCTACGGTGGCCTCCGTCTCAACCCCTCTAACTGACTCCTCAGCATCATCGAAAATTCCGTGTGCCTCCAATACCAGACGAGAAGGCATAGGAAAATCTATACTCGTATGAGTGCGCTCCACGAAATCCTCTATGCCGTCGGTCCTGCTCGTCCTCTCCAACCACCCCGTGTAAGTCGCACTGCTTGAGATGGGGTCGAATACCCAAGCAGTGCGCGAATAGCGATCAAGGAAGTCTAACGACGTTTCCATCGTTCGGGTTCCCACGGGTGGCATGGGTTTGGGGGGCATCTGAGGGCAAAGCCCAATTTCCACAATATAATAGCAAGGGTCATCGACCGAAATTAACAAATAATCACATAGCATGCATCTCACAGCAACAATTATATCCATGGTATAACATATGATGATGAGGAAAATAATAATGCTCATTTGAAAATTAATGACATATATGCCTTTTCAAAAACAGCAGCCAATTATTATGAAATATGTGATAAGTACAAACAACACCTCAGCAAATCATAATCATTAAATCAGAAATTCATATTCTGCACAATACTCACACATATTCAATTTCCAACCATTCATCATATAATCAATCGTGACCCACCGGTCAATCCCACCAAGGTGCAGTCGCTCAACAGATCAGCACCTAGTGCAGTCGCTCAACAGACCAGCACTCGTGCAGTCGCTCAACAAACCAGCACGTTTGACATATACCAAGGTACAATCGCTCAAAAGATCAGTACCTAGTGCAGTCGCTCAACAGACCAGCACTCGTGCAATCGCTCAACAGATCAGCACGTGACTGAGCATTTCAGGGTACAGACGCTCAACAATCCAGTACCAGTGCAGTCGCTCAACAGACCAGCACCTATATACCAAAGTACAATCGCTCAACAGATTAGTACTTAGTGCAGTCGCTCAACAGACTAGCACTCGTGCAATCGCTCAACAGATCAGCACGTGGTTGCGCATTACTCTGTGGTCCATCGCGGGTACCACTTGACTATGCAATGCATGAATATGCAGTGTTTCACTTCTCTGGAAACAGTATGCAAAATCAGAAAATTCATGTTTTTCATCATGTTTAAAATATCTTAGCACAGTCAGAATTATCATCATCACAATAATGATTAAACAGTCAAGTAATCATTAACACTTTGAAATGTTTTCCTAGACTCTTAAAATTCAATTACAATGTTTAAAACTGGGATTTTCTGGAATTTTACGAATTTGTATTTCAATACAGCTTCTCTGTATTCGAATACAGAAGTCAAAAACAGTGCAGAATTACACTCTGTATTCGAATACAGCCCTCTGGTATTCGAATATAGAGGCAGTCTCAGTGCACACAACAACATCTTTCACTACATCAGTAAAGTCTCAAAAACTTCATCACCACAACTTCAAAATATCACCAAAAGTTCCATTTTAATTCACCACAACAATCCCAACATCCCCCAAACACTCAGGGTTTACAAAACATTCTTAAGAACTTGGAATTTCTGAAAACTCGAATCTGTATTCGAATACAGACCCCTTGTATTCGAATACATAAGCATGAAACTGCAATTTTCACATTCTGTATTCGAATATAGCATGCCTGTAGTCGAATACGGAAGACAAAACCTTGAAAAATTCAACATTTTCTCCCAGATCATTAAAGGTTTTCTATACTTCATCCTCTACTTTTCAAAATATTTCAAGATCTCCATTTAAAATCACTTTAACCCTTCTCAAGGTTTCTCAATACTTTAAAATGCATATCACAGTGTTTAAAACTTGATTTTCTGCAAAACACGAATCTGTATTCGAATACAGCTTCCTTGTATTCGAATACAGAAGCTAAAAACAAAGCTTCTGGAAAAACACGAATCTGTATTCGAATACAGACCCATTGTATTCGAATACAGAAGCTGAAACTTGTAAAAATATGCATTCTGTATTCGAATACAGCATGGCTGTAGTCGAATACAGATGCGAATACAGTGTTAAAATCCCACTTCTGTATTCGAATACGACATGGTCGTAGTCGAATACAGATGCTAAGTCAGAAGCAAAAATCCTTCCTCTGTATTCGAATACAAGTTTGAAAACTTAAGTAAAATAGAAACTTGACAGGTTGTAGTCGAATACACACATGTTGTATTCGAATACACCTTCGAAAACCAGTGAAATTTTCCTGAGATTTCAACCCTTTTCAAACTGTTTTCTTTTAAAAACAAACAACCAACATTAAAACAAATTTAGCACTTTTTCTAGACAATACTTTCCTCATTAAAAATCCCTTTTCTTTTGAAATCATCAACATCATCAGAATCACTCAAAACAGAAACAGAATCAAAATGATCAACATCAGAACATCAGAAACAGAACCAGAATGATCAACATCAGAACATCAGAAACAGAACCAGAATTAGAATGATTAACACCAAATCATCCAAACTTTCAAACCATCAGAACATCATACAACATTTCAGCTTTCTCAATATCAGAATTACATGCAAGCATTTCAGCTTTCACAACACATCAGAATGACATGCAAGCATTTCAACTTTCACAACACACTATCAGAACATCAGAAACAGAACCAGAATGATCAACATCAGAACATCAGAAACAGAACCAGAATTAGAATGATTAACACCAAATCATCCAAACTTTCAAACCATCAGAACATCATACAACATTTCAGCTTTCTCAATATCAGAATAACATGCAAGCATTTCAGCTTTCACAACACATCAGAATGACATGCAAGCATTTCAACTTTCACAACACACTAGAATAACATGCAAGCATTCCAGCTTTCACAACACACCAGAATAACATGCAAGCATCACAGAGCAGCAAAACATCAACATAATGCATTTTTGCATTTCAAAACCATTTTCAAAACAGTTTTATGAACATGCATTTTAATCATGTTTAAAATAACATATAAGACGTTTTTCCACTTTTCCACATAAACAAAACAGCATTAATGCATTCAACCAACAACAACCATCACATATCAACATAATGCATTTTCTTATTTGTCAAAATGTCATTTCAAAAATAGTTTTTCTTCAAAAACAGAAATGAAACAACATGCATTTACAGCCCTAATGCAACTAGAAAGTGGAGGTGCCCTTACCCTTGTTGCATGTTCTGCTGTTTCTTTCATTTCTGCTGTCGTTCCCGTTTTTGCGCCAAAAACCGGTGAAACTGCAGCGTGCATTTGCTGCTACGAAACTGGGTTCTTTAGCTCCATAATGGTATGGGGAATAACTTTTGTACTGGGGTTTTGGTGTTTCGGTGCTTGGATGTCCAAGTAATGGCACTTTGAGGAGTTCTCCCTTTTTTTCTTTGTAATTGTGACTGGAAATGGGGGAAGGCAGAAAACAGCAAACAGAATGGGAGGGAAGAGTGCTGTTACATGCAGCACTGCTACATGCAGTATGGGCAGTGAGGAAGGAGGGATGGTGTTCTGATTTCACCATCCTTCTCACTCCTATTTATAGGCTTTTGTGGTGCCACCTCACCCAAAAATAATGTTAAAATAATGCTGGATCCTTCAGCACATAATTGTCTTGCAATTAGCCACTAATCCTCAATTAACTGCCCGATTAATTTAATTACTCGTAATTAAATTAATTTAATCTTCATCCAATAATTTTTTATTCATCCTCCAAAATAAATATTTATATATATATATTCACTCAAACATACATATATTAAATATTTTACAAATATCCCCAAAAATACAATTAAAATTAATTCCAAAATTTTAATTAAAAATTAAGGGTCTTACATTACTCCCCCCCTTAAATTAGTTTCGTCCTCGAAACTACATGTCCGTAAACAACTGAGGATATTGCTCCCTCATCTTACTCTCCAGTTCCCAAGTCGCGTCTCCCGTAGTCGGATTCCAAATCACTTTGACTAGTGGGACTTCTTTGTTCCTCAACTGTTTAATCTTCCTGTCTTCAATCCTTACAAGCAATACTTCAAAAGACAGGTTGTCCCTCACCTGAATTGTATCTGGCTTGATCACATGTGACGTGTCTGCAATGTATTTCCTTAACTGCGACACATTGAATACGTCGTGGATATTGGACAGTATGGGAGGTAAAGCAATCCGATAGGCCAATGGTCCAATACGTGCAGTAATCTGGTATGGTCCAATAAATTTCAGAGTCAACTTTCTTGACTTAATAGCTCTGCCAACACCAGTTGTAGGCGTGACCCTTAGAAATACATGATCACCCTGCTCAAATTCCAAAGGTCTACGACGCTTGTCCGCATAACTCTTTTGATGATCTTGCGAAGCCTTCATTTTCTCTTTTATCTTCTTGATTTTCTCTGTGGTCTGTTCCACCATCTCAGGTCCAACAACCATGCTTTCTCCGTCCTTATACCAGCATAAAGGCGTCTGACACTTGCGTCCATATAAAGCCTCGTAGGGTGCCATTCCAATACTTGCGTGAAAGCTGTTGTTGTAAGTGAACTCAATTAATGGCAACACCTCATCCCAGTTGCCTTTGTCATCCAACACACATGCTCTCAATAGATCTTCCAATGACTGGTTTGTTCTCTCAGTCTGTCCGTCTGTTTGTGGATGATAAGCGGAACTCAATTTTAGTTTTGTCCCCAAAGCTTCATGCAACGCTCCCCAAAAATGAGATGTGAACTTTGGATCACAGTCCGATATTATACTTGATGGCACGCTGTGTAACCTCACAATCTCAGCGATGTAGATTTCCTTCAACTTATCTACTTTATAAGTGGTCCTTACCGGCAAGAAATGTGCAGACTTCGTCAATCGATCCACTATTACCCAAATAGAATCATTCTTTTTCCTTGTCTTGGGCAGTCCTGTTATGAAATCCATGGAAATGCTGCCCCACTTCCATTCTGGTATGTCCAAAGGTTGCAGCATTCCAGCAGGTCGTTGATGTTCCACTTTCGCTTTCTGGAAAGTCAAACAAGCTAATACATATTCTACCACATCCCTCTTCATTCCTGGCCACCAGAAATTCTGTCTTAAGTCCAGGTACGTCTTGGTCACTCCAGGATGAATACTCAACTTACTCTTATGAGCTTCTTCCAAAATCGCTCTTCTCATCTTTGCAACTTCCGGTACACAAACTCTTCCATTACATCTCAGAATATTATCTGTGCCGACGCTGAACTCAGTTGTCTGTCCTTGCACTATCAGATTCCTCTTTTCTTGGATCAATGCGTCATCTTGCAAGTTTGCAATCTCCTCTAGTAATCCACTCGAAATTGTTATCATTCCACACTTTAACATTCCTGGTGCAAACTTTACGTCCAAATGTAGATCTCTAAATGCTTCCCACAACTCTTGTTGTCTGGCCATTATCATTGAAGATACTGACACACTCTTCCGACTCAATGCATCAGCCACCATATTGGCCTTTCCAGGGTGGTACTGCAATGAAAAGTCAAAATGCTTGAGAGTCTCCATCCATCTTCTCTGACGCATGTTCAATTCCTTCTGATCGAACAGGTACTTCAAACTTTTATGGTCGCTGAACACCGTGAATGTGCATCCATATAAGTAGTGCCTCTAGACCTTTAACGCAAATACTACCGCAGCAAGCTCTAAATCATGAGTAGGGTAGTTCTGCTCGTGAGTTTTCAACTGTCTTGAGGCGTAGGCTACAACTTTCTTGTGTTGCATCAAAACACATCCCAACCCTTGGTGAGATGCATCACAGTAAACTTCATATGGTTCCTCTGGTTGTGGTAAAACCAATACTGGTGAGGTTGTCAACTTTTCCTTTAGCAACTGAAAACTCTCCTCACACTTTTCCGTCCATGCAAACGGCTGATTCTTTCTGGTGAGTTGTGTCAAAGGAGCTACAATCTTAGCAAATCCTTCAATAAATCTCCTGTAGTATCCTGCCATTCCGACAAAACTTCTTATGTCTGTGACAGTCTGGGGCTGTTTCCAGGCAAGAATTGTCTCAATCTTTGCCGGATCGACAGCAATTCCTTCTTTTGTTATCACATGTCCCAAGAAGTTCACTTCCTTTAGCCAAAACTCGCACTTCGACAGATTGGCATATAGTTGCTTCTCGCGTAAGAATTCAAGAACTTGGCGTAAGTGCTCTTCATGTTCTTCTTCATCCTTTGAATAAATTAAAATATCATCGATGAATACCACTATGAATTTATCCAGAAACGGGCTGAAGATCCTATTCATATAATCCATAAATATTGCTGGTGCATTCGTAACTCCAAAAGGCATAACGAGATATTCATAGTGTCCGTAACGAGTCCTGAAAGCAGTCTTTTGAATATCTCCTTCTCTTACTCGAATATGATGGTATCCCAATTTCGAATCAATCTTTGAAAACACTGCTGCTCCCCTCAATTGGTCCATCAAATCATCGATGCGTGGTAATGGATAACGATTCTTGATAGTCACCTTGTTAAGTTGCCGATAATCCACACATAAACGTGAACTTCCATCCTTCTTCTTAACCAACAACACCGGAGCTCCCCAGGGTGACACACTTGGTCTGATAAATCCTTTCTCCAATAATCCTTCAATTTGACCCTTAAGCTCGCTTAATTCCAATGGCGACATCCAGTACGGCGCAATGGAAATAAGTCCAGTTCCTGGGTGTAAATCAATAAAGAATTCCACCTCTCTTATCGGGGGTAATCCTAGAATTTCCGTCGGAAATACGTCCGGATATTCTTTGACTATCATCACGTCTTCTATGTTCACATCCATCTTGGTCTCCACGTTAGCCAATGATAAAAATTCCTGAGTTCCTTCTCTCAGTGATACTCCGAGTTGGTTAGCAGCCAAATACCGAGCGACTCAAGGTTCGGGGAAAAGAACCAATTTTTGAGCGCAATCCAAAACTACGTAGTTATAGGTCATCCAATCCATGCCGAGAATAATCTCGAGTGATTGTAGGGGTAAACAAATTAAATTGACCAAGAAATCTCTATTCTGTATCGTTACGGTACAGTGTAAACATGCAGAGTTTACAGTCAAAGTCTTAGCAGGTGTAGAAACAACCAAATCAAAAGGCAAAGTAGACACAGACAACTTCAAACGATGCACACAATCCATAGCAATGAAAGAATGGGTTTCCCCCGAATCAAAAAGTGCAGTTAGTGTGTTACATGCGATCTCACAATCTTGCTGGATTAAATTTTGGGCTTGTCTTCCAGCTTCAGCACCCATGTGATAAACGCGGCCTCTAGCAGTAGGACGAGTAGCCCTAGTCGCGTTCACAGTTGGCTCCACCTTCGGAACTCGGCAATCCCTCGCCACGTGTCCTGGCTTGTGGCAGTTGAAGCACATCAAATCTCTCACACTAAGAGCAGTTGCAATATGTCCTTCCTTCCCACATCGATAACACCGGACTCCTTGTCCCAATTTCCCTCCAAAATTCTGGTTTCCCGGCCAATCTGGCCTCTCTTGTTGTTTTGTGGCCGATTATACGGCTTGGCAACTTGCTTCCCTTTATTGTTCTGATTATGTATCCGACTAGGCCCTCCAGAGTTAAAGTTCCCTCCTCTGTTGGCCCTCCTATTCTTCATCTCTTCAACCTCTCTACACTTTTCCACTAGCACTTGGAAACGTTGAATTCCCAAGGGTAGGACCGAATCTTGGATATCATACTTCACTCCATTCTGAAAGCGATGACACATAAATTGTTCATCAACTTCTTCCTAGAAGAATATGAAATGTCTGGACAGCGACTCAAACTTAGCTGCGGATTCTCCCACTGTCATATTCCCCTGGTACAATTTCAGAAAATCATCACCCAACTTGGTCCTAGTGCTCATCGGGAAGTATTTGTCCAAAAACTTCTTCTTGAATGACTCCTAGTTCACTTCCTCTTGAGCTGACCCCATCAGTAATCTTGTACTTCTCCACCAATACTCTGCATCCCCTATCAGCAGGTACGTGGCATAATTGACTTTCACCGCTGCCCGACAGTTAATCATCTCGAAGATTTTATCCATCTCTTGGATCCACTGGTCTGCTCTTTCTGGACCCTCATCACCCTTGAACTTGAGAGGATTATGGCGACGAAAATCCTCTAGTCCTCTAGATTCATCAGCGCGAATCTCTCTTTCTCTCTTCTCCAGATCGCGTTGAGTCTTGGCAGCCGTCTGTGCAGCAACAGACGCAGCCATGTTGTTCATTGCTTCAGCCATCCTATCTTCCCGGCTGACATTGGCTCTTGCGGTGTCGTCTCTTCGTGGAAGCATTGTTTCCCTACAAAACCATCATCACTTCAGTCACACCACAACTTACACAAGACTTGACACTTTAACTACTTGCTCTTATGCATGATCAGCTAATAACTCAAAACAGATACTTAAATCAGAGCTTTATCCCAAAACTTTAACCAAATGCTCTGATACCACAGTTGTAACACCCCGAGTTTAAAACATAGCGCGGGTGCATTTTTTTTTTAGGAATCAAGAATAAAAATGATTTTCCATATTTAATACGAAAGGAATTAAAATAAAGTTTTTCGTAAAATAGTACGCCATGGATTAATCAATGAACGTAACAAAATGAATTCATCGTAATCTCCATAAATACTTAATTCTGGAAATTTTAATAATAACAATAAGACATTTTCAAAAGATAACAATGTCATAGCATTCCCAAAAGACAATATCAGAGTGCGGAATAAGTAGTAAAAATATTTCCAAAATAAACAAAATACATTTCCAGCTCAAATCCTATACATCAAGTCTAACTAATCATGCGCTAAAGCTACAGTAGCACGGATTTCCTCCGCATCCCAAGCAAGTCTCCTCCGAATCTGCCGCTCGCCTCGATGTGACCTCCTCATCCTCATCATACAGAGATGGGTCGGTCTCCTCAGAAGTCAGATCAATATAGAGTCTCAGTTGCTTCGGCGGAGCCGGAATCTCATAACAATCATCGGAGATCCTAGACGGACCCAGAATCTCAGTTGCTACTGGCTTCCGCACATTATTCTTCCCTTCTACCTCAGACTCATTTACAACTCCTCCAATCACTGGGTTGGGAGTCACCACTCCTACGGTGGCCTCCGTCTCAACCCCTCTAACTGACTCCTCATCATCATCGAAAATTCTGTGCGCCTCCAACACCAGATGAGAAGGCACAGGAAAATCTATACTCGTATGAGTGCGCTCCACGAAATCCTCTACGCCGTCGGTCCTGCTCCTCCTCTCCAAGCACCCTGTGTAAGTCGCCCTGCTTGAGATGGGGTCGAATACCCAAGCAGTGCCCGAATAGCGATCAAGGAAGTCTAACGACGTTTCCGTCGTTCGGGTTCCCACGGGTGGCATGGGTTTGGGGGGCATCTGAGGGCAAAGCCCAATTTCCACAATATAATAGCAAGGGTCACCGACCGAAATTAACAAATAATCACATATCATGCATCTCACAGCAACAATTATATCCATGGTATAACATATGATGATGAGGAAAATAATAATGCTCATTTGAAAATTAATGACATATATGCCTTTTCAAAAACAGCAGCCAATTATTATGAAATATGTGATAAGTACAAACAACACCTCAATAAATCACAATCATTAAATCAGAAATTGAGATTCTGCACAGTACTCACATATATTCAATTTCCAACCATTCATCATATAATCAATCGTGACCCACCGGTCAATCCCTCAATGCAATATGTATATGCTGATGTATACAATTTTCTTGGAATCACCAAGGTGCAGTCGCTCAACAGACCAACATAATATGTTTGACTTTAACGGCCCTCAAGACCAAGGTGCAATCGCTCAACAGATCAGCACCTAGTGCAGTCGCTCAACAGACTAGCACGTTTGACATATACCAAGTTACAATCGCTCAACAGATCAGTACCTAGTGCAGTCGCTCAACAGACCAGCACTCGTGCAATCGCTCAACAGATCAGTACGTGGCTGCGCATTTCAGGGTACAGACGCTCAACAGTCCAGTACCAGTGCAATCGCTCAACAGACCAGCACCTATATACCAAAGTACAATCGCTCAACAGATCAGTACTTAGTGCAGTCGCTCAACAGATCAGCACGTGGTTGCGCATTACTCTGTGGCCTATCACGGATACCACTTGACTATGCAATGCATGAATATGCAGTGTTTCACTTCTCTGGAAACAGTATGCAAAATCAGAAAATTCATGCTTTTCATCATGTTTAAAATATCTCAGCACAGTCAGCATTGTCATCATCACAATCATGATTAAACAGTCAAGTAATCATTAACACTTTGAAATGTTTTCCCAGACTCTTAAAATTCAATTACAGTGTTTAAAACTGGGATTTTCTGGAATTTTATGAATCGTATTCGAATATAGCTTCTCTGTATTCGAATACAGAAGCCAAAAACAGTGCAGAATTACACTCTGTATTCGAATACAGCCCTCTGGTATTCGAATACAGAGGCAGTCTCAATGCACACAACAACATCTTTCACTACATCAGTAAAGTCTCAAAAACTTCATCACCACAACTTCAAAATATCACCAAAAGTTCCATTTTAATTCACCACAACAATCCCAACATCCCCTAAACACTCAGGGTTTACAAAACATTCTTAAGAACTTGGAATTTCTGAAAACTCGAATCTGTATTCGAATACAGTCCCCTTGTATTCGAATACAGAAACATGAAACTGCAATTTTAACATTCTGTATTCGAATACAGCATGCCTGTAGTCGAATACAGAAGACAAAACCTCGAAAAATTCAACATTTTCTCCCGGATCATTAAAGGTTTTCAATACTTCATCCTCTCGTCTTCAAAATATTTCAAGAACTCCATTTAAAATCACTTTAACCCTTCTCAAGGTTTCTCAATACTTTAAAATGCATTTCACAGTGTTTAAAACTTGATTTTCTGGAAAACATGAATCTGTATTCGAATACAGCTTCCTTGTATTCGAATACAAAAGCTAAAAACAGAGCTTTTGAAAAAATACGAATTTGTATTCGAATACAGACGCATTGTATTCAAATACATAAGCTGAAACTTCTGAAAATCTGCATTCTGTATTCGAATACAGCATGCCTGTAATCGAATACAGATGCGAATACAGTGTTAAAATCCCACTTCTGTATTCGAATACGACATGGTCGTAGTCGAATACAGATGCTAAGTCAGAAGCAAAAATTCTTCCTCTGTATTCGAATACAAGGGCTCGTATTCGAATACAAGTTTGAAAACTTAAGTAAAACAGAAACTTGAAAGGTTGTAGTCGAATACACACATGTTGTATTCGAATACACCTTCGAAAACCAGTGAAATTTTCCTGAGATTTCAACCCTTTTCAAACTGTTTTCTTTTAAAAACAAACAACCAACATTAAAATAGATTCAACACTTTTTCCAGACAATAATTTCCTCATTAAAAATCCTTTTTCTTTTTAAATCATCGACATCATCAGAATCACTCAAAACAGAATCAGAATGATCAACATCATAACATCAGAAACAGAACTAGAATCAGAATGATTAACACCAAATCATCCAAACTTTCAAACCATCAGAACATCATACAACATTTCAGCTTTCTCAATATCAAAATAACATGCAAGCATTTCAACTTTCACAACACATCAGAATGACATGCAAGCATTTTAGCTTTCACAACACACCAGAATAACATGCAAGGATCACAGAGCAGCAAAACATCAACATAATGCATTTTTGCATTTCAAAACCATTTTCAAAACAGTTTTATGAACATGCATTTTAATCATGTTTAAAATAACATATAAGACATTTTTCCACTTTTCCACATAAACAAAACAGCATTAATGCATTCAACCAACAACAACCATCACATATCAACATAATGCATTTTCTTCATTTGTCAAAATGTCATTTCAAAAATAGTTTTTCTTCAAAAACAGAAATGAAACAACATGCATTTACAGCCCTAATGCAACTATAAAGTGGAAGGTTCCCTTACCCTTGTTGCGTGTTCTGCTGTTTCTCTCATTTCTGCTGTCGTTCCCGTTTTTGCGCCAAAAACAGGTGAAACTGCAGCGTGCGTTTGCTGCTACGAAACTGGGTTCTTTAGCTCCATAATGGTATGGGGAATAACTTTTGTACTGGGGTTTTGGTGTTTCGGTGCTTGGATGTCCAAGTAATGGCACTTTGAGGAGTTCTCTCTTTTTTTCTTTGTAATCGTGACTGGAATTGGGGGAAGGCAGAAAACAGCAAACAGAATGGGAGGGAAGAGTACTGTTACATGCAGCACTGTTACATGCAGTATGGGCAGTGAGGAAGGAGGGATGGTGTTCTGATTTCACCATCCTTCTCACTCCTACTTATAGGCTTTTGTGGTGCCACCTCACCCAAAAATAATGTTAAAATAATGCTGGATCCTTCAGCACTTAATTGTCTTGCAATTAGCCACTAATCCTCAATTAACTGCCCGATTAATTTAATTACTCGTAATTAAATTAATTTAATCTTCATCCAATAATTTTTTTACTCATCCTCCAAAATAAATATTTATATATATATATATATATATATATTCACTCAAACATACATATATTAAATATTTTACAAATATCCCCAAAAATACAATTAAAATTAATTACATAATTTTAATTAAAAATTAAGGGTCTTACACTGTGATGAGCCAGAAGTTAAGTAGTGACCGTGATGGGCTACATGGTGGTTCCACGTGATTAGATGGTTCATCTTATCCTTACGAGGATTTAACTTATGTGTAAAGCCTGTGAGAGGCTACACCCTAAGTAAATTATGCTAATCTGTGATGCGACTGCACCATGGTAATTAGTACAAATGCATGTGATAAGCGGTACAATTATGATTTACTCCCCTCAAGGAGGGTTTTGTTTTTGAGAATTTCGGGATCATGTGCATTGGCATATACGCATTGCATTAGGGTGTTTGACATGCGAGTCATGATTGTTATGATCGGATATGTGGAAATGATATGTGCAAGTACCTTAAATTCTAAGTTCCTAATAAGTTGTTGTGATTGTTGATTGTACTTGGGCTTGCAACATGATCTGTATTTTTAATCTTTTGTTTCATCAAAAACTTAGATATTGTACATTTTCAATAAGTGGGTATACTTATTTGTCACTGTTGTTATCTTACTGGAGCTGTTATGCATGTATTGTGGTCTTTTGACATAATTGTTAAATGTTAACTGTTATTTTCGGTTGGTGACCCTTTACAATTATTGCAGAAAATTGGGCTTTGCCTTCAGATGATACCCAAGTTCATACCACCGACGGTTACCCTGACGACGGAGATGTCGTTAGACTTTCCTGATCAACATACGTCGACTGTTTGGGTATACGACCCCATCTCAAGTAGGGCTACTTATATGGGGAGGGTAGTGAGAACCAGTAGGAGTGTCGAGACAGTGTTGTATGTAGAATACACTCACGGGTGGATCAACTTTCATGTACCTTCAGGATTGGTACTCTAGGCGACTGGGGTATATGATGATGCAGAGGGTCCTATAGTTGGAGGTAAGACGGAGGCCACTGTAGGTGTGGTGACTTCTACTGTAGTAGCAGGGGATGCGATGCCTGAACCAGGAACGGGTGAGAAAGGCAAGGGGATGAAGCCAGCGGGGGTTGAAATTCCAAGTCCGTCTAGGACAGTATAGGACTGTTTTGAGATTCCAGCGCCGTCAAAGCGACCTATATCGTGGGTGGATCTGACTTCTGAGGAAAATGATCCTTCTATGATTAATGAGGAGGAGGATGTCACTTCGAGGTGAGATACTGTGTCAGACGAGACTTGTGCAGAGTGTGGTGGTAACCCTTGTTATTGAAGTTGTTAGTGGATGATCATATTAGTTTTCGTTGTATAGGGCTCTAGTGTTTTTGGTAGTTGTACTTATTTTGTTTTGGGATGACTGTACCTATGACATACTTTGACAATGACTTTTGTTCGTGGGTCCATGTTCCATTTTTTTGACGTGACCATGGGGGGATAACATTCTTGGAGCAGTACTTCTATGCAAGTTTCTGCTGAGAATACCCCAGGGGTATGAGCGATATTTGATAGGTCTTGTAGCCCCGGTGTATTTTCTATTTGTATATTTTGGATATTAATCCTGAAAACTATTTTAGCTTATTTGTATTTAAGTTGAAATTAATTATTACTCTTGTCGTATTGTGCCACAACGTATTATTTTATTAAGTGGTTTTTGAAAAGAAAAAAATTATACACTCGCGCTGTTAAAAATCGGGGTGTAACAACTAAAAGAAACTGTTTTTAGTGACGGCCAAAAACACACGCTAAAATACCTGATTTACCTTGATGAATCTGAATTCCCAAGAAGAACTTAAGTTCTCCCATCATGCTCATTTGGAACTCTTTCTGCATTAGGTCAGAAAACTCTTTGCACAAAGTGCCATTAGTCGATCCAAATATGATATCATCTACATAAACTTGAATAATCAAAATATCATTTTTAATGGATTTCCTAAAAAGAGTATTATCAATCTGGCCTCTATTAAATTTATTCTTAAGCAGAAAGTTACTAAGTCTGTCATACCATGCCCTTGGTGCTTGTTTTAAACCATATAAAGATTTCTTAAGTTTAAAAACCTGGTCTAGAAAATCAGAATTTTCAAATCCAGGGGGCTGTTTGACATAGACTTCCTCACTTATATAGCCATTTAAGAATGCACTTTTAACATCCATTTGATACAGCATTATATCATGATTAGCAGCAAATGATAAAAGAATTCTAATTGCTTCTAATCTGGCCACTGGAGCAAAAGTCTCAGTGTAATCTATACCTTCCTGCTGACTTTATCCTTGAGCTACAAGTCTGGCTTTGTTCCTTACCACTTCACCTTTTTCGTGAGTTTGTTCCTGAACACCCACTTGGTTCCAATAATGCTTTTGTTTAGTCTGGATACCAGATCCCAAAGATCATTCCTTTGGAATTCATTCAGCTCTTCTTGCATTGCAAGTATCCAACCTTCCTCTGCCAAAGCCTCATCAACATTGCTTGGTTCAATTGTTGAGAGTAAACCAAACAGACCGGTTTCTCTACTTGATGATCTGGTCTTTAAAGGTTCTGCTGCACTGCCAATAATGAGAGATTCTGGATGTGAAGACTTGTACTTCCATCCATTATTTCCCTCTGACTTGTCTTCAAAGTCAGCATGTTCTTCTTCATGTTGATCTTTCTCAGATTCTGCTGCTGGTCCAGCTTCTGGTTCCTGTGCCTCTAGTTCACTTGTAATTTCCTCATCTTGCTTTGACTTTTCAGAGTCAAGCTGTTTATCATCAAACTTAATGTGAATTGATTCTTCCACAGTGTTAGTTTCTTTGTTAAACACTCTATAAGCTATTGATCTCTCAAAGTAGCCAATAAAGATACACTTTTGAGATCTAGAATCAAACTTAGCTAGGTTATCTTTAGTGTTCAACATAAAACAGATGCAGCCAATTGCTTAAAGTAGGAAATATTGGGTTTCTTACCTTTCCACAGTTCATAGGGAGTTTTATTTATGATGGACCTGATGTAGACTCTATTCTGAATGTAGCATGTTGTGTTGACAACTTCTGCCTAAAGGTGGGTGGCTACCTTCATATCATTCAGCATGGTTCTGGCCATCTCCTGCAATGATCTATTTTTCCTTTCTACCACTCCATTCTGTTGAGGTGTTCTGGGGGATGAGAAGTTGTGAGAGATGCCATTCTCATCACAGAATTCTTCAAAATACTTGTTCTCGAATTCACCTCCATGATCACTTCTAATGGTTATCATCTTAATACCCTGCTCATTCATAACTTGCTTACAAAAAGAAATAAATACTCTGTGAGATTCATCTTTGTTCTTTAAAAAATTTACCCAAGTCCACCTTGAGTAATCATCAACAATCACAAAACCATATTTCTTACCACCGAGAGAAGCTGTTTGAACAGGACCAAATAGATCTAAGTGAAGCAGTTCAAGTGGTTGAGAGGTAGAAACACATTTTTTTAGTTTTAAAAGAGCTTTTAGTTTGTTTACGTCTTTGACATGCTTCACACAGAATCTCAGTTTTGGAACTTACCTTGGGAAGCCCTCTTACCAACTGGAGTTTGCTCAATTCGGATATAAGCCTAGGGTTTGCATGCCCTAACCTTTTGTGCCAAATCAGATTCTGCTCACTCACAGACAATAAGCATTTAACTTGTTGCTTAGCAAGACTGAACATATCTATTTTATAAACATTATCCTTCTTAATGCCAATAAATAAAACTGACCCATCAAGTTGACTAACAGCTTTGCAAGTTTTTTTATTAAAGATAACATCATAATTGCAATCACTTAATTGACTTATGCTTAGAAGATTATGTTTTAGCCCTTTAACTAGCAGAACATTTTTAATAGACAGGGAAGAAGAAGTGTTACCAACAGTTCCTGTACCAATAATCTGACCTTTCTGGTTTCCTCCAAAGGAAACTTTGCCTCCATTCTTCATAGTTAGATTTAGAAACATGGACTTGTCTCCTGTCATGTGTTTGGAGCATCCACTGTCAAGATACCAAGCTTTGTGATGCTGATCAGATCTTGCTTTTTCTCTATCAGAATCAGAGTCAGAGTCAGACTCAGCTTCAGTTCGATCCATCGGAACAAGTTCTGCTTCTGGCCTGTTTGAGCAGTTTCCTTGATTCTGCTTTGGTCGATAAACCATGTTTCTCTGATGATTCTGGAAAATGTTTTGGTTCTGGTACTTTTGGTAAATCTTGTGATTCTGATAAGCTTGATGATTCTGGTAATTTGGGTGAATTTGGTGGTTCTGATGAATTTGGTAATTCTGGTGATTCTGGTAATTCCTGTTCTGATTCTGGTTCTGGTTCCAGTGTTGATTCTGATTCTGGTTCCAGAGTTGATTTTGGTTCCAGTTCTTGTGCTTCTGACACTGATTCCAGTTCTGGTTCTAGTTTATGTGTTTCTTATACTAGTTCCAGTTCTCGTTCAAGTTCCAGTTCCTATTCTGATTTTGGTTCCAGTTTTGATTCTGATTCTGGTTCTGATTGAGTTGACCAGACCTTCTTCCATCAGATTCAGATTGCCTTTGTCTTGTTGTAGCAGGAACATAAACCTTCTTCTGTTTGTGCATTTCCAACATCCATTGTCCAAGCACCATTGATGGTGTCTCCTTCTAGTTGCTCACAATATCTGCAACATAGACAATTTGATCTTTTGTTACCCATAACTGATTGGGTCCAGGTTTGTTAATCTTAACAGCTCTCTGATCTTGTTCAGATTTTACCATCGGACAAGATAGTTCAAAGTGACCTTTCTTAGCACAAACAATGCATAAAATATCAGAATGAACAGCTTTACTTTCAGCAATCGTTTCTGTAAAACCAAGACCTCTCTTTCCAGCATTACTGTTTCCATAAATCATAGATGCATATTTACTTCTTTCCATTCCATTGGAAATAAAGTTTTGAAAAAAATGCTTATGCATATCAAATTCACAAACAGTTTTGGAAGTGGAACAAATATTACTTTTGAGAGTTTGGTTTTCAGATTTGAGTCTTGCAACTTCAGTTTTAAAATCCTTGTTTTCAGGTGCATACTCAGAATTTTGATTCTTTAAAACTTGGACTTCTTTGGTCAGATTTTTCTTATCTTCCCTAAGAGTTTTCAGTTTTAAAGACATCCTATTGTTTGCATTTAAAAAGTCTTTTAAAGTCTCAATTAATTCAGATCTAGTGAGATCACAAAATACCTCATCGTCTTCATCTTCTGATTCTGTTCCAAAGCCTAAGCCGTATCCAGAGCTTGAGTTGGTATGCGCCATCAGAGCCAGAATTGCTCCCTCTGATGTGCTTCCAGACTTGCTTGAATGATTGCTTCGATCATTATTCCTTATGCCTGTTTTCCTTCCTGAATTCTTGCCTTTATGAAGTCCAGAGGCAGACCTGATGTGTGCCATCTTTGTTGTTTCTGCCTCTTCTTCATCAGACGATTCTTCCTCTGATTCTGATACATCCCAGGCTGCCATCAGACCCTTCTTTCTAAATCTGGAATTCTTCTTGTGTTGTTTGCCTTTTTCTAGATTTGGACATTCTGGCTTGATATGTCCAGGTTCATTGCATCCATAACAAACAATACTCTACTTGTCAGATTCTTCATTTCCTTTGTTGTTATGTTTCTTCTTGAAGCTTCTTCTCTTTCTGTTTTCCTAGATCTTAACCATATTTTTGGTCAAGTAAGTCATATCATCACAGTCACTGTCACTATCCTCTTATTCTGATGATGCCCTTGCAGCTTTCTTCTATTTCAACTTCAGCGCCAGATTCTTCTTCTTCTTTGGTTCATCTGCTTCTAGTTCTATTTCATGAGACCTGAGTGAGCTGATTAGATCTTCAAGTTTTAAGTTGTTCAGATCTTTGGCTTGTTGAACTGAAGTAACCATTGGTCTCCACTTGGTTGGTAAGATTCATAGAATCATCTTGACATGATCTGCTATTATGTAGCTTTTCTTCAAGACCTTCAGTCCAGATATCAGAGTCTGGAATCTGCAGAACATTCCATCAATGTTTTCATCATCTTCCATCTTGAACATCTCATACTGTTTGACCAGTATGTTAGCCCTTGCTTCTTGAACCTGCTGGCTTCCTTCATAGGTCAGAACCAGACTGTCGAATATGCTCTTTGCTGTTTCTTTATCTGTACATCTGTCAAATTCCTTGAATGTGATGGCACTGATCATGATGTTTCTAGACTAGTGATGAAGTTTGTATAATCTTCTCTGGTCTGGTTTCATATCATCCATGTCCAGTTCTTTAGTTGGATCATCTGGAACAGTAGGTGTAGTGTATCCTTTGACTACCATCTTCCATAATTCAGGATCTTGAGATATGAAGAAAATTCTCATTCTGTCCTCCCAATACTCAAATCTTTCTCCATCAAATAGTGGTGGTTTGTTGATGTTGCCTCCCAATTCATCTTAGGACTCTGCCATGTTGAACTCCTTGGACGTTTCCTCAAACACTGTTAAGTGCTCAGCCTTGAGACCGAGCTCTGATGCCAATTGAAGGTGCAAACACGAGAAAGGGGGTTGAATTGTGTTTGACTAACTTGAATACTTTTTCTGTTTTTGCAGTTTTAAAACAAAACATGATGTATGAATAAAATAGAGTTAGCAGCGGATATAAAGAAAAAATAAAAACACGGAATTTTATATTGGTTCACCGTTAACGAGGCTACGTCCAGTCCCTTCACCTTGAAGGATTTCACTAATTCAAACCTTGAATTACAACAGTTCCACTGAACCTCCAAGTCAGTCTTCTCAAATAGTCTAACAATCCTAGACTCTTGAGGAATACAGCACCTTGACTTCCTAAGTCAAGTCTTCTCCTACCAATCTGACAACCCCATATTGTAGAAGGAATAACAACGCCTTGAATCTAATTGCCAAGTAATCTGCTACCCCTTTTGACTCCCTCAGATTGTAGACTTTACTTCAACAACTTAGATCTAACACAAGGGAAAGAAAATAACACGAGTGCTTGCTTCTAGAAAGCTGGAACTCACAATTAACCTCACTGAAAACTTGAGTGTTTGCTTTCGGAAGTGTATGACTCTTTTGTGATTTTCGATGCTAAGTAATCTGCCTTGAGCCTCCTTTTATAGATGCAGATTAGGGTCTCTTCCAAGCTGAATTTCGAGCTGTATCTTGCTGGATTCTCTTGCAAAAATACTCTGACCAATCGGGTTTCATATAAATAAAAAACATATCTTTTTAAGCTTCAGATTTGCTTTTAAAAATAACTGGCAAATCCTGTCTTTAGTTTATTCCCGCCAACAGCTTCTGAACTCCAATATGACCACTTTATTTTTGTAACAAATCCTTTTAATACTTTGATCAAATTTAATTAAATATCCACCGTTAATCCTCATGATTAAATCTGGACTGTTTGATCTTCTGCGCTAGTCCACATCTGGACCATACTAAGTGATCTGCTGTGATCCTCTGATTTCGGCCAAACCTGGACCACACTTTCTGATCTTCCGATCTCGGCCAATCCTGGTCTAGCAAACTGATCTGTTGTGATCCTCTGATCTCGGCCAATGCTGGACCACACATTCTGACCTTCTGATTTCGGCCAACACTGGGCCATGGTCTGATCTTCTGATTTCGGCCAACACTGGGCCAAATACTTAAATCTGAACCATTGATCTTAATATCTTCCCTATAATCTGGACCAATTCTGGACTTGGTCTGGATTAAACTGAAATTAAATCTGGACAAATATTATTTCAGTCTGGACATTTTACCTTCTATTTTGAATCAGTTCTAGAGATCATTTCTTCTAGTCTAGACTTAGTTTCATATTCTTCTAGAGATCATTTTACCTTCTATTTTGAACCATGCTATCTTCTGGTCTGGGTCAATCTGGATTGATTCTCTTGTTCTGGACCCATTAACTTATCCTTTGATTAAGTCTTGATCAAGTCTGGGTTGTTTATTATTTCACTGTCAGGCCATCGTTTGGTCAGAATAACTTCTGGAATAAATCTGACATTTGATTCCTTCTCGTCTGGATCAAGTCTCCCTCTAGCAGGCTTCCTTCTTGTCTGGTCCAGGTATCCTTCTGACTTTGCTTCCTTCTGATATGGGCCAACAAAGATATCCTCTAGTGGTGTTTTGACATCCTGGTGTATCCTCTGGTAATTCCAAGATGCATTCTGGATGCATTTTCTGCCTTTGATAACTTCATCTTCTGGTGGTATTTAATATAGTAATTCAAGGTACAAAATAAGATTACATGGAGTGCTTTTGTAAACATCAAAATCCTAAGTACTTAAACCAACTTGGTTCCAACACAAGTTATGTTTAAGACCTTTAACAAACAAGACATCTTTAATAGAAGGAGAGGTACCATTACCAATGATTTGGTCTTTTTGCTTTCCTCCAAAAGTTACTGTGCCTCCTTTGCTCAATTTCAATCCTTGGAACGTTAACCTTTTTCCTGTCATATGTCGCGAGCATCCACTGTCCAGGTACCATGACTGGTGTTTTAACTTGTTTGCTAAGGACATCTGCAACAAAAATAATTTTGCTTTTAGGTACCCAAATCTGGTTGGGTCCAGGTTTGTTAGTCTTGAAAAGTTTCTTGTTTTTCCTTGTATTTAGCATAGGACAGGATACTTTGGAATGACGTTTCTTGTAACAAACACACACAATATCAGAGGGAACAAGTTGAAGCACAGGTTTAGGTTCAGTTATAGTTTCTTCAAATCCTATACCTCTATTTCCATTCCTACTGACTCCATAAATCATAGAAGCATATTTTCTTCTTTCCATACCTTTAGCAAGAAATTCTTGGAAAATTTGTTTGTGCATATCAGAATTACATGTGGTATTTCCAATTGATGCTGAATTATGGTTATTTTTCAGAGTTAGACTTTCAACTTAAGTTCAGCAAAATTGTTTTTCAAACATACATTCTATGTTTTCAATTCTGCAATATCAATTTCAAGAATGACACTTTCTGTTTTAAATTATGCAATTTGATTCTTTAAAACATTAACTTCTTCTGTTAGATTTGTATTTTCTTTCTTAATAATTTTCAGGTTTAAATTCAATTTGTAATTGCTGTTTAAAAAATCATTCAGAGCAGTAATCAAATCAGATCGTGTGAATTCGGAATATACCTCAGTTTCATCATCTTCTGATTCTCTTCTAGAATCATATTCTGTGTTAGATCGAGAGGCAAAGTTGGTGTGAGCTATCATAGCCAAATCTTCTTGTTCATCTTTAGAGGATTCATCAGAATCATCCCATGTAGCCATCATACTTTTCTTCTTGACTCTGGAATCTTTCCTCTGGTGCTTCCCTTTCTCTATATTTGGACATTCTGACTTGATATGTCCAGATTCATTGCATCCATAGCAGATGATGCCTTTCTTGTCATATGTATCATCACTTTCTTTGTTGGACTGCTTGGAATATCTCTGGGAAAATTTCTTCCTTCTGTTGTGCCACATCTTTCTGAAATTTCTGGATAAGAAAGCAAACTCTTCTTCCTCTGAATTCAAACTTTGATCGTCTGAATCACTATCTTCTGATGCTGATGTTGCTTTCAGAGCCTTCTTCTGCTTGGATTTCAGGGCTAGAGTTTTGTTCTTCTCATTGGGTTTATCTTCTTCCAACTCAATTTCATGTGATCTGAGGGAGCTGATTAATTCTTCCAACTTTAGAGTATTAAGATCTTTAGCTTCCTAAATAGCAGTGATCTTTGGTCTCCACTTAATTGTCAGACTTCTAAGTATTTTCTTTACATGATCAGCAACATTTCTAGTACCCTTAATCCTAATACTAGAGTTTGGAATCTGGAAAACATAGTTTCAATGTCTTCATCTTCCTCCATTTTGAACAGTTCATATTTCTTAACCAGAATGTTTGCTTTAGCTTCTTAAACTTGCTTACTTCCTTCATAGGTCAGAATCATACTATCATAAATGCTCTTTGTTGTTTCTTTGTTGGTGCACTTGTCAAATTCTTTGAAGGTGATTGCATTGATCATAAAGGTTCTGGAATTGTGATGCATTTTGTACATACTTTTCTGATCTGTTGCTTCACTTTGATCTGTTGCTTTACTTCTAGAGTGTATTTCGATTAATTCTGTTTTGAGAATATTCTGGAGTATTTTGCTCGGATTCTGTTTTGAGCATACTTTCAGCTAGATTCTGTTTCTGGAGTCTTTTACTCCGATTTTGTTTTGAGATTTTGCTCAGATTCTGTTTTGAACATACTTTCAGCTTCTAATGATGTAGCTACTGATTTTTGCCTCTAATTAGATTCTCTGGAATTATCCTCCGACGAGATCCTCTAATTGTATCCTTTGATGGGAATTTCTGATTATATCCTCCTATAGGATCTTCTTATGATATCCTCTAACAGGTTCCTCTGATGATATCCTCTGGTAATATCCTCTGATGATATCCTCTGGTGATATCCTCTGATGATATCCTCTGGTGATATCCTATTATGATATCCTCTTATGATATCCTCTGGTGATATCCTCTGATGATATCCTCTGATGATATCCTTTGATGATATCCTCTAATGATATCCTTTGGTGATATCCTCTGATGATATCCTCTGGTGACTTCATCGTGCTATGATTTGTATCTTCTGGTGACGTCATCTAGTGACCATCCTCCGGTGACTTCATCCTGCTTCTGATTTGTATCTTGTGGTGGCATTTTTCATTCTTCTTCTAAGTCAAATATGTTATTTTCATAAAATACTTTTGTTAACATCAAAACTTTAAGTGAAAGAACCAACTTGGTTCCAACTATCTCCCCATTTTTGATGATGACAAAACCATGTATTTTTTATAATACTTTTTCTTTCTTTTGACTTTGACTCCCCATAAGACTAAACATCATTTTATATTTTCTCCGGCTAATTCTAATGCCCAAATACCATATCAAATACATCATCTTCTCCCCTTTTCAAATACATCATCTTCTGATTATATCCTCTGATGGGATCTTCTTATGATATCCTCTAACAGGTTCCTCTGATGATATCCTCTGGTTATATCCTCTGGTAATATCCTCTGATGATATCCTCTGATGATATCCTCTGGTGATATCCTCTGATGATATCCTCTAGTGATCATCCTCTGGTGACTTCATCGTACTTCTGATTTGTATCTTTTGGTGACATCATCTTTATCTTATGGTGATGTCATCTGGCGACAATCCTCTGGTGACTTCATCCTGCTTCTGATTTGTATCTTCCGGTGACGTCATCTTCATCTTCTGGTGACGTCATCTTCTGGTGGCATTTTTCATTCTTCTTCTAAGTCAAATATGTTATTTTCATAAAATACTTTTGTTAACATCAAAACTTTAAGTGAAAGAACCAACTTGGTTCCATCAAAGACTTGCAAGGTTCCCTAGAAGCTCATGAATTGAGAGTAAGGGAAAGGTGTGCAGCAACAACTCAAGTGCAGGCATTGCAAACTCAAGTCAACAAGAAACATGATTATGATGAAGGGGCTGGAAATTCAAGAAATCAACACAGCAATGACAATTACAACAAGAAATCAAATGGCAAGAAGAAGTTTAACAAGAAGGGGATTCAATGTTACAATTGTCAAAAGTGGGGTCACTTTGCTAATGAATGTAGATCCAAGAAGGAACAAAGAAAAGGATGATGAAGCTTAAATGGCAGCTGAGGACTCAGATTCAGATTCGGATATAGTCTTGTTGATGGCTACCATAAACGAAGAACGTTCTTGGGCGTGTTCAAACGGAGAACGTTCTTGGGTGTGTTCAAATGGAGAACGTTATTCATCCCAAGTCTAGCTTCCTGATACTAATTTCTCTAATCAGACGACAAGCCAGAGTGAATGGCTGATGGATGTTGATACATCAAGAAGGAGCAAGATCAGGGGACATGTGGCAGAAGGAGAGTATGGTTGTGATGGAAGGAAGTGCCCAACACATAAATCAAGTGAAAATGGCGAGCTCAGTTGTAGATGCAGGTGCAGGGGAAGAACCTATGTATATGAGAAAGTTGAAGGCCAACTAAAGGAGATGGAATCAGAAAAGGAACATTTGGAAAGCCGAGCGAAGGATCTCGAATTAAAAGAGGACGTGTTGCAGGCTGAGTCAGAAGAAGGGGTTGCTGCCAAGCAAAAGAAGGAAGCTCAGTTGCAAAAAGTTAAGAAGGAGAGTAGTTCTGATGACTCTTCCTCTGAATCTGAAGATGAGAAACCTGCTGCTAAGGTGGATGTTCCTGCTAAAAAGAAGCCAGCTGAAAGCTCTAGCAGTGATAGTTCAGAGTCTGATTCTGATGACGACAAGAATAAAAAACCTACAGCTACCATAACCAAGAAAGTGGAGACTAGTGAAAGTTCAAATGATGATTAAAGTGAAAGTGATGATGATAGCAGCTTTGATAAAGACACTAAAATTGAAAAAGTTTCTAGTGGAACTCCAAAGAAAAATGAGAAGGGAGTGGAGGATGATGCTGATGTCAAAGAGCCCATTCATCCTGAAAAGTCCACTCATCATGGAGAAAATATTGATATAGCTAATGATGAGGGGAAATCCAATACTGCTGATGGAGAGTTACAAGCATCAAAAGATAAAATTGATGACAAATGAGCTGAGGAGTTTAAAGTATTTCAGAATAAGGATGAAGGAAAGTTTGAACAACCACAAGAGGAGACAAAGCAAGATGGTGGATCTGGAGAGCCAGAGAAATCAAAAGTTGTCCTTACTACTGAGAAAACAACTAAAGTGCAAGGAGAAAATAAAGAGGAAGATAACAGACTCACTTGTGAGGCTGAAGGAGAAACCAAGGAAAAAGAAGCAACAAAAGTGCATGATGAAGATTCTAATGATTTTGATGGTGAAGATATTAATGCTGCCAATTGGAGACCTGAGAATGGGTTGAAGAGTGGTGCAAAATCTGATGTAAACAAAGCTAAAGAAAGGAAGACATCATATCCAAAATAGAATAAGAATAGTGTTAGCAGTAAAGTTGAAAGCGAAAGAATTCCAGTGGAGAAAGTGTGTGAGAAGCTGAAATGTTCAAGAGAAGAATTAACATCAGAGGAAGAATCAAATCATCTTCAAGTATTTGGACCAAACAAATTGGAAGAGAAAAAGGAGAGCAAGTTTTTGAAGTTCTTAGAGTGTATGTGGAACCCTTTATCATGGGTTATGAAAACTGTTGTATTAATGGCAATTGCTTTGGCTAATGATAGTGGAAGACCTCTTGATTGACAGAACTTTGTTGGTATTACTGTTGCTGCTCTCATGGCTGGTTCAGCAAACCAAGTTAGCAGCCAAATTAACTTCCTATTTTTGTTAATAGATAGAGAACAAGTTTGGATTAACATCACTCTAATCATTTTGAATTAAGGAGGAGTGTTGGACGTAGTTAATTCTAAAATGATTAATTGTGTTTGTAATTTAGTTAGAGTAGTTTAGAGGTTGTTAAGAAAGGTAGTTAGTTAGTTGAGGTGCAGTTATACAAACTATTTTCTATAAATTTGTAAACCAAGAACGTTCTTGGGTAGTGTGTCAAGATCAATAATCAATCTTCATTTTCTGAACATTCTGTTTTTTACTCACTTCTTCTCAATTTCAATTCCTCTTTGATTATACAATCTGTTCCAACAAAAATCATGAGAAAAACAAAGGGAGTCCATCAACATAGCAAGAGTCGGCTCAACAGGTGGCATTTTCTCAAAACTCTAAGAGAGAAACAACTGCCGGTATGTCTCGGTATTCAAATCAAACGAGATTATCTCAAATCCGTCAATAGTAATAAATTTCGAATGACCAACCAATTAATTGTAGTCCGTTTTTGTTGATGTGTTTGTTATGTTAAGATTGTTGAAGGTGCATTTTGATGAAGATGGGATCGGAAATGATGATTTTCCATGACCTATAGACGCATTGGAGTTGCATAAGAGATTTAAGTGGAAGTAATGATAGGATTTCTGCGATAAGGTCATTGGGGAGGACTACGCTGTGGTGTTGGGTTTCAAGATCATTCATCGGAGATTTGCTGGTAGGAACGCCGTGATGTTGGAGTTTATTTTTTTGAAGAATTTTAAACCCTAACAAAGTAATTAACAAACACAAGTTATTTAGGGATATAAGTGGGTTGGGTTGGGCCTATTTTGACAAATCCAATATCCAACCCAAACGATTTTCTTTGGGTTGGATTAAGTTCTGTATTTATTCATTTAACTCGAAATGAATCGACTCAATCAAGAACGGGTTGGATTGTTGAGTTATACATAAATAATAACCTGTTTTTATTTTACTAAAAAATATATTGAATGAAAATATATTTAATAGTTGAATGTCTCAAAAGCTATAAAATTTAAATCACATAATTCAATTCTTTAAAAAAACCAACAACTTCTCACAAAAAAATATTTAAATAGGAGTTCATCAATAATTATCATCTTTGCTAATGTTATTCTAGTTCTCTCTTGATTAAATTCAACAAGTTTAGGACTAACACTACTAGGGTCATCATCATTTTCCTTTCCAAGAACAATTGTCTTTTGTTTCTTATCAACTTGCATATTTGGATTTTTAAAGCACTTATTTATATGTCTAAGCAAGTTAGTGGTTACATGACTCGAATAAGTTGCATACACTTTCCCACAATATTTACATGTACTTGTATCATTTCTCTTATTAAAATGTAACCAAGCACTATCAGAGACTTTACTAGGTTTTCTTTTGGTTACTTCGTTTCCTTGAGTTGGTGGCAATGATGAGAGGCCTAAATCTTGTGCTTGTTGTGATGAAGCTTGTTGTTCTTGTGGAGCAAATGGATTAAGAGCTTCTTGTACTTATTCCATTTGTATCAAATCTGTGCAATAATATAGTTAAAAAATTTCAAAGGTAAAAGGAAAAGTAAGAGAAAACAGCTAGCACTGCTACTGGGTTCACCACATTACTTTCATTATTACACATAACTCATCAACCATTTTAGTTTACTAAGTTACCATTAATTTTTTATAATAGTTCTTCATTTATTTATTTTTAGAGTATTTACTATTTTCAAATACAATACTAAAAAAAAGTGTTTAATAAATTTAAATGTAAAAAATTTAAACTAAATTCATCATAAACATAAGTTTTTTCATAAGCATCATTTTTGCTTATAAATAGTATTTAACTCAAAAAATTTGTATTTAAAAAATGTAAAAAATTTAAACTAAATTCATCATAACATAGACTTTCAGTTCATACCTTCATTATGCAAAACTATAACAAAATATAACATTTAAATAAATATCATTTATAAGTCGAAACAAAAGAAGAACTGGCAGAAGTGCGACTGGTAGAACAAAAGAAGAAGGTGGGCAGCGGTGCGACTTCAGGAAGTCTGGACAGAAAAAAAAAAGTTGGACGCATATATTCAGGAGAAGAAGAAAGAAGGTGGACGCAAATATGGAACAGAAGAAGAAGGTGGATGACTGCTGCTGAAAATCTAAAAAAGAAGAAGAGTAATGAAAAGCGGATTTCAACCGGTTGGGTTGGGTTGGATCCAAGAATGACTGATATGGGTAAAAATCGGGTTGAATTGGGTAGGTGATCAGGTTGGCGGATTGACCCGCACCCATTTACACCTTACAGTCATTACTATTAGTGGAAAAAAAATATTGAAATTAAATACAATAATATATTTTATGATTTTTTTAGTATATTTTTATCAGATTGTTTTTTTACGCAATTTCTGCGGTCTCTTAACTTAATTTTAGATAACACGTCATTTATCTTATTTTTTTTCAATTTGGTCTTTTATTTAATTTTAAGTAACAATTTTGTCTTTTATGTCTTAAAGTGTAAATAATGTTATCTTTTTTTTTTACAAAAATTCATCAAAATCTTCAAACAAAACCCATAAAATTAAATAAATTTTCATATAATTAAAATCATAAGAAAAGTCGACATTTCAACATAGACTCAAGAGATAAAACTTAAAAATTTTGTGGTGTTAAATATAAAATATGGTCAAATTCATTGATAAATAATATGTCATTAAATTGTTGGATATTTAATTTGACAGTATCAAAATATATTAATTTTTAAATCTCTTCAATATAATTTTATTTTATTAAAATATGGTAAATCAAAACTTATTTTAAGTTTTCATTGGAATTTTTTTTTGTTTTTTGAAAATGGTATCAATTTTTTATGCAACTACTATTAACAAAACTAGTGGGTAGCTCTTGCCAAATACAGGATAAATTATCATTTTACAATATTTTTTATGAACTTATATACTAGTTGAAATAAATTTTATTTAAAGGTGTAAATATTATTATGATATGCATATAAATTAATGTGATAGAGATAATTTTTTAAAACTGAGGTCAATGTATTGGTAATTCTTTATTTGAAATTAAATAATGGAGCTATAATCAAAAATAAATGTTGGAAATGTTATGCTATAAGTATACAAATAAATATTAATTTAATCTTAAATTAATAATTTTTAAAAATATACATGTAAACGATCGAAATAAAAAATATGTTTTTATTTTTTATTTTTTTTAGCATTGACATAAATATATTAAACTTAATAACTTAAATATATTACATTTATAAATTGAGTTAATATATGTTGACTTCGAAAGTAATTTTTGTTTGAGTTACTCCGCTACTTGTTTGAGTGAATATCTGTTCAATATTTTACTTTTAATAACTAAACATCTAAAAATTACAAAAATTGAATATGTGTAAATATAAAATATTATAGTCAATGTTTTACTTGTATTTTAAAAATTATATTTTACGTTGAATTAACTAACTATTGTGTATCCTTTTAATTCTTGAATAGTATTTTGTACTAATGTTTAGCACATGTTTAACAATTTGCTTGCAAAAAATTTAAAATTTTCCAACATAGGATGACTTAAAGATGAATTTTAAAGTTTTATGTACTTAACAATTCATATTTAATTTTTTTCGTTTGTTAAAAAAATTCTAAATTTTGTAGGTAATTTTTTAATGTCTTAAATATTCATGAAAAAATCATTAAAAAAATTCAAAGAATACACAATAGTTGAAATAAAATTAAGGACATAAAATGAAAGCAAAAATTTTAAGGACTAAAAGTTGACAATCTTTTTTTTTAAGGTCTAAAAAGAAAATAGTAAAATTTTATATAGACTAAAAACTTATTTAATCCTAAAATATATAGATATTCAAGAAATACAAAATAATCAAATAAATATATCTCCTAAAAGTTGTCATATATTTGTTTTAATTGAAATGTGTATCAATTACAATTAATTTGTTTTAATTGCCAACACAAAATTAATTTTATATACAGTAGCATTTGGTTATAAGAGATTTAATAAATTATAAAATAGAAATTAATTATACAAACCATTAAATCAAAATAGCAACATAAGGTCTATTCAAAAATAGAATTTTGCATTCATGATTAGCTTGTTAAAAATACATTAAACCTATAATACTCTTAAAAGTGTCACCTGTACTATTTCATTATATTTGTGGAAAATGTAAATTTCAGAAGTTATTGTAATGGCATATAAAATTGAAAATTCATGCTATTAAAATTTTAGTGAGTCAAAAAAGGTAAACATAAAATTAATAAAATAGAAAGGATAGTACTATATATATAAAACCAAAAATATGATTTGTAGTACACAAATATTAATTGTATTACGTAATTATTATTTAAGGTACTAAAAGTATTTCAGGAAATTACTTTTTCTATTACACCTATTTATTTCCCCTTTTTTTTACTATACACTACATTCTAAATTCAAATTTAAATAAATGTAAAATGTATTTGGACAAATACATTTTGATTTTTTTGTTTATATTTAAGTTTAGAAAGAATATAATTTTTCCAACTACTTTTTTTAAGGAATTTTTCCAAGTATTATTATGTAAATAGCACCTTTCTATCCTAATTTTAATTTTATGTGAATAACATCTTTATATAAATATTTATATTGTAATTCTATTTTTATTTATGATGTAGTAAACAATGAAAGACATTCCTTGTACAAACATAAATATATCTTTAACACAGATGTACTTTAATTTTTTTTTTTGAATCATGTATCCCATGCTCGTATTTATATTGTATCCGTATCCATTCATCTCCATGCTTGGGACCTTAAACTCTTCTGTGTTTAATCTTTGGGTACATATAAATATATCATCTTTCATTTTTTATTGCAACGCATAATTATATCATCTTTCATATTTTATTTTTCATTTTTAGCTACAAAGTATGTTTCTAAAGCAGGTGTTCTCCACCTTAATCTCCAAGACCACATTAATATTTTTGCATTGTATACTTAAAAGTAAAAAAAGAAATTAGTGTTAGAATTGTTATCCTCAAGAAAGGAACTAGTAAAAGAGAGAGAGGAAGGAGTGAACATGAAATAGAGAAGTAAGCAATATTAAGAAAGAATAAAAAATAAAATAAAATGGGCATGAAAGATTGCCCAAGTGATTTGTCTTTTTTCTAATAGGTTTGATTAGAAAACAACAAATCTAAGGCTAGTGGCATTTTGAATCGTCACATTTTACATATTATTTCCGTTTATATGTTGTTCCTATTTATGTATGTAAGGAATATGCTGCTATTAATATAGTAATCAGTGCATTTTTGTATAGTTTTGGCCACAATTAAATAAATTATTAAGAGTGCATTAAGATGCAAAAGAAATATAATAATTAGTGTAACAATTAGGTGTTTTAGATTCCTTAAAAAAATGGCAATTTTTTTTTTATAAAAAAAAAAAAACTGTTTTAGATAGCTATAAAAACATGCTTCAGTACTTAGAGTTTAATGTAGAAATTAATACTATTAAATATTATTATGATGCGTGTGTACCGAAAACAACCGTTTCAGATAGATATTATCGATACTTTGAAATTTAAAAGTTAAAATCAAATTGTCAAATTAGAAGAATTTCCATTTCAGGATTATGTTTAATTTGACAATTACATATGCCAAATTAAAAGAATTTTTGTGTTTAATTTTATAAATTACATATATTTTTAGTACAAAAGTTACCATGTACTATAGTAATAAGATTTTTAGAATATGTCACTTTAATAAATATCAATGATAATTGCATTTTGTAGTAATAGCTGATTATATTATTAAATTTTTAATGACCCTTATAAGTGTCACGTGTACTCTATTAATTGTAGGTGATTGAATGATATTTTGAAGATCACAAAGATCATCATTTATAATAGTAAATGCAAATTAAGGAAACAACATGCTCATATACTAATTTAAATCCCTAATTCAAACTTTGAACATACAATCAATATCAATATAATATTTGGTAAAATATAAGTGTTGTGTTTGAATTTTTTTTTTTTGTTGTATGTTGTGTTTGAATTTTAAAATGTATATTATAATAACTCAATAGAATATGCTAGTGACAATAAAATTAGGATAAATGATTTTTCGGTTGTTGAAATGTTTTCAAATAATTATTTTCAAATAATTAGAACATAATTAATGATCGATTACAAATAATGATGCCATATGTATTATTTTTTTTATGCAAGACATTTTTTGTTCACAACCTTGACATTATTCTTTTAAATTGTATTTACACTTTTTACACTAAAAAAGTTTAAATCCTAATATCATAGAATAGTCTTGAACAATGTTTAAGTCATAACAACTGACATATGCTAACATTGTTAGGTTGGACGTCATGTCCTGAATTCGAATCAAAACTTTAGAGTTATATGAGTTAATTACGATGATATTTGTCATCTCTTTTAAAACAAAAAAAAAAAAGAATGGGATAGTCTCTATAATGCAGCAATAATATTTAGACGACTTTTACATTAAATATTTTAAAACATTTATATTTTAGATGCCCATTTTAGTAACATATTAATTTAAATCAATTGTTAATTAAATTTTTTTTGACAAATAATCAATTGTTAATTTAAAAACTAATTACTATATTTCTATTTTTATACAACAGTATTTTTACACTTACTTTTAACAATTAATTATCATAATAACGAAGATTGACATAAACATTTTTTTTCCGGTTGCAAAGGAGAATTAGAGAGAACATATTATATATATATATATATATATATATATATATATATATATATATATTTATATTCAAAATTTGAATAAATATATTAATGATTATTAATACTAAACAATTAGAAAATATATGTATTGAATAACAAAGTGTAATATATTAAAAAAATTAAGGTAAGATATTAATAAAATAAAATATATGAATATATACAAATCATATTAATAATTCAAGTAGGTAAATCTAAAATAAATAAAGATAATGCATAAAATATATGTTAATCTGTTTTTGAATTGGTGGAGACAAGTATTGAGTAGACATGACATGCTTAATGTAGTTTGAATTTTTTTGTGATGTTTTAGACTGTGTCTTCTAGTATTATCATAGATGTCTGTGTATTGGACAAACTTAAGACATTTATTATTAAGTTGAAGCCCAAAGGAAAGAGATTGAATCCAAAAATAGTTAATGGAAGGAATATGTGTTTTTGACCGGAGCTGAAAAGAGTACATTAAGTACTCATCATAATTTATTTTTACATAAATTTTATAATTTGTAAAATTTTAAAAGAAAAATAATCTATTGCGAAATACATTACCACAATAACGTTAATCATGAGTGTCTATTGCTATTATATAATGATCCCTTTTTTAAGATAATTTCAAATTTTCATCACTTACAGTTCTAGTTTAATTTGAAAAGATGAAAGTGTAATAGAAATTGATCAAATTTTTATAATAGAATTACATATTAATCTACAAAATAAAAAAATATAAATGAATGTGTAGTCTAAAATTACCGTAGAATCGAAATGTGGTTACCAACACTGCATGCATGTATAAGAAAAAACCAAACAAAACTAAATTAAAAATTAAAAAAATGAATGATTTTTTAAGTTGATAAAACAAATAATATAATAAATCAATATAAAATGTGGTATCAGATCTCCTTTACAAACCTAACTAATTAACTAACACACGCTGATTAGTAGAGGAGTAAACTATTTTAAGCCTAATATAATTGACAAGTTTTACGTTATTTGAAAAAATTGAATATTTTGATCATAATTTTTTTCAATTTATCCAAGTAAGTATTACTATAGTGTCGTTAATTAAATTAAGAGTTTTGTTATATTTATCTATTCAATTTTGATTCAAGTAATTAAATAAATTGTCATATAATTAAAATCATAACAAAAGTTGTCATTTCAATATAGACTCAAGAGATAAAAATTTAAAAATTTGATGGTATTAAATATAAAATATGGTCAAATTCATTGATACATTAAACTGTTGTTGGATATTTAATTTAATAGTATCAAAAAATATTAATTTTTAAATCTACCTCGATATAATTATATTTTATCAAAATATAGTAGATCGAAACTTATTTTAAGTTTCCACCGATTTTTTTTTTTGGAAAAGAGTATCGGTATTTGAACAACTGCTATTAACAAAATAATAGCATAATAATACTTATTGTTAGTTATTTTTAAATAGCCAATGAATACATAATTTTATTCTGCTCTCAATTTAGTCGAAATTTTAATGTTGTGAATTAATCGAAATAAAAGTTGAACATAAGAGAATAGGGATGGATGAAAGAAACAGATAAAAGAGAAAAAGAGAGACCGAAGACTATTCTCTCTAATATATTACAATGGTAACCCTATTGATTGACACAAGACAGACACATTCTGCATTCATAACACTTGTTTAGTGAAGGAAAAAGACCTAGTGGAAAAAAATTTAGTGAATATCCTTTTGTTAATTACATGGTGCATTTGTTTCTCTCCATCAACCATACAAATAGCTCTGAGATGGCGAAGGCCAAACTTTGGTACTAGTTACTCGAATATTCTATTGTCACATGAACGAATTTGTTGAATACTTATCCCACTGCTTTTCTGCAGATCACGAGTGAAAAATAATTTTGGAGAAATATGTCTTTGTGCAAGGGACAAACTATATCTTGATAATAGATTGATAGAAAATGATATATGTGTATAATTAGCGAGAAAGAATTTTGGAGAAATATGTCTTCGTGCAATGCTCCAATCACACTAAGATATGGTACTTCAAGATCAAATAGTTCTTTATCCTCTCCTTAGAGTTTGAAAGGGTCTTTCTATATAACTTTCTTGATACACAAAAATTCCATTATTCGAATGCTCAATTTGTAATCCCAGAAAAAACTTTGTCTTTCTCAAACCTTTCATTTCAAACTCTTTCTTTAAGCAATCTATGACTTTTGGAAGCTTTTCAGCAATTACAATATTATGTCATCGACATAGAAAAAAATTATGACAAATTCATTTCCCGATCTTTTCCTAAAAAATACATGACAAAGAGAATCATTTTTATATCCCTCCATTGACACATAACATTGTGACGATTATACCACTTGCATCCAGATTTTTTTAGCCCACAGAGAGACTTGTTCAATTTTATGGAGCAACCTTCTCGAGATCCTAGACTATTGACATCAGGAAAATAAAATATTTTAGGAGCTTCATATAAATGTCACTATCAAGCAACAAGTAAGTTGTAACAATATCCATCATGTGCAAATTTAGTCCATCATGTACTACCACGCTAATTAAGTATCGAAAAATAATTGCTTCAACTACATGTGAGTATGTCTTGTCAAAATCAATCTCATGTCTTTGCGAAAAATCTTGGACAAATAGCCTTGCTTTATGCATGCTTCGATTTCATCTTTCCATTTTTGCCAATTCTCATTTTGTCTACGATCTTTGATGGACCTTGATTCTTGATTCTCATTATCATCTACCAAATTTAACGCTATATTATATGCAAAAATATCATCAACGTTAACTTCGTGTCGGTTCAATTGTATTCAATTAGTGACATAATTTATTAAGATCTCTTTATTTTCACATGTTTCAATTACCTGGTCAATTCTTCTGGAACTGAAAATCAATTATGTCAAACTACTCTTTTGAAATTTTCATATCCTCACTTGGGCTACTTTTTTTCCTGTTAGCTTCTTTTCTTGCTTGAGGATTTTTTTTTTATCTTTGGAGACTCATTTGCAATATCATATTTTCAAACATGGACATCTATTTTGATAGAAGCATTTGCAGCTGATATTAGTCTTGGTTAACTTTGCAAATGAATTATACTTTGAACTTCTGATTCACACTTTTAGCTGCTTATTATATGAGGATCAATATAAGATAATAATATGTTTCAATTAATTCAATCAAGTGTATAAAAGTAGGACCCAACTGAAGTAGAAATGTTGCGTTACAAGCAAGGGGGTTTGAATTGTAAAGCTATCTTTTAAAATTTTCATGTTAACACTTAAAATAAAACTCAAGAATGATCTTGGTTAATAAGATAGAAAATGGAGAACATTCTTGATTCTGGAAACAGAAAAGGAAGAACGTTCTTGGTTAGTTTTAAAAGGCAGAACGATCTTAATAGTAAAGACAAAAAACGGAGAACGTTCTGGAAAACACAGAACGTTCTGGTTTGTTTTAAAACATAAATTTTTTTTTCAACTTAAGTAAATAAAGAGCTGAATTTAAATAGTGTGAGGAAAGAGATAACATGCAGAGATTTATCGTGGTTCACCCCAACTTGGGCTACGTCCAGTCCTCACACCAGTGAGTTTTTCCACTAAGTGTTTAAAACAAAGTACCCTCTTGGTTTTACAACACCTACTCATATCAACCTTGATTTGTTACAGTTTGTTAATCCTTTCCACCCAGAAAGAGATTCAATCAGATCACCTATCAACCCTTGATAGGATTTTACAACTCACCTTTTAATCTTAAAAGGATTTTCTCTTAAACAACTAACTCAAGCTATAAACAATCCATATAGTTTTGAGTGTTATATGATAATGATAAGATTTATACCAGAATCTTGTTTGAGTTTAGATTCTTTACAAGAGGTTTCAGTAAACTAAAGATAATGAATTCGAAAAAAAGGGTTATTGGTTTCTTTGAGAAGCTTTCAAGTGTTAATGTGAGTGATTGATGATTTTATTTGCACTTGAATGTCTTGTTTTTCTCTTGATCAGTGAGGTTCCTTTTATAGATATTTAGGAAGTCCTTGGAGGCTCAATATTACCGTTTGAGGAGGTTCCCTTGGTTAATCAGCTCTTATTTTAATCCTTTTGACTGAAATTTTCTGTTTTTTGACTTCTTGACTTTCTCATATTTTTTTATTGTCTGCCATCTGATCTATGCACACTATAGGTTTAATTTGATCATGAGAATACGTGTCAGAATGTGATGTTGTTCAACAAGCAAAAAACGTTCTAAGTCGTTCAAAACATGGAGAATGTTCTGGTGCAGAAAGACAGAAGCTGGAGAATGATCGTTGTCAGCTATTTCTTCTGTTTTGCCTTGCTCTAAATCTTTTCTCCTTAGATCTTTTAGAGTGTTTCTTTTGCTATATTTAAAGCTTCATATCCATGATGATGTACTGGAAATCCGTTTAAAATAAGTATGATTTTTCCTTGCATAAAAATCAGGTTCAAACAGTCTTGATGAAGTGAAAAGAATCCTGGAGAACGTTCTTGGTTTTTCCAGAAAACGTCTAGAACGTTCTTGGTTCTTGGCAGTCCATTTTTAGCTTTGTTCTTTAAACTGATTCTGCTTAGTACCTATCTTGGATTAATACACTCAAATACACATGTTAAATAACAATTAACTTAGAATCATAATTAGAGTCTTTAATTAATCTTTGTTTGTTTTCATCAAAACATTTTAATTGAGATTTTGTCTTAACAATCTCCCCCTTTTTTATGATGACAAACATAGTTTAATTTTATATTTTAATTTTGATTCTAACAGAGAGCATGAAAGCTCCCCCTCATAATATGCCATAGAGTTTTGATCAAAATATGAAATATTCCATTAACGTGTGAGAGATGATTACAAGTAGTTAGCAGAGTTTCAATATACAAAAAGAAACTTTACAAAATCCAGTTATAAATATTAAACTACTTTCTCCCCCTTTGTCATTACAAAAAGAGGTGGGAGAATCCAAAACAGAAAAACATCCAGAACAGAATCTTCACACAGAGAGGGAAGGAGAGGATCCTTCTGAGGAAGATGAGCGAGAAGTTCTAGAACAGGATGGACAGGGCGAGGAGGAGGAGGATCAATCCCGAGCTTGGGAGCAAGCTGAGTAGTCATCCATTCTCTGAGTATGGCAGACTCTTTTGAAGATGCAAACACGAGAAGGGGGGTTGAATTGTGTTTGTAATACTTGAATTCTTTCTCTGTTTTTGATGATTATTTAAAATATGATATGTAAGCAAGAAGAATTACTAGCGGATAAAGTAAAATAATTAACACAAAGATTTATCCTGGTTCACCATTAACTAGGCTACATCCAGTCCCTTCACCTTGAAGGATTTTTTCACTAATTTAAAACCTCTGAATTACAACAGCACTACTGACCCTCCAAGTCAGTCTTCCCATACAGTCTAACAATCCTAGACTTTTGAGGAACACAGCACCTTGACTTCACAAGTCAAGTCTTCTCCTACCAATCTGACAACCCCAGATTGCAGAAGGGATTTCAACACCATGAATCTAATTGCTACGTCACCTACTACTTCTTATGACTCTTCAGATTGTAGACTCTACTTCAACAATATAGATCTGACACAAAGGAAAGAAAAACAAGAGTACTTGCTTCTGGAAAGCTGATACTCACAATTAACCTCACTGAAAACTCGAGTGTTTGCCTCGGAAAGTTTATGACTCTTTTACTGATTTTCGATTACAAAGTCTTCTACCCTTAGCCTCCTTTTATAGATGAAAATTAGGGTTTCTTCCATGATCAAATTCGAGTTGTATTTGTCCAGATTCTCTTGCAAAAATAACTTGGCCAATCGGGTTTCACTTAAATAAAAATCGTATCTTTTTAGCTTCTGATTGCATTTGAAAATTATGTTGACCAATCTTGTTTCTTTTAATTTCAAACCATATCTTTTTAAGCTACAGATTGCATTCGAATTTCTTCAAGTCTTCAGTAATTTTTTAATAAAATCCCCTTAACACTTTGATCAAATTTCTATCAAAATTTAATCAAGTCTTCTTCGAATTTTAATTAAGTCCTCACTGATTTGCATCATGATTAAAATTCTGGACCGTATGATCTTCTAATCTCGACCAACTCTGGACTTATGTAATCTGATCTGCCCCAATTCTGTGATCCTCTTATCTCGGCCAACACTGGATCATATGACTTGATCTTCTAATCTCGGCCCACACTGGGCCATATGAATTGATCTTCTGATCTCGACCAACACTAGGCCATATGATTTGATCTTCTTATCTCGGCCAACACTGGGCCATGATACTTAATTCTGAACATTTTCCCTCTGATCTGGCCAAGTCTGGACTGAGTTTGGATTGAATCTAAATTAAATCTGGACTTATGATATTTTAATATGGACCATTGATCTTTTAATCTGGACGTTTATCTTCTGATCTGGATTAAGTCTGCATTAAATTTGGACAATCATTTCTTCTGATTTGCACTGAGTTTTATGTTCTAGACCATGCTATCTTCTGGTCTGGAGCAAGTCATTTGTTCTGGACTAGTTATCTTCTGCTCTGGACCAAGTCTGGATTAAGTCTGGACTGATTCTTATATTCACGACCAAGCTATCTTCTGGTCTAGACCAAGTCTGACTTATGTTTCCTTCTGGTCTGGAACAAGTCTCTCTTTGACAGGCTTCCTTCTGGTCTGGACCAAGTCTCCTTCTGGACTCTGTTTCCTTCTTATCTGAGCCAAGAAAGATATCCTCTGATGATGTTATTTGTCCTTTGATATTTTGCCTTTGATGACATCCTTTGATATCCTCTGGAGGTGTATCCTCTGGTGCCTTCAGGATGCATCCTCTGGTACCCTCTGGATGTTTCCTCTGGCCGAACCTTTCTGGTGACATTTCTATCCTCTGGTTGCTTCCTCTGGATGTATCCTCTGGTGGTGCCATCCTCTGATTTTGCACAGCTTCTGATTTGTTCTTCTAATTCAAAATACTATTTACATAAAATACTTTTGTTAACATCAAAACTTTGATTGATCGAACCAACTTGGTTCCAAAATCTTTATCCTGAATAGCTTGTTTGGCCATGATCATCTTAAGAGCAGCGAGGATGGTTGAGTTGGATGAGTCATTCTCAGTCTTCTACTTTCTGGATGGCCCTACAGAATCACCCTTGGGAGTGGAAGGTAGGGGGTTGGAGGTTGGTGCTGGCTTAGTGCAGAAGGTTGAAAGGGAAGCAAAGGAAGTAGCTACCAAAGGAAGGGGATCAGATAGTGTTTTAGGATGGTTAATTGAGGGTCTAGGAGTGTCTGGAAAAACCAAAAATTGGCTTATTCCAAAAATGGATGAGCTGGTTTTTTGTGGGGAAACAAAAACTGGTGACATGGTGGAGGTGTGGTGTGGTGGGAGTTGAGAGCAGAGGTTGCTTTGGAGAGGAGAGAGGTTGGTTCAGATAGGTGAAGAGTTGGGTAGAGGTTGAGCAAATAGAGGGGGAAGGTGTCTTTGTAAAATAGGAGGAGGGAGAATGATGGTAGGTGGAGAACGTTCTTGAGGTATTTGAGGAGAACGTTCTCTGGTAGGTTGAACAGTTGGGGTTGGATTTCAGCAGGGGCTAAACCAGAATGTTGAGAAAAAATATTTTTTAATGATAACAAAATTATCTCAAGATTATGATTATACTAATGTGTGCATTTAAGTATTGTACTAAGAAAGAAACAGGATTAAAATCCAAAGATTCAAGATCTCAACCTCTGTCCAGAGGATGAACGTATATAGGAAACAAAGTCATTAATTCCAGAAGCAGAAAACCTGAAGTAAAAACACCAGAAGCAGAACACTAGAATAAAAAAACTAGAAGCAGAACATCTAGAACAAAAAACCAGAAGCAGAACACCAGAAGCTAAAAGCCTGAAGTTGAACACCAGAAGCAGAACTTCAGAAGATGAACATCAGAAGATATACATCAGAAGATATACATTAGAAGATGAATATCCGAAGATGAACAACAATGGATAAGAAATGAAAATCAGAAGATATACATCAGAAGATGAAACACCAAAAGGTAAACATCAGAAGATGAATACCATAAGGTGAACTTCAATAGATGAACACCATAAGGAGATTACCAGAGGATGAACTCTAGCTGCTTCTTCATCCTCCTACATTAAAAATAACTAACAGTACCAAAGTATCAAAAGCAGCATCATTCACGAAAAGAGAAAGGTCATGTCTTGGAACCAGAAAAGAGCACTTTCCAGTTGTCAAATCGTATGGAAAGATCTAACCTCCTAGAAAGCTATGTAAAGAAGTAACCTCCCAAGTGCTAGGCTGAAAAAGGACAGAATTCAATGGCAAAGCTGTAATTGAAAAACAAAACTCAGGATCATTATAACTTGGGTAAACGGTCATAAAGGACAAACTTTCTTGAAGAGAAAGTTTCCTTCTCTCTATAAAAAGGAGGCTACTCTTCTTCAGCAAAACACACAACTACACGCACAAAAAGGAAATATCAAAAGGCTATCAAGAGCATTTCAATCTCCCCTCAAACTTTCTATAATCTTACACTAGATCTTTGATTCATCTTTGTAGAAAGTAATACCAATCAAAACTACTTCATATCATCTTAAAAACTTCAAGTGAGTTACACTTGAGAGGAATCAGAAAGAAAGAATTGTAAGCTTGGTGAAGCTCTAATACACGATTTGTAATCAACCTCAGTAAGAGGATGATAGCTTTTGATACTTAGTAAAAACTCACAAGTGTGTGAGGACTGGACGTAGCCTTCATTGGGTGAACCAGTATAAAATTTCGTGTGTCATTATTCGCTCTCTATCTCTCAACTTCTGATATTCATCCTCTCGAAAAGGATAGTGTTTTAAAACTAAAACAAAAATTTTTAAAAATCGAATATCTCTATTCAACCCCCCTTCTAGTGATATTCTAGCTACTTCACAGAGTGTGCTGCAGCTTTTCTTCGAGCTGAGCATTTTCTTTTGGTGGTGGTGGTAGGTTGAGTAGATTGTGGATGATCAGAGGGAATCTTTTTCATGTGGGAGATGTTTTGGGTTGAAAATTTGGATATTTTGAGTGTGATATTTTCTGTGGTGAGAGGGATTTTGAAGTACCAAAAAAATTTAGTAAGAACCATGCCATAGGGGATAGTGTTCTTCTTATAAACTTTGGATGTGGCAGCGATCATGTTCTGAAGAATGATGTATGGAAGGTTTAGGCGTTTTTGGTGGAGAAGATGATAGATGATGAGGACATCATTATCAAAGACGTATTCATGACTGCCATAGTGTGGCAAGACAGAATATTGGCTTATGTTGTTAAAGACCTTGCATATAGGCTTGAGGGACGATGATAAATAATCTTTAGTATTGGGTAAGAAAATGTCAGATAGAACTTCTTTTCTGTTCAGAGTTAGGGCAGAATACCAGGTTTTCCCAAAAACAGTAGGTCCTTCTATGGGCAAGTTGAGAATGGTGGCTAGGATTTCAGGGGTGAGCTTAATCTCTATGCCTTTGATGTTGAACACCAGTAAGGATTTTTCTGGGAAGGTTTGGGCCTGGCAGTAGAATGCCTTGACTACATCAGGATAGAAACATTCTGAAGTTTGAACGAAAGAAGTCCATCCAAGGGAGTCGGTATGATCCTTGATGGATTTGTCTTCAAAGGTGAGATTATCTAGTAGAAATACCCTGCCAATACCAATGGGTCTCTCAGCCTATTTTTCAGAAAAGGTCTTCTAGAGGGAAGAGGGAATCAGAGATGGGAGGCAAAAGGACGGGTTAGATTGGGGAGGAGAAGAACGTTCTGGTTCAGATTTTAGAGGAACAGAACGTTCTAGAGAGAGGGAGGGAATAAAACGTTCTGGTTCATTAGGTTGAGGAGCAGAACGATCTGGCAGTGGAGATGGAGAATGTTATGGAGAGATTGAACATTCTTGAGGTTTGTGCTTGGGGGCAGTAGTCTTTTTCTTCTGGAAATTCTTAAGTCTTTTTTTGGCCAAGAATTAAGCAAGGGTGGGGGTTGATTTTACCCTTATGTTTTGAGCTTTTGGTTTAGTGTTAAGGTTTAGTTTCAAAAGGGATGATGACATAGGTTTAGAGGAGGAGAAAATCTCATTTATGGATTTTCGTTTTTGGTTGGGAGGTGTTGTCTGAGAGGGGACAAATGATTGTGAGGGAGCATTTTATGGGGTTTGGTGAGACGATTTGAGGATGGATATGTGTGTGAAGGAACCGGTGTTTAAGTGGGTTCAAGAGGGGGGTTGCCTTCAAATTCATCACTGTCAGAGATGATTAACACAGTGGGATCAGATTGTTGACGTTTTGATGTTCCAATCCCAGCGAGGATGCGCATGGAGCGTCTTTGGGCTTTGGTGGGTTTTGTTGTTGGTTTCTTTAAGTGAGGAGGGGTTTGGGAAAAGTTTGGAACAGGTCTCTGGAAGAGTGGAGGCAGTTCAGTGGCTAGAGGTCGAAGAGGAAGAGGAATAGGACTCGATTCTCTAGAGGATGATGATGAGGAGTCTGAAGATGAGAATGGCATTTTTGGTGGTGAGGGCCTGGGCGGAGGTGATGGCGAACGATTTCGAAAAGGAGAGGAAGAGGATGGAGATGATGGTGGTGATGGTGATTTAGAGCAAGCATTTTTTTGAGCAGATTATTTGGTTCTAGCCATTTGGATTTTTGAAGTTTTACAGAGAACAAAAAAGATTTTGGGTTTTGAAGAAGCAGAGAGAAATAGAGGGAAAAATGGAGAGATGGGAAGTTTTTTCAGAAAGAGGGAAGTTGAAGAGATGATGGATTTGAAAAGAGTGAAAATGTGGAGGCGCGAAGGTCAGCGTGCCAGTCACTTTTGAAAGACTCAAAAATCATGATTTCAGTTTTTTGAGTGGAGAGAAGAAAAACGGAGAATGATCGCGAAACCAAGAATGATCTTGGTTTTGCAAAAAAAAAATTCAGATGCATTCAGTTTGGATTTTTGATGATTTTTAATTTTTCTTTGATGAAATTAAAATAGTCATCTACCAAAGGCTTTGTAAATATGTCAGCAAGTTATTTTTGAGTTTCAACAAAGATTAATTCAACATCCTTTTTATTAACATGATCACGAATAAAACGATGCTTAATTTCAATATGCTTAGATCTAGAATGCTGAATTGGATTTTTAGACAAATTGATTACGTTGGTATTATCACAGTAAATTAGAACATTTGAATAACTTACATAGAAGTCTTCAAGTTGATTCTTTATCCACATTACTTGGGAACAACAATTTGCTGCTGATATGTATTCAGCTTCAGTAGTTGATAGTGCAATTGTGTTTTGCTTCCTACATGATTAGCTAATTAAGGCTTCTCCCAGGAACTGGCATGAGCCACTTGTGCTTTTTCGTTCAGTTTTATCCGCAAAATAATCAGCATCTCACTAATCTACAAGATCAAAATGACAACCTTTTCTATACCAAAGGCCAAGATCAGTAGTACCGACAAGATATCTAAAAACGCGTTTTACGACTGTTAAATGTGATTCTTTAGGTGCAGACTGAAATCTAGCACATAATCCTACTGCGAATACAATATCAGGCCTACTCGCAGTTAGATATAATAAAGAACCAATCATGCCTCTATATTCTTTTTCAGAAACAGAGTTTCCATTTTCATCTTTTTCCAATGAAGAAGATGGATGCATGGGAGTAGTCATGATTTTGGCTTCATTCATTTTATATTTTGTTAAAAGATCTTTTGTATACTTTTCTTGACAAAAATGCCATCATCATGTTGCTTGATTTTTAAACCAAAAATGTATCTTAACTCTCCCATCATGCTCATTTCAAATTCACTTTGCATTAGTTTTGAAAAAGCATCACACATTTTCTCATTTGTTGAACCAAAGATAATATCATCAACATACACTTGAACAATAAGTAAATCATTTTTATCATTTTTCTTAAAAAGTGTAGTGTCAATTTATCCTCTAGCAAATCCATTCTTGATTAAGAATGAGCTTAATCTTTCATACCAAGCTCTTGGTGCTTGTTTTAAGCCATAAAGAGCTTTAGTAAGTTTGAAAACATGATTTGGTTTTGATTGATCTTCAAAACCACGAGGTTGTCGTACATAAACTTGTTCATTTAGAAAACCATTTAAAAATGCACTTTTAACATCCATTTGAAAAAGTTTTATGAGTTTATGGGATGCATATGAAGAAGAATTCGTATAGCTTCTAACCTTGCAACTGGCGCAAAAGTTTCATCAAAATCTATGCATTCTTGTTGATTGTAACCTTGAGCAACCAGTCTGGCTTTGTTACGAACAACCTTACCTTCTTCATCCAGTTTGTTTCTGAATACCCATCTTGTTCCTATTATTATTTGGTTCTAAGGATCTGGAACAAGATCCCAGACTTCATTTTTTTCAAACTAAAAAAATTCTTCTTTCATTGCATCTATCCGATATTGATCAATAATGGCTTCTTTGATTGAATTTGGTTCGATTTGGTAGATCATTGCCATGTTGTTGTTGTCATCTTCTTTGAAAGACATTCTGGTTCGAATCCCATCAGCTGTATTTCCAATAATCTGATTTTGGGAATGGTCACTAATTGTTCTCCAGCTTGTGGGAGGAGAATGAAGTGGAGACTGTTTATCAATCTGGGTTTCCTGGGGAACATTCTACTGCTTTCCAGAATGTTCTTCTTCTTCATCATCTTTCTTGCTTATTTCCAGATCATCAAATTCATCAAATAATACATGTATACTAATTTCAACAACCTTTGTTTTGAGATTAAACACACGATATCCTTTAAATTCGGTTGAGTAACCCAAAAATATGGCTTTGTCTGATTTAGCATCAAACTTTCCAAGGTTTTCTTTGTTGTTCAAAATGTAACAATAACAACCAAAAATGTGAAAATATGAAATGTTTGGCTTTCTGTTTTTCCATATTTCATATGGTGTTTTGTTGATGATTTTTCTAATTGACACACGGTTTAAAATGTAGCATGAAGTGTTTATGGCTTCAGCCCAAAAGTATTTTTCAACATTAGATTCTTTGAAGATTGTTCTTTCCATTTCTTGTAATGTTCTATTCTTTCTTTCAACAACTCCATTCTATTGAGGACTTCTTGCACAAGATAGATTATGAGAAATGCCAAGATCATCGAAGAAAGTTTTAAAAGAGGCATTTATGAATTCTCCTCCATGATCACTTCTTATAGAAATGATATTAGAATCTCTTTCATTTTGTACCTTCTTGCAAAAGTTTTTGAAAGCTTCAAATGCATCATCTTTTTGTTTTAAAAATAAAACCCATGTATATCGAGAGTAATCATCAACAATAACAAAACTATATCTCATTCCACCTAGACTTGTTGTTTTAATATGACCAAAAAGATCTATGTGAAGCAGCTCAAGGATTCTGTTTGTGGAAATAAAATCTTTTGGATAAAAACTACTTTTAACTTGTTTTTGTTTAGCACAAGCTTCACATACTTTGTCTTTATCAAAATTGATTTTTGGTAATCCTCTAACAAGTTGTAATTTTGAAATCTTTGAAATTGTTTTCATACTGATGTGTCCTGCCCTCTTGTGCCAAATCCATTTATCTTTGTTTATGGACATGAAGCAGGATTCATCACGTAGTTCTTCAAGGTATAAAACATAAAGATTTTTCTTTCTTATACCTGAAAAAAGGAGTTCGCCAGTTTTGTTTTTAACTTCACAGAAATTTGATTTGAAGATAACCTCGAAGCCATTGTCACATAATTGACTTATGCTTAAGAGATTATGTTTCAGACCTTCTACATATTGAACATAAAAAATTTGAGCTGAGTTTTTTTTACCAATGGTTCCTTTACCTTTGATTTGAGCTTGGTTGTTGCTACCAAAAGTTACTGAACCTCCTTCTTTCTTTTCAAATGACCTGAAACAATTTTTATCTCCTGTCATATGTCTTGAATAGTCACTATCCAAGAACCATGGCTTTTTCTTGACAAGTTGAAATCCATCCTGCATAAGGTGTTACATTAACTTTAGGTACCCACTTGGTCTTAGGTCCTTAAGAGTTAGTTTTAAGTTTGGATTTTCTTTCGATATAACAAGCTGATTCATTGTGACCATTTTTAGAGCAATGGGAACATTTTAGTGTTTGAAAATTTTTGGAAAGCTGAGGTTTGATAGGTGTTGGTAAAATCCCATAATGTTCTCCTTTTAAAAATTTTGGAGAATCTTTCTGTCCAGAACGTTCTCCCTTTTTCAGGTTTCCTGGGGAACGTTCTCCCTTTTTCTGGTTTTGAAAACTGTTTGTTTTTATTCCAGATTGTTTTAGCTTTATAAAATTTCTTTGTTTTTGATTTTATCATCCCACTTTTTGAAATAACATGCAAATTCTAGATGTATGATTTTATTACAATATGAACAATTGGTTTTACATTTATTCTCTTTACTTTCTGGAACAAAAAAATTTTCATACAACTTCATTTTTTGTGTTTTTATCAAAACCAAGTCCTACTTTATCAAAGATACCTACTTGAGATCCCATAATTTTTTGAAAGGTTTCAGTAGCTTTGATGAATTGTAATAAATCGTTTTTCAGAATTTCAATTTCAGCTTTAAGGAGAACGTTCTCCTTTTGTGTTGCAGAACATTATGGTTTTTCCAGATTTTCAGTTTTGTAATTTTCAAGCTGAGATTGTTTCAGATTTTGAATGATTTTTTTAAATTCATTATTCATAGTCTGAGCTTTCTCTATCTCTTCTTTTTCTTTATAAAATTGATCTTTCAAAGAGCTACATTTTTTAATAAGAAAATTTGAATCATTAAGCATATTATCAAAATCATTTCCCATTTGTTCACATAGAGAGCAAGGTTCAGATTCATTTACCTCATTTTCCTTTGTGCTTGCCATCAGACATATGCTGGCTTCTTCTACTTCTTCTGTTTCTGATTCTTCTGAATCATCTCATGTGGCCAACATTGATTTCTTTTTTAAAGGAAATCTTTTTGGTATTTTTTTGTTTAATGGACATTCTGCTTTCTAGTGTCCAAGTTTGTTGCAGCTAAAGCATGTGATCTGACTTTTATCCACTTCTGTCTTGGGGTTTTCTCTTCTGCTTGGGAATCCTTTTTTTAACTGATCTCTTCTTTTCATCATCCTTTGAATCTTTCTGGTGAGCAGAGCTACTTCTTCATCAGTATCTTCAGTTTCTTCTAAGTCATCTTCTGTTTGTGATGGTGAATTTTGTTTAGCTGCTTTTAATGCTATTGCTTTATTTTTCTTGATTAGTTTGTCTTCTTGTAGCAACACTTTATGTGCTCTTAATGTACCAATCAGTTCTTTTTAGTGCCAATACATCAAGGTTCTTGGCTTGACTTATGGCAGTCACCATTGGCCTCCAGATTGTTGTAAGGCATCTCATAATTTTTCTTACTCTATCTTGCGCTGAGTATGTTTTTCCTAAGTAGTGCATCTCATTCACAATAGTTGTAAACCTTGAATACATCTCATCAATGGTTTCACCTTCATTCATTTCAAAGAGTTCGAATTTCCTTATGCCTATGTCAATTCTGGTTTCTTTAACATGGCTAGTTCCTTCATGATGAGTTTGCAATTTGTCCCATATTTCTTTAGCAGTATTGCATTCGTCAATTCTTTTGCTTTCTTCTCTACTTAAGGCACATGATAAGAATAATTGAGCTTTAGAGTTTAAGAGTACCTTAGTTTTGTCTTCAGTTGTCCAATAAGCTTCTCTTTTTTCAGCTGATGTTGGATCATCTTGATTTATTCTTGGAATGTAATCTCCATCAGTTATGATACGCCACATTCCTATGTCTTGAGATTTCAGAAATAGCTTCATTTTGTTTTTCCAGAAATAGTAGCCTATTCCATCAAAGTAAGGTGGTCTGTTTGAAGATGCTCCTTCAACTATGTACTTGGCTTTTGACATTTCCTTCTAGATCTTTTCTCTAACATTGTTTAGGTGTTTTAATCTTAGAGATTGTGCTCTGATGCCAATTGAAGTAAAAATGATGTTTTACAAGGAAGGGGGTTTGAATTGTAAAGTTGTCTTTTAAAATTTTCCTGTTAACACTTAAAATATAACTCAAGAATGATCTTGGTTAATAAGACAGAAAATGGAGAACATTCTTGATTCTAGAAACAGAAAAGGAAGAACGTTCTTGGTTAGTTTTAAAAGATAGAACGGTCTTAATAGTAAAGACAAAAAACGCCAGAACGTTCTGGTTTGTTTTCAACTTAAGTAAATAAAGAGCTGAATTTAAATAGTGTTAGGGAAGAGATAACACACACAAATTTATTCTGGTTCACCCAACTTGGGCTACGTCCAGTCCTCACACCAGTGAGATTTTCCACTAAGTGTTTAAAACAAAGTACCCTCTTGATTTTATAGCACCTAGCTCAGATCAACCTTGATCTGTTACAGTTTTTCAATCCTTTCCACCCATAAAGAGATTCAATCATATCACCTATCAACCCTTGATAGGATTTTACAACTCACCTTTTAATCTTAAAAGGATTTTCTCTTAAACAACTAACTCAAACTATAAAAAATCCTTATAGTTTTGAGTGTTATATGATAATGATAAGATTTATACCAGAATTTGTTTTGACTCAACTCTTGTTTGAGTTTAGATTCTTTACAAGAGGTTTCAGTAAACTAAAGATAATGAATTCGAAAAAGAGGGTTACTGATTTCATTGAGAAGCTTTCAAGTGTTAATGTGAGTGATTTATGATTTTCTTTGCACTTGAATGTCTGGTTTTTCTCTTGATCAGTGATATTCCTTTTATAGATATTTAGGAAGTCCTTGGAGGCTCAAAATTACCGTTTGAGGAGGTTCCCTTGGTTAAGGGGCAAAATAAAATAATCGGCTCTTATTTTAATCATTTTGACTAAACTTTTCTGCTTTTTGACTTCTTGACTTTCTCATATTTGTTTATTGTCTATCTTATCTATGCACACTATAGGTTTAATTTGATCATGAGAATACGTGTCAGAATGTGATGCTGTTCAACAAGCAAAAAACGTTCTTGGTCTGGTTCAAAACTTGGAGAATGTTTTGGTGCAGAAAGGCAGAAGCTGGAGAATGATCGTTTTCAGCTGTTTCTTCTATTTTTCCTTGCTCTAAATCTTTTCTCCTTAGATCTTTTAGAGTGTTTCTTTTTCTATCTTTAAAGTTTCATATCCCATGATGATGTACTGGAAATCCGTTTAAAATAAGTATGATTTTTCCTTGCATAAATATCAAGTTCAAACAGTCTTGATGAAGTAAAAAGATCCTGGAGAACGTTCTTGGTTTTTCCAGAAAACGTCCAGAACGTTCTTGGTTCTTGGCAGTCCATTTTTAGCTTTGTTCTTTAAACTGATTCTGCATAGTACCTATCTTAGATTAATACACTCAAATACATATGTTAAATAACAATTAACTTAGAATCATAATTAGAGTCTTTAATTAATCTTTGTTTGTTTTCATCAAAACACTTTAATTGAGATTTTGTCTTAACACCATCCACTAAACGATGATCAAGAAAATTATATTTTGAGCACTACAATATGGATGCTATGATATTAAAAAATTTGTTTCTCAATAACTATATCATAAATTATTGTTATCTACATAAGTAGTGATTAAGAAAATCAGTCTTTGAGTAATGATACATGGATGCTTCAATATCAAATTTTTAAGTTCTTCAACAGAACTATATTCTAGATATAACTTATGGAACTTCCCAAAAAAAACATTGAACATTCCTTCAGGGATGCATGAATATGTTGAATTCTTCTGAAACTAATTGAGAATGTTCGATTTTTAACTTTTCGAGAACTATATAATAAATCTAACTTTGTGCAATCCTATACTCATACAATGAATAACCAACAAAAGCAAAAAAAAAAATAGAATTGAAAAGGAGAACATTATTGACTTCTGCAGAAACGGAGAAGTTTTTTACTTATGCAGAAACAAAGAACGTTCTTGACCTGCAGAACTGCAGTTTTAAAGATCAACATAAAATAAAATTAAAGAAAGATAAGAACAAGAATAACATCAATATGCGTGTTCAGTCTCAATTACTTGAGGCCTACGTAATGGGCAAGGAAGCAAAGCAATTCCCTATGAGTATTGTATTTACAAGATTAAGGTCTTCTTCAATTGTAGTGCCTTGTATCTAGAGAGTACAGCAATACAATTTCCCACTTACAATCTCTTTATATTCTCTCTCCCTTAATCTCTCTATTTCTTATTTTCTATTAATCTTCTTGATAATTGCATAGACCTCTTTTTTTACTCTTACACACATACTTCAACAATTTCATTCACAAATATATATAGTATTCTAAAACAAGCTAGCTTAACTAACTATAACTACTTATGATAACCAAATTGGCCAAATTTAGTTATAACAAACATTAAGAATAACTAACTCTAATAGTTGATGATTTGAAGCATATTTTCACAATTCTCCATCTTGACTCAATATCAGAATAATCCATTCATAGCCTTTGCTTCCATGTACCAGCTTTACTCTTTGTAGAAACCAACCATGTCCAAGCAGTGCTTGAACTTAGTTTGTGAAAGTGACTTTGTGAAGGCATCTACATGATTCTCCTCAGTTGCAATTTTTTCAACTGAAACCTGTTTTGAATCAATCACATCCCTTATGAAATGAAGCTTAACATCAATGTGTTTAGACTTATCATGATAAACTTGATGCTTGGATAGGTTAATAGCACTTTGACTGTCATAGAAAATTGAAACACAGTCTTGTTTTATTCCTAGTTCACCAATCAGTCCCTTCATCCATATAGCTTCCTTAACACCTTTAGTAAGAGCAATGAATTCAGCTTGAGTTGTGGAAAGTGCTACCATAGACTATGTAATTGCTTTCCAACTCATTGTTGTTCCATATAAAGTGAAAACATAACCAAAAATTGATTTTGTAGTATCCATGTTTCCAGCATAATCTGAGTCCACATATCCCTTAATTGGTTCCTTGACATGATGAGCCTTCTTGAACTTCAAGCCTGCTGTCAGAGAGCCATTTAAGTACCTCATAATCCACTTGAGTGTTGACCAATGTAATTCCCCTAGATCTGTCATAAATCTGCTTACACATTCACAACATGCGCCAAATTTGGTTTGCTGCAGATCATGCCATACATTATGCTGCCAACTCCACTAGCATATGGAATGGTACTCATTCTATATCTTTCTTCATCAGTCTTAGGTGAATCCTGCATGGATTATATAAAATTTTGTCCCAAGGGAGTAGTAACATGTCTTGATTCATGCATTCTGAATTTAGTGACAACTTTCTTCAAGTAGGCAGCTTGTGAAATAAATAATTATCCCTTCATTATGTCCCTTTTTATATCCATACCTAAGATCCTCTTGGCCTCTCCAAGTTCTTTCATCTCAAACTCATTACTAGGTTTAGATTTGAGCCTTTTAATATGGTCCTTGTTTGAGTTTGCAATAAGAATATCATCTACATATAGTAATATGTAAATAGGAGAACATTCTTTGTTTCTGTTCTGTTCCAGAGAACATTCTTGACCTTCTAGAGAACATTCTCTGTTTATGTTCTGCTCTAGAGAACATTCTTGACTTTCCTTTTTTAGGATGTAAACGCAACTGTCAAAACTGAATCTTTAGAAACCACTCCTTATCGTGAAATCATCAAACTTCATGTACCATTGTCTAGGACTCTGCTTTAGACCATACGACGATTTTTTCAAAAGACAAACCTTGTTGCTACCTTTAACAAATCCTTCAGGTTGCTACATATAAATGGTTTCTTCAAGATCACCATGAAGGAATGTTGTTTTGACATCCAGCTGCTCTAATTCCAAGTCATTCTGAGTTATAATTGAAAGTAGAATTCTGATAGAACAATGTTTCACAACGGGTGCAAAGACTTCACTGTAATCTATCCCTTTAAGCTAAGAAAATCCTTTTGCAACTAACCTTGCTTTAAACCTTATCTTCTATTGTCCTTGAATGCCTTCCTTTCTCTTGAACACCCATTTTGATCCAATTACCTTCTGAATCTTGGGAATGTCAACCTAAATCCAAGTTTGATTCTTTTCTAGTGACTGCATCTCTTCATTCATAGTTGTCAACCAAACTTCTTTGTCTTTGCTGTTAATGACTTCCTTGTAATTTCTTGGTTCAACTCCTTGAAGATCTTCAGCAACACTTAAAGCATAAAAAATTAAATTTGCTTAACCATACCTGATTGGAGGCTTGATAATCCTTCTTTCTCTATCCCTTACCAAGTAGTAATTGTCCAAATCTGGTTCTGTTTCAGCATTATCATCAAGTGATGTAGCAGTCATATCTTTATGATTGATCTCTTGATCTTCAAGTGACTCCACCTCAATTTGAATACTCTCAGTATTGATGTTTGAAGTGTTGTCCCTGCTGTAACTGCAGCTTCACCCCAGAAAGTCTTAGGAAGGCATGCACTCAAGATCATACATCTGACCCTTTCCAAGATTGTTTTGTTCATTCTTTCAGCAATGCAATTTTGCTGAGGAGTACCTGCAACTGTCTTATGCCTCTGAATACCTAAGTCCCTGCAAAACTTATTAAATTGCTCTGAAAGATACTCCAGGCCATTGTCAGTTCTTAAAAATTTTAGCTTAGTTTCCTTTTGAGTTCCGATTTGCATATGCCATTCTTTAAATATCATAAAGGTGTCACTTTTGTTTTTAATGACATAGATCCATACTTTCCTAGAATAATCATCAATGATAGTTAAGAAGTAAGAACAACCATCATGAGTTTTTTTCCTTGAAGGTCCCCACAAATCAGAATGAGCATATTCAAAAGGTCTAGAGGTATTGTGTTGACCAACACCAAAACTGGTCCTCTTAGACTTTCCTAGAATACAATGATCACAAAATTCCAATTAATCAATTTTGTCACCATTAAGTGGATTCTGCTTTGATAACTCAATTAAACCTCTTTCACTTACATGTCCTAACCTCATATGCCATATTCTAGTAGATGAATGCAAACTGGAACTAGCAACAGAAGCTTGTGCAATTATGGTAGAACCATCTAAAATGTATATGCCATTTCTTTTTATGCCTTTAACAATGATATCATCCTTATGAATAATAGTCATGATATCGTTCTTAATGTTTGTGGAATATCCTAATACATCAAACATGCCAACAGAAATTAAATTTATTTTTAATTCAGGTATGTACCTTACATCATTTAGCAGGACCTCTTTGCCATTGAACATTATGAATATGATGGTTCCCTTGCCTTGTACCTTGCATGGTTTGTTGTTGCCAAGTAAAACGACTCCACCATTAAGTAGATCTATTGATTCAAAATAATCTTTTCTTGTACACATGTGAAACGTGCAGCCTAAGTCTAATACCCAGTTCTTTTCAACTTCATAATTCGAAATCATTAATGCCTCTGCAGATTCATAACCAGCATCAACAAGTGCAGCATTTCCAAAATCTTGAGAGTTTCTTGATTCTTTTCTTTCATGGCAATCTTTCTTGAAATGTCCTTTCTTGTGACCATGAAAACATTTATATTTCCCTTCTGAATTAGTTCTTGACTTGGACCCATGCTTCTTTCCATTTGATCTTTTCTTGTTAGTTCTTTCTCTGGTAACATTTAGACTTTCAGCATGATTTTCATTCTTGAACTCGTGTCTTTTATGGCTTTCCTTTGTTCGGATAGAGGTATGCACTTCCTCAAGTGTAATTGTTTGTTCTCTTCCAAACATGATAGCATCCTTGAAGTGTTCATATGAACTTGACAAGGCATTAAGAAGGACCAAAGTTTTGTCTTCATCGTCCCACTTGACTTATAAATTCTCTAAATCATCAAGAATCTTGTTATAATCAGCAATTTGTTCTATAACAGGTTTCTCTTCATTCATTTTAAAAGAGAACAATTGCTATTTCAAGAAGAGTCTATTCGAAACTGATTTAGTCATATAAAGAGACTCAAGTTTAAGCCATAAGGTTGTTGTTGTTGGTTCTCTTGCAACTTTCCTTAAAACTTTATCTCCAAGACACAAGATGATAGCACTCTTTGCCTTTTCAATCAGTTCCTCCTTTTCATGAGCATTCATTGTTGCATGAAGAGCTAATTCACCCTTCAATGCATTCACCAAACCTTGTTGTACCAGAATAGCACGCATCTTTATCTTCCAAATACCAAAATCATTTGATCCATTGAACTTTTCAATATCAAACTTTGTGGTTCCACCCATTTTTCCTTTCTTCCCACAGACGGCGCCAATTATTAAAACAATAATAGGATTTGAAACAATGAATAAACAACAAAAGCAAAAAAAAAAAAAACAAAATTGAAACGGAGAACGTTCTTGACTTTTGCAGAAACAGAGAACATTCTTGACATGTAGAACTGCAGTTTTAAAGATCAATGTAAAATGAAATTAAAGAAAGATAAGAATAAGAATAACACCAAAATATACGTGTTCGGTCTCAATTACTTGAGACCTACGCAAGGAAGCAAAGCAATTTACTATAAGTATTGTATTTACAAGATTAAGGTCTTCTTCAATTGATTGTAGTACCATTGTATCTATCATTGTTGAGAGTACAACAATACAAGTTTCTCACTTACAATCTCTCTATCTTCTCTCTCTTAATCTCTCTATTTCTGATTTTCTATGAATCTTCTTGATAATTGCATAGACCTCTTTTTTTACTCTTACACACATACTTCAACAATTTCATTCACAACTATATATATAGTATTCTAAAACAAGTTAGCTTAACTAACTATAACTACTTATCATAATCAAATTGGTCAAATTCAGTTATAACAAACATTAAGAATAACTAACTCTAATAGTTGATGATTTGAGACATATCTTCACATGTCGCATTCGTCGTCTAGAGTATCAACATTTATTTTTCATGCAATATAACCAACACATCACCGTTCTACTTTCTTTAGCATTTACATATGCTTTCACTCCTCACCACCCAAAACAAAAAAAAACTCTCATCTCCAACAACTACAACTAGTACTATATTTGTTCTTATGATAGTGATAAACCACATATGCCAAGTTTCATTATGTCAATCTATCCCTTCTAACAATTGAATCAATATTATCAACACCATTTAAGTACACTCTCTATTGATTAGGTAGACAATAGACATAGGTGAAAAGTCAGTCTCTAAATTGGCTATCACAATGTCAAATGCATTAGTGCTCCAAAGTATTATTTCTCATCATTTGTTATTTGTAACAAACCTCGTCAACATTAGGAAGTTTGAGTTCATTATGTTGTGTGTTTCTCAACATGATACCGGAGAAAGAATTTGTGTCATTTGCTCATGATTTGTAATGATATACCTACAATATATACATTAAATTTGTTAATCTATGATCAATATTATTCACTTTATTCTCTAAAGAGATATTGAATTGTTCCCTTCAGAGGAACGAAATCCAGAGAAAAACACTTGGAGTTGAGGAAAAACAGAAAATCAAGCCAAAATCCTCTAGAAAAAAACTTTGATCCAAATTGAAGTTTTGTAACTTTATGAAGTTTGTACAAGTACTACTTCTCTTGTAAAATAAAGAACTTTTACTTATGAAGCTTGAAACAGCTTTATTTACATGTTGCATATTGATTTTATCATTTAATGTTTTTACTATAAATATAGAAAATTATCTAATTAGTTTCAAAAATTACACGTATTCCTTAATTAAAATATGTATAACTCTTCACTCTGAAAAAATCATTATAAGCTCATAGAAGTTTATCAAGAAATTAAATGAAAACTTCAGGAAAATGAAATGTAAACACTAATTTCAAGTTACACAAGAAACTATAGTTTAAATAACTCATACTGATTCGGTCAAACAAAAAGGAAAAACTCATAATTATTACAAATATTCTTTTAACTTTGTTTTATAAAACTGGTTGAGAAATCTATTCAAACCGACTTAATGTTGAGAAATTTACGTGATGAATAATTGATTAAGTCCTCATCTTGGAGCCTTTTTTCTCCATTCTGTTCGCCCCCGGTTTATTTCAAGTCCCTCAGTAGACAATCTAAGTAGATGAAGAAACTGTTGTTTATCATCCCTTGTTTTGGCAGATCCATTTGTACCTTGGAGTTCTGGAACAACCTCAGCATCATCAAATGTTTCCACACTTGTTAGTGAATCGACTATGTCGTTTTGTTGGCATTCTCGTCTGTAATCCAAGGTAATACTCTGTAATTCATGGCTATCGATGATTTCTTGAGGCATGCTCTGATAAAGTAACACAGTTTGTTAGTTATAGTCACACAAAAACATGGCATATCTAAAAGCTTTTAATCTTCTAGCATTAAAATTGTATATGGGAACCAATATAGTGTGCATTGTGAAATATGATTGCCAATTATTGACATAGACACCAAATATGACACAGACATTGACACGTGGACACAGTAATAATTTGAGAAAAATGAAAGTGATTGAATGTAACCACGTTTGTCAATATCGTGTTTGTGTCCGACATTGATAGGTATCGGGTGTAGGACATCGGACGCATCTTCAATCTGAAGTATTTGTGGCTTTGTGCTACATGTTAAACACATAAGCATCCATAACGGGAAAAGGCAAACACATACAAGTATTTCGATAATTGATAGTGAAAAGAAAGCATTTCAATAAATAAAAGAGAGAATCTAACAACCTCAAGCACCCATCCAATATAGGTGACATTGTTAACATGCTGATTCATGTCGAGATCGGCTCTTCTAGGCTACAATATTGAAAAACAAAGTGTGAGAAGGCCATCCAGCCATTAAAATGTGTTGAATTTGCCAACTTTTTTTTTCTCTCAAATGAGATTCCTTATTCCATTCCTTATAAAGTAATAGAAAAAGGAAAAAGATTCTTTGAGCCAAACGATCATACCACAAGACCAAATCTGGAATTCTGAGCAGGATCTCCCAATTTTGGAATTTTCTTCAAGCAGTTACTATCCTCCTCTGGAATTGCCAACCTAAAACCAAGAAATAGAATAAAGAAAAGAATGACAAAAATTAATCACTTGAACTCATCAACAATCCAACAATGGTATTGAAATTGAAATGTGAAACACTATTTGGATAAACAACTTAATTAACCATTTTAACCGCTTATTATATAAGTGCTTATGTATAAGTTATTTCTATAACAAAAGATAAAATAAAAAGTCAAACTGTTTTTATGCAGGTTATAACCGGTTTTCATAAGCTTTTCTAGGGTGTATATAGAAATAAGTTGAAAACAGCTTATGGACATGTCATTAACACTGGTGCCACAATTTCAACAATCAGTTAAGGAAAATAACAATATAGAAAAAAAAAAATAATAAGGACGGCAACAATTATGATGTTATAAATAGTTGAGCCTTGAATAAACAAGGAGTGTTAGAAACAGTTCTTTTTACCACTAGGAGCATGTGCAGTTAAAAGTAGTTAGCAATTATAAAGAACCATCTATAAATAAAGTTTCTCTGAATTTTCAGCGGAGTGTTAGGGAGGTAAATCTTCCAACAACATATACACAAACAGGTAAAATAACAAAGTTGAAAGAACCCCTTCCACACCTAAAATGATCAGGAAGAAAAGAGCTCAACATTTTTTATTGGTAGAAGTGTTCATTTCCTTTTTCCTCCATCAACCTACACCCCTCCCGTGAAAAACTTTATTAAGCAGGAGACACTGGGCTCAACACTTGCTAAGGCACAAGCATTGAGAATGACATAATTAGTTGTGTTAGATTTCTATTCATTAATTCATGGGACTATATGATTTCAAAGATGGGATCCTAAATAATGTGTCATTAGCCATGTGAAAAACACATAATAAGTGAGCAAGTGTCCTAGAGTTTATATTTCATAATATTACGACTGTCTCATGAGTGATGCCTCACGTAGCAACCTAGCTCGGTTGGTGAGCTAAGAGACAGCGAATGAATTTTAAGTAGAAGCTCTAGAGTTCAAACTTCAAACCCAGAAAACTAATATAACAAGTAACTTACTAACATTTGCTTATAAAAAAATGGCATAACTAACCACTTGAACAGCAACTCAACACAAATTATTTCAAGAAGGAAATCTCCTCCCACATCTTCCAAAAAAGAGTGTTGAAGATATGCACATACAAAATCAGAATCATATGATTATGATTTTGCATCAGTTATAGAAATTAAATGTAAATAGAATTTTCCTAGTTTTCAGGCTAGAATAGTGCACAGATTCAATTCCTTTTATTCTATTTATACCTCCCTTGTATCAGTTTTATCATCAATGAAATATACCACATATTTCCGCAAAAAGTTATAACACACCATTTTGGAACAAACGTTCAGATCATGCAAGATCGGATGATATACTTTATTAATATCTAGTTAGAATTCATAAAGAAAATAGATAATATTAAGAAGTGTACCCCTTTCACACTAGTGAGCTCAAGAACTCCAAAAAGTATTTTCTCCTATGCGTTATCAAAAGTCTTGTTACAATGACAATTTAACTAAGAAAACTTTGAATATGTCGTAATGCACTGTCAACAAATGGTAAAGAAAAGTACCCACCTTGGCTCTCGAGGACAGAAAACCAAATACTCATCTCGAATATCATCATTCATTTTTTGGAGTCGCCTGGTGTCCTGATTCATCATTACCCACTTGCTGAAACAATAAATGAAGATGGTCATTCATAGGTATCTTATATGTACTTGTAGTTGTAGGCCCAATTGTCCAAGGCCCTGTTAAAGTTATCCAAAAGGAAAATTAGAGAAAGGTGGAGAGTTAGTTATAAGGGGTAGTGTTGAGAATCTAAAAGTCTGCATCAATGGCATTGCATACAACATAATTTACACATATCAAAATTTAAAGATTCTTTAATTTACATGATGCGAAGGAATTAATTGTCAGTTAATGCATCTTGACTTGCATCAAAGGATAATCTTCTGTCAGCTTTTGATCTTAGGACAAAAGAGGAGCTTTGGCCTGGCGGTGGGAGTTGGTGTCGAATAATTAGTGGTCATGAGTTAAAGTTGGGAAATGATAATCTTGCAAATACAAGGAAAGACTGTCTATAATAAACTATAAACGGATTAAATCTTTCAATGGACCCCACTTCGGCAAGAGCTTCATAGCAACAGGTTGCTCATGTTTATATCTGAGGAGAATAATATTCTTAACTTCAAGTGTTTATACAATTCATGACATCCTTGTGACTTGGGGTTGTAGTTTAACAATAAGTAGCTTGGTCTCCTATCTTTTTATTGCTAAAGATCATAAGTTATTAATGCTAATGTAGTGATGATTGGTACATGGTACCCCAATAAATTATTATGACCATAGATGAGAAAATAGATTTTTAAAGAACAAAAGTGATTGATAAGTGAAGAAAGCCTTCACACAGTGTTTTGGAGTAAGTCATGGAATCAGTCTCTTGAATGCAAGGTAAGACTGCACACAATACATCTGCAATTGAGATTTAAAACACCGCATTGCCCTTTTTTAAAGAGGGATTGAATTATTGATTAGTAAAATCATGAAGAGGGTCCTCTATAAAGTTTCTCAGAAAGTAGAAAGTGGTCAGATATCATCCTACACAATGAAGAGATATCCCACCAATTGTTAACAATTGATAGCAATAGCAAGGATTTGCATTGCTACGCAGTCAACACGTCAGTGACTATTCAATCAAGATCAGACAGTCAAGATTTCAAGCTCAGTCCAACAACCACCAATGTCAAAATGTTCATTGCAATATGGACCGTCCAATCTCAATCCAACAGCCACCAACATGCTGACTGCGTGGAATAGCTGAAGTAGGCAATCCAAATCTCGATAGCATTACCATCGTTGAACACAGAGGTGCCATACCAGAAAAACTTATCACCCTTTAGTGTATAATATTGATTGTCTAATTATTCAAATGACAACTTGTATCGTGACCATCCTAATTTTAAAGATAAATTTGTACCTTGTTGCTCTTCCAATGACTTGATTAGTTGCGTAGTCTTTAATTATAAAATCACGCCTTGTTCCAGCCCGACCTTCCGCTTGACACCATGTCTCTATCTCAACAACATCACTCCTGTAGGAATCTCATTTAAGTTAGACTTTTCAAATCAAAGTTTATAAATTGAGTGTTGTAAAGAACAAAAACCCACCAAGCAGGGTATTTGTAGACTTCAATGTGCATGCGAGCAGTCACCCATATGAGATGCAATTTTCTCATGGTAGGGGTTGTTGCAAAACCATCAGTTGAAAATCCAACACCCTGAGCATGATTACATCCAACTTCCTGCAGCACAAAGTTTCCAAATATCTCAAAATTAGTTTTCTTGTGATATACAATAGCAAATATATAGCATTTGGCACATGAACATAATGGAACTGGACCAATGAAACACAGACATGGACACCAAACATAACACTGACATGTCGGCACCAGTAATAATTTGAAAAGATGGAAATAATGGAATGTAATTACATGTATTGGACACCAGACACACCTTCAATCTGAATTGCCTGTGCTACATAGAACGGTACAGCATGTTCCATTCTATTTTCTTTGGTTTCACCTTTTAGTGATACCAAAGTGTATCACATTTTTTTCCATAATATGCATCAAACATAAAACAAAACTTATCTGTTCTGTTCTGTTTTGTCATGCTCTGATGCGTTTTTGTCAAGTTCTAAGGTGTCTACCAATGCTACCATACTTAGACAAATTAAGTTCTTCCTGTGAATTATGAGTGATGACTGGTTTTTATTTAACTGAACAGACATTTTGAGACATTCAAATTTAATACAACAATCATTGATATGTTTATCCAACAAAGAACGATATTAAAGCAACCTATGGAAATGTTAATAATAGATAACAATTTTGGTCAGCAAACAGTAATCAGCAGAAGAAGTACTCTATGGTTTAATTGACAAGAGAAATATTCGCACATAATATAATCCAGTAAAAAAATTAAATCCAAATTTCAAATTTTAATTAATATGCCTAAATTTATCAGTGCAGAACGGAGTAGACCTGCAATATCAGCAATATATAGCTCAATACAGAAAAGACATTATTTGCTCAAATGAAAGAGCTGAAGAAAGCATGCCATCTTTTAAAAGAGTAATCTAACCCCCAAGAAGCACTGGACAATTAAATAACTCTAGGTTCCGAAGTCCACAAAACAAAAAATGTGCAAACAAATTACTAACTCCATTCCATTTTAATTGAGGCTGAGGTTTGAGACAAAGATTTGTATTCTTCTTTATATGTTGTTTTAAAAATTCGATATTGACATTAATATCTTTATAGAAGTACCTAATTAATTAATAAAAGAGATGGTTATAGAAAAAAAATAAATTAAAGAAATTAAGGATTTACAAGCAAATTTAAAATTAAAATAAACAGTTAATTTCTTAGAATATGGTCTGTTAGCTTAAATGAATTGAGGAAATAGTTGTGAAAGTTCAGAAGAATCACACAAAGAAAAAAGTGTAAAGCAAAATTTTCCAATATCTTATCCTCCATGCATGAACCTCAGTACCAAGAAAATCTGCACAAATAAAATTCACTTAAAAAAAAAAAACACAAAAGTATTATACAAAGAGACTAATTGATATGCACCGACCATGTAAATCTTATTTAAGCATGGATTCAATCAAATTGCACCCTTATGTCACTATGTTAATTCCTAAAATATAGTCAAATCACACCATAATGTCACTTCGTTAATTCCTAAAATACCTCCACTGCATGGTGAGATGCGATTGAATAAATGTGTAAAAAAGTTACATTGACAGTGTATATAAATCAAATTCTTATAGAAAACCAGAAACAATCTCAAAATGCCAAAATTTTTAACCTTGTACTTAAAAAACAGAAAAACCTCCGATTTCAATCATGTTCATTTGTTACACTTTCATAAAAAAAAAAGGTTTCGACTTTGTAATCCAACACTGCCACCAATTGAACATGAATCAGAAGCACCCAGACACCTAAAACCCCACATAAACCAAAATCAATTAAAAAAGCATCAAACTTTCACCTTCATTAACAATTGGATCAAAAATTCAGATCAACAAACAAAATTCACAAATTAAGAATCCAAAAAAAAAAAACCTGCAAGAGATTAGCAATGGTTTCAACAGTAGCAGTCTTATTGATTCCAACTTCATAGCTCCTAACAATGAACTTTTCCTTATAAGACAATCCATCTTCAGTTAAGCTCCCAAGCCGCAACCGGTCCGCCAAGCTCCTATTATCCGGTTCGACCCGGTTCATCACCACACCGTCCTTAGCTGACGTCACAGCCTGAACCGAACACGCCTTTGTAGACCGGAATCCTGTAACTGAGCTCCGGCCGGAAAAAACGGAAGTGGGCCGATTCATGTACCCGCATTGGCCCAGAAGCTGAATCCGGTCCACCCCATTGCATGAAAGTTTCAACATTTTTTATTAATTAATTAAAAAAAAAAAAAGAGGAATCTGGGTCTATGTTAATAAGTGTAAGTGTGTGTGGGTTTACGAAGAAGATGGAAATGAAAATTGAGAAAAAGAGAAGAATGGTTTAATATTTATTATAGGAATTTACGAAGGAATTGAAAATTGCAATGAAGCAAGTCTCAGGTGGGTTCGAATTTAACGAAGGTGTTGCTGTGTTGTGTTGTATTGTGAGCTGCGTTGAATTGAATAGATAGGGATGGGAAGAGAACAGTGAAAGAAGAAACGAGGCACGTGTTCCGAATGTTGTGATTTGTAACTTTTTTTTCGTTATACTCGAGAAATATTGATTTTACCGCATTTTTAATCATTTTAATTAATATAACTATAATTATTACTTTATTTTTATATAAATTTTAGTAAATATTATTTAACCATTATATTAGAGTTGTTGTAACAAGATTTCAATAAGCAATAATTTATAGTTATTGATAGGAATAATTTTTTTTTTACAACCACTCTTACTATGTTATCTTTCTCCTTCCCTACACGAGACATTTTTTCATTCAACGTTCTTTTATTATTTCTCACTTAGACTTCTCTACTCTTTAATATCTTTACGTGGTCTCTCCTTCTTATTTGCACGCGTTGTTCATCTCCATAGCGGTCTCTCCTTCTTATTTACACACGTGGTCTATCTCCACATGTGTCGTTGTTTTCCACTCAACGCCCCTTATCATTTACATAACTTTTTTTTGTTATCGAGGAATATTGATTTTACATTTATACTATTGCATTTTTAATCATTTTAATTAATATAACTATTATTATTAGTTTATTTTTATATAAGTTTTAATAAATATTATTTAACCATTTTATTAGAGTCGTTGTAACGAAATTTAAATATGTGATAGTTTATAGTTATTTTTAGGAATAATTTCTTTTGATACAACCACTCCTACTATATTATCTTCTTCACTTTCGCATCTCTCTCCATATCCACATGCGTCGTCCATCTCCACACGTGTCGTTGTTTTCTACTCAACGCCCCCTTATCATTTCTCACTCAGACTCCTATTCTCTCTAGTATCTCTATTACTCATGGTCTCTCCTTCTTATTCACACACGTCGTTGTTTTTCACTCAACGCCCCTTTATCATTTCTCACTCAGACTCCTCTTCTCTTTAGTATGCCCATCACCTCATGGTTTTGGTCCTCACTATCTCAATCTACTTTTTTATATTTTTCAGTTTCTTACTCTTTTCCTCTTCAACTATTTGTTAGTTGTGAATTGTTTTAGTTTAAGATTATCAACTAGTAACATTGTGAATTATTTAATTAGTATAGTTTGGAGAAATTGTGAATTTGTGAATTGGTTTATGTTGTTTTTGAGTTTGAAAAAACTGTTTAAAAATCACAATTTGTGTCACCGAAGATATTACTGGGTTGAGTCGCGGACTAGGTCGCTCTCTTTAAGACGTTTCGCGGTACTGCCCAAATTGTGCAAGGCAGACTATCAACCATGACGTCCCCAGGATAAAACAACCCAGATTCACTATATCGGAGTTCCACTGCACCGTAAAAAACCGTTCTAGAATTACACCCTTAATATGGCTATTAAAGCCACTCTCAATATGACGGTTAAAGTCACTCTCAATAAGGTGGTTAAAGCTTCGCAATATGGTACTCTGACCACTCATAAATCAAAATGACTACACTCTAAAGGATTGCGGCATAAAAATTGCTCTAAAAGACTGCGGCATAAAAACCACTCTAAAAGGATAGTGGTATTATGACCACTAAAAAATCGACGGAACTATGGTATAAAACCACTCTAAAAGGGTAGTGATATTAGGACCACTCAAAACTCGACGATGTTGGAACCAAGTTGGTTTTAAGTCTTAGGATTTTGAAGTTTACAAAAGGACTCAATGTAATCTTATTTTGTACCTTGAATTATTACATTAAATACAACCAGAAAATGAAGTTTGCAGAGGCAGAAGATGCATCCAGAATGCATCCTGGAATTACCAAAAGATACTCCAGGATCACCAGAAGATATCTTTGCTTGCCCAGATCAGAAGGAAGCAATGTCAGAAGAAGACATGGACCATACCAGAGGAAAGCCTGCCAAAGGGAGAGTTTGTCCAGACCAAGAGGAATCAAATATCAGATTTATTCCAGAAGTTATTCTGACCAGAAGATGGCCTGGCAGTGAGAAATTAAAACAGCCCAGACTTTTTCCAGACTCAACCAGAAGATAAGTTAATGAGTCCAGAACAAGAGAATCAATCCAGATTTGACCCAGATCAGAAGATAGCATGGTTCAGGGTATGAAACTAAGTCCAGACCAGAAGAAATGATTTCCAGAATTGATCCATACCTGATCCAAAATCAAAGGTAAAATGTCCAGACTGAAATATTACTTATCCAGATTTAATTTCAGTTTAATCCAGACCAAGTCCAGAATTGGTCCAAATCAGAGGAAAGATTTCCAGATCAATGGTTCAGAATTAATTATTTGGCCCAGTGTTGGCCGAAATCAAAGGGTCAGGATGTGTGATCCAGCAATGGCCGAGATCAGAGGATTGTAGCATATCAGGTGCAAGTCCAGGATGGCCGAAATCAGAAGATCAGAGGGTTAGGAAGTGTGGTCCAGGGATGGTCGAAATCAGAGGATCACAGCATATCAATTAGTTTGGTCCAGATGTGGACTAGCGCAGAAGAATCCAATGGTCCAGATTTAATCAGGAGGATTAACGGTGGAGATTTTAATTTATTTTAATCAAAGTATTAAAAAGATTTGTTACAAAAATAGAAGTGAGGTATTGTGGAATTCATGAGCTGTGGCGGGAAGCAACTAAAGTTTTGATTGGCCAGTTATTTTTTGAAAGAAATCTGAAGCTTAAAAAAGATATGTTTTTTATTTAAATGAAACCCAATTGGTCAAGTTATTTTTACAGAGAATCCAGCAAGATTCAGCTCGAATTTTAGCATTGGAAGAGGCCCAAATCTGCATCTATAAAAGGAGGCTCAAGGCAGAATACTTAGCATCGAAAATCACAAAAGAGTCATACACTTCCAAAGCAAACACTCAAATTTTCAGAGAGGTCAATTGTGAGTTCCAGCTTTCAAGAAGCAAGTACTCGTGTTATTTTCCTTCCATTGTGTCAAATCTAAGTTGTTGAAGTAGAGTCTACAATCTGAGGGAGTCAGAAGGGGTAGCAGGTTACTTGGCAATTAGATTCATAGTGTTGAAATTTATTCTACAATCTGGGATTGTCATATTGGCTGAAGGCAGGTGCTATATTCCTCAAGAGTCTAGGATTGTTAGACTGTTTGAGAAGACTGACTTGGAGGGTCAGTAGAACGGTTGTAATTCAAGGTTTGAATTAGTGAAATCCTTCAAGGTGAAGGGACTGGACGTAGCCTCGTTAACGGTGAACCAGTATAAAAATTCTGTGTTTTATTTTTACTTTATATCCGCTGCTAACTCTGTTTTTATTCATACATCAAGTTTTGTTTTAAAAGTGTAAAAACAGGAAAAGTATTCAAGTTAGTCAAACACAATTCAACCCCCCTTCTCGTGTTTGCACCTTCAATTGGCATCAGAGCTCGGCCTCAAGGCTGAGCACTTAACAGTGTTTGAGGAAAGGTCCAAGGGGTTCAACATGGTAGAATCCAGAGAAGAATTGGGAGGCAACATCAACAGACCACCACTGTTTGATGGAGAAAGGTTTGAGTATTGGAAGGATAGAATGAGAAGTTTTGTCATATCTCAAGATCCTGAACTATGGAAGATGATAGTCAAAGGATACACTGCACCTACTGATCCAGAAGATCCAACAAAAAAACTAGACATGGATGATATGAAACCAGATCAGAGCAGATTACACAAACTTCATCACAAGTCCAAAAACATTATGATCAGTGCCATCACATTCAAGGAATTTGACAGATCCACAGAAAAAGAAACAGCAAAGAGCATATTCGACAGTCTGGTTCTGACCTATGAAGGAACCCAGCAGGTTCAAGAAGCAAGGGCTAACATACTGGTCAAATAGTATGAGATGTTCAAGATGGAAGATGATGAAAACATTGATGGAATGTTCTGCAGATTCCAGACTCTGATATCTGGATTGAAAGTCTTGAAGAAAAGCTACACAACAGCAGATCATGTCAAGAAGATTCTAAGAAGTTTACCAAAACAGTGGAGACCAATGGTTACTGCAGTTCAGCAAGCCAAAGATCTGAATAACTTAAGACTTAAAGACCTGATCAGCTCACTCAGGTCTCATGAAATAGAACTTGAAGAAGATGAACCAAAGAAGAAGAAGAATCTGGCTCTGAAGTCGAAACAGAAGAAAGCTGCAAAGGCAGCATCAGAATTAGAGGATAGTGACAGTGACTGTGATGATATGGCTTACTTAACCAAAAAGATGGTTAAGATCTGGGAAAACAGGAAGAGAAGAAGCTTCAAGAAGAAACATAACAACAGAGGAAAGGAAGAATCTGACAAGAAGAATATTGTTTGTTATGGATGCAATAAACCTGGACATATCAAGTCAGAATGTCGAAATCTGGAAAAAGGCAAACAACACAAAAAGAGTTCCAGATACAGAAAGAAGGGTCTGATGGATGCCTGGGATATATCAGAATCAGAAGAAGAATCGTTTGATGAAGAAGAGGCAGAAACAGCAAAGATGGCACACATCAGGTCTGCTTCTGGTCCTCATAGAGGCATGATTTCAGGAAGGAAAGCAGGCAGAAGGAAGAATGAACGAAGCAGTCATTCAAGCAAGTCTGGAAGCACATTAGAGGAAGCAATTCTGTCTCTGATGGCTCATACCAACTCAAGTTCTGGATACAGCTCAGGCTCTGGAACAGAATCAGAAGATGAAGATGATGAGGTATTCTCTGATCTCTCTAAATCTAAATTAATTGAGACTTTAAAAGACTTGTTAAATGCAAACAATAAGATGTCTTTAAAACTGAAAACTCTTAGGGAAGATAAGAAAAATCTAACCAAAGAAGTCCAAGTTTTAAAGAATCGAAATTCTGAGTATGCAACTGAAAACAAAGATTTTAAAACTGAAGTTGCCAGACTCAAGTCTGAAAACCAAACTCTCAAAAGTAATATTTGTTCCACTTCTGAAACTGTTTGGCAATCTGATATGCATGAGAAATTTTTTCAAAACTTTATTTCTAATGGAATGGAAAGAAGTAAATATGCATCTATGATTTATGGAAACAGTAACTCTAGAAAGAGAGGTCTTGGTTTTACAGAAACGATTACTGAAAGTAAAGCTGTTCATTTTGATATTTTATGTATTGTTTGTGCTAAGAAAGGTCACTCTGAACTATCTTGTCCACTAGTAAAATCTGAACAAGATCAGAGAGCTGTTAAGACTAACAAACCTGGACCCAATCAGTTCTGGGTACCAAAAGATCAAATTGTCTATGTTGCAGATATTCTGAGCAACCAGAAGGAGACACCACCAATGGTGCCTGGACAATGGATGTTGGCAATGCACAAGCAAAAGAAGGTTTATGTTCCAACATCTACCAAACAGAAGCCAAGTGACTCTGGTAGATGAAGAACTGGTCAACACAATACTCACTAGAACCAGAATCATAGGAGGAACAGGAAATATCAAAGATATCACACGAATCAAAACAGGAACTAGAACCAGTATCAGAGGAACAGGAACTAGAACCAAAACCAGAACTGGAACCAGTATCAGAGGCACATGAACTGGAACCAGAATCTGAATCAGTACCAGAACCAGCATAATTACAAGAATCAGTATAATCACCAGAATCACCATAAGTTCTAGAATCACCAGAGGAACATGGTGTATTAGCCAAAGCAGAAAGAGAGGAATCAGAATCAGGAGAGTTCTTCAAACACTCCAATGACATTCATCAAGACTACAAACCTGGAAGGGAATTCAAATCCCCTCATCCAAACCATGTAATCACAGAACATACAGATTAGGAATCTGAAAATCAGAAGCAAGAGGATTTTCAAAGTAAAACTGAAATTGTTGACATAGAGGTTACATCTTGCTGTAAATACTATTATTATTTGATATTTATGTTTACTGTGATAACAAGAAGCTTGATCTTAACAAATCAAAGCTAGATAAGTATTCTACAGGTTTTCAAACTGTTAGACGAATCAGGTGATTCACACGAATTGAACACTTCAGCAGAATCAACATTCCAGTGGTTTCAAAAACAAGCAGAAACCACCAGAAGTAGAATTAATGGTTTGGCTGTATTGAGTTCATTTTTAAATTAATTGATTTATATTATGGTATATGACAAACTGCTTGATCTTGACAAATCAAAGCAAGATAAAGATAGTGTAGGTTCACCAGAACCAAAGGAAGCAGAAGCAGAAGAAACAGAAGTACCTGGAAAGGTAGAGGATACAAGCAAGTCAGCAACACATGACAAATCTTCAAAAGATAAATCTGAAGGGGTAGCAGGTTACTTGGCAATTAGATTCATAGTGTTGAAATTTATTCTATAATCTGGGATTGTCAGATTGGCTGAAGGCAGGTGCTATATTCCTCAAGAGTCTAGGATTGTTAGACTGTTTGAGAAGACTGACTTGGAGGGTCAGTAGAACGGTTGTAATTCAAGGTATGAATTAGTGAAATCCTTCAAGGTGAAGGGACTTGACGTAGCCTCATTAACGGTGAACCAGTATAAAAATTCTGTGTTTTATTTTTACTTTATATCCGCTGCTAACTCTGTTTTTATTCACACATCAAGTTTTGTTTTAAAAATGTAAAAACAGGAAAAGTATTCAAGTTAAACAAACATAATTCAACCCCCCTTCTCGTGTTTGCACCTTCAGACGGAACTATGGCATAAAAACCGCTCTAAGATATCGAAGGGACTACGGTACAATACTGCTCTAAAATATCAAAGGGAGTATGGTGTAACAACTGCTTTAAAATATCGATGGGACTACGGTACAACAACCGCTCTAAAATATCAAAGGGACAGAAAGAAAGGGGAGAAGTGGCTCGGTAACAATCGAGCAGAATATAAGAGGGAGAAAAGAAAAAGTTGGGAAATGTATCCAACTTAGTGTGCTTTTCACAATAAATTGACACTCCTTATATAGTGATGGAAGCAAATCCACATATGTTTCCTAATCAATGTGGGACTTCAACAAAATTTTGAGAATATTTATATAGTGATTAAAACTACTCAAAACAAGAGTTTTCCAATGTGGGAGTTCAACAATTTTTAAATTCACACATTATGTTGCAACAGTTTACTTTGTCAAAATGAGTTGTAACCTTGAAAATTGTGAACGGTGTGTGTATTTTGTTAGGAGTGATACGATATTTAAACATAAAAAAAAATTGGTGCATTCTTTCAAGAAGGAATTGTCCGACAAAGATGAAAATTGTTAAGTGAATCCATTTTATTTGATTGAATTGTGTGAAACTCTAAAACCCTGTGTGAATTGTGTGACCTGTGAAAATTGTGTGACTTGTGAAAATTTAAAAACTTGTGTGAATTGTGTGACTTGTGAAAATTGTAAAACTTGTGTGAATTGAAGCTCTAACTTTTTCAATTTGTACACTATGTATGAATTGTGGGAATCTCTAAAAAATAGGGAAGATTGATACATATTATTTAATTGATCGCCTAATCCGCCTTATCTTAACTCTTCTGGTTTCTACAACTATTATGGAAAAATCATTTCAACAATGAAAATTATTAAGACAAGAATGTGTAACAAGATGGAGGATGAACTTCTTGATGACAATATGATATTTGATATTGAAAAATAAATAGCTGAAAACTTTAGTTCTGAATCTTCTGATTCAATTATCGATGATTTCAAGACTTTAGGAGAACGAATGACGCAACTTTAATTTGATGTAAATATCTCTTTTCATGGATTATATTCTTATTTTGTATTGATGTTATATTGAATTTTTTATAAAACTATATAAATTTTATGAATTTTCATTATAATATTTTAGTGAATACTTGTCCCTCCCTCTATATGTTGTGCAAGATCCGCCACTGATTAGATTTTGTTTTTTGTCTCAAATGAAATGGTAAATTTCACTATAGTTAATTCAGACTTCATTAGTTTTAAATGTTGTATATGTAATTAGGGGTGTACATGGGCATGGGTCGACCCGCCAACCCAATCACCCAACCCAACCCGATTTTTACCTGTACCCAATCACTTTTCGGGTCCAAGCCGACCCAACCCGTTGAAACCCGCTTATATTTGGTTCGGGTAATAGGTTCAACAATTTGAACCCGTCGACCCAACCCAGTAATTAGTTATAATTTTTTTAAAAAATTTTGTTTGGTAGTGCAATAGGGTTTCATTACTCTTATAGTTTTTTTTTTTAATTTTGTTTGGTAATCCAATAGGATTTTATTACTCTTATAGTTTTTTTTTTTAAATTTTGTTTGGTAGTCTAATAGGGTTTCATTACTCTTCTTCTTCATATTTTCAGCACCGTCATCCACCTTCTTCTTCAGATTTTCAACATTGTCGTCCACCTTCTTTAGATTTTCAAATTGATTTTCCTTTATTTTTATTTATTCTTTTAATCGTTTGGTATGCTAATGAGATTGTGTATTGTATTTAAAATTTTAGAGTTGTCTGAATTAGTTTTAATTGATGTTGGGGTGACTGTTGTTGAACTTTACACAATCATTACTACATCTTAAGGTACTTGTTATTGCTTTGTTTCATGCATATTTTACTTATTTATGATTTCTCCTTCTTTATCTCTTCACTTTAATTATTGATATTTGTTTTTGCAGATTCCCAATTCTTCCCTTCCTTAATTTGAGAAACTTGTTAAGTGTTTGGACTTGAAGTTGACATTGATTAGAATTGATAAAGTTTCATATTTTATTGATTTCCTACTTCCTACTGTTGAATTTATTTATGTATTTGAAGATTGTTGGATTTATTTTTGTGTGTGAGAGGTTGTTGGCTTTTTTAAAGAATTGAATGATGTGATTGAAATTTTATAGTTTTTGAGACATTCAAGTATTAAATATATTTTCATTCAATATATTTTTCCGTAAAATAAAAAACATGTTATTATTCATGTATAACCCGTCAACCCAACCCGTTCTTGATCGGGTCGAGTTAAATGAAAAAATACGGATTTAAAACTTAACCCAACCCAAAGATAATCGATCGGGTCGGATATCGGATTTTGTCAAAACTCGACCCACGTACACCCATATATGTAATGCGTAATTATAATAATTATAATTACTACAAATATTTTGATGATAATGAATACTTTTTCTCTTAAAAAAATATAACGAAAATTTTTTTTAAGTAAAATTATAGTGTAAAGGCGTTATATGGGGTAAAGATGACATTATAACTATGTTGTTACCTTAAAATTGCTACTTATTATTTGTGGTACTCCAAAAAATATATTAAAATAAAAATAAGAAACAAAAAATATGGTTTTAGGTCAAACCTAAAAAAACATTAGTTAAATTTTATATAAGTTTTTAATATTGTTTAACCATTTTATTAATTAAAGTCAGTGTGACGAGATTCAAATGTATGATAATTTATAGTTAGTTGATTTATAGAGATAACTTATTTTCAGTATTAGTAACTTTATTAGACTTAATTGTTGGGTGTGCATTGTGTAATTATAATTATAAAATCAATACTACAAATATTTTGAGGATAATAAAAAAGTCTTTTTAAAAATAAAATTAGAGTATAAAAGTATTATATGGTAGAGATGACATTCCAACTACGGTGACATCTAAAATTATCATTTATCATTTGCAGCATCTCAATAATAAAGGGGTGTAAACCAAAACCCAAGAAAACAACATTAGTTTGTTTTTATATTATTGTTTAACCATGTTATTAAAGTCGGTGTGGATAAAGTAATGCAAAAACTGATATGGTCTTGTTTTCCATGAATCACTTTAAGGATCGGTTTAAGTTGGAAACTTATAGATTTGATCCAAAAACACGTTTTCCTGGAGAACGCGATAACCGAAGGTACGAAAGTCAAAATTAGATGATTCCAAAACGAGGTGAAAGATGACATTCCAAAATGCAAATTAGGCTATTGAATCACCGAAAACAAGTATGTAGAACTCGAGATATAATTACAGGTTACTAAACACGAAAATTGGTAAAATTTGTGTATTAAGGTTTGATGTAAAGGAAACTCAAAATTATTATTCAGCAAACGAACCAAGAACAGAATGGTGCCACAATCTAAGGATTGATAAGCCAATAGAACACGACAAGGATTAACAGCCTTGATAAGTTTAAAAGTGAATTCTTTCAAGAACTCTAAAAACCAAAGCTCTAAAATCTCCCCTCGATGAGGCTACAAATGCATATTTATTGAAAGACTATCTCTAAACCTAAATGGGTCATAAGTGACACCATTCTCTAGGCCCACTTACATCATATTTTTTTCTAAAATAAAATAAATGTAAGGAAGTAAAGTATCTTCACTTACACATAACATAAAATAAATCTGTAATAAAAATATTACAATTCCAAATCAAAGGAAACTAAACATTATTACAAACCAAACTAAAATAAATAAAGTTCATCCAAATTAATTAAAATATGGATCATCTTCTTGCTCTTGAGATCCTTATCATTCTCTCCTTCTTGAAGAAATTCGACCACGAATTTGAACTCCATTATATCGTACATGAAGAAAAAATCCAAATAAACCACAACCTCATAATATCCATCGGAGTCAAATGGAAATTTGGAAAAGTCACCAAATGTGATAAGTCGGTGAAACACATTTCAATCTTGAACAATTAACATCTTATCACATTTACGGTAAAGGTAAGAAATTCTAAAGATGAAGATAAAGTTATACCTTTTGAAGTTGATATTCATGACCAAATTTACCTTTGTTGGATTGAAATTTGTGGCAAACAATATGTTACTCTGTATTTGCAAAGGCATCCAAGCAAGTTGAGTCTCATGGACATTATCTTTATCACAAAAAAATATGACTCAATAATTTCCTTGCAATCATCCTTTGAGGAACCTTTGAATAATCACCTTCAAGCACTAACATTACTTCATTCACCTCACTCTCTTGTTTAAATAGACTTTCAATTTTACCATTATCTTTCTATTTGCTTTCAATGTCAATATATTGATGACATTCCTCCTTTAGAGACACTTCTTCAAGCACTTGCAATAAAGAATTATCAAAGTTAGACAAATAGTTAGAGTCAATTTCTTGTCTTTTGTCTCTCAAATGTTTCTCTTATTCTTCTTTATTTTCTTTGATTTTCCCTTTCTCTCTCAATGATAACTTCTCTACTTTTCTTGCCTGTTTTGCATATCCATTTTCGTACAGATATTTCACATACTCTGAATTCAATACAAAATCTCGAATATATTGATGGATGATATGATATACTTTTCTTCTTTTGTTGATCCTCATTTTTATATTGTACATGTCTTTTCTCTTTTGCATACATCATATCATCACCATGATTTTCTTGATCTTCTAACTGCTCAATTCCGACATGTAAATCTTCAGTATGCTCTCTCAACATCTTTTGCATTTGAGCAGATATTGTCTCCACTAACAATCTAATGTTTTCCCCTTGAGGAGGGATATCATCACCACCTATTGCTGCCATATTTTAAACAACAAAGAAAAACAAAAGTGAAATAAAAGACCCCACCGCACAGCTCACGTGTTTACACTCTTGAATTTTTCACTTGTGTTTCACTAAATTTAGGTTTTTCTATAATGTATCTCTTTTTTCTTTTTCCACTCAATTGCTCTCTTCATGTTCTTAATAGAATCATCAAGAACCTCGAGATTTTTGAACCAAAATCAGTTAGAAGAAGTTAAAGTAACACAAAACAATAGTAATGTGACTGATAAGCACTCTTAGGAATTTTTTCAAACAGGTAGTGTGCACTACTTTTAACAATACAACTACGTTTTATTTATTTATTTGTATTCTTTTTTCAAGTAGCAGCAACACACAAATTAACTAAAGATGACAATTCAAACAAAAGCAACACAACTAGCAATTTATGTTTCACAAAAAAATGCAAAAACAGAATTTTACTCAATTATAAACCTAGAGACAAGCTCTGGTACCAAATGATATGATCTTGTTTTCCATGAATCACTTTAAGGATCGTTCTAGGTTGAAAACTTACAGATTTGAGCCAAAATCATGTTTTGCTGGAGAACGCGATAATCGAAGCTACGAAAGTCAAAATCAAACAATTCCAAAACAAGATGAAAGATGACGTTCAGAAACACAAGTTAGGCTGTTGAATCACCAAAAAAAATTATGTAGAACTCGAGATATGATCGTAGGTTACTGAACATGAAAATTCGTAGAATTTGTATATTAGGTTTTGATGTAAAGGAAACTCAAAATTATTATTCAGCAAACGAACCAAGTACATAATGGCGCCACAATCTAATGATTGATAAGCCAAAAGAACGCCACAAGGATTAACAACCTTGATAAGTTCAAAAGTGAATTCTTTCAAGAACTCTAGAGAGCAAAGCTCACAAAATAACAATATGTTCTAAAATCTCCCCTCAATGAGGTTACAAATGCATATTTATAGTAAGACTATCTCTAAACCGAAATGAATCATAAGTGAAACCATTCTCTAGGCCCATATTAGGCTTACATCATATTTTTTCTAAAATAAACTAAATGTAAGAAAGTAAAGTATCTTCACTAACATATAACATAAATTAAATCTGTAGTAAAAATATTACAATTCCAAATCAAAGGAAACTAAGAATTATTACAAACCAAATCAAAATAAATAAAGTTCAACCGAATTTATTAAAATACAGATCATCTTCATGCTCTTGAGGTCCTTATCAGAAACCCACTTAGAGTTTGACCCACATTTTCTGCGTTGATGACGTTGTCGTCTTATCCTTTTATGGTTGTGTTGCCTTATGTTTGTGTTTAGTGCTCTGATCCCATTTGACTACATATTCGCATTTTTGATTGAACTTGTTGGTGTCTTGCTCCTTCTATTTCTGTTCGTTTGAGTTCTAATTGCACTCAATTTTTTAGTCTTAATCGCGTCCCAAATCAAAATTGGCATGTGTAAATCTGCCTTTGGTGGTTGATATTGGTTATTACGGGTTCCTTCATGTTGTCCTTTGCCATCGTTTTTGGTGTTTTGTTTCCTTGCTAGGAGTTTCCTGTTGTGTTTTTGTGATGCCACATTGTCACATTGCTTGTGTGTTTCTCTTTGTTTCTATGAGAGGTTGGCTTGTTTTTCTTTCCGCATGAGAAATATTTTCTCTCCGACTTTGTAAGAGGTTTGTTTATGAAGATGTTGGAATTTTGACTATCTTAAGCTAAAACCGACGAGGTATGGGTCACACGAGCACAATTCTTATTCTTAATAACTTTAATTAGGATTGTTGCTCAAATGTTGTTTTTCTGTGTGAGACTATGTTACTAGCTAGTAAAATGGAGGGAGTTAAGAGAAATGTCAGGTTGAATAATTATTTTGCTCTTGAAAAAGTTGGTAAATGTGGTGGTATCGCAATCATTTGGAAGGATGAGGTCAAATGTACTAAAGCTAACAATTCTCCCATTATATTAACTTGATTGTGGAAAGGGATCGACAAGGTAGCTGGAGATTGGTAAACTACTATGGTTATTCTAATAAAAAACAAAGATGGGAGTCATGGGATCTTATTCATAGACTTGTTGGATTATCAAATCCTCTTTCGTGTATGATTGGGACTATAATGATTTGCTTTTTTTAAATGATAAAATAGGTTATTGAGACCACCCAAATTATCTAATTCAAGGTTTCCAAGATACAATACATGACGCATGCCTTATTGATATTCCTTTATAGTGTTATCCTTTCACGTGGAGATTGGCAATGAGACTTACCATGCAATTGAACAATGTTTGGGTAAAACCCTGCAAAATTGTGATTGGCTAATGTTACTTCCTTCAACAAGGTGGTAAATCTTATTGTTCTTCGCTCTGACCATTCCTCTATTATGTTGACAATGAGATTTCTTTGAGAGGGTAAGGAGGAAGTGAAATTTCGTTTAGAGAATGTATGGTTACTTGACCAGACATATGTGATGTAGTTAAAGATGAGTGGTATAATGGAAATGATATGAGCCTTATTGGCAAACATAGTGGATGTGCTTCTAATTTGCAGCGTTAGAGTAGACAGATTCACATGAGGTTTAAAGAGGATGTGGATAGCTATAGAAGGTAGTTAGAATCACTCAGGTATAGAAGCGATATAGCGGGGGTAAAGATTTACAATGAGGTCAAAAACCACATGATTAGGTTGATTACTCATGTTGAAAAAAGAGAAATTGCATTTCCAAGCATGTTAACATGATTAGACCAATATTCGAAGATCCAATGCAATAATGTGAAGTGGCTCGTCTGTATTTCCAGGACTTATTTGTTGCAAATAAGGTCAGTACAATCTCGTCTTATTTTCTATGGTTCTATGCATTGACCAAAATGATAACATTGAGTTGATTCTCCCATTTAATCATGATGAATTTACCTTTGCCCTCTGTGAGATGGATGTAGATAAAGCACTAGGTCCTAACAACTACAACAAGAACTTTTATAAACATTTTTTGGATTAGTTTGGTGATGATATTTTCCAGGATTTTTGTAGTTGGCTAGAAATGGGGTACCTCCCTCAATGATACAAATATATCCTTGATCCCAAAAAATCATAATCAGGTGTCAATGAAGTATTGGTGCTTATATCCTTATATAACATGCTTTATAAGCTTGTGTCGAAATTGATCACATATAAACTTAAAGTTCGTCTTTGCAACTGTATATCCATGGTTCAATCAACTTTTTTTCTAGGTGGTCTCTTATGCATAACACAATGATTTCATTTGAGATCATTCATTACTTGAAGAGTAAGAATTCAGGTCACATATGGGAGGTGACACTTAAGGTTGATAGGATTAAAGTGTATGATAGGTTGGACTAGGGTTTATTCAATCAGTTATGATGAGGCTTGACTTTAATGAGACTTGGGTTCAGTGGATTATGATGATTGTGCAGTTATTTAGTGTTGGTAAATCAGGAGGTTGATGGACCCATTATTCTAGGTAGAGGTCTTCAACAAAGTGATATTTTGTCCCTGTACTTGTTTATCCTTTGCACACAAGGGTTAATAATCTTGATTAATAACATTGAGATTGATGGAGAGTTATATGGTGTCAGTATTTGTAAATCAGCTTCCATAATTACTTACCTTTTATTTGTCGATGGCAACTTTCTTTTTTGTAGGGACACCAAGGAAGAAGCTGATACTTTGAGGAATGTTTTGTTTGTATATGAAGATGCCTTTGGTAAACTGGTCCATTTTCATAAGTCTGGGGTGTTCTTTAGCATAAATGTGTTGCAAGATCTTCATAGTCGTATTGCAAATATTCTTTGAGTTAATATTACTCTAGGCACCGACAAATATATAGGCTTATCTTCCATGATCTGAAGGAATAAGAAGGACCTGTTCAAGTTTACAAGGACAAAGTGTGGAAGAAACTTAATTTTAGGGGAGGTAGATCACTTTCGACAGTTGGAATAGAGATGATGATAAAATAAGTCTTACAATGTATTCCTACCTACTTTATGAGCATTTTTCTTGTTCCTTCTTCAATTGAGGATGAGATTGAAAGGGCAATGAATTCCATTTGGTGAGGTAATGGTAGCGTGCGAAGTAAAGGTAAATGTTGTTGTCATAGGACAAGCTAGCCGTGGAAAAGAAAGAATGAGGGACGAGTTTAAGAAATCTCTATACTTTTAATCAAGGTAATACAAACCAGACTAGACTGTTCATTCAGTTGGTTGGACTGAGAACAGTAATTGATATTGATCTGAATCAATCATACAACTGTTTAGGAAAAGAATCAAATGTTTGTTGGGATTAAATGTCACAAAACTAGGAAAACTGCTGGTTTGCCAGATCTCCACAACATGAAAGACTCATATTTTCTTCGTTGTTTTCGTGACTCTAGTGATATTTAGAAAAATCATGAATTTTGACAATTACCGAATCCACAAAGTAAATTTGAAGAAGAAAAGTATGAGCACAAAAATAATAAAAATAAAAGAGAAGTAAAAGCTAGAAGATAAGGAGATGAGAAAAATAAAAAAAGAAAATTAGAATCAACAAAGACAAAAAAGCTACTGGGGACGACTTGTTCTTGTAGCACGTGATTTCAAAATATCAATAGCTAGTTAAAAGAGAAATATTTAGTCGAGGTTAACTTTGGGGTTGGCCTTCAAGTATCCAAAAAGATTAAAATTTTATGGGAATTAGTTACTTTAAGTTATATTTTTATTACAAAATCGTTAAAGAAATTAGTTTTTTCTAAAAGAAAAATATTAGTTTTAATTATGAAATATTTTTATGCAGTACATAAAGTCAAATTTACACATTTTATTCTATATTATGGACAATATATATGGTTATTTAATATATAAGTATTTTATTTGTAGTTGTTACTAGTTCGACCGTGGTTCCATCCCAGTTGAACCTTGAATCGGTGACTATATCTTTTCAATGTCGAGTTCGATTTTGATTACCTCTCTTTTAATATTTCCATGTTGGGTAAACAAGTTTGGCGTATGCTAACGCATCCAGATTCTTTTGTAGCTCGACTTTATAAAGCTAGTTACTTTCCTCATTGTGACTTGTTTGACTTGAACATAGGCAAAAACTCAAGCTATGTGTGGCAAAGTTTATTCGAGGCAAAATATGTTGTTAAGCAAGGTATCTAGTAGTCAATAGGTAATGGAGACCACTTTAATTTCATTAGTGACAAATGGTTGGCTAATGGTCAAGTTGCTCAACTTTCTAGTGTAATTCCTACAGATCCATCTTTAAAGGTGCATAATCTCTTGTTAACCAATCCAAAGAGGTGGAATGTGAATGCTCTACACCATTATTTATCACCCCAATTTGTAACCAACCCCTTAAGAACGCACCTCTTTGATGTTATGATGGATGATGCTAGTGTGTGGAAACCAGATGAGCATGGCCTTTGTAGCCTATCATTTATGCATGACAAACTTGATATATAACTCATAACTAACAGTAAATGGTTACTAGAATTAGTTGTTGAGTTTGGTGATACCTCCAGAGGTTTTATGTGGCGTGCGGTGCACGATTGTGTTTTAACTCGAGCTAGATTATGTGGCAAAGGTGTTTAGGTGGTGAATGTGTGTTCGTGGTGCAATAGTGATGTAGAGCCTGTTGATCATATCATATTTTCAAGTTATTAAGTGGGCTGGAGGAGTAGGAACCTTATTGTGGGATCATGAAGATGAGCGATCCACTGAGATTTTCTTCTGGGAAAAAAGAATGTTAAACGAGCAGAGAGTTGCTCGAGTGAGCAATGGTCTGAGGGTGGTGACTTGCACTCCTGGTGCAAGGCCTCGATGACAGCCCTGGCCTTTGAGGTTTATAAAATTCAACATTGATGTTTCTTTCTCGTCAATGCATAGTTAGACGATAATTGACCTTTGTATAAGGGATAAAATTGTTGAGAAAAAACTATTTCAAATATTTTAATGATAACAAAATTATCTCAATAGATTATGATAAATACTAATTTGTGCGTTTGAATGTGTTTGTAAGAAAGGAACAAGACCATTCATGCAATAATCAAAAGGTGTAAGTCAAAGAAAACACAACCTCCCAACAAGAGGACAAACATATGTTAGAACCATAAAAACCTCATGTCAAAGGATGAACATTTATGGAAGACATTATACTTTATCACTTAAACAAGAAATCCAAGTCAAAATTAAGAGAAGATAAATTTGTGGACAAATAGCATGAAGATAAAAAAAATTCATAAGAAGAAGATCCACGCTGGAGGATAAACGATAATTCATATCATCTTGTAATTTCTAAGTGAGTTAGACTTGGAAATAGTTTAAATCTGTGAGAAGATTTTGTAAGCTTGGTGAGGCTCTAAAACACACAAAAATTGTAACTGACCTCTGTGAGAGGTTGATCATCTTGATTCTGAGTGAAATCTCACAAGTGTGTGAGGACTGGACGTAGCCTTCATTGGATGAACCAGTATAAAGTTGTGAGTGTCATTTTCTATTCTCTCTCTCTCTATCTTTTAGTAATCAGCTCATACTCAAAATTTTAAATTTTCAACCTCTGATTTTCATCCTCTCGAAGAGGATAAAGTTTTAAAACATTAGAGAAAATTTAAAACAACAAATATCTTTATTCAACTCCCCTTCTAGTGATATTTTAGCTACTTCAATTGGCATCAGAGCAAGGTTCTCTAGAAAACTACACCTACCAGTGTAGAGAAAAATATCAAAAGAAAAAATGTCAAAAGCTAAGTACATTCCTGAAGGAGGATAATCCAACAGACCTCCCTATTTTGATGGCACAGATTATTACCACTGGAAAGGAAAGATGAGATTGTTTCTCATATCACAAGATAACAACATGTGGTTTGTGGTTGAAAATGGAAATCACGTCATTAGAAGCAACAACACATATTCGTTCTCCGACGAAAAACCTCAAGCACAATGGACAGCTGAAGAAAATGCTAAGGTACTCCTAAACTCTAAAGCTCATTTATTTCTAACGTGTGCTTTGAGTAGGGAAGAATATGACAGAGTTGAAGAATGCCAAAGCGCTAAGGAACTATGGAACACTTGGAAGATTCATCATGAAGGATCAAGTCATGTTAAAAAAGCTAGGATCGACATGGGTGTAAGAGAATTCCAATTGTTTGAAATGAAGGAAGAAGAAACGATTAATGAGATGTTCTCAAGGCTAAAAATCATCCTAAACAACTTGAGGTCCCTTGGAAAGGAATACTTCGTTCAAGAAAGGATAAGGAAAATCCTAAGCAGTTTACCAAAAGAATGGAGACCAGTGGTGACTGCCATTACAGAAGCAAGAAACTTGGCTACCATGAGGTTAAAGGATCTGGTTGGAACTCTTAGAGCTTATGGACCATTGTTGCTTGCTGATAAACCAAGCAAAAACGGAAAAATGATTGCTCTAAAATCTAGTCAAACAGAAAGTCCATCCTCCAAGAAGACTGAAGATGTCACAAGAAGGGAAAACTCAGAGTATCCTCTATCTGAAGAAGAGGATGAACTCGCTCTGATTTCCAGAAGAATTCAGAGGATGATAAATCGAAGAGGACAAGATAAATTGACAAAAGTCATATAACGTGCTTTGGATGCAACAAAATGGGACATTACAAAATAAAGTGTCCTCTGAACAAAAGGAACACACGAAGATTTCACAACAAAAATAAATCTATGATGGCTACTTGGGATGATAGCGACGGATCATCCTCCGAGCAGGAAAAGGAAGAAGAGGCTAACCTCTGTCTCATGGAAAACTCAAGTATTGATGAGGTAACCATCACAGAACTATGTCCTTCTTGTGAAAAATTAGAAATAGAATTTGACAATCTTTTAAATGACTCAAACACTCTATCTCATAATGTGGTTTTCTTAAAAATCATAAAGAAACTAAATGCGGAACTTCAAGCTAAGAATGAGAAGTATCAAAAAATCATTCTAGACTTGCAGCAATCTCATAGAAAAATGTATGAGCAACAAAAAATCTTGAACAAAAAGAATGTCAAAATTCATTCTTCAGAAGAGGATACAGAAAAGAATAATTTGAAAATAAAAGTTGAAGAACTCAAGAATGACATTACCAACTTTGTTATATCCACTGAAACTTTTCAAAAAATTATGAGATCTCAATCTGGAATTTTTGACAAAGCAGGTATTGGATTTAAAAGTTCTCAAAAGCAAAAATTATATGAAAATTTCTTTCTACCCGAAAAACAAGATGATAGGCCGAAATGCACATTTTGCAAAAAACATGGACATACTATCAAAGTTTGTCATGCTAAGAAAAGGGCTGAAAATAACAAAAAGAAATGTTCATTTTGTGGAAAGCATGGGCACCATCACTCTATTTGTTATCATAAAAAGAAAGTCCTCACAAGAGGACGAACTAACCAACAAGGACCCAATTCTATATGGGTACTTAAGTTACTTCTAATCTCTAACACAGGTACATCCTCTGATCAACAAAAGAAAGCCATGGTTCTTGGAAATTGGCTGCTCAAGGCATATGACAGGGGATAAGCATTGTTTCATTTCTTTGGAAACAAAAGATGGAGGATCAGTCACTTTTGGTAACAATTATAAAGCTCAAATAAAAGGAACATATATTATTGGTAAAAACAAATCTGCCAAAATTGAAAATGTTCAGTATGTTGATAGTTTAAAACATAACTTGCTAAGTATTAGCCAACTGTGTGATAGTGGCTTTGAAGTAATTTTTAAAACCACTATATGTGAGGTCAAACATTCATCCTTGGGTAGAGTTTTCTTCTTCGACATTCGAAAAAAGAATTTATATGTTTTATATTTGGATGACTTACCTACTGAATCTTGTTTCATTTCTCTTAAAAAAGATAAATGGATATGGCACAAACGAGTTGGTCGTACAAGCTTAAACACTATTTCTAAATTATCAAAATTAGAATTAGTCAAACGTCTTCCAAAAATTAATTTTGAGAAAGACAAAGTATGTGAAGCTTGCGCCAAAGGAAAACAAGTTAAAAGCAATTTTCACTCAAAAAATATTGTTTCAACAAATCATCCTCTTGAACTCCTTCATGTTGACCTCTTTGGTCCTATTAAAACTCCAAGTCTTAGTGGAAAAAGATATGGATTTCTAATAGTTGATGACTTCTCACGATTTACATGGGTTTTATTTTTAAAACATAACAATGAAGCCTTTGATGCATTTCAATATTTTTGTAAAAAGATTCAAAATGAAAAGGCTGCTAAAATTATTTCTATGAGAAGTGATCACGGAGGTGAATTTGAAAATGAGTATTTCAAAAAGTTTTTTGATGAAAAAGGAATTTCTCATAATTTTTCTTATCCATGAATTGTTGGAACCAAGTTGGTTTTACTTTTAAAGTTTTGATGTTAACAAAAGTATTTTATGAGAATAATATATTTGACTTCGAAGAAGTATACCACCAGATGATGTCACCAGAGGATACCTCCAGAGGATGTCACCAGAGGATGTCACCAGAGGATATCACTAGAGGAAAAAATTGTTGGAACCAGGTTGGTTCTTACACTCAAAGTTTTGATGTTAACAAAAGTATTTTATGAGAATAATATATTTGACTTCGAAGAAGAATGCAAAAACCAGAAGATGACGTCACCAGAAGATGACGTCACCAGAGGAAGACGTCACCAGAGGATGAAGTCACTAGAAAATATCACCAGAGGATACCTCCAGAAAATACAGCTAGAAGATGGCTTCAGAAGATACCTCCAGAAGATACAGCCAGAAGATGGCACCAGAGGATATCATCAGAAGCAAAAATCAGAGGATATCATCTAAAGCAAAAATCAGAGGATATCATCTGAAGCAAAAATCACAAGATATCATCAAAAGAAAAAATGAGAGGATATCATCTGAAGCAAAACTGAGAGGATATCATCAGAAGCAAGAATCAAATGACATCATTAGAGGATACCATCCGAGGCAAACATTAGAAGAAGACATGGTCCAGAAGGAAACATAGTCCAGATCAGAAGAAGACATGGTCCAGATCAGAAGAAGATACGGTCCAGATTCGAAGAATAAGACATTGGTCCAGATTCATAAGTGAAGGTGCAAACACGAGAAGAGGGGGTTGAATTGTGTTTGTAATACTTGAATTCTTTTTCTGCTTTTGATGATTATTTAAAATCTAATATATAAGCAAGCAAAATTAGCAACGGATAAAGTAAATAATCAACACAAAGATTTATCCAGGTTCACCATTAACTAGGCTGCATCCAGTCCCTTCACCTTGAAGGATTTTTCCACTAATTCAAAACCTCTAAATTACAACAGCACTACTGACCCTCCAAGTCAGTCTTCCCAAACAGTCTAACAATCCTAGACTTTTGAGGAACACAACACCTTGACTTCACAAGTCAAGTCTTCTCCTACCAATCTGACAACCCCAGATTGCAGAAGCGATTTCAACACCTTGAATCTAATTGCTAAGTCACCTGCTACTTCTTCTGACTCTTCAGATTATAGACTCTACTTCAACAATATAGATCTGACACAAGGGAATGAAAAACAAGAGTGCTTGCTTCTGGAAAGCTGATACTCACATATAACCTCACTGAAACGAGTGTTTGCCTCTAGAAGTTTATGACTCTTTTACTGATTTTCGATGACAAAGTCTTCTGCCTTGAGCCTCCTTTTATAGATGAAAATTAGGGTTTCTTCCATGATCAAATTCGAGCTGTATCTGTCCAGATTCTCTTGCAAAAATAACTTGGCCAATCGGGTTTGAGCTTTATGCTTGATCCGAACCTTTTTTGCTTCAGATTTGTTCTGAAAATAAATTTGGTCAATCCTGTTCTTGTTTAATTCTGGACCGTATCTTTCTTCCCTCCAATTGCTTTTAAATTCCCTCCAAGACTTCAATTTATTTTTGTATCAAATCCCCTTAATACTTTTAATCAAGTCTTCACTGATTTTCATCATGATTAAAATCTAGACCGTATGATCCTCTGATCTCGACCAACTCTGGACTATGTAATATGATCTGCACCAATTATGTGATCCTCTGATCTCGGCCAACACTGGATCATGATACTTTAATCTGGATCATTGATCTTTTAATCTGAACATTTACCCTTTGATCTGGACCAAGTCTGGATTGAATTTGAATTAAATCTGGACTTATGATATTTTAATCTAGACCATGCTATCTTCTGGTATGGACCAAGTCTGGATTAAGTCTAGATTAAATCTTATATTCACGACCAAGCTATCTTCTAGTCAGGATTAAGTCTGGACCAAGTTTGACTTATGTTTGCTTCTGGTCTAGACCAAGTCACCCTCTGATAAGCTTCCATCTGGTCTAGACCAGGTCTCCTTTTGGACTCTGCTTCCTTCTGATCTGGACCAAGAAATATATCCTCTGATGATGTTATTTGTCCTTTGATGTTTTGCCTTTGATGACATCCTCTTATATCTTCTAGAGGTGTATCCTCTGGTGTCATTCTCTGATTTTATCCCCTAGTGTCCTCATCTTTTGCTTCTAATTTTATCTTCTAGTGACGTCATCTTCTGCCTCTAGTGACGTCATCTTCTGGTGGCATTTTTCATTATTATTCTAAGTCAAAAATAAGATTATATAAAAGTACTTTTGTAAACATCAAAATTCTATGTATAGAACCAACTTGGTTCCAACAATCTCCCCCTTTTTGATGATGACAAAACCTTGTATTTTTTAAACTTATTTTGTGAGGCTCCCCCTCAGATCAAGCTTCTCCCCCTAAGTCTACTGCCCCATATTTTTCCACTCCTTTTCGACTCCTTCTTTTATCACTCTTTCTTTTCTTCTTATCACTTCTCCTTTTCAACTCCTTCTTTATTTCACTCTTTCTTTTTCACTCTCCTTGTTACCTCTCCTTTTCAACTCCTTCTTTATTTCACTCTTTCTTTTTCACTCTCCTTGTTACCTCTCCTTTTCAACTCCTTCTTTATTTCACTCTTTCTTTTTCACTCTTCTTTTCTCCTCTCCTTTTCTCTCTTACTTTCTCTCCCCCTTTTTGTCATCATCCAAAAAGAGGTTTTTTTTTGTTTTTTTACAGAGTACAAAAAAAAATAACAGAAAATAAAAGACAAAAAATACTCCTTTAAAAAAACTAGTTGATCTAGTAAGATATGGAGATTATGTTGAGATGCTTCTTGATGAACTCAAATCGATCTTCAGGCAATGGTTTGGTGAAGATATCAGCCCATTGATGATATGTGTCTACAAACTGGATGCTTATTGTTCCCTTTGAACATGGTCTCTGATAAAGTGATGCTTGATTTCAATGTGCTTGGCTCTAGAGTGTAGGATAGGGTTCTTGGTTAGGTTTATGGCTGAAGTATTGTCACACAACAAAGGGATGTTGGTTTCAAAGATGTTGTAGTCTTCCAACTGATGTTTCATCCAGATTAACTGTGAATTGCATCCTGCTGCTGATATGTATTCAACTTATGTTGTTGACATGGCAATGGTGCTTTGTCTCTTGCTTGACCAAGAAATCAGATTATCACCTAGAAACGTACAATAGCCACTTGTGCTTTTTCTCTCTAATTTGTCTCCAGCATAATCAGAATCACAAAAACCACTTAGTTTGTAAGATAGGGTTTTCTTGTAGAGCAAGGTAAGATGTGTGGTTCCTTTAAGGTATCTAAGGATTCTTTTGACAGTAGTTAAGTGGGATTCCCTAGGGTCAGCTTGAAAATGAGCACAAACACAAATACTAAACAAAATGTCAGGTCTAGAAGCAGTTAGGTAAAGAAGGGATCCAATCATACCTCTGTTTGTTTTTTGGTCTACCTTTTGGCCGGATTCATCTTTTTCAAGTGAGCAGGTGGGGTGCATGGGAGGGCCATAGGCTTACAATCACTCATCTTGAACTTTTTGAGAAGTTCTTTAGTGTACTTAGATTGGTGAATGAGTATACCTGTTTTGCCTTTCTGAATCTGAATTCCTAGGAAGAACTTAAGTACTCCAATCATGCTCATCTGAAACTCTTGCTGCATCAAATCAGAAAACTCTTGGCAGAGAGTGCCATTAGTGGATCCAAAGATAATATCATCAACATAAACTTGAATGATCAGAATATCGTCTGTAATGGATTTTCTAAACAAAGTATTATCTATTTGGCCTCTATCAAACTGATTTTTAAGTAAGAATTTGCTAAGTCTGTCATACCATGCCCAAGGTGCTTGTTTTAAACCATATAAAGATTTTTTAAGTTTAAAAACATGGTTTGGAAAATCAGAACTTTCAAAACCTGGGGGCTGTTTGACATAGACTTCCTCACTTATATAACCATTTAAAAAAGCACTTTTGACATCCATTTGATACAAAGTAATATCATGATTTGCAGCAAAAGAGAGTAGGATACAAATTGCTTCTAACCTAGCCACTGGAGCAAAAGTCTCAGTGTAATCAATGTCTTCTTGCTGACTGTATCCTTGTGCCACAAGCCTAGCTTTATTCCTGACTACTTCACCTTTTTCATTGAGTTTGTTCCTGAACACCCACTTGGTTCCAATGATATCTTTGTGTGGTCTAGACACCAGATCTCAAACATCATTCTTTTCAAACTCATTCAGCTTTTCTTGCATTGCAAGAATCCATCCTTCTTCTGCCAGTGCTTCATCAACAGTAGTTGGTTCAATGGTAGAAAGTAAACCAAACAGACTTGTTTCTTTAAGTGATGATTTGGTTTTCAATGGTTCAGTTGCGCTTCCAATAGTCAGTGTTTCTGGATGTGAAGACTTGTACTTCCACCCATTCTTTCCGTCTGACTTGTCTTTAGGTTCAGCATTATCTTCGAATTTGCTTTCATCATTTTCTTTCTCTAGTTCTGTTGTTTGATCTGCTCCTGCTTCCTGTGCTTCTGGTAAACCTGCAATTTCCTCATCTTGCTTTGACTTTTCAGAGTCAAGCTGTTTGTCATCAAACTTAATGTGTATGGACTCATCCACAATGTTAGTTTCTTTATTAAATACTCTAAAAGTTTTTGATCTCTCAGAGTAACCAATGAAGGTACACTTTTGAGATCTGGAATCAAATTTTGCAAGATTATCCTTAGTGTTTAACATATAACAAATGCAGCCAAACTGTTTGAAATAGGAAATATCAGGTTTCTTACCTTTCCACAGTTCATATGGAGTTTTGTTTAGAATAGACCTGATGTAAACTCTGTTCTAGATGTAGCATGCAGTGTTGACATCTTCTGCCCATAGGTAGGTAGCAACATTCATGTCATTCAGCATGGTTCTGGCCATCTCTTACAGTGACATGTTCTTCCTTTCAACAACTTCATTCTGTTGAGGTGTTCTGGGGGATGAGAAGTTGTGAGAGATACCATTCTCATCACAAAATTCTTCAAAGTACTTGTTCTCAAACTCACCTCCATGATCACTTTTAATAGTTATGATTTTAAAACCTTTTTCATTCATAACTTGCTTGCAGAAAGAAAGAAATACCTTATGGGATTCATCTTTGTTTCTCAGAAACTTTACCCAAGTCCACCTTGAGTAATCATCAACTATGACAAACCCTTACTTCTTACCACTAAGGGATGCAGTTTGAACAGGACCAAACAGATCTAAATGAAGCAGTTCAAGAGGTTGTGAAGTAGAAATACAGTTTTTAGGTTTAAAAGAGCTTTTGGTATGTTTACCTTTTTGAATTGCTTCACACAGAATCTCAGATTTGGAACTTAGTTTGGGGAGACCTCTCACTAGCTAAAGTTTACTTAACTCAGAAACCAGCCTAGGGTTTGCATGGCCTAACCTTTTGTGCCAAATCAGATTTTCCTCCCTAACAGATAAAGACACTTAACTTTCTACTTAACTAGACTAAACAGATCTATCTTATAGATATTATTCTGCCTAACACCAGTGAACAAAACATATCCATCTTTTTGACTAACAGCCTTGCAGGTTTTCTGATTAAACACAACATCATACTAGCAGTCACTTAGCTGACTAATGCTTAACAGATTGTGATTCTGACCTTTAACTAATAAAACATTTTTAATAGATAAGGAAGAAGAACTCTTACCAACTGTACATGTACCAATGATCTGACCTTTCTGGTTTCCTCCAAAGAAAACCTTGTTTCCTTTCTTCAGAGTCAGCTTCTGGAACATTGATTTGTCTCCAGTCATATGCTGGGAGCATCAACTGTCTAGATACCATGCTTTGTGTTGCAGATCAGACCATTCTTCTTCTGATACTTCACTGTCAGAGTCAGACTCAGTGCTATAATCAGATTGTGTACGAGCCTTCAGAGCAGTTTTGTTTTTAGCTTGTTCAGACTGGTTGAACTGTTCCCTTGATTCCGCTTCGGCTGATACACCATGTTCCTCTGGTGATTCTGGAACTTATGGTGATTCTGGTAATTCTGCTTCTTCTGGTAATTGTGGCTGAACCTCTGATTCTGATACTGATATTGTTTGTGGCTGTTTAGCAGATTTAATTTCAGCAACAGATTCAGTAAAACCTATTCCTCTCTTACCATTGCTATTGATTCCATAAATCATGGAAGCATACTTACTTCTTTCCATACCATTTGCAATAAAGTTTTGAAAAGCTTGTTCATGCATATCAGATTCACAAACAGTATTGGAAGTAGAGCAAATATTACTTTTGAGAGTTAGATTTTCATAATTGAGTCTGGCAACTTCAATTTTGAAATTAGTGTTTTTAGTTACAAACTCAGCATTCTAATTCTTTAAAATTTGTACTTCTTTGGTTAGAATTTTCTTTTCTTCCCTAAGAGTTTTCAGTTTTAAAGACTTCTTATTGTTGACATTTAGAAAGTCTTTAAGAGCACTAATTAATTCCAATTTAGTAAGATCAGAGAATACCTCTTTGTTTTCATCTTTTGAATCAGTTCCAGAGTCTGTGCTGGATCCAGAACTTGAGTTGGTATGTGCCATTAGAGCCAATACTGCTTCCTCTGATGTGCTTCCAGACTTGCCGGAATGAATGATTTGTCCATTCTTCTTACCTTCTGCTTTTCTTCCAGAGCTAGTACCTTTATGAAGTCCAGAGGCAAACTTGATGTGAGCCATCATAGCTGTTTCTGCCTCTTCATCATCATATGATTCCTCTTCTGAGTCAGATGCATCCTATGTTGCCATTAAACCCTTGTTCTTGAATCTGGAACCTTTCTTATGATGCTTTCCTTTCTCCATGTTTGGACATTCGGACTTGATATGTCTAGGTTCATTGCATCCATAGCAGATGATGCTTTTCTTGTCAGCTTCTTCTTTTCCTCTGTTGGAGTATTTTCCATTTTTCCTGGGAGCTTTCTTCTTTCTGTTTTGCCACATCTTTGCGATTTGCTTGGTTATGTAAGCAAGATCATCATCTTCACAATCACCATCCTCTAATTCTGATACAACCTTTGCAGCTTTCTTCTGTTTTGACTTAAGGGCTAAAGTCTTCTTCTTCTTTGGTTCATCTACTTCCAGCTCTATTTCATGAGACCTGAGGGAGTTGATTAGATCTTCAAGCCTCAAGGTATTCAAATCTTTGGCTTCCTGTACTGCAGTAACCTTTGGTCTCCATTTGGCTGGTAAGCTTCTGAGGATCTTCTTTACATGATCTGCAGTGGTGTAGCTTTTCTTTAATACTTTTAAACCTAATACCAGAATCTGGAATCTGCAGAACATTGCTTCAATGTCCTCATCCTCTTCCATCTTGAACAGCTCATACTGTTTGACCAGTATGTTTGCCTTTGCCTCTTGAACCTGTTGACTTCCTTCATAGGTTACAACTAGACTGTCATAGATGTTTTTTGCTGTTTCCTTGTTGGTGCATATGTCAAATTCTTTAAATGTGATAGCATTGATTATGATGGTTCTGAACTTGTGATGCAGCTTGTATAACTTCCTCTGGTTGGGATTCATATCTGCTACATCCAGTTCTTGACTAGTTTCATCTCTTGGTATAGTGGGTGCAGTGTAGCCTTTGACTACCAAGGTCCAGAGACCAGGATCTTGGGAGATGAAGAAGCTTCTCATTCTGTCCTTCCAATGTTCAAAGTGATCTCCATCAAACAGTGGTGGCCTGTTGATGTTGCCTCCAAATTCTTCTTTGGATTCTGACATGTTGAACCCCCTTGGATCTTTCCTCAAACATTGTTAAGTGCTCCACCTTGAGACCGAGCTCTGATGCCAATTGAAGGTGCAAACACGAGAAGGGGGGTTGAATTGTGTTTGTAATACTTGAATTCTTTTTCTGTTTTTGATGATTATTCCAAATCTGATATATAAGCAAGCAGAATTAGCAGCGGATAAAGTAAAATAATCAACACAAAGATTTATCATGGTTCACCATTAACTAGGCTACATCCAGTCCCTTCACCTTGAAGGATTTTTCCACTAATTCAAAACCTCTGAATTACAACAGCACTACTGACCCTCTAAGTCAATCTTCCCAAACAGTATAACAATCCTAGACTTTTGAGGAACACAACACCTTGACTTCAGAAGTCAAGTCTTCTCCTACCAATCTGACAATCCCAGATTGCAGAAGGGATTTCAACACCTTAAATCTAATTGCTAAGTCACCTGCTACTTCTTCTTACTCTTCAAATTGTAGACTCTACTTCAACAATATAGATCTGACACAAGGGACGAAAAACAAGAGTACTTGCTTCTGGAAAGCTGATACTCATAATTAACCTCGCTGAAAACTCGAGTGTTTGCCTCTGGAAGTTTATGACTTTTTTACTGATTTTCGATGACAAAGTCTTCTACCTTGAGCCTCCTTTTATAGATGAAAATTAGGGTTTCTTCCATGATCAAATTCAAGGTGTATCTGTCCAGATTCTCTTGCAAAAATAACTTGGCCAATCGGGTTTGAGCTTTATGCTTGATCCGAACCTTTTTGCTTCAGATTTGTTCTGAAAATAACTTTGGCCAATCCTATTCTTGTTTAATTCTGGACCGTATCTTTTTTCCCTCCAATTGCTTTTAAATTCCCTCCAAGACTTCTCATTTTGTCCTTCATTGATTTTCATCATGATTAAAATCTGGACAGTATGATCCTCTGATCTCGACAAACTCTAGACTATGTAATCTGATCTACACCAATTCTGTGATCATCTAATCTCGGCCAACACTGGATCATGATACTTTAATCAGGACCATTGATCTTTTAATCGGAACATTTACCCTCTGATCTGGACCAAGTCTAGACTGAGTCTGGATTGAATCTGAATTAAATCTGGACTTATTATATTTTAATCTGGACCATGCTAACTTCTAGTCTGGACCAAGTATGGATTAAGTCTGGATTAAATCTTATATTCACGACCAAGCTATCTTCTGATCAGGATTAAGTCTAGACCAAGTTTGACTTATGTTTCCTTCTGGTTTGGACAAAGTCTCCCTTTGACAAACTTCCATCTGGTCTGGACCAGGTCTCTTTCTAAACTCTGCTTCCTTCTGATCTGGACCAAGAAAGATATCCTCTAATGATGTTATTTGTCCTTTGATGTTTTGCCTTTAATGACATCCTCTGATATCTTCTAGAGGTGTTTCCTTTGGTGTCATTCTCTGATTTTATCGTCTGGTGTCCTCATCTTCTGCTTCTGATTTTATCTTCTGGTGACGTCATCTTCTGCCTCTGGTGACGTCATCTTCTGGTGGCATTTTTCATTATTATTCTAAGTCAAAAATAAGATTACATAAAAGTACTTTTTTAAACATCAAAATTCTAAGTATAGAACCAACTTGGTTCCAACAATAAAAAGACTTGATTCAGATTCGTAGAAAATTTGATTCAAAATTCGAAGAAGACTTGATGGAAATTTGAAGGAGATTTGATCAAAGTCTGAAGAAGATTTAATTTCAATTTGAAGAAGATTTGGTTCAAAATTAAAAAGAAACAGAATTGGGTTGAATAATTTTCGAAAAGAATCTGAGCAAGATCCAATTTGAAATTAAGCTTGGATCAAGTAGAAGCCCATATCTCAACTATAAATAGAGGCATCAGGCCATAGAAGAAATCATCGAAAAACATAAGAACTCAAGCTTAAAGTTCAAAGTCATCCGAGAGTTTAAAAGAGAGAAACACTTGTGTGAAAGAGAAATATGGTCTAAGTGTTTTTTTAAGTGTGAGAGTCATTGTAATAATCAGTTTTCCAAAAAAAAACTACTGAAAGCTCCAAACCCTTGTATTAAACTCGATAGTGGTGCAAGTTCCTTCTTCAATCTGGGGTTGTCAGATTGTTAGGAGAAGACTTGGCTTGTAGGGTCAAGGTGGTGTAAGTTACTTCTTCAATCTGGGGTTGTCAAATTGTTAGGAGAAGACTTGGCTTGTAGGGTCAAGGTGGTGTAATTTCCTTCTTCAATCTGGGGTTGTCATATTGGTATGAGAAGACTTGGCTTGTAGGGTCAAGGTGTAGTTGTTCCTCAAAAGTCTGGAGCTGTCAGGCTGTTTGGGAAGACTGGCTTGGAGGGTCGGGTGTTGTGTAATTCAAAGTGTTTGAATTAGTGAATTAAAGCCTTCTGAATGAAGGGACTGGATGTAGCCAAGTTAATGGTGAACCAGGATAAATTTGTGTTCAAATACTTATGATGTTATTATCCGCTGCTGCTGAGTCTGATTGTTTCTTTCCCAAATAATTTATATCAACTTTCAACAAATCAAGAAAAAAGAATTCAACTTTGGCAAACACAATTCAACCCCCTCTTCTCGTGTTTACACATTCAATTGGCATTAGAGCTCAGTCTCAAGGCTGACCACTTTACAGTGTTTGAGAAAAGATCCAAGGGTTCAACATGTTTGGATTCAGTGAAGAAGCTGTTGGAGGAAACATCAATAGACCACCTCTGTTTGATGGAGAACGTTTGTAGTATTGGAAAGACAGGCTGAGAAGTTTTCTTATTTCACAAGATCCTGAACTTTGGGAATTGGTGGAAAACGGTTATACTGCTCCAGAGGATACTTATGGTGTTGAAATTCCAAGAAATGACATGAATGCTGATTCGAAGAAGATGTACAAGATGCATCATAAATCCAGAGTGTTCATGATAAATGCAATCACCTTCAAGGAATTTGACAAGTGCACCAACAAAGAGACAGCAAAGACTATCTATGATAGTCTGACTCTGACCTATGAAGGAAGCAAACAAGTTCAAGAAGCAAAGGCCAACATTCTAGTCAAAAAGTATGAGTTGTTCAAGATGGAAGAAGATGAAGACATTGAAACCATGTTTTCCATATTCTAGACTCTGGTCTCAGGATTAAAGGTACTCAAGAAGAGTTACACTGCTGTTGATCACGTCAAGAAAATTCTTAGGAGCCTGTCAGCCAAGTGGAGACCAAAGATCACTGCCATTTAGGAAGCAAAGGATCTGAATACTCTAAAGTTGGAAGAATTAATCAGCTCCCTCTAATCACATGAAATTGAGCTTGAAGAAGATGAGCCCAAGAAGAAGAACAAAACCCTAGCCTTGAAATCCAAGCAGAAGAAGGTTCTAAAAGCAATAGCAGAATCAGAAGATAGTGATTCAGATTATCATAATCTGAACCCAGAGGAAGAGGAGATTTCTTTCATAACCAAAAAGGTTCTAAAGATGTGGTACAATAGAAAGAAGAAATTTCCCCAAAGATATTCCAAGAAGTCCAACAGAGGAAATGATGAATATGACAAGAAAAGTATCATTTGCTATGGATGCAATGAACCTGGACATATCAAGTTAGAATGTACAAACATGGAGAAAGGGAAACACCAGAAGAAAGATTTCAGACCAAAGAAGAAGAATTTAATGGCTACATGGGATGATTCTGATGAATCTTCTGATGATGAAGAAGCAATATTGGCTATGATGGCTCACACCAACTCTGCCTCTAGATCCAACACAGATTTTGACTTTGGAAGTGAATCAGAAGATGAAGAAAATGAGGTATTTTCTAAATTCACCCGATCTGATTTAATTACTGCAATGAATAATATTTTAAATGTTAATAACAAATTGTCTTTAAAACTGAAAACACTTAGGAAAGAAAATAAAATTATAACCAAAGAACTCAATGTTTTAAAGAATCAAAGTGCAAAATGTAAAACAGAAAATGCAGCTCTTAAAACTAATATTGCTGAACTTAAGGCTGAAAATCTAACTCCAAAAAGTAATCATCGTTCAACATCAAGTGTAATACTACATGTAATTCTGATATGCATGAGCAAGTATTTCAAGACTTTCTTGCTAATGGTATGGAAAGAAGCAAATATGCTTCTATGATTTATCGAGTTAGTTGCAATGGTAAAAGAGGTATAGGATTTGAAGAACCTGTAACTGAAACTAAGAAAGGTCACTCCAAATTATCTTATCACATGTTAAATACAAGGAAAGACAAGAAACCTTTCAAGACTTACAAACCAGGACCCAACCATATTTGGGTACCTAAGAACAAAATTATATTTGTTACAAATATCCTCAGCAATCAAGTTACAACACCAATCATGGTACCTGGACAGTGGATGCTCGCGACATATGACATGAGAAAAGTCAATATTCCAAGAACTAACCTTGAGCAAAGGAGGCACAACGACTTTTGGAAGAAAGCAAAAAGGCCAGATCATTGGTCAAGGCACAGTTGACAATGGTACTTCCCCTTCTATTAAAGATGTCTTGTTTGTTAAATGTCTTAAGCATAACTTATTAAGTATTAGTCAGTTAATTGATAAGAATTATGATATTACATTCAATCAAAAAACATGCAAGGCAATTAGTCAGAAGGATGGATTTGTACTCATTACAGGTCAGAGGCAAAACAACATTTATAAGATAAATCTGTTTAGTCTAGAGAAACAAAAGGTTAAGTGTCTTATGTCAGTAAATGAAGAGAAACTAATTTGGCACAAAAGATTAGGTCATGCAAACCTTAGATTAGTTTAAAAACTGAATAAACTTCAACTACTGAGAGCTCTACCTAAGCTTAGTTACAAAACTGAAATTATGTGTGAAGCTTTTTAAAAGGGAAAACAAACTAAAAACTCTTTTAACCCTAAAAAATAATTCTCTACTTCAAAGCCCCTTGAGCTATTACATATAGATCTATTTCGGCCAGTGAAAACAGCCTCTCTAAGTGGGAAAAATATGGCTTTGTTATAGTAGATGACTACACTAGGTGGACATGGGTAAAAATTTTAAGAAGTAAGGATGAATCCCACAAAGTGTTTATCACATTTTGTAAACAAATCATCAATGAAAAGGGTCTTAAGATTATAACAATTCGAAGTGATCATGGAGGAGAATTTGAAAACAAGTTCTTTGAAAGTTTTTGTGATGAGAATGGAATCTCTCACAACTTTTCTTCTGCTAGAACACCAACAAAATGGAGTTGTTGAAAGAAAGAATATATCACTCCAAGTAATGGCCAGAACCATGTTAAATGATACGAATGATGCAAAACACCTTTGGGTTGAAGCAATTAATACTGCATGCTACATTCAAAATAGAGTCTATATCAGATCCGTATTGAATAAAACACCATATGAATTGTGGAAAGATAAAAAGCCTAACATCTCCTATTTTAAACAATTTGGTTGTACTTGTTATATGTTGAACACCAAAGATAGCATTGGAAAATTTGATTCTCGATCTCAAAAAGTGTACCTTCATTGGCTACTCTGAAAGATCCAAGGCTTAAAGAGTGTTTAATAGGGAAACTAATATTGTGGAAGAATCCATACATGTTAAATTTGATGACAAACAGCTTGACCTTGAAAAGTCAAAACAAGATGATGATAGTGCAGGTTTACCAGAACCAAAGGAAGCTGATGCAGACAAACTAGAAGAACTTGAAAAAGTAGGGGATACAAGCAAATCAGAAGAATATGACAAATCTTCAAAGGATGAATCTGAAGATAAGTCAGAAGAAAGACACCAGTTTGTTTGGCTTACTCTAATCAATTGAACCTACCTTTATTGATGAAGCATTGGCAGATAATGGATGGATTCTTGCAATGCAAGAAGAATCAAATGAATTTGAGAGGAATGATGTTTGGGATCTAGTACCAATACCAGAAAAGATTATTGGAACCAAGTGGGTTTTCCAAAACAAGCTAAATGAAAAAGGTGAAGTGGTCAGAAACAAGGCAAGACTTGTTGCACAAGGCTACAGTCAGCAAGAAGGCATTGATTGCACTGAGACATTTGCTCCAGTGGCCAGGATAGAAGCTATTCGTATCCTACTCTCTCTTGCTGCAAATAATAACATTACATTATTTCAAATGGATGTTAAAAGTGCTTTTATAAATGGTTATATAAGTGAAGAAGTTTATGTTAAACAACCCCTAGGTTTTGAAAGTTCTAAATTACCAAATCATGTCTTTAAACTTAGAAAATCTATGTATGTTCTAAAATAAGCACCTAAGGCATGGTATGATAGACTTAGTAACTTATTGCTTAAAAATAACTTTGAAAGAAGACAAGTAGACAATACACTTTCTAGAAAATCAATAGAAGATGACATTCTTATTATTCAAGTTTATGTTGATGACATTATTTTTGGATCTACTAATGGCACTCTTTGCCAAGAATTTTCTCAATTAATGCAGCATGAATTTCAAATGAGTATGATGGGAGACCTTAAGTTCTTCTTAGGGATACAAATTCAGAAAAGTCGAAAAGGTATATACATTCATCAAATGAAATATATAAAAGAGCTTCTCAAGAAGTTTAAGATGAGTGATTGCAAACATATGGCTGCACCAATGCACCCTACTTGCTCACTAGAAAAAGATGATATAGGCCAAAAAGTTGATCAAAAAACCTATAGAGCAATGATAGGATCTCTACTTTACCTTACTGCTTCTAGACCTGATATCATGTTTAGTGTATGTGTATGTGCAAGATTTCAATCTGACCTTAGGGAATCACATTTAATTGTCATTAAGAGAATCATTAGATACCTAAAAGGCACTACCAACCTTACCTTGTTCTACAAGAAATCTCCTAAGTACAAACTTAGTGGATACTGTGACTCTGACTATGCTGGAGATAAACTTGATAGAAAGAGCTCAAGTGGAAACTGCACCTTTTTAGGTGACAACTTAATATCCTGGTCAAGTAAGAGACAAAATATAGTGCAATGTCAACAGCAGATGTTGAGTACATTTTAGCAGCTGGATGCAGTTCTCAACTCATTTGGATGAAACATCAGCTGGAAGACTACAAAATCCTGGAAACCAACATTCTCATCTATTGTGACAACACTTCTGCCATCAATCTAACCAAAAACCCTATTCTTCATTCTAGAGCTAAACACATAGAGATCAAACATCACTTCATTAGAGACTTTGTTCAAAAAGGGGTACCCAACATTTAGTTTGTAGACACTGAACACCAATGGACTGACATATTCACCAAACCACTACATGAAGATAGGTGTGACTTCATCAAGAAAAACATAAACCTTACATTCATCTCTGATAGATAGTGTAATCACTTCAAACTAGTTTAGTTTTAAATTAGTTTTTAAATTTTCTTGTAATATGTTATATTCATGTTATTAAAAAATAAAAAATAAAAATTGTTTATACAGTGTTGTAAACATGTATGCATAATAAAAGGGGGAGAAATATCACTTTCATGCCTTTTAGTCTGATGACAAAAGGGGGAGAAGATATTTGATAAAGAGAAGATAAAGTGGGGCTTAGACTTAGGGGGAGAATGATATATGAGAAAGATATAAAATGGGGAGAAACTCATGCTTAGACTTAGGGGGAGTCAAAGAAATACAAAGAAAAGTGGTTATCAAAAATACAAGTTTTGTCATCATCAAAAAGAGGGAGATTGTTGGAACCAAGTTGGTATTACACTTAAAGTTTTGATGTTAAAAAAAGTATTTTATGAGAATAATATATTTGACATTGAAGAAGTATACCACCAAAGGATGCCACTAGAGGATGTCACCAAAGGATGCCACTAAGGATGCCACCAGAAGATACCTCAAGAGGATATCACCAGAGGCAAAAATCAGATGATATCATTAGATGAAAAAATCATAGGATATCACCAGAGGCAAAACTAGAGGATATTGAAGGTGCAAACACGACAAGGGGGGTTGAATTGTGTTTGACTTAACTTGAATACTTTTCCTATTTTTATACTTTTAAAACAAAACTTGATGTATAATTAAAAACAGAGTTAGCAACGGATAAAAATAAAAATAAAACTCACAGTTTTTATACTGGTTCACCGTTAACGAGGCTACGTCTAGTCCCTTCACCTTGAAGGATTTCACTAATTCAAACCTTGAATTACAACCTTTATATTGACCCTCCAAGTCAGTCTTCTCAAACAGTCTAACAATCCTAGACTTCTTTGAGGAATGCAACTCCTGTCTTCAGCCAATCTGACAATCCCAGATTGTAGAAGAAATCGCAACACTATGAATCTAATTGCCAAGTAACCTGCTACCTCTACTGACTCCCTCAGATTGTAGACTCTACTTCAACAACTTAGATTTGACACAGTGGAAGGAAAATAACACGAGTACTTGCTTCTTGAAAGCTGGAACTCACAATTGACTTCTATGAAAATTTGAGAGTGTTTTCTTTGGAAGTGTATGACTCTTTTGTGATTTTCTATGCTAAGTATTCTACCTTGAGCCTCCTTTTATAGATGCAGATTTGGGCCTCTTCCTAGCTTAATTTCGAACAGAATCTTGTTGGATTCTCTTGCAAAAATAACTTGACCAATTGGGTTTTATTTAAATAAAAAACATATCTTCAGATTTTCTTTCAAAATAACTGGCCAATTAAATCTATTGGTTCCTTCCCGCCACAGCTCCTGAATTCCACAACACCTCACTTTATTTTTGTACCAAATCTTTTTAATCCTTTGATCAAAATAAATTAAATTCTCCACCGTATAATTTTCCTGATTAAATCTAGGCCATTGGATCTTCATGTGCTAGTCCACATCTGGACCAACCTAATTGATATGTTGTGATCCTCTGATTTCGACTATCCCTGGACCACACTTTCTGACCCTCTGATCTTCTGATTTCGGCCATCCTGGATGTGCACCTAATATGCTATAATCCTCTGAACTCGGCCTTTGCTGGACTGCACATTTTGTCCCTCTGATTTCGGCCAATACTGGGCCATGGTCTGATCTTCTGATCTGGACCATCACTGGACCAAATAATTAATTCTGAACCATTGATCTGGAAATCTTCCCTTTGATCTGGACTAATTCTGGACTTTGGTCTGGATTAAATTGAAATTAAATCTGGACAATAAATATTTCAGTCTAGACATTTTACCTTTGATTTTGGACCAGGTCTGGATTGATTCTAGAATTCATTTCTTCTAGTCTGGACTTAGTTTCATGCCCTGAATCATGCTATCTTATGGTCTGGGTCATATCTGGATTGATTCTCTTGTTCTGGATCCTTAAACATAGCTTCTGGTTGAGTCTGGAACAAGTCTGGGCAGTTTAATATTTCACTGCCAGGCCTTCTTCTGGTCATAATAACTTCTGGAATAAATTTGATATTTGATTCCTCTTAGTCTGGATCAACTCTCCCTCTGGCAAGCTTTCCTCTGGTATGATCCATGTTTCCTTCTGATTTTTCTTCCTTCTGTTCTGGGCCAGCAAACATATCTTCTGGTGATGTTTTGACATCCTGGAACATCTTCTGGAAATTCCAGAATTCATTTTCCTTTGATCTTCTGTTTCTGATTTCTTCATATTCTGATTGTATTTAATTTAATAATTCAAGGTACAAAATAAGATTACATTGAGTGCTTTTGTAACCATCAAAATCCTAAGTACTTAGAACCAACTTGGTTCCAACAGATATCATCAGAGCAAAAATTAGAGGATATCATCATAGGCAAAAACCAGAGGATATCATCAGAGGATATCATCAGAGGCAAAATTCAAAGGATATCATCAAAGGCAAAAATCAAAGGATATCATCAGAGGCAAAAATCAGAGGATATCATTAGAGGATCATCATAGGCAAAAATCAGAGGATACCTTCAGAGGCAGGAATCAGAGGACATCATCAGAAGATACCATCTGAGGCAAACATCAGAGTATAAAAGAAGACATGGTCAAGATTTTTAGAAGATTTGATTCAAATTCAAAGAAGACTTGATTGGAATTTGAAGAATATCTGATCAAAATTTGAAGAAGATTTAATTTAAATCAGAAGAAGATTTGGTTCAAATTTAAAAAGGAACATAATCAAGTTGAAGAATTTACAAAAGAAATCTGAACAAAATACAATTCGAAATTAAACTTGGACCAAGTAGAAGCCCAAATCTCAACTATAAATAGATACTCCAGACTGAAAAAGAAATCATCGAAAAACAAAAGAGAGTAAAAGAACTCAAGCTTAAAATCCAAATTCATCTTAGAGTTCAAATAGAGAAACACTTGTGCGAAAGAGAAATATTTTCTAAGTGTTCTTTTCTTAGAGTATGAGAGTCATTATTATAATCAACTTTCCAGAAGCAACTACTCAAGTTCCAAACCTTAGTATCCATCTCGATAGTTGTGTAAGTTCCATCTTCAATCTGTTGTTCAAGATGGAAGAAAATGAAGACTATGTAAAATTTATGTCACGGAAGATATTAATGGATTGAGCCGTAGACTATGTCGTCTCTTTAAAACGTTTTGCGGAGTAGGTCGTCTCTTTAACACGTTTCATGGCACTGCCCAAATTGTGCAAGACTGACTATCAATAACGAAGTCCCTAGAATAAAACAGCTCAGATACACTGTATCGAAGCTCCATTGCACTATAAAAAACTGTTCTAAAATTATAAAATCACTCGCAATATGGTACTATACAACATAAAAACCACTCTAAAAAGGTAATGATATTGTAACCACTCAAAAATAGAAGGGACTACAACATAAAAATCGCTTTAAAAGAAAGTATTAGAACCACTAAAACTCAACAAAAAGAAATGGGAGAAGTGGCTTGAAAATATATCGAGCACAATAAAAAAGGGAGAAATGCATCCAACTTTGGTGTGTTTTTCACGATAGATTGACAATCTTTATATAGTGATGGAAGCAAACATACATATGTTTTCTATCAAATGTAATCCCAAGAAGAAGAACAAAACCCTAGCCTTGAAATCCAAGTAGAAGAAGGTTCTAAAAGCAACATTAGAATCTGAAGATAGTGATTCAGATGATCAGAATCTGAACTCAGAGGAAGAGGAGATTGCTTTCATAACTAGAAAGGTTCTAAAGATGTGGCACAACAGAAAGAAGAAATTTCCCCAAAGGTATTCCAAGCATTCCAACAGAGGAAAGGATGAATATGACAAGAAAAGTATTATCTGCTATGGATGCAATGAACCTAGACATAACAAGTCAAAATGTACAAACATGGAGAAATGGAAACATCATAAGAAAGACTCCATACCCAAGAAGAAGAATTTGATGGCTACATGGGATGATTCTGATGAATCCTCTGATGATGAAGAAGCAGATTTGGCTATGACGGCTCACGCCAACTCTGCCTTTGGATCCAACACACACTTTGACTTTGGAAGTGAATCAGCATATGAAGAAAAAAGGGTATTTTCTGAATTCACCCGATCTAATTTAATTACTGCAGTAAATGATTTTTTAAATATTAATAAAAAATTGTCTTTAAAACTTGAAACACTTAGGAAAGAAAATAAAATTCTAACCAAAGAAGTCAATGTTTTAAAGAATCAAAGTGCAGAATGTAAAACAGAAAATACAGCTCTTAAAACTAATATTGTTGAACTTAAGGCTGAAAATCTAACTCTAAAAAGTAATCATTGTTCAACATCAAGTGAAAATACTACATGTAATTCTGATATGCATGAACAAGTATTTCAAGATTTTCTTGCTAATGGTATGGAAAGAAGCAAATATGCTTCTATGATTTATTGAGTTAGTAGCATTGGTAAAAGAGGTATAGGATTTGAAGAACCTGTCACTAAAACAAAACCTATTTTCTCTGATGTTTTGTGTATTGTTTGCACTAAGAAAGGTCACTCCAAATGAAGAGGACGATTCATCCTCTAGAGTACACAGTCCAAATGAAGAGGAAGATTCTGATCCAACCTCTTAGCAACCTCAAAGGCGATGGAAGGTGATAATACATCATCCTCTTGATCTGATCATTGGGAACAATGTAGATGGTGTTAGGACCATACAATCTTTTACAAACAACATGACCATGATATCACAAGTTGAACCTAAAAACATTGATCAAGCAATAAGTGACAAATCATAGGTTGAAGCCATGATGGATGAACTGTCACAGTTTGAAAGGTATAAAGTATGGGATCTTGTGCCCCATCCTCTGTACAAATCCATCATTGGAACAAAATGGATCTTTAGAAATAAATGAATAAGGTTGGAGAGGTAGAAATAAAGCAACACTAGTAGCACAAAGTTACAACCAACAAGAGGGAATTGATTATGATGAAACATTCGCACTGGTTGCTAGACTTGAAGCAATCAGAATCATCTTAGCATACGCCACTCATAAAGGAGTCAAACTATTCCAAATGGATGTTAAAAGTGTCTTCTTGAATGGTTTCTTAAATGAGGAGGTTTATGTTCACCAACCTCCTGGCTTTGTGAATGAAAAGAAGCCTAATCATGTATTCAAACTCTCGAAAGCTCTTTATGGATTAAAGCAAGCTCCTCGAGCTTGGTACAAGAGGTTGAGCTATTTTCTAAGAGAAAATGGCTTTTCAAGAGGACAGATTGATACAACCTTGTTCAAGAAAACTCATAAAGAGGATATGTTAATAATACAAATATATGTGGACGACATAATCTTTGGGTCCACTAATGAAAAGATGTGCAAAGATTTCTCTAACCTCATGCAAAGTGAGTTTGAAATGAGCGTGATGGGAGAGTTGAAATTCTTTCTAGGTTTACAAATAAAACAATTGGAAACAGGCATCTTTATTTCTCCTAAAGAAATAAACCAAAGATCTCCTAAACAAATATAACATGAATTTAGCAAAAACTATGAGCACTCCTATGCATCCATCCTCTTTGCTACACAAAGATAATAAGGGAACCTCTATATCTAAAAAAAAGTACAGAGGGATGATTGGATCCTTGCTATACTTAACAGCTAGTTGATCGAACATAGTTTTTGCAGTTGGTCTTTGTGTAAGGTTTCAATCCTCTCCTAAAGAATCTCATTTCACTGCAGTAAAAATAATTTTTAGATACCTTGTTGGCACCACCGATCTTGGAATATGGTACAAAAAAGGCTCAAATCTTGACCTTATAGCATATTGTGATGCTGACTATGCAGGTGATAAAGTTGAAAGGAAGAGCACAAGTGGAGCTTGTCAATTTCTTGGCAAATCTCTCATAAGTTGGTCATGTAAAAAGCAAAATACCATTGCCTTATCAACTACAGAGGCTGAATACGTATCAGTTACCCAATGTTGTTCTCAAATACTTTGGGTAAAGAATCAACTAGAGGATTACTCTCTAAGGTACACCAAAATTCCCATCCTATGTGATAATACAAATGCTATAAATCATTCTAAAAACCCAATACAACACTCCAGATCTAAACATATTGAAATTAAACATCATTTCTTAAGAGATCATGTTCAAAAAGGAGATGTTGAACTAATTTTCGTTGAAATAGAAAATCAGCTTGCTGACATCTTCCCTAAACCTCTCCAGGAGGATCGTTTTAAAAATATTTTAGAAAAACTTTCTATCATAAATCTCTCAAAAATAGGTTAATCTATTTTGTTTATTTTTCATCTGCATTGTCAAATTATTTTATTATTGTTAATTATTTTTTAATTTGAGGATGGATAACGCAGAAAGCATCTTTATCATCCTCATAAGTTTTGAAAGGCAAAAGTCATAAGCCAAAAGAGCCTACACGGATATTGCCCTCTCTTTCTCTGCAAAACTCCTCATTTTCTACTGCCAAAACACGGCCCAACGGCTAATTCCCCGTGCGTGCCTCTAGCATTAAATCATTACCACCTATTGCCTCCATTCATCTTCCTCCTAACGGTAACTTATTTATAAGGCACTCAAAGATCCCTACACATTCATTCAGATACCCAGCTCTTCATCTCTTTCACTCATATACACTCAGTCAAACAAAACCCTAAAAAAAACCTTCAAATTTTTAACCCATGGCATGAACTAAATCATCTAGAAAAATGAAATTCACCACGAACTCCTCTGAAAGTCCTTCTGAATGCTTCTCCAGTGACTCCTCTCAGAAAGATAATCCCTCACCTGACATGGCCTCTTGAACTAGTCATCATTGTTCATCCTCCTTTTTTCACTACAAATCCTCCAAACCTTTCATCTCCTCCTCCTCATCTTTCTAAACCCAGAAAAACCTCATCACAAAAATCATCTTCATCTACGCCCTCTAGACGATCCGCGCGCATATTATCTGGCATACTTTCATCCAAGCAAACTCCACAAGATGACACCATTCATGTAATCGATTGAGATGATTCTGAAGCCACAAAATCAAATTCCACAAGATCTCATACATCAAAAATCTCCAAGTCTACAAAACCCGTATCTTCCTCAAAACCAGTCATTTAAAAAAAAATAGGCTTCCCCCAAACCTATGTCCCCAAAAATCTCCAAACTCCTAGCATCACCCAAACATTCTAAAATACCCATTTTCGAATCAAACTTTCTTGAAACTAGATATTTAGAAAAATGGCAGGACAAATTTGTCCTCAATGGAAAGACCATTGACTTAGAAGGATTAAAACAAGGAGGAGTAAACATTGAAGAATTATTCGATCAGCTTGGTTGGTCCTTTTTTTACTAGTTAATGAGCCCTAATACCCAAGGCTGGTCAGGCCATTCTATGCTGCTGCGAAAGTGTCAAAGGGTGACACTTGTATAAGTGTCATTCTGAAATGAGCGCACATTGAGCTTACTCCCACTTCACTATGTCAGATTTTTGACATACGTGACTAAGGACCCTACCTTTTTTCTGAGGCTTGGTTCTCACTCTACAAAATTACAAAATCCTCCATCCTTGCAAATATATTCATCCATCCTCCAAAACCCCAAATTGCTTCCAACATCCTTCCCATATGCAGAGTGTTGCACAACATTTGTGTACATTTTATTGTACCTCGTGCTAGAAGTTACGAAAAGGTAATTGAGTTAGACATACTCATCATCCACCATCTTATATCAGGCTCTCCTCTCTACCTAGGAAATATCATCTTCTATTTCATGCTAAACATTGCCCGCCTAGGAAGATCAGCTCCATACGGAATGATCCTCACAAAAAATTTTAAAATTTTCAAGGTCCCTCTGGAAGACGAACAACCTATTGTTTTTAACAACACCTTTTCTTCAAGGAATTTCAATCAAATGCGTCTTGACCCTACTGAAAAGCCGTCACACAAAAAGGCCTCTTCCAAAAAGGTTTCTTCTCTGATTCCCACCAAGAAAAGCTCGAAAAAGGTCACAAAAACTACCACATCCACTACTCCATCTGAATTTAACCCACAAATTCCATCTCTTGAACCATCCACAAACATCACCATCTCTGCACGGCTCCCCTCTCCTCAACTCCACCTCATTTCCCTTGAAGACCAAGTTCATCCTCCTACAAAGGATGAGTTACGAAACTCACCCCCTCAAATTCTAGAAGATGGTGAGAAGCTTTACTTTGATCTTAATCTAACCGCCCACCAGTTCTCACCACCAGCTGCTCCTCAAACATCTGAGCCACAGGAACCATCCCAAAATTTGCAAGACTTATTTTTGTTTCCTTATCCTCCTGTCAGACCATCTCAACAGGCTCAGCTCTCTTGCACAATGTCCCAAATTTTTTCATCCCCTACAAAGGTCTGCACCACTCCCACTATCACTACCTCTTTTGTTCCTCCTATCCTCGGTGGAAACTCAATTGCTCCTCTCCCAGAAATCACTAGACGTTTTAGTTCCATTGAATCCTTCTTAGCAAAATCTGGGGAAAACTCATCACAAAACAAATTAGTGAGTTCTTAGATTAAAAGCACCAGTGTCAATGTTGACTATGTCCTCCCTGCTTTAGATCAAAAGGCAGAAGGATGTCGTTTTAGAAAGAGCTCCGCTCTCTGAAGAAGATCCATAAAGATCAGAAAAAGCTGATTAAAAGCACCAGTATGGCCACTTTTCACCAAACCCTTGTGCAATTTAGCGCACTTCTTGAATGGGTAACTACAAATCTAGTAAAAATTGTTGCTCCAAATGTGCAACCGCCTATGCCTCTGTTCAACCTTCTCCACCACTTCCTCGTCCTTCAACTTCCTCCTCATCTGATGATTCCTCCCCTTCCAAGTAAGCTGGCGACTTCTCGGCCCCACTTCTTTTTGTTGTTGACAAACTTTGGGGGAGAAAGATTACAACTAAAAATTGTCAATGTTTAGGGTATTTAGGAAAGAGGATGCTTTTTTGAAACTCTCCAGTTCAAATCCTCTTTGCATTTTTTTCTTTTTGAACCATTTTTGTATTCTCTATATTTAATCAATATGAAGTATTATGTTTTGGTTCAAAATGTAATTGTCTAAATCCTTTATGCACTTTCTGAGGGGGAGCCCCCTTTCTTTTCCTAAGCAAATGTTGAGGGGGAGCTTCATAAACACCACTAAATTTATAAAAAAAAATCATAATCTAAAGAAATTTTGTCATCATAAAAAAATGGGAGATTGTTGAGAAAAATCTCTTTCAAATATTTTAATGATAACAAAATTATCTCAAAAAATTATGATAAATACTAATATGTGCGTTTGAGTGTTTTTCTAAGAAAGGAACATGACCATTCATGCAACAATCGAAATGTGTAAGTCAATGAAAACACAACCTCCCAACAAGAGGACAGACAAATGTTAGAACCATAAAAACATCCTATCAAAGGATGAACATTTATGGAAGACATCATACTTTATCGCTAAAACAATAAATCCAAGTCAAAATTAAGAGAAGAAAAATTTGTGGACAAATAGCATGAAGATAAACAAATTCATAAGAAGAAGATCCACGCCAGAGGATAAACGATAAGACGATGACCTTCTGGTTTTATTCATCCTCATACAAAGGGAATGACTAAAAGTACCAAAGTACCAAAAGGTTGTACTTAGCATGTAAAGCAAGAACGTTCATGTCTTGGAAAAGAAGAAAAGGAAAAGTACATCTCATGTCCAAACTTCTAGAAAGATCAAACCTCCAAGACAAATTCGTAAAACTCATCCTCCTAAGTACAAGGCAGTATGAGGACAGACTCAATTGGCATTTCTGTAAATCAAGATAAACTTCAAGGACCATTACATATTGATACAATGGTCATAAAGGATATTTTTCTTGAAAGAAAAGTTTCCTCATCTCTATAAAATGAAGGCAGCTCTCTATCATCAATACACAACTACAAAGCATCAAAAGAGAAAATCTAAAAGCTATCAAGAGCATTTCATCCTCTCTTTATACTTTCTACAATCTTACACTAGATCTCTGAAATATCTTTTTAGAAAGTGTTAGTAAAGAGAAATATCATAAACTTCTTCATATCATCTTGTAATTTCCAATTGAGTTACACTTGGAAATAGTGGAAATCTGTGAGAAGATTTTGTAAGCTTGGTGAGACTTTAAAACACACAAAAATTGTAACTGACCTCTGTGAGAGGTTGATCATCTTGATTCTTAGTGAAATCTCACAAGTGTGTGAGGACTGGACGTAGTCTTCATTGGGTGAACCAGTATAAAGTTGTGAGTGTCATTTTCTATTCTCTCTCTCTATCTTTTAGTAATCATCTCATACTCAAAGTTTTAAATTTCCAAACTTTGATTCATCCTCTCGAAGAGGATAAAGTTTTAAAACACTAGAGAAAATTTAAAACAACAAATATCTCTATTCAACCCCCCTTCTAGTGATATTCTAGCTACTTCAAAAATATGTCTTTTCATTGGAGCCAAAACTATTTGGGTGCAACTTATTGTTTCAATCAATGTTGGGGAAACTATGAGACTTCTTGTTGCTATTGAATGGATAGTTAAGTTGGGGTTCATTATTGTTTTATTTTCAATGGACTCAAAGTCCATAGTTGATGCATTTAATCGCGCCTCTCATGATATAACAGAGCTATGTGTTATTTTTGCTAATTGTATGTCCCTTCTCGATGTTATTTTTAACAATTCTCATGTAGAGTTTGCTAGGATAAAGGCTAACATATGTTGACACCTTAAAATTACTACCTATCATTTGCAATACCCCAATAATTTTATTAAAATAATAATAAAATAAAGAGAAAAAAAACAATGAACTTGGGAGTATAAGTCAAAACCTAAAGAAACAACATTAATTTATTTTTATGAGTTAAGTCGATTAAAGCTTTAACCAATTTAACGAAAGAGATGCATGTTAAGTCGGTTAAGGTTTTAATTGATTTAGAAAATGAGTTTGTAACTCATTTTATTGTACATATAGAGTTAACAAAAATACATGCATTATAAAAATACACATAAAGATTCAAGAATGTTGTATTTCATGTAAAAAAATCTCTTCTTATTTAGTTTACAACAAATGAGTAGAGTAAACATTTGGTGCAACATTAATAATTGAAGGGCAGTACAAAATAACAACTTAATAAGTATATTACGATAAGTTCTCCATCAACACAAACATCCTTGCCAGTGATACCACAGAAAGATTCACCTTGGGGCAGCTGCCCTCACTAACTTATACATTTTTTTACAATTTATTGAATAATATTATTTTTACTCTTTTAAAAAATTAAGTATTGATCCCATAAAAATTAGGTCACATACGAAAAATGAATAAATATTTGATAGTGTTGAAAATAAAATATCATTCAACAATTTTAAAATATGATATATAGGGAAATATGTTTAAGTTTCTTCAACTTTCTTAAATTTAAAATTGCATACTTTTTGTAGTCACCAAGATTTTGTGTAATGATAATTATATCATTATTTTATCACTTATATATTAATATCTTTTTCCTATAAATATTTATGATATATAGATTTGACCCTTTAAATCAAAATACACGTCGAGACATAATTTAAAACTATGTTATTACATATGATTTAATTTAAAATAATAAAATTCACACAACATTTATTAATTTGTGTCATTTGCTTGTACAATGCTTTCTTGAGAATGTGGTATCTAAAGTGAGTGTAAAGGTGTGATTTTATAATATGTTGAATTAAATGTAATGGCCACTTGGGTACCGAACTGACAAAGTTACAAGTACTAAAATGGTATACATGTAGGTTTTGATATAAATGTTTTTCAAGGTCACTGGTGTAGAGAATACTTTATAAATCGGGTAAAATTGATTTTTTTTTTTTTAACGCGGTTCCGCATCTGGCTTATTAAGATCGATTTCATAAATGATTGGTTTTACATATAGTTAAGGAGGGATGTACATGTTCTAGTGGGGGTCATGCCATAAAGGGTGTGCATGGTTCAAAAACCAAACTGAATTGCACCACATTAATAGTGCAGTTCAGTTTTTAAAAATCACTTTAAAAAAAACCGGTTATTTTTTTAATCAGTTACAGTTCAGTTTTAAACTAGTTTTAAACCGGTTTATAATTATAAACCGGTTTAGTATGTTTGAACCGATTTGAACCGGTTTTTATCAAAACCAATTCGAACCGGTTTTTATTGAATTGTTTAAAATCGATTTTTTATTAAATTTTTTATACTTTTCTATTTTTTTTAACATAAAACTATACTTTTTTTTAGAATGTTCATTGGCACATCTTTCTGTTAAGTATAGTCTTTTAATATCTATCTTTTGATTTTTCAAAAATAAAATAAAAAATATTGAATTGTAGTACATGTAGTATTAATTATAGCGTTCAATTTAAAAATATATATTTAAATATTTCTATAGCGTAGATATAAAAAAAAGTAATATTTTCTCAAAAATGAAAGCGGCTATCATTTTAAGATAACTATCTTTTACAAATAAATCAATCATTATAGGACGGATGAAATATTATATATTAATTAAGAATATTATATATATATATATATATGTATAGTTGCACTTTCAAACCCATAAATTAATTATATTTTTCAATATAATATAAATTTCATCAAATTCGAAACTCAAATATTCAAATAAACTCATATTTTCATATCTAACATCAAATAAAGAATGAAAATATGAGTTTATTTGAATATTTGAGTTATGAATTTGATGAAATTTGTATTTTATTAAAGAATATAATTAATTTTATGGGTTTTGGTTGAAAATTTTGATGAATTTTTGTAAAAAAAAGGATAATATAGTTGACATTTTAAAACATAAAAGATCAAATTGTCACTTAAAATTAAAATAAATGGCCAAATAAAAAAAAGATAAAAGACTAAAATGTTAACTAAAATTAAGTTAAGAAACCACATGTGTTATTTAACATTTTATTTTTTATATTAACAATGTTAATTTTAATTTTATGATATTAAATACAAAAAGGTTTGAAAGTGGTTCAAACTGGTTTTTTAAAAAAAGTTTAGTTAACTAGACTTTTTAAAATTTATAGTGCAGTTCATAAACCATTTAATTGGTTTGGTCTTTTATGGTGCAGTGCAATTCAGTTTATGAATGCAGTCCAATTAACTACATTTTTTGCACACCCCTACATGCCACTAGAGTTACTAATCAGAATTCAAAGTTTTTTTTTTAACTTTTAACATGATCTTCAATTAAAACTCATCAATGATGATAGTACCTTCAGATCACTCAACTTTAATAGAATTGAGTTGGCTCTTCAGATTTTTGAGTTCGATTCTACTATTGACTAAAGTAATCGTCTAAGCTCTACCAATATATTGTTGATTTTATGTGAAAATATATATATCTATATAAGAAATAGAGAAAACATGAAAATTAACGTCGTAAAAAACATAAGAAATAGAGGTTTGAATTGTGTTAAATTAAAAATCTTTTTGAAAATACACAAGTGTATGAATAACCTTTTATTTTTGTTATGAAATGAGAAACCTTTCTCAAAGATAAGTACTAATGTTTTTTTAATAAATACACAATTTTAAATGAATTTTTAAATAGATACAAAAAAAAAAGTGAATACAATGATTTATAAGTTTACTATTGACTGATAGTTATGTCTAATTCTTTCAACCTTGAAGAATTTTCAACTAAATCAACTAATTTACAATCACGAGAATAATATTCTGTCAACTTTGATTATCCTCCAATTTATTAAATTGGACTTAATCTTCAAATCCTTGAAGAAACAAACACTATTGGTTGGTAATGCAAGTTTTCAAAAGAGCATACACAATGATTAAGCACAATGTATAATGACGAAAAAAATTCTTAACAAAGAAAATATGTTTTATACTTTGATTCACTAACTCTAATATTACTTCTAGTTGTTTTTTAATTTTCACACATTTAAATATTTATTTAATTAAAACTTTTGTGACATTTCATGTAATCTTGGTTCCAACAAAAAAGACATAATTCATTATTTTAGAGTAATTATATGTATTGTTGTGTATGATGGTTGAAATTGAAAATACAATTATCTTTATAGCTCTTGTGAATATTTCACTTTTTTACATTTCGTCATTTGCAAATATATTATTTTTACGTTTTGTCTCTACAAAATGGCAGTGTCCCATGGATCATCATCTAATGAAATATTTGCACAATAACACCATAATCTTACCTATAAATAGTGACGTAGGAAAAGTATGTGCACAACGACACCAAATTGAAATTCACAATATTTGCACAACTAATCATATATTTAAACCTATTTAAACTTATAAAATCAACAAAAATAAGGATAAAACTATGATATCTCAAATTTAATTTTTATAAAAAATTATTAAAAAAATTACTCAATTTTTGTAAAATATATAGACTAAAATGAATATATTTCTAATTCCTCATAAAACTATGATATCCCAAATTTAGTCTCTATAAAAAAAATTATTAAAAAAATACTCAATTTTCATAAAAAAATATGGACTAAAATGAATAATTTTTTTAAAGAGACAATTGAAAGGCGGTGATTTTATAAGATTAAAAAAATATTTAATTCTAAATATAATAAAATTTATTTTACATTTTTTGAAAAAAAATAAGAAAAAATGAAAGTAACAACTTCATAACCGGAAATTTCAAAATAAAATAATTGTAAAAAAATATAGAAATTTAAAAGCCCTTCGATATTCACTATTTCTTTTTCTTTATTTAATTAATCTGTACGAATACATGTTGAAATTTTGCCATATTAATCTTCTTATTGTCAAAAGCTTATTATTATGAAGCTATATTCTTGTTCCATTTCATCGTCAACAACACAAAACTAGTTTGCATCATTTTCAATGTCTTCAATATCCTAGGATAAGGGTGAACAACAAAGGAAACAAACTCTTCAATTCCTTCACACATTTTTTTTCTTTCCATTTTCAACTCAAATTTCTTACACTTTTTTTTTCTTTGTATTTTTCTCTTCCACACTATCTCTCTCTTCTCTTCTTCATTATCACTCACTCATATAATGCTACATTGATTAGATCCAAGCTTTTGAACAAACCCATTACTCTTCAAACCCCACAAATAAAACCATGGGTGGTAGTACTCTTAGAGAATCATGGTGTTTTTGCAAAGGTGTGAGTAAATCTGAGAGAATGAAAGGTGCTATTTTTACAGGGAAAAATCAAGCTATGGCTACAATCACAAACAGTAATGTTGTTAATGGAGTTTCTGGAACTGGATTTCTCATTCATAGGAATCTTCTTTTGACTACTCATGCTAATCTCCCTTCTGTTGTTGCCGCTGGTAGCTCTGAGATCCGGCTGCATAATAGTGTCTCTGCAACTCTTGTTCCTCAGAGGTAATGCCCCATTTTGGTTGTTTTTTTGGATTTTGTATTATTTGTTGGAATTAGTGTCGATTGTTTATAGAACTTGGAAAAAAATGTGATGAAAATGTTATCTTTAAAAAAATGAAATTAGGTGTTCTTATTTTTGTGGATTTGATTTTTTTTTTAGAGGGGGTGGGAGGATTAGACCCCAATTGAGGTAGAAGCTATTAACACTAATATAGACACAACAGAGACCGAATACAACACTGGCACGTAGACAACGGTGATAATTTACGAAAATGGAAGTCGCGGGATATAACCAAGTGTGTTAGTGTTGTGTAGGTGTCAGATGCTGACATGTGTCAGACACTAGCCATGTTTTTATCTGAAGTGTCGGCGATATATAGGATAAAAGACTAGAAGTTTGTTGACTTTTGGGTTTAAGTTTGTTTCTAGAATCTTGTGAAGTATATGCTGTTAATGTGGCTAGGTTGGAGTGACATTCATTTCTAAAATGTTTGGAAGTTGGAATACTTTAACATTAGAATTGTAGGGAATTCATTTGAAATGTATTTGTGTTATCACATCTTGCTAGCTTTATCACTGTACTAACATATTCTCCAACACACACTTCATTCATGTATCTAACTTCAATTTCATTTGGTGGTGTACTCTTCCTTTGTTGACTTTCTGTATACCTGCAATTCAGGTAAATTTGAAATTGTTTGATACTTATTTCTTTGTATAGCAGTTGTGTAATGTGTTGTGTTGTGCCTAATATCAGTTCACTTTATCTAGGATATTTTTCTAGAATAGGAAATCTGGTTGCTAATTTAGTTTATTGCATATAGAAGGTAATTTCTATATTTGTAAACAAGTGTCTTGTGATCTATTTCCAACTGTGTCAGTTATGTTACATTTTTGTTGCATATTCACAGAATTGGTAAACTCTCGAGTTAACTCTTAAACTCTTACGAGTTTACAATTTTAGATCACCAAAACGAGTTAACTTGCATGTAAACTCTCTTTTTAGTAAACTTTTACGAGTTTAAGTAAACTTTGATATAATCAATAAACTCTCAATTTTACTAATAGTTTACGAGTTTACGACTCTACATTGATTTGACCTTAGAATGTAAAATTTTGATCGACATTATTCAATATATGACTTAGTTTACAATTCTACGTAATATATATTGGTTTTTAGTGTTGTTGTGAGGGATAACTAGTATGCATCACTATGAGTTTGTTGTTTCTCAATTGCATAGAGAATATGACATCTAGGAAAACTAAAACTCCTAATAAATTAGGGGTATAAAAGTAATATCAATAATTAATACACTTAAAAAATGTACTATGTTTATTAAGGGCCAAAAGAGTAACACATATTTGTCTTTTATAAATAGGACTAGAGGGAGTACTATTTTAGAATGTCATAACAATAAATATAGTTACATTTTAAGTACCTCTCATACAACACAATGTTTTGGTATGTTGATTGTTGAATTCTCATGGTACTCCATGTGCAATAAAAGTTCTCTTCAGTTTGAGTACATCGTTTATGTCCAATATTAGAATCTCAATTAAGACCTAACAATCTGAAACTTCAGTCAACACTTACTACTAGTAGCATGTTTAAAGTTCCTACTTCCTAAGACTCTTTTATACAGATACATGCATTATTTACTTTTGTAGACTAGCACAACTTGTCTTCATTTGATTATGCTTTTCATTCAAGTTTTCACAATTTGTCATTTTATGGTTGTGTTCACACCGTAATTTAGTTCGGTTTATTTCATAACTCCGTAAATTCTCTATGGATTTCATTATGCTCTGCAATGTATACCTTTAATTGACTTAATGTACATCATGGTTTTACCTTTTCAATGAATTTAGTTATACATATTATTTCTTTAAAACAAGTTATGGGCTTCGCTTCACTGCATTAAATTGATTCAGATTTTATTTAGGTTTGCAATTTAAGCTTTTTGATTCATAGAAATCACTGCTTAAATTTACTGTTTTCTCCTCAGATGTTCCATTTTCTTGTTTTAAGGATTACTTTTGGGAAGAAATGTTATCTCATTTTCTTCTCTATTTCTTTTTCTTTTATTAGAAAAAGAGAAAGTTAATTATTTTGACTTGGTTTCAGGTTTTTCATTACAAGTTCTGTATTAGATCTTACAATTGTGGGTTTAGACGATGCGGACGGAGATTCAAATGCACAGGGTCAAAACCCTCACTACTTGAAGACCTGTTGTAAAACCAATCTGGATCTTGGAAGTGTAGTCTATCTTTTAGGCTACACAAAGAAACAGGAGCTCACTATCGGCGAAGGAAAGGTTGTCATAGCCACAGACAATCTCATAAAGCTCTCAACCGATGGGATTATATGGAGTCCAGGTTCAGCAGGATTTGATGTGTACGGCAATCTAGCTTTTATGATTTGTGATCCTATGAAATTAGCCACGTCGCCAAATACCAAATCACCTTCAACTTCTTCATCCTCCAACTCGTCGTGGAAGAAAGATCTCCCAATGCAATTCGGCATACCGATTCCTGTCATATGTGATTGGTTAAACCAGCATTGGGAAGGAAACCTCGATGAGCTTAACAAGCCTAAATTACCGCTCATGCGGTTGATGTCTACTGGCCCTAGGAGCGAACATTCATGCGCTTCCTTCACATTGCGGCAAGTTTTCAAGTCAAGTGATGCTGATAATGAGAATACCTCATCTTCATCAAAGGGTCAGGGACAAAGCTCTGCCGCTGTCGTCAACACGGCTGAAGAAGAAAGCTTGAGTATTACTACAAACCCAAATGCTGCACATATACAAGGAATTCCAACTCCAGAAATATATGAATCACCTAGAGTAACTTCTGTGCCACTCAGAAGGAAAGAAAATACACAAATACAACTTTTGGACATCAATTTTCCTCCAAGGATTGCCAAACCGGCAGTTATTTTGCAATCATCGAAAGAACCATATCCAAAATCAGCTGAAAACCAGCCAAAAGGTGAACAAAACCAGGACAGAAAGCCATCAGCTACCCATATTGCAGAAGTTTCATCAACAGGTTCAGTTAATGGAGCTCAAAGCGAGGTTCAATCTAGTTCGTCTCCTGTGGAAGCTGCTCAAATGCACGACGGATATAGTAGCGAAGGAGAGACAATGTACTCTGCCGAGACAGCAGAGAGCCGCAACTATACAAGCCCGAGAGAGATGAAGTTTCAACAAATCGGAAGGAGTCAGAGTTGTGTTAGTTATAATAGATGGGGTGCTACAAAGAGGAGTCAAGTCGCCCGTGGGATGGTGGTAGAAAATCAAAGGAGTTTCATGCATGTGAAGAAGATTTATTCACAAGGAGCAACTTCTCAGAGAAGCAATGAGTATTTCAGCCCGACTGTGTCGTCAATCATGAAACGTAACGGCTCAGAGCAACCAACCAGGTCAAGGCAAACTGCATTTCATTCTCCTTCGCCAAGATGGATGTTTTGATTGATACTTTATAATATAATAAATTTATATTTATTTTCTACTCCATAGAGTTATAAACTATAATGAGAAAAGAAGAGTATAGTGTCTTTATATGTTTCTTCTTTTTGTTTTTCTTATTAACATGCTTTTTTATTTTTTATGGAACATATGCATATATAGACCAGTTGTGGTGAATAAGAAATTTATGGCAAATGACTAAAGGGAATCCGCTAATTCCATGTGAAAATCAATTATCTCCAAAAGTAATTTATCAAATTATTATAGCAAGGTATTAGTTACCGTTGAATTTGTGATTTTTATGTGGCTAAACGAGATTATACTCGCCTCTTTATGCAATAGTAGTAAAATATGTAATAATAATATAGTATAGCATGTAGAATTATTAACTAATAATACAATAATGCTAATTGATAAAGGTGTTAATTACTACGATGGAAAGCCTATAACGAAAATCTCGTTATGCATTGAATGAGTGTTTTCGGTTGGAGGGGAGGGAAATCAAATTTCTCTTATATCTCATTTTGTTCTCCTCTCAAATTGGAGGGAATTTGGAGAAGAGAGAGGGGACTAAAATAACTATAAACCATTTATAATTCATTTTCTTCCTTCCATAAAACCAAATATATCTTTATTTTTCTTTCTTTTTCTCCCCTCCATTAAAATTCTTCATCTACCCTCCCTTTAATTGAACCAAACACACCATAAAATTTGACACTCATGAATTGTGAGACTTGTATAAAATTATGGTTAATGAATTTGGTAACTCTTTAATCATCTTCCGGTCTTCATTAACAATGATTTTAAACACCATTAACTAAGATTGAGTAACTCGTTAAACATTTAATAAACTCTTTAACGGTACAACTTGGTTAAGAAGTTACCTGCCTTAAGTTGACTTAGTGTTGATTAATGAGTCGCCCATTTTTGGTGTACCAATTAACGAAAATATGTCGCCAACCCCAATCCCAATTTTATAAGTCTCAAACCAATTTTTGTACAAGTTTAACTTTAAATATGTACAAATGAAAAATGATATTAAATGGAGATTAGTTGCAACAATTTTTTTATGTAAAAAACTAATTATAAACTATAAAATTAGAATATTTGTACAATCAAAATAAGTCTATACCCCTAGACCCAAAATCTTGATTTTTAAGCTAAGTGGATTACAAGAAGCCAGTAAGATGGGTCCAATTGTGAGGGATTTGAATAGTATGCATGAGATCCTAAGTTCAAACTTCAAACCCTGTTGTCTCTATTGTACACCAAAAATAAAAGTGGATTACAAAGCCAAAAGGCGAATGTAATGCAAAATGCATGACACTAACAGTACTTATATGTTAAAATATACTTTTGTGCAAGAGGAGAACTCGATAGTGCAGTTCAAAATGGTCCTAAGGTTCCGAAGTCAAGTTTAAGACAAGAATGGGTACAATGATGCAACCTCTAAACCAGTAAAATAGAGACAACGGGGTCATGATGAATACAAAACATGGCTTATCAAGCTTATGTGAGCTATCCTGATTAAATCTCAGTTTCATGTGTTGCCAAAGAAAGACAACAGTAGCTCGTAACAGAAAGAGGATGATGCGTACATTGGTGGAAATTCAAAGCCATTCGTATATTAGTAGTTTGAGTAAAATGTAAAATGCCAAAAAATCCTTCCCAACTCCCAATCAGCTAATTAATTAGTTGCTGGCAGCTAATTCTAAACTTCAGGGAACATCTATAGACCACATCAGCTGGTACTAACATCAACTCCTCTTTGCTTCAGATAGTCCCTGGCCTCAACAATGTCCTGCAAAGAAGCAACAAAGTAAGCAACAAAATAGCATTTACTTTCCACAAACATTTGGAAACAAGGCCTACGAAAATGCACAATGACATATGGGAACAAAAAAAGAATACTCATTAATTATGTTTGTGAGTTGGCTCCTTGATGATCTAGATCAAATGCAATCTTTTGAAAAAAGAATGAAATGCAGTCAGTTACTTCTATTATTATTTGCATGAACTACACATTTTTATTCCATTCCTACAGTAGATTGGAGCTTGACACTCAATAAGTAACAATTTGCAAATGAGTACAGAAGCCTTATTCAACGGAACTGAGAAATGAGAATGATGTCCATTACAGGATGTGGCTGACATTGTTTTAGGACAAAGCAAAAGAGATGTGAATCATAATCTAGGTCCGCAATAGGCAAGATATGGAAAATTATTGTATCCAAAGTTACCCATTGCATTTGCAAAAGTACTCATATTTTCTGATGAAAATGTACAATATGAGGAAAGGACCTTGGTGATAAAATAATACCAAGTCCAGTGGTAAATGACAAAGTAAAGAACAGCTGCAACTCATACCATGCTTCAAACTATGACAATCAATAATATTGGAGCCCCAATGGAATGGATGCCACAAGTGTAGTGTCTGATTCCTTATTTGCAAAGATAACATTTCTATATAATTAAAAAAAAGGTGAAAAACATTCGGATCGAAAAAATGAGGCCCCATAGTATAGACCCAGTCCAGTGGTAGACCTCAAGGAGTTGCCTGCTACCAGGTGTTGCCTTGCTTAAGCAACATAATTTGAAAACTGGTGTTTATTTTTTCCACACAACATTTATGTCCCTAATTTTTGGTATAATGTTACTTTGTTTGGTTCTTCAGGGTGGCAATTGAATTTGAATTCGGTATTAAAGCTACTGTTTATTTTCTCCTCCACAACATTTATGTCCCTTCTATTCCTATTCTATTATCAATATTAACAAATCAACAATATTGTTACTCGTTGCTTGCTGCCTAATATTTTGGCAAGTAAACCCTGTAAACCATAAGATGGAGGCCACGCACCACCTCCCTTGGCTTGGACCGACACAGTGAATCCTACTGGCCTGGATTCTGACACCCAAACAACCGAGTTCAACAGATTTGGTCTGTCGCCGTGGTGGTTGCAGAGGCAAGGGAGGAAGAGGTAAGTTTGCTCACAAAAAAAGGATTAACTGCTATAGCCATACATGCTCAACAGTCCACCTAAGTTCCCCTTTAAAAAGGTCCATATTAGAGGGAACCAAAAAAATAAGTGCATGATATGCTGTTTTGGTAAGTTTCTGATTGGCTTATTTTTGGGGAACACTAATTTTTAAGACTGGTCTCTTTTGTTTCTCTTCTGTAAAATAGCAAGAATATCCTATCCTCTTCTGTAAAATAGCAAGAATATCCTATCCTTTCTAATAACTTAATATAACCTTAGTAATAGCTAATTCCTAAACTGGATAAACCTCAATAATAACTAATTTTTATCAAATATAAGTATGTGGGAATTAAACATAATTGCTGTTCCACTGAAATTATTTAGATGCGTACGCACAATTGTAGAAGAGTACTCCACATGCACACATCTACAAACATCCATATTCCATAGGAAATATAAAACCACAGCATATAGTTCGGTATATAACAATGCAATCCCTAATGCACAGAAGTGGAAAATACCTTTTGCAACAACAGGGCTTCATGAGGACAGGTAGGAAAGTTCATCAGACCAACTCCAACCATTAATAGACCGTAACATCCTAAAGACACAACAAAATAGATCGGTAGCTGCATAATGGACAGAGGTATGGTATTGTTAGCATTATTTGGAAACCAAATAAAAAGGTTATAAGTAAAGCATATGATGACATGAACGATGAAACCTACCAACCAAGTGTGACTTTGTGGAATCATAGAAGTCTGTAGAAGGCCAACCCATAAAGCAGTGATGGCAATTACCAGCGCTAAAATCTTTACAATATGCTTCATTTATCAATCTGAATCCAGATGAATAATATGAATAGTTGTGTGTAAATGTGTATAAATAAACAAGTTACACTTGTAAATGCTTCATACATAAAATATGTGAAATAAAATGATGGCAGGGGAGAATCAAAAGAGAACAGCAGATAAAAAAGACACACACATGAAAACAGGACACTAAAAAGTTGAAGCTAAATTTGTCAAAATTATTTACACGAAAGAAAAACTATGAGCTAAGAGTCTAAAACAATTATTAATACCTTAAGTAGCTGAAGATGCAAATAAGTCTAAGCCATAATAATTTTCTTACGAAACTACACTAAAAATTGTCAGAAATCCATGAACAACCGTTCACTCTAGTGCCATGAATCCCTTAATGGTGGCGGATGACAAATGTTTGAATGTATCCAGTTGAAGCAAATTTTTATTAAAAGGAAAAAGAAAATATGGCAGGGATGCTTTTATGGGGACATGTGAAGTTCATGTCCGTACTTTTCATTTCATTTTATTTCATATAACATTAATCAAGATATTATAAATCTTGAAGCTTATACGCATGATATTATGAATTGTAAACCTTTTTCCTTAAATTTCAATTTCTCCACACACAAAACATGTCATGTCTGTGTCGTTCCAGCATCACTAGGAAGATGTGGATAAAAATCCCCACCAAATAGAACCAGATCACTAAAACATTGCATAAAACGTGCAAACTTAATACTTCAAATAGAAAAAATAATTTCTCAAACAGGAAAACCAACTGTTCATAATCATCGATTTCTAGATACCAGTTATAATCTCATACATTTACAGAATGCTCGTTATGTGTAATGTAGCAAAGCTTAAAATTATGGTGCAATGGAACTAAACTCTTTTCTAAAAAGAAAAAAATACTCCAGTTAAAGACTCTACTGGCCACTGCAATCAGATGGGATTTCCATGAAGTTTATTTCATTGTTAATAACAGATATGATAGTTAAATGACTCAAAGCCCTTGCGCAGTCTCCCAGCATCATTTGGACTTTACAAGCATACAAAATTCATATTTATCGAATAATCCAATAAGGAGTATAAAACTCTTTCTTAGCCTGCTCTGAATTTCTTTTCAAAAAAACATATATTGTATTGCTTGACCAAAAAGAAATAGACTTCCTGAAAACCAGGAGCAGGAAGGTAGGTACTAGTAAAAAGAAAACAAACATATAAACAAAAAATACAACCCTGTTGCATTTGATCATGGAATACAATTCATAACATACATCTATAAGACTATCACATAGCAAATGCATTCGAAACGATTATACTTATATTGCCTTAAAGTTAAAACTGGTTAACAACAGGTACATCATAGCAGCTCCAATCTCTGCCCATGCAAATGCAGCTAAAATGATAAAGCTGTACGATTTCAGAATAAATAATAAATTGAAACTTCGCCCAAGAAGAAACCATGGAATACAATTCATAACATACATCTATAAGACTATCCCATAGCAAATGCATTCAAAACGATTATACTTATATTGCCTTAAAGTTGAAACTGGTTAACAACAGGTACATCATAGCAGCTCCAATCTCTGCCCATGCAAATGCAGCTAAAATGATAAAGCTGTACGATTTCAGAATAAATAATAAATTGAAACTTCGCCCAAGAAGAAACCAATTATACATGACAACCGAAGTAAACCATTTGCCACTTCCATCAGGTGGGATCACCATGAAATTCATTTCACAGTTCAACAGAACTCAAAGCCCTTGCGCAATCTCCCAGCATCACTTGGAAGTTTCAGGACCAAACCCTATCACCAAAAACCTACATTGCTAGAATAAGGCAATTACGAACACACAAATTATCGTAAATATCAAAGGCCTTAAGGAAAGAGCTTTCCACCAAATTCAGAATCATGCAATCCCTAAATGAAAAAACAAACATCATGAAACCATCTCAATAACAAGAACAATCCTTTATGACAACCTAGTTTAAGCAAAAGAGTATTGCTACCACTGCTATCAATAAGATAGATACGATGAAAATATTGCAGTCAAATATAAATAAAAGTAATTGCTTAATCTTCCTGCATTTCTAGGCAGATATGGATGAAAATCCCAACCAACTAGATCCAGATCATTAAATCAATGCATAAATGTTCAAACATCATATTTAAAATGGAGCCTTATAACAGCCAGTAGCTTAAAAGGTACACAAAGTCTATCTCTTAAATAGAAAAAGAAATTTCCCGAACAGAAAAAACCATTGTGCATGAGCAATTGAGCATGGATTTCTAGATTCCTGTTATAACAGTTGTTATACATACATCAGTCATTTATAGAATGCTCATACATCCGCAATGAAGCAGAGCCTTACAGTCGTGGTCTAATAGAATAGAACTCTATTTTTTCAGATAGTACTCGAGTTAAAAACTCCAGTAGTAGCCACTGCCATCAGATGGGATTTCCATGAAATTCATTTCATTGTTAATAAGAACAGTTTTGATAGTTAAATAACTCATAGCCCATGCGCAGTCTCCCAGCATCATTTGGACTTTACTAGCAAAATGTATGCGTGATTAAATTCATATTTATCGACTAATCCAGTTTGAAGTATAAGACTCACTACAGAGCATAGACATCGAAGATTTCGCATCTTCACCCACTCTGAATTTCTTTTAAAAGAAACTTACATTGTATCCTTAACCCAAAAGAAATAGGCTTCCAGAAAATCAGGAGCAGGAAGGTAGGTATTACTAAAAAGAAAACAAATATAAAAATAAAAATAAAAACCCATGGAATTTGATAATGAAATTCAATTCATAACATGCATCCATCACATAGCAAATGCATTCAAAAGGATTATAACTATATTGCCTTAAAGTTAAAACTGGTTAACAAATGGATATCATAGCAGCTCCAGTCTCTCCCATGCAAATGCAGCTAAAATGATAAGGATATGCCATTTCAAAATAAAAAATCGATTGAAACTTGACTCAAGAAGAAACCAATTATACAAGACAACTGAAGTAAACTATTTGCCACTTCAATCAGGTGGGATCACCATGAAATTCATTTCACAGTTCAACAGAACTCAAAGCCCTTGCGCAATCTCCCAGCATCACTTGGAAGTTTCGGGATCAAACCATATCACCAAAGAACTCACGTTGCCAGAATAAGGTAACTATGAACACAGAAATTTTTGTAAATATCAAAGGCCTTAAGAAAAGAGCTTTCCATCAAATTCAGAATCACACAATCCCTAGATGAAGAAAACAAACAATCACAATAAAAAGAACATTCCTTTATGACCGCCACCTGATTTAAGCAAAAGATTATTGCTATCACTGCCATCAATAAGGTAGATACCATGATGATATGGCAGTCAAATATAAATAAAATTAATTGCTCAACTTTCCAGCATCTCTAGAATGATGTGGATGAAAATCCCAACCAACTAGATCCAGATTACTAATCAATGCATGAAATGTTCAAACATGATATTTGAAATAGAACCTTATGAAAAGCCAGTAGCTTAAAAGGTACACTAAGTATACCTCTTTCAATTAGAAACAGAAAATCTCAAACAGGAAAACCCATTGAGCATGATGGCGGATTTCTAGGTTCCAACCACAACATGGTTGTCAAACATACATCAGATATTTCATAATTGTCACATAGCCATAAAATGATTAAAGGAACTGTATTGAACGTCATACATTCAGACATTTCCATATATATAAAATCACTAACAAAAGTTTATACAGTCCTAAAAATCTTTCCTACCTCAGACAAAGCAGCAAAGCCTGAGCTTATTATACTAATGGCCAAATGGAACTGAACTCCTGAAGTAAAACAATGTTACTCAAGTAAAAGACTAAGTAAGCTACAGCATCAAATGTGATTGCCATGACATTCATTTCATTTTTAATAAGTAATAACAGATATGATAATTAACGGAGTCAAAGCCTTTGAGCAAAGTGGTGTATCCAAGAACCTGAGTGAGAGGGTGCAAACTATTTAAAAAATTAATGACTATTATTGTACATATGAAAATAAGATAAACTAATAGATAACGATGTGTTTCAATTTCAACCAACTTTTTTGAAGGATGACTGTTTCCAATACTTTAGTTTTACATTTTTAGCTACCAATATTGGACTTACATCCAATAAATGAATCTAACATAATCGATTATTAAACGACAACACCATAAACAAAGAGATACAATTCAAAAAAACGTCCTTCAGAACATTTTTTTTTATTAGCTGCTCTAGATTCATATAATAATTATATTTCACATTTCACATATATTACAACTACAATGAGAATATCGATTAAGACACAAATCAAGATGGATAATCACGTCAAAAGCAATATAACATTCAAGAACAAGCACAGGGAAAAGAACTACAGGAGTCTCAAAGAATGGATAACCACAACACTAGCCAATGTTTCGGTTAAATACCAAAGTCCCACGTCAGTTGCCTTGTCAAAAAATATCAACAAGATAACCTTAATCCCTCTTAATTCACAGGATATGAATAACAAATATCAAAATCAGTTGAGACCTAAAGACACATGCCCAAAACTAATACTAATAATTTACGTAGGCCGAAATTTATAAATAAACCCACTATTGGAATTTCCTCTTTGTGAGAAATGTTGGTGATCACTTCACAGACACTGCATATTTTGAATAACCTCGACAAATAAGCAATGTGTAGGATTTAGGGGGAAATTGAAACGGGACAGCTCAGCAATTCAAGCAATCAATTAGCTATTTCAACCCCAGTTGCATGAAGTGATAAGCAAAAACATATGAGGAATCACTGATAAATCTAGGGTTTTCTTGGGAGAAATTTGAAAAGGTAAATGGGAAGAAGAGAATACACTAACAACTGATGGAGCAGAAGGATGCGGCGGCAGCCTGGACTCCGGCGGTTGTTAAACGCTGTTCTGATGAATAAAGAAATGAGGCGTAGTGTAAGCCTGGGTGGCGCGGTGCAAAAAGGGAGAATTCAGAGATGAAAGATGTGTGCTGTTGTGAGAGAGCAGGTGCGGTGGTCCAGATCGGTGCAGGGAGGCGGTTGTGGTGGACTCAGACTGGTTATGGTCGCACGCGGCGCGATCTTGGGATGTTGAGAGAAGGATGTTCGATCTGATTCTGGATGGAGGCGTGGAGAGGAATGGGCAGCTGGTGGTGGCGCGATTTGAGAATGAGTGAGATGAGATTTTGAGAGGGAGTAAATACCACTTTTAACCCTAACATAGTAACATGTAGACGTAGTATCAATTTCATTTAAAGTGTTCTTGGGAGTTGTGATTTTTTAGGGTTTTAGAAGTTTTCTTTATTATTAAAAAAAACTGACATTCATTTATTTAATAAATTTGTGTAGAAGTTACTTATTTAAATCAAATGAAGGGAGAAAAATTATTTGAATAGGTGATTCTAGACCAAAAAATGGTCATAAATCATTTATCTCCAAAAGAGGAAGAAAGAAGAGAATCCAAAGTGTTTTATTTGAGAGATTATTTGAGAGAGGCGACAATGATTTTTTAGTATGTATATAAATAAAATAAATTTTAAATACCTAAATTGGTCCTTGCATTTTGGACATAGGTCCTTATAGTTTATGAGAAAAAATAATATCCAAATTAATTTCTAACAATTATATAAAGGGTATATAGTACTTCTTTCGTTAATTAAGTTTGATATAGATTTGACCGATTTTTTTTAAAGTGTCGTGTTGAGTGATGAGACGTCAGTCATCTATGTTATAGTGTTATAGATTGCTGACGTGCAAATATTTAGTTTATACAATACTGACTTGGAGGGTCAGGTGCTTTGTACTTCATGGTATTTGAATTAGTGGATTAAAGCCTTCTGAATGAGGGGACTAGATGTAGCCAAGTTAGTGGTGAACTAGGATAAATCTATGTGTCAAATTAATTATGCTTTCATTGCTTGCTGCCTCTGAATCTGATTGCTTCTACTCCAAGTAAGTAACTAAAAAACCAAACTATGATTTCATTAAATCAAGATCGTTCTGGGCTGCAAAAAAACTATCAATCTCCATCACAAATTACCAGCCTTCATTACAAAAATAACATAATTACATACACAAGATCATTTTGGACAGATTCTTTCCAAAATATCAACAAAAAGGCAAAGCAAAACATCAAGAACAAACAACAAGATCAATCTCTAGATTGATGGTTAATAAGTACAACAAGGACATAAACGATAAGACACTAACACTGTAAAAAGTGGCTCGCGCACAGAGCAAAAAAGCATGACACATAACAACTTTCAATGATCTAACTCCAACACTCACTCAAAATAAAAACGAAGAACATTCTGGTAGGAAAGCAGGAACGTTCTTGTTAAATTACAATACACGTCTATTGAAGCTATGAGCAAGGACAACAAGGACATTACTGATGCACTTTTTTGCAGAAAACACATTATGCTTATGAGATAAAGGACTGACACTAGGCAGTTGCTAAAATCCTTCTGCCACATTTTTTTATTCAATACAAAACCAATAATGCTCTGGTTTTATAAAAGAACATTCTTGTTATTCTGTTTTAAATACAGAATTTAAACAAATCATTTTCCACATTCCAAACAACAATTTAAAAAGTATTAAGACTGCTCAAATCAATGGTGAAGCCTAGAACTCGAGCTGAATGTCGAAAGAACCTCCAGATTGATGACAAGATTGATCTCCAAATTAATGAGTTGTGAGCAAGGACGCAAGTACATCGTACTTACATTATTCTGCAGAAAGCTCTGCATAGTTCTGATATAAACAGTACCAACTAACATTTGACATTCCATTCACTCACTCATTCACGTTTTCCATCAGACTCAAAAGCAAAAACGTTCTTCGTTTGTCAAGAACGTTCTAGACAGCAATATAAACACATCTTCAATTGTTTTAAAACATATATGACACTTGGGAAGTGTGTCCAATGACTATATTTAGTTTAAACTGAATATTCAAGCCTTTTATCATCTATAAATTGAAGATCAATTGGAAGATGAAGGAAAAAGTTTTCGATTTACAAATATACCAACACTAGTTCAAGTAAGAACAAGTAAAAAACTCTTCAAGCAAACTCCTGCTCTCTTCATTATATTTGTGGATCATTATTTATTGAGTTTGTCTTTATTTATCTCAAACAAGTGTTGAGAAGTTTCAAGATCCCAAACACTTTTATCATATACATCATTTGTAACTTAAGTCTATCTTTTACGTTATATTGAGTGTGTTTGTAAAAATCCTTTCAAGTTTGAAAGGTGACTGTAAAAATCCTTTCTAGGTTGAATGGTGAAGATTGTAATCGATCAAAGTAAGATCAAGAGAAAATGTGTGAAGGAGAACATTCTGGTTCTGAAGCACAAAATGAAAATCTCATAGTTGTGAGGACTGGACTTGCCCGAGTTGGGTGAACCAGTATACTTTTTGTTTGTGATCTTTCTATCGCTTATCTTAAATTATTTGCACACACAAATCACACTTCACTATAAACTAATCTATTTTATTTACTTCTAACATATTCAGAACAATTTGTATATTCTATTTCAACAAAGATTCATCTTGAGTTAATTATTAAGCATAAGAATCAGAATTTTATAAGGATCACAATTCAAACCCCTATTTCTTGTGATTGACATTGCTACTTCAGGAGTCTTCACGAGTCATACTCCAACAAACATACTTCTCACCTTCAAGTAACTTCAAAACATATGTTGCATATCAGTTATGGGTCCTTTCAAATTATTTCTGTATGTGGTTCGTCGGTTATAAATTTGAAATATTTTAGTCACGTTCTCCTTATCTCGATCTCTCAAAGATGACAAGACGTGTCTCGGTGCAAAGCGATACTTGAAGGTGCAAACACGAGAAGAAGGGTTGAATTGTGTTTGCAAAAGCTGAATTCTTTTTGTTGATTTGTTGAAAGTTGATATAAATTATTTGGGGAAGAAACAATCAGGCTCAGCACCAACGGATAATAACAGCATAAGTATTTGAACACAAAGATTTATCCTTGTTCGCCATTAACTTGGCTACATCCAGTCCCTTTATTTGGAAGGCTTTAATCTATTAATTCAGTTATCTTGAATTACACAACACCTGACCCTCAAAGCCAGTCTTCTCAAACAGCTTGCCAGCCCCAGAATTTTGAGGAACAACAACACCTTGACCCTACAAGCCAAGTCTTCTCCTACCAATCTAACAACCGCAGATTGAAGAAGGAACTTGCACCACCTTGACCCTACAAGCCAAGTCTTCTCCTAAAAAATTGACAACCCTAGATTGAAGAAGAAACTTACACCACTATGAAGGTGCAAACACGAGAAGAAGGAGTTGAATTGTGTTTGCCAAACTTGAATTAGTTTTGCTGTTTTATTAAATGTTGATGTAAATTACTTGATGAATAAATAATCAAATTCAGCAGCGGATAATAACAACATAAGAACACAACGATTTATCCTGGTTCACCATTAACTTAGCTACATCCAGTCCCTTCACTCCGAAGGCTTTAATCCACTAATTCAAAACACTTTGAATTACAACACTTGACCCTCCAAGTCAGTCTTCCCAAACTGTCTGACAACCCCAAACTTTTGAGGAACGATAACAACACCTTGACCCTACAAGTCAAGTCTTCTCCTACCAATTTGACAACCCCAGATTGAAGAAGGAATCTACACCTCTAGCGAGTTTGATTACAAGGGTTTGGAACTTTGCAAAGTTGCTTCTGGAAAGCTGATTGTTGCAATGACCTTCACACTCTTTTGTTGCTTCTGGAAAGCTGATTGATGCACTGAATTTCACTCTCAAAAAATCACTTAGAGAATATTTCTTTTGCACTCAAGTGTTTCTCTCTTTTGAACTCTTGGATGACTTTCAATTGAAGCTTGAGTTCTTCCGTTTTTCGATGCCTAATGTTGTTTCCTGAAGCCTCATTTTAAAATTGCAATTAGGGCTTTGTCCAAGCTTAAATTCGAGATAAATCCGACTCAGATTTCCTTTGAAAAGTCTGTTGGTCAATCATGTTTCTCTTAATTTCAAAACATATCTTTTAGCTTTAGATTTCATTTGAAAATTGTTGACCAATCCTATTTCTCTTAATTTCAGACCGTATCTTTTAGCTTCATATTTCATTTGAATTTCCTTCAAGTCTTCAGTGATTTTTGAATCAAATCCCCTTAATACTTTGATCAAATTTCTATCAAAAATCAATCAAATCTTCTTCAAATTTTAATCAAGTCTTCACTGATCTGTATCATGATTTAAATTCTGGACCGTATGATTTGCTGATCTGGACCAAGTCTGGACTATGTGATCTTATCTGTACCATTTTGTCTAATGATCTGGACTGTGTGATCTTCTAATCTGGACCAAGTCTTATGTTCTGGACCATGCTATCTTCTGGTCTGGACCAAGTCTGACTTAAGTTTCCTTCTGGTATGGACCAAGTTTCCTTCTCGACAATGTTTCCTTCTAGTCTGGACCAAGTCTCCTTCTAGACAAGCTTTCTTCTAGTCTGGACCAAGTCTCCTTCTGGACTATGCTTCCTTCTGATCTGGACCTAGAATAATAAACTCTGATGATGTCATTGTTTCTTCCCTCTGATGATATCCTTTGATGTTTACTTTTGATGACATCCTCTGATTCTTGCTTCTGATGTGATCCTCTGGTATCCTCTGGAGGTATCCTCTGATGACATCCTCTAGATGTATCCTCTGGTGATATCTTCTGGCCGTATCTTTTGGTTGCATTTTTATCTTATGGTGACGTCATCCTCTAATAACATCTTCTGCTTCTGATTTGTATCTTCGGGAGGTATCTTGTGCTGACATCATCCTCTCATGACATCCTCTGGTGACGTCATCCTCTGGTGTATCCTCTGGTGACGTCATCCTCTGATTTTTCATACTTCTTCTAAGTCAAAATATGATTTTCATAAAATACATTTGTTAACATCAAAACTTTAATCGAAAGAACCAACTTGGTTCCAACACACTATCGGGTTTAATATAAGGGTTTAGAGCTTTGAGTAGTTGCTTCTAGAAAGTTGATTATAACAATGACTCTATTGAGTAGTTGCTTCTGGAAAGCTGATTATTACAATGACTCTCTTGAGTAGTTGTTTCTAGAAAGCTGATTATAACAATGACTCTCACACTCGAAAAAACACTTAGACAATATTTCTCTTTCACACAAGTGTTTCTCTCTTTTGAACTCTCGGATGACTTTGAACTTTAAGCTGGAGTTCTTGTGTTTTCCCGAAGATTTCTTCTACGGCCTGAAGCCTCCTTTTATAGATGAGATATAGGCTTTGTCCAAGCTTAATTCCGAATTGTATCTTGCTCAGATTTCTTTTGAAAACTATTCGGCCCAATTCTGTTTCTTTTTAATTTTGAACCAAATCTTCTTTAACCTTTGATCAGATCTCCTTCAATTTTCCATCAGGTCTTCTTTGATTTTTGAATCAAATCTTCTTAAAACTTTGATAAGATCTCTTTCAAATTTCAATCAAATCTTCTACGAATCTGAATCATGTTTTAAATCTGGGCCATGTGTTTTTCTGATCTGGACCAAGTCTGGACCATGTCTTCTGATCTGGACCATGTTATCTTCTGATCTGGACCATGCTATCTTATGGACCATGTTTCCTTCTGATCTGGACCATGTTTTCTTTTAATATGGACCATGTTTCCTTCTGATCTGGAACATGTCTACTTCTGGACCATGTTGTTTCTGATCTGGACCATGTCTTCTTCTGGACCATGTTTCCTTCTGATATGGACCATGAATGATATCCTCTGATGATGTCATATGATTTTTGCCTTTGATGATATCCTCTGATTTTTGCCTTTGATGACATCCTCTGATTCTTGCTTCTGATGGGATCCTCTGGTGATATCTTCTGGTTATGTCCTCTGGAGGTATCCTCTGGGGATATCTTCTGGTATCCTCTAGAGGTACCCTCTGGTGATATCTTCTGGTATCCTCTAGAGGTATCCTCTAGTGATGTCATCCTCTGGTGGTATCCTCTGGTAACGACATCCTCTGGTAACGACATCCTCTTATTTTTGCATTCTTATTCGAAATCAATTATGTTATTTTCATAAAATACTTTTGTTCACATCAAAACTTTTAGTGTAAGAACCAACTTGGTTCCAACAATCTTCCCCTTTTTGATGATGACAAAACTTGTATTTTTTATAACAATTTTTCTTTCTTTGACTCCCGCTAAGACTAAGCTTTACTTTATATTTTTCTCCCCCTAAGTCTAATGCCCTAGTTTATCTTCTCTTTATCACATATATCTTTTCCCCCTTTTGTAATCAGACAAAAAGGAATGATGGAGATCTTCATTTTTTTTTTAATAACATGAATAATATATTACAAGAAAATAAATATAAAAAAAAACTAACTAAGCTATTTGTTAGAGATGAAGGTAAGGTTTAGGTTTTTCTTGATGAAGTCAAACATATCTTCAAGTAGTGGTTTGGTGAATATGTCAGCGCATTGGTGGTCAGTGTCTACAAACTGAATATTGAGTACCCCTTTTTGAACAAAGTCTCTGATGAAGTGATGTTTGATCTCTATGTGTTTGGCTCTGAAATGAAGTATAGGGTTTTTGGTTAGATTGATGGAAGAAATGTTGTCACAATATAAGGGAATGTTGGTTTCCATGATTTGTAGTCTTCCAGCTGATGTTTCAGCCAAATGAGTTGAGAATTGCATCCGGCTGCTGAAATGTATTCAGCCTCTGCTGTTGACATGACAATTGTGCTTTGTCTCTTACTTGACCAGGATACTAAGCTGTCTCCCAAGAAGGTGCAATTTCCACTTGTGCTCTTTCTCTCAAGTTTATCTTCAGTATAGTCAGAGTCACAGTATCCCCTAAGTTGATATGTAGGAGTTTTCTTGTAGAACAAGGTAAGGTTGGTAGTGCCATTTAGGTATCTAAGGATTCTCTTAACAGCAGTTAAATGGAATTCCCTAGGGTCAGATTGAAATCTTGCACATACACATACATTAAACATGATGTCAGGTCTAAAACAGTAAGGTAAAGTAGAGATCTTATCATACCTCTATAAGTTTTTTGATCAACTTTCTGGCCTGAATCATCCTTTTCAAGTGAGCAGGTAGGGTGCATTGGGGTAGCCATAGGTTTGCAATCACTAATCTTAAACTTCTTGAGAAGCTCTTTTGTATATTTCGTTTGATGAATGTGTATACCTTTATTACTTTGCTGAATTTGTATCCCTAGGAAGAACTTAAGTTCTCCTATCATACTCATTTGAAATTCATGGTGCATCAATTTAGAAAATTCTTGGCAAAGAGTGCCATTAGTAGATCCAAAAATGATATCATTAACATAAACTTGAATAACAAGAATATCATCATCTATTGATTTTCTAAAAAGTGTATTGTCTACTTGTCCTCTTTCAAAGTTATTTTTAAGCAACAAGTTACTAAGTCTATCATACCATGCCCTAGTTTCTTGTTTTAAACCATACAAATATTTTTTAAGTTTAAAAATATGATTTGGAAATTCAGAACTTTCAAAACCTGGGGGTTGTTTAACATAGACTTCTTCATTTATATAACCATTTAGAAAAGCACTTTTAACATCCATTTAAAATAATGTAATGTTATTATTAGCAGCAAAGGAAAGTAGGATAGGAATAACTTCTAACCTGGCCACTGGAGTAAATGTCTTAGTGTAGTCAATGCCCTCTTGCTGACTATAGCCTTGTGCAACAAGTCTTGCCTTGTTTCTGACCACTTCACCTTTTTCATTTAGCTTGTCTCTGAAAACCCACTTAGTTCCAATAATGTATTTTTCTGGTCTTGGTACTAGATCCCAAACATCATTCCTCTCAAATTCATTTAACTCTTCTTGCATTGCAAGAATCCATCCATCTTCTGCAATGCTTCATCAACAGACGTAGGCTCAATAGACGAGAGTAACCCAAACAGACCGGTGTCTTTAAATTATGATCTTGTCCTTAAAGGATCACTTGCACTTCCAATTATTAGAGTTTCAAGATGAGATGACTTGTACTTCCATCCATATCTTCCTTCTGACTTATCTTCAGATTCATTCTTTGAAGCTTTTTTGTGTTCTTTGGTTTTGCTTGCATCCTCTACCTTTTCAAGTTTTTCTGGTTTGTCTGCAACAGCTTCCTTTGGTTTTAGTAAACTTGCACTATCATCATCTTGCTTTGGCTTTTCAAGGTCAAGCTATTTGTCATATAACATAATAAAAATCATATAATTTAAGAATGAAATCAATACATCCACAACATTAATTTTGTTTCTGGTAGTTTCTGCTTGTTTTTGAAACTATTGGTATGTTATTTCTGCTGAAGTAATCAAATTATGTGGATCACCTGGTTTCTCTAAATTTTTTAGAACTTGTAAAATACTTATCTAGCTTTGATTTTTAAGATCAAACTTCTTGTTATCACAGTACACATAAAAACAATAATAATATTTTTAAAGAAAAATATAACCTATATGTTAATAGTTTCAGTTTCACTTTGAAAACCCTCTTATTTCTTCTTTTCTGTTTTTCAAATTCTGAATTTGCATATTATATGATTAGAGGGTCTGGATGAAGGGATTTGAATTCCCATCCAAGTTTGTAGTCTTGATGAATTTGATTGAAGTGTTCAATAAAGTCACCTGATTCTGATAGTTAATCTGACACTTCTCTTTCTGCTGACACATCAAGTTCCTTTGATAGTTCTGGAACTGATGGTAATTATGATTCTTTTGGTAGTTCCAGTTTTGATGATATGTGTGATTTCTCTTATATTTCTGATTCATCATATGGTTCTAGTTTAGATATGTATTGTGTTGACCAGTACTTCTTCCACTAGAGCCAATTGGTTTCAGTTTGGTAGATGTTGGAACATAGACCTTTTTCCCTTCATATATTGCAATCATCCATCGACCAGGCACCATGACCGGTGTTTCAATTTGGTTGCTTAAAACATCTGCAACATAAACAATTTTATCTTTTGGTACCCAGATATGGTTGGGTCCTGGTTTGTTAGTCTTGAAAGGTTTCTTGTCTTTTCTTGTATTTATCACGGGACCAGATAGTTTGGAGTGACATTTCGTAGTACAAACTGTACACAAAACATAAGAGGAAATAGGTTTAGTTTCAATTACAGATTCTTCAAATCCTATACCTCTTTTACATAACTAATTCCATAAATCATATAAGCATATTTGCTTCTTTCCATACCATTAGCAATAAAGTCTATAAATACTTGTTCATGCATATCAGAATTACATGTAGTATTTTCACTTGATGTTGAACAATGATTACTTTTTAGAGTTATATTTTCAACCTTAAGTTCAACAATATTAGTTTTAAGAGCTACATTTTATGTTTTACATTATGCACTTTTATTCTTTAAAACATTAACTTCTTTGGTTAAAATATATTTTCTTTCCTAAGTGTTCTCAGTTTTAAAGACAATTTGTTATTAACATTTAAAATATCATTCATTGCTGTAATTAAATCAGATCAGGTGAATTCAGAAAATACTTCTTTTTCTTCATCCTCTGATTCACTTCTAGAGTCAGAATCTGTGTTGGATCCAGAGGCAGAGTTGGTGTGAGCCATCATATCTAATTCTGCTTGTTCATCATCAAAAGATTCATCAGAATCATCCTAGTAATTCCACTCTTTTTCTTCATCTCTAATTCGCTTCCAGAGTCAGAATCTGTGTTGGATCCAGAGGCAGAGTTGGTGTGAGCCATCATAGCCAATTCTGCTTCTTCATCATCAGAAAATTCATCAGAATCATCCCATGTAGCCATCATATTCTTCGTCTTGGATCTGGAGTCTTTCTTCTAGTGTTTCCATTTCTCAATGTTTGTACATTCTGACTTGATATGTTCAGGTTCATTGCATCCATAACAGATGATACTTTTCTTGTCATATTCATCCTTTCCTCTATTGGAATGCTTGGAATACCTTTGGGGAAATTTCTTCTTTCTGTTGTGCCACATTTGGTTATGAAAGCAATCTCCTCTTCCTCTAGATTCAGATTCTGATTATCTGAATCACTATCTTCTGATTCTGTTGTTGCTTTTAGAACCTTCTTCTGCTTGGATTTCAAGGCTAGGGTTTTATTCTTCTTCTTGGGCTCATCTTCTTCAAGCTCAATTTCAAGTGATATAAGGGAGCTGATTAACTCTTCTAGCTTTAGAGTATTCAGATCCTTTGCTTCCTGAATTGCAGTGATCTTTGGTCTCCAGTTGGTTTGCAAGCTCCTAAGAATTTTCTTCATGTGATCAGCAGTAGTGTAACTTTTCTTGAGTACCTTTAATCCTGATACTAGAGTCTGAAATTTGAAAAACATGGTTTCAATGTCTTCATCTTCTTCCATCTTGAACAGCTCATACATTTCGACTAGGATGTTGGCATTTGCTTCTTGAACTTGCTTGCTTCCTTCATAGGAAAGAGTCAGACTATCATAGATACTCTTTGTTGTCTCTTTGTTGGTGCACTTGTCAAATTCCTTGAAGGTGATTGCATTTATCATGAACGTTCTGGATTTATGATGCATCTTGTACATCTTCTTCTGATCAACATTCATGTCCTTTCTTGGAATTTCAACACCATCAGTATCCTCTGGAGCAGTATAACCATCTTCCACCAAGTCCCAAAGTTCAGGATCTTGTGAAATAAAAAAAATTCCCAACATGTCTTTCCAATACTCAAAACGTTATCCATCAAACAGAGGTGGTCTGTTGATGTTTGCTCCGACAACTTCTTCACTGAATCCAGACATGTTGAACCCTTGGATCTTTTCTCAAAGACTGTAAAGTGCTCAGCCTTGAGACCGAGCTCTGATGCCAATTGAAGGTGCAAACACGAGAAGGGGGTTGAATTGTGTTTGCAAAAGTTGAATTCTTTTTGCTGATTTTTTGAAAGTTGATATAAATTATTTGGGGAAGAAAAATCAGACTCAGCAGCAGCAGATAATAACAGCATAAGTATTTGAACACAAAGATTTATCCTGGTTTGCCATTAACTTGGCTACATCGAGTCCCTTCATTCAGAAGGCTTTAATCCACTAATTCAATTACCATGAATTACACAGCACCTGACCCTCCAAGTCAGTATTCTCAAACAGCCTGACAGCCCCAAACTTTTGAGGAACAACAACACCTTCACCCTACAAGCCAATGTTGGAACCAAGTCGGTTCTAAGTACATAGGATTTTGATGTTTACACAAAGCACTCCATGTAATCTTATTTTGTACCTTGAATTATTACATTAAATGCCACCAGAAGATGAAGTTTCCAGAGGAAAAAGATGAAGACACCAAATAATGCATCCAGAAGGTACCAGAGGATGCATCCTAAAATTACCAGAGGATATCTTTGATGGCCCATATCAGAAGGAAGAAAAGTCAGAAGGAGACCTGGACCAGACCAGAAGAAAGCCTACCAGAGGGAGACTTGATCCAGACCAGAAGCAATCATAAGTCAGACTTAGTCCAGAAGTTATTCTGACCAGAAGATGGCCTGACAGTGAAATGATAAACAGCCCAGACTTGATCCAGACTTAATTAGAGGATAAATTAATGGGTCCAGAACAAGAGATTCAATCCAGATTTGACCTAAACCAGAAGATAGCATGGTTCGGGGTATGAAACTAAGTCCAGACCAGAAGAAATGATGTCCATATTTGATCCAAACCTGATCCAAATCAGAAGGTAAAATGTCCGTACTGAAATATTATTTGTCCAGATTTAATTTCAGTTCAATCCAGACCCAGTTCAGAATTGGTCCAGATCAGAGGGAAAAGGTTCAGATCAATGGTCAAGATTTAAGTATATGGCCCAGTGTTGGCCGAGATCAGAAGATCAGACCATGGCCCAGTGTTGGCCGAAATCAGAAGGTCAGAATGTGTGGTCCAGCATTGGCCGAGATCAGAGGATCACAACAAATCAGTTTGCAAGTCCAGGTTGGCCGAGATCAGAAGATCAGAAAGTGTGGTCCATGGTTGGCCGAAATCAGAGGATCACAGCAGATCACTTAGTATGGTCTAGATGTGGACGAGAGCAGAAGATCAAAGGGTCCAGAATTAATCATGATGATAATTGGTGGAGATTTAATTAAATTTGATCAAAGTATTAAAAGGATTTGTTATAAAAATAAAGTGAAGTCGTATGGGAGTTCAGAAGCTATTGGCGGGAAGGAAGATTTGGTTCAGAATTAATTAAAGTCAGGATTGGCCAGAGTTATTTTTGACAGCAAATCTGGAGCTTAAAAGATATGTTTTTTATTTAAGTGAAGCCCGATTGGCCAAAGTATTTTTGCAAGAGTATCTGGCAAGATACAACTCAAATTTAAGCTTGGAAGAGACCCTAATCAACATCTATAAAAGGAGGCTCAAGGTAGAAGACTTAGCATCGAAAATCACAAAAGAGTCATACACTTCCAAAAGTAAACACTCGAGTTTTTAGTGAGGTAAATTGTGAGTTCCAGCTTTCCAGAAGCAAGCACTCTTGTTATTTTCTTTCCCTTGTGTTAGATCTAAGTTGTTGAAGTAGAGACTACAATATGAGGGAGTCAGAAGGGGTAGCAGATTACTTGGCAATTAGATTCAAGGCGTTGTAATTCCTTCTACAATTTGGGGTTGTCAGATTAGTAGGAGAAGACTTGACTTAAGAAGTCAAGGTGCTGTATTCCTCAAGAGTCTAGGATTGTTAGACTGTTTGAGAAGAATGACTTGGAGGGTCAGTGGAACTGTTGTAATTCAAGGTTTTGAATTAGTGAAATCCTTCAAGGTGAAGGGACTGGACGTAGCCTCGTTAACGGTGAACCCGTATAAAATTCTGTGTTTTTATTTTTACTTTATATCCGCTGCTAACTCTGTTTTATTCGTACATCAAGTTTTGTTTTAAAACTGCAAAAACAGAAAAAGTATTCAAGTTAGTCAAACACAATTCAACCCCCCTCATCTCGTGTTTGCACCTTCAGCCAAGTCTTCTTCTACCAATCTGACAACCCTAGATTGAAGAAGGAACTTACACCACCTTAACCCTACAAGCCAAGTCTTCTCCTAACAATCTGACAACCCCAGATTGAAGAAGAAACTTACACCACTATTGGGTTTAATACAAGGGTTTGGAGCTTTGAGTAGTTGCTTTTGGAAAACTGATTATAACGATGACTCTCTTGAGTAGTTGCTTCTAGAAAGCTGATTATTACAATGACTCTCTTGAGTAGTTGCCTCTAGAAAACTGATTATAACAATGACTCTCTTGAGTAGTTGCTTATGGAAAGCTGATTATAACAATGACTCTCACACTCGAAAACACATTTAGACAATATTTATCTTTCACACAAGTGTTTCTCTTTTTTGAACTCTCAAATGACTTTGAAATTTAAGCTTGAGTTCTTGTGTTTTTCCGATGATTTCTTCTACGGCCTGAAGCCTCCTTTTATAGATGAGATATGAGCTTTGTCCAAGCTTAATTCCGAATTGTATCTTGCTCAGGTTTCTTTTGAAAACTCTTCAGCCCGACTCTGTTTCTTTTTAATTTCGAACCAAATCTTCTTTAACCTTTGATCAGATCTCCTTCAATTTTCCATCACGTCTTATTTGATTTTTGAATCAAATCTTCTTAAAACTTTGATCAGATCTTTTTCAAATTTCAATCAAGTCTTCTTCAAATTTGAATCAAGTCTTCTACGGATCTGAATCACATTTTAAATCTGGACCATGTGTTTTTCTGATCTGAACCAAGTCTTGACCATGTCTTCTGATCTGGACCATGTTATCTTCTGATCTGGACTACGTTTCCTTCTGATCTGGACCATGTCTTCTTCTGGACCATGTTTGTTTTTGATATGGATCATGTCTTCTTCTGGATCATGTTTCCTTCTAATATGGACCATAAATGATATCCTCTGATGATGTTAGCTGATTCTTTCCTCTGATGATATCCTCTGATTTTTGCTTCTGATGTTATCTTCTGATTTTTGCCTTTGATGACATCCTTGATTCTTGCTTCTGATGGGATCCTTTGGTGATATCTTCTGGTTATGTTCTCTGGTGATATCCTCTGGTGATATCTGAAGGTGCAAACACGAGAAGGGGGTGGGGGTTGATATGTGTTTGTCAAACTTGATTACTTTTGTTGTTTTGTTGAATGTTAATGTGAATTATTCGATGGATAACTAATCAGACTCAGCAGCGGATAATAATAACCTAATAACACATCAATTTATACTGGTTCACCATTAACTAGGCTACGTCCAATCCCTTCCTACAGAAGGCCTTTTCACTAATTCAAACTCCTTTGAATTACAACACCACTGACCCTTCAAGCCAGTCTTCCCAAACAGTCTGACAACCCCAGAATTTTGAGGAACAACAACACCTTGACTATACCAGCCAAGTCTTCTCAAACAGCCTGACAACCCCAGACTTTTGAGGAATAACCACACATTAACTCTACAAGTCAAGTCTTCTCAAACAGCCTGGCAACCCCAGACTTTTGAGGAACGATAACAACACCTTGACTCTACAAGTCAAGTCTTCTCATACCAATCTGACAACCCTAGATTGAAGAGGGAATCTACACCATTATCGGGTTATATAACAAAGGTTTGGAACTTTGCAAAGTTGCTTCTGGAAAGCTGATTGCTGCACTTATTCTTGCACACTTTTGTTGCTTCTGAAAAACTGATTGTTGCACTGAATTTCTCTCTCGAAAACACTTAGAAAATATTGCTTTTGCACATTTGTGTTTCTCTATTTTGAACTCTCGAATAACATTGAATTTAAGCTCGATTTCTTGTGTTTTTTTATGTTTTACTCTTCAGCATTAAGCCTTTATTTATAGTTGAAATTAAGGATTTACTTTGATCTGATGCTTTACTTCTAGAGTGTATTTCGATTAATTCTGTTTTGAGAGTATATTGAAGTATTTTGCTCATATTCTGTTTCTGGAGTCTTTTGCTCTGATTCTGTTTTGAGCATTTTTCTCAGATTCTATTTTGAACATGCTTTTAGCTAGATTTTGTTTCTTGAGTCTTTTGCTCCAATTTTGTTTTGAACATTTTTCTCAGATTCTGTTTTGAGCATACTTTTAGCTAGATTCTGTTTTTCTGATTTTTGTCTCTAATGAGATCCTCTTATGATATCCTCTGATGACCATCGTCTGGTAATCATCCTCTGGTGACGTCATCCTATGATTTCTTCTTCTGGTGACGTCATCTTCTAGTAAGATCCTCTGGTGACGTCATCCTCTGATTTCTTCTTCTGGTGACGTCATCCTCTTATTTCTGCTTCTGGTTACATCATCTGATTTTTCATTCTTCTTCTAAGTCAAAATACGATTTTTATAAAATACATTTGTTAACATCAAAACTTTAATTGCAAGAACCAACTTGGTTCCAACAATATCTCCTAGTATCCTCTGGGGTATCCTCTGGTGATATCTTCTGGTATCCTCTGGTGACATCTTCTGGTTGTATCTTCTAGAGGTATCTTCTGGTGACGTCATCCTCTGGCGGTATCTTCTAGTGACGTCATCCTCTGATTTTTGCATTCTTCTTCGAAGTCAATTATGTTATTTTCATAAAATACTTTTGTTAACATCAAACCTTTAAGTGTAAGAACCAACTTGGTTCCAACAATACTTTATTAGCCCGTCAACATGTTTCTTATCTTATTCTTTTAAGCGTCCCACAAATGCATTATTTTTAAAAGTAGCCATTAACTCATGGTTGTGAAGTTCACACACTAAACTAATAATCCATCCCACATCATTCTTCAATGGTCTCGATCTAAGTTCAAATGGACAACCACACATTTTAGTTGAAGTCTGTGGGTTACTTTTATTTGATTTATATTTTCTAACTCTATCACAATCGAGAATTAATTTTGATTTTCTTCCTCTCTTTCTGGTCTCTATGCAGAGTGAGTAATGATAACAACTATTCGATTTTGTCAGCCAACCTCTCTTACCCATGATATAACAGCTTCTCATGAATCAAATTTGATCAGTTGTGAATACTTCAGAAAAATATACACATAACTATATTTTTTCCATCCATACTTCAAAAAAAAAGTTAAAAAAATTAAGTACTTGAATTCCAGTAAAATAAAATTAACTACGTGAAATTTGAAGGCACAAATTTCTGGTAGAATAAAGTAACTACCTGAAATTTCAAGGCACAAAATTTCCATTAGTATAAATAGTGTACCGGAAAATTTGTTGGCGAAATTTTCTGTACATAATTTATACTACCAGAAATTTTGTGCCTTGAAATTTCCTGTGCACAAATTATACCACTGGAAATTGTAAAATTGAAACTTCCAGTAATGTTAATTTGTTTACCGGATATTTTGAAAAAAAAAATTATTTACTGAAAATTTTAGTGAGGGATAATATTTTGGAGTAATTCTTTTTACGTTTAATTAAATAAATAAAAAAAGACAAAATTAAATTTTTTACATTTTAAGAATATAAATTCAATTGGGGTACAAAATCCAATTTTCATATATATAAACCTTTAAGTACCTCTCGAGTACACTAGTAACAGAGCCTACTAGTAATAGAGCTTGGTAAAAAGTGATTCATTTTGCCGAGTCGTGGAAGTGATTGTAATTGTAAAAAATGAATTCCCTATCTTCTTAACGGAAGTTGATATGTATTTTTTGTGCATCAGATTGTGACAGATTAATTAAGGTGGACAATATATTTTTAATAAACTGACAACTTTTAATAAAGCAAAAATAATTTTGCTCATTGCAAAGTTAGTAAAATAAATAATCAATTATTGATATTATAATTACTCATTTATAATTAGTCATGCATGTGCACAAAATATTAACTATTGATTTGAACATCAATAATTTATATTATTAACTTTGTTACATAGAGTGAGTTGCTCACTTAGAGGAGCCAAATCTAAAATGTCATACTTTTTTTTTTAACCTAGAGAAGGTCGCAAGACGAGGATTTTTTTACCTTCAAGTGGTCACATACATTTTAGTATATAAGTTTCAATGTAAGGTATAATAGAGAATTTTGAATAAAAAGAGGATATAAAAAAAATTCAGCTATTTTTGTGATTGTTGAACTTTAAAAGTAATACATAAATGATAAATCAAGAGTGAATATATAGCTTCAGGCATTGTTTGATAATGTTAATAAATTAATTTAGAGTTTAATAAACTAGCTTATAAGCTTGTTGAATCGTGTTTGTAAATAAACTTTTTTCATCAGCTTATAGTTTATTCTGATACGTTATTTCAAATAGTGTATGAGATTTTATAGCTTTTTACACTTTCTTCTATTTATAAACTTATTATTTTATTTTTATTATTATTTTATCCTTATATAATACATAGTAACTACCCCACTCACTCACCACTTTCCCATCTACTAGTGCACATAACTAGCTTCACGTATATCTTCTTCTCGTTTAATAGAGTTGAACTCAAGTTTCTTTAATTGATTGCCAAAATAACTCAAAAAGAAAATAAACTTTCATATTATTCATCTTACACTAAATTTATCAAACACAAATTGATTAAGATATGCATTGTCATATTTATTATTATTTCTTCACCTTCTAATTTATCATTGTGATAAAGTTAAATTCATTTTTATGCTAAATTATAAATAGTAACTGAATTATATTGTTTTTACGATTACTATTTATACACATGAAGCTTACGAAACTTTTAAACATAAATGAATTGCATGGTTATGAGTAGAAGACTTAATTAAAAAATTAGAAAAGTTATCATTACCAAATAATGTTTGAAGTTCATATATTAAAATAAATGTTGTAAATTATGAAGAAGAAAACCAATTAAATAAAATAAAGTATAATAATCCAAAATCTACTACTAAAAATTATTATCCTCGACTCTCATTTGCTGATACAATTTGAAAAAAAACCTAATTTTATAGAAAATTATTCTCAAGATGCTATAGTATAATGGAATATCGATAGAACTAGTGAACATAAGTGTTAGATGTTATACAACAAATTACAATTGTTGCTACTGCTTATAAATCTATAGGAAATTCATATAAGAAAACAACTATTGTAATAGTTATGAGATTTACCGATCAATTAAAAGGCTGGTGGGGTAATATTTTGTCTCACTCAGATAGACAAACTATACTAAATACCATGAAGCATGAATCTAAAGGACACGAAGAATATGCTACTACTAGATTATTATATACTATATATTACTAAACAAGGAAGCTTCTTAACTATTTTGTTATCTTAATAATGCGGGTCATACTCTAAGAGCCGACCATAATCCCGTGCAATTAAAGCATTGGCACATGGTCCTCAATTAGGGAGGTCTCAAAGAATTTTTATAGTATACATGAACCTTGAAAAATTGCATTTATATCCATAATTTTGTATACCAATCACTCTAAAATTTTATATTTGTACCTTATACCCAAAATAAATATCCATTTTCTAAACAGAGACTATTTTCTCTGAAATTAAACTTAATTTCTCTCAACTATCATCTCCTCTCCACACTTACTACTATGATTCTGTGACAGCTGCTGCAGCTACCAGGCGTCACCACCAAAGCCCAAAGGTTAGAATCTTAATGTTAAGGTATTTTTTATGTTCAAGTTTTGTGATTTACTGATTTAGGAACTCAATTTGTTTGAAATGGTTAATTTACTGATTTTAAGAACTCATTATTATTAGTATTTAATTTGATGTTAGGGTTTTAGATTTTAGGAACTCATTATTGATTTTGTGATTTACAATGGTACTAATAGATCATTTGCTGATAAACGCTGTGGGGTTGATCATTAGCTGACACAATTTTGAGAAATTCTAGGTTTTTTACTATGTCTCCTAATATTAGAAAGTATGATTATGGATATGAGAAACATAAGAAAAAGAAAAAACATGAATATTTAACTCAATACCAAGCAGGAGCTCTTGATAATTTTTTTTATAAAAGAACCACTAATTTCCGTTGAAAATCATAATGTTGATAATTTTGATGTTGAAATGCTTGAAAATGTGTCGATTGAAAATGATGATGTTGATGTAGATAATGATAATGATGATGTTGGCAATGTTGATAATGTTCACTGTGATGATTTTAATTTGAATAATTCACTTGATAATGAAGAGGATGTAGAGCAAGCAAACCCATTTGAACATTTGTTTGATGTATTTGATTCAAGAAATTGAAATGCTCTTGATTTTAAAAT